>JAGFBZ010000527.1:1000955-1600955 GCA_018398805.1 Hirundichthys speculiger
TAAGGTTTCGTCATAAAAGGTGTTACATTAGACAACATGGTTGCTTTGTAGCTACAAAATTTGTGTCTTAAGTTCTTAAATTCAATTATATGATGATGTTGCCGAGTTCTGATTGCAGCATTACATCTCCATCTGTAATTTTATGAATTTCCAGGACTGTAATTTATTGATAATTACATATGCATTTGTGCAAATAGTTGTAGATATTATTACTCTACATTTAGGCAGCTGTAAATCCTTGTAAATGTTATTTGAACACTTTTGTAAGTCAAATCCATTTGTTTCTTGCAGCAGTAGAGCCTCTTGACTCGTCATCGAATCATCTAATCAGTTTATTTTGTTCGTCCTGACTAGATTTGGCTCTACCTCTGTTTTCGATTTGTGGAATCAGTTTTCAAATGTAATTTGTGTTAATTTTTGTTGAATAAAGTATTTAAATGGACCGATGTGTTGTAATGTATTTCGTTGCACTGATATACTGATAAGAATGCAAATTGATCAATATTTACAACTTGTTAAACCTAGTAGTTTGTCTGGAGAAAAAACATCTAAAACAACATATTTATGTTATTATATTTGCTATATGAGGAGTAAGAATATAGCTAATCTGGAGAGGGGCGAAGAAAGAAAGTTATGTTGAGGCTATGAAGCGTAAACCTTTCAGAATCGTGCCCTCCAGTGGACACGGTAGTGAACTGCAGCACAGTACTTTTAGTATTTAGTATTAAAACCGTTACGAATAACTGAAACATCATTAATACACATTTCAAACTAAATATTAAGCTTTCTGTGCGGATGCATCTGGGCACATATAGAATTACAGTTGATCATACCGCTCTCATTTGACTGAGTATTCCTTGATTTTTAACTTGTTTCATTTTGATCAGATTTTTGTACTTATTCACTCCGACCACAAGAGGGCAGTGAACATTTACCCCGACACGTTTTGCTATATCGTGCAAAGTAGTTATTAAAAGCATGTCCGTTTAAATTTTATCATCGTTTGTAGTACAAGTACAAATCATAAGTGAATCAATAAAGAGCTGCTTCTCATGGTTTTAAATTACAACTTTATAATAAATCAAATGTAACAGTTTTCACTCTCATATGAATCAAGTCGTCCTTGCGTTGATCCGTTTGAGCATCAACGCTCATTCTGTGTTGCAGTTCACCATGTGACCAGTAGAGAGCAGTCACAGTTTTTGTAATAAAACAGCTGCTACTGGTTCGGACTGGGAGGAGGGGGCGTGGTCTGTGGGCAAGACCATGAAAGCCACACTTCACACTAGTGATTGTGGGAATGACGAACTAAATGGAAAGTGCTATTTAGAATCTAGACAAGGTTAAAAGGGTGCTATATACTGAAAGTGTAGACCAAATACTACTGTGTACCCAGACCAAAGAAAAAATAAAGGAAAATAAAACACTAGACGTCAAGATTTGCATATTTGCCAGTTTGCTCTTCTCACCATCTAGAGTGAATGTAAAGTTCATTAAAAAAAACTTATTTTGTGCATTTGCAGCTCCCTCCTGCAAATGAGAGGCTTAAAATAAAATATATACAAGCAAAATTTTATTTATTTTTTCCATTTTCTATAAAAGAGATTAGTTTATTCAATGATCAAAACAGACTTAATTAGAGACCTTGAGAGACCACTCACATACCAAACAAAATTCAAAGAAAATATTTAAACATAAGCCCCAAAACAGAACAAATGTAAAAAAAAAAAAAAAGAAAGAAAAAGAAAAAAAAATTACCTGATTAAAAAGCAAACTGTGGGCTGAGCTGCAGGTCAGCACATTCTCTGTAGAACTCATGGCACATTATCCCAACAGTTGTGAGAAGAAGAAGGAAAAAAAAGCCTAAAAAGGAATGAATGTCTTTGTTTGTAACCCTTTCAAAACCATTCCAGTAATAAAATTATATATTCGTACATGGTGGACTTCACAGAAATTAAATGCGAATTAAGCACTAAATGAGTTCTCCTGAAGTACTGCTCTCTTTTTAGTCTCCTCATCAACAGAACGCTTATCTACATGGGGAACATGCCTTCCTGCACCACACTGAAAAAAAAAAACGAACAAAACCAACACACACACATGCACGCACATAAACGGCATAAACCAATGATATCTCTCAATCTCTTTTTTAAAGCAATCCCAAACCAGACTCTATGAGTGTTTTTGCAGATGTGGTTCATGCTCACGTAGACAGGTAATGAATGGAAATGTCGAGACGGTTAACAGGGCACAGTTTTAAAGTTTTCTGTGTGAGTGTAACAGGAACCACAGATGCACACCGTTTCCTGAAATAGGACACGTGATGCAAAAGCGCTCTCCTTCCCTGAACCGTGTAAAGTAGAGCTGGGCGATACTGGGAATTTGGGTATCGATCCGATACCAAGTAAACACAGGGCCAGTATTGCCGATACCGAAACCAATACCGATACTTTTTCATATTAAGTTTGATCTATCATGAGACTGCTGATCTTTTGGTGTTTTTGTGATTTTTGTCTTTGGACTTTTTTGTTAAAACCTAGAATAGAATTTAAGCAAACTTTATAGGTGACTTCAAAATACTTTATCACTATTAACATTTTTGTGTAAATATTCGTTGGAGTTGAATTATTCTGTTCATAATGGGGTTTTATTTCTAGTCCACCTCTTATGATATTATATCTTTCAACACTTGTGTAATTTTGTTTGCACTGTGTGCCCTTTCCTGTTGCTTTAACTCGATAGATTTCTCCATTGTGGGATAAATAAAGGATTATCTAATGTTATTTTATCTTAGATAACACCTTTCAATGGGATACCGTCATGGCTGAAAGTTTTGGCACCTTGCACATAAAGACCAAACATCTCCAAATGTCTGTAAAATAAGTTGAAATTGACAAAAGTATTTGGTGTCTCAAATTCTTTATTAAACTAATATTAGTAAAGAAACTTTGTTTTTTAATCATAACTTAATATTTCATTTTAAATAATATATTACACAGAAATTGCTGTGGCAAAAGTATTGACACCTCTAATTCAATATTTGGTAGCACATCCTTTGGAGAAAATGACTGCTGTCAAACTCTTCCTATAGGTTCCAGTGAGATGCCTCCACCTCTCTACGGGCAGTTTGGACCACTCTTCTTTGCAAAAACTGCTCCAGTTGATCCAGATTAGAAGGGTTCCTTCTTCCAAACTGCCATTTTCAGATCCCTCCACAGGTGTTCAATGGGATTGAGATCTGGACTCATTGCTGGCCACTTTAGAACAGTCCAGCGTTTCCTGTTGAACCATTCCTGGGTGCTTTTTGATGTGTGTTTTGGGTCGTTGTTCTGCTGGAACACCCATGATGTTCAACGAAGACCCAGCTTCATGACACTTGGTGAAAAATTTCTCTTCAAAATACCTTGGTAATCGCTAGATTTCATAATGCCACACACACATTCAAGGCACCGAGCACCAGAGGCTGCAAAACAACCCCAAAACATCAGTGAACCTCCTCCATGTTTGACTGTAGGGAGGGTGTTGTTTGTTCTTTTGCTTGAAGGCTTCATTTCTTTTCCTGTAAACACAGAGTCTATGTGATTTACCAAAAAGCTCCAATTTGGTCTCATTTGTCCACAGGACATTTTCCCAGAAGGATTTTGGCTTGTTCAGGTGTGTTTTGACAAACTCTAGCCAGGCTTTCTTGTGTCTGTTCTGTCAGTAGAGGCTTCCTTTGGGTCTCCTACCATAGAGCCCTCTTTCATTGAGCTGGCGACGGATGCTACGCGTTGAAATAATTCTACCTTGTGTCTGAAGGTCAGCTTGAATCTGTTTAGCAGTTGTCCGAGGTTCTTCTGCAACCATTCGAACAATCTTTCGCTGCATCCTTTCATCCATAATTCTCTTGCTGCCACTTCTTGGATGGTTAGCTACCGTAGCATGAGCCTTAAACTTCTTTATAACATTTCACACAGTGGATGCAGAACATGAAGGTCTCTGGAGATGGACTTGTAGCCTTGAGATTGTCTATGCTTTGCTACAATCTTTTTTTTGACTTCCTCAGACAGTTCTCAGCTTTTCTTTCTTTTGTCCATGCTCAGTATGATCATGCAGTGACTCACAACAGGAGAATCAGGGGGTTGCTCCTTTTAAACTGGTTGGATGGCTGATTGCTGTCACCTGTAAACTCTCCACAGGTGAGTTCAAGGTGAATGACCTGCTTGAAATTCATTTATTCTTTGTAAATCTAAAAGGGTGTCAAAACTTTTGTCACAGCATTTTCTGTGTAATCTATTATTTAAAATTTAATATTAAGTTCTAATTAAAAAAAAAGGTTCCTGAACTATTTTTAGTTTATTACAGAATTTGAGACACCAAATACTTTTGTCAATTTCAACTTATTTTGCAGATATTTGGAGATGTTGGGTTTTTATGTGCAAGGGTGCCAAAACTTTCAGCCATGACGGTACATGACATGTACTGGGTTATTTCAAGGTCTTAATTATATTTTTTGAGTTGGCTCCAGTAACATATGACTTAAGTAACATGTACTTTGAAAGTTAATATGAACTGATGCTGAAGATGACCACTCTGATCTACCTAGATCCTTTCTGTTGGACTGAAAGGTGTCTGCCAGTGACTTCTGTCTCAGGCTTGGCAGTCTGTCAAAGAATGGAGGATGTCTCTCCTCCTCTATCCGTTTCTGCAGCTCTTCGTTTTCTTGTGCATGGTTTTTCATGTGCTTAAATACATTTGTTGTTTTTCCACTGTATTTTACAGCCTTTTTACAAACTACACAACTTGCCGTTGTTTCGTTTTCGGGATTAAAACACAGCGGGGCTAGGGGGAGGGGCCAGGCTGAGTCTACCTGTATGCTTGTTTGGTTGCCAGAAACAACGTGTCAGAAACAGACTTCAATGAATTCGCACTTCACATCAGTCAGTGCTTGTGGGAGAGAAAAATAAAGCTTGAGGATCGATCTATTTACACGAGTATCATTTGATACCAATACCAAAGTTGGTATCGATATTATCAATATTTGGATCGATCCGCCCACCTCTACTGTAAAGTAATAATGTAATAAGTAATAATGTCAGCATCTGACTGGGCGGGATGGACTGTCTGGATTTCAAATCTGACGAAAAATTGAGGGTAGTGTCGTGGAAACCTTTTTCCTCACATGACAAACTTATTTTGTTCAACATACACCTGTAACATCACTCAAATGCGCATTTTTTCCTTCCCTGCCGCCCAGCCTTGTCCTCTCTGTTGCCATGACGACCGAACTGTGTCGACATTAACCCAAAAGGACCCATGGTGACACGGGTGTCACACACCTTAGAACCATCCAGAATGTTTATATGTCAAGCTAAATCTTTGATTTTTTTTTACTCATGAAGTCCCAAAGTGACATCTATAGCGCATTTATGATAGGTCATGTGGCCAGTGGGGTGATCATGTGATCTGTAATAAATGTTTCAGGCGGTCCCTTTAAATACAAGTGAGGCAGAGGAAGAGGGTGTTACCAGTACAATCTTTATTTAGGACATTTCATTAAGCAGCCTGCTTCAGAACCTGTAAAGGAGCCAGGATAAGTCAGCTGAGTCTCCAAGGGCAGGACTACCCCACTGATTCATGCATGTGAATTGGGGAGGAGCCAAACACTGGCAACCACTACACACTACTGAGGCACAGCAACAACACACCACTTAAATTCTTAAGACCAGCTCCCACAGCAAGCTAGGACACTGCAAACCCCCCAGGTGTCACGAAGGTAGGCAGAGGGCAGCACCCAACCTTTAAACTCCTCCTATTCTCCCTGATTCCCCCCAAACAGGATTCCCCACTGGCTGTGGCTAAAATCTCTTAAAATCACTCAACCATTCACTGCTCACACACACACAATCAGTAAAAGGAGTTTAAAAGACACTTAGCTTCCCAGAGGCTCGAGACCCTCCCCCAGGGTCTGAGCTTAGCGCTGGTCTGGCACAAAGAAGTCTCTGTCTAGTTCGCCGGCCCAGCGCAGCGAGGTCTCCGATTGCAGCCGGAAAACCTCTTCCACAGCTGGAGAGTGGATAATGGCTCCTAGATGGACCCCGCTAACTCACTTCTAGCCCTGCCTGCGCAGCAGCCTTGCCGTACAGCCCCACTGACGGTCTTCGCCACCGGCAGCCCTAACCAGCTGCGATCGGCACCCTCCCCGCAGGATTAGTTGAACCCAAAACAGTTCGCTTGGCTGGGCTAAGCCCAATAGCAATCACCAAGCTCCTCTCCAGTCACACCGTTCCACGCTAACTGAGCTCTTTTAAAGGCTCACCTCTTGCCACACAGGTGCTGCCACTCCTGCAATCAGTGCTCTGCAGCAGCTACTGCTCCTCTCCTCCCCATGAACCCACCAAACTTCACTACAGATCCTTACCAAACAACAGAACTTGACCAAAAGTTGCATGTGGAAAATCTAGCTAGCCAGCTTGTGTTAATATAGCTTTTTCTAAGGCTAAAAGGTAAGATTTTTCCAATTAAAGGATTGCAATGTTCAAATATCATGTTGTTTGTCATAAATAAACTATCGTTTACACATTTCTTGAAGAACTTTGTATAAAATGATCACGTAAATATTGGTGTGACACAGATGTCACATCGGGCAATTAGCCTAAAAACAGCTCGTTGTGACATATGTGTCACAATAAGAAAACTAACATGATCTGATCCATTTATTTTTGCTGATTCCATAAAATTTAGTTATATATTGTATAAATAGTTTATTCTATCTTTATAGAACCAATATCAATTAAATAATTTCATTCATGAGTTGCAATAAGACAAGTCTGGCACAGATTAGTTAGCTATTAACAACATGGCAGGTCTAGGACTATGTCATGACATGACATCAGCTGCAAGCCATGAATAGTTAACATTGTTTTTTTCCTCTAGATGGATAAGAAAAAGAGATGGGATTGGAATAAGCACAGACAGTTGATTTTGGACATGATTCAGAATGGAGATGAAAGTGAGATTGAGGGATTTGGTGATACCAGCTCAGATGAAGACGATCCTGTTGGAGATCCTGATTACACTCCCTTGAATCAAGAGTCAAGTGAGTCTGAATGTGAGTCTGAATGTGAGTCAGAATGTGAGTCAGATAGGGAAGTGCCACAACCAGTGGGGGAAATACCTCAATCAGAAGGGGAAGTGTCTCAACCAAGAGGTACCTCAGCCAAGTACCTCAACCAACGCCCTCTTGGCCAAGAAAAGTTGGCATGGAGAAAGGGGGGGTGGAGAGATGGAGGTCCATGGCTACTGTAAAGTGGCATGACAACAGGTCGGTCACCTTGATCTCCTCTCACCCGAAGTGGACGTTCCTTGATGTCAACCAGCCTCACATCGTCAAAGAGTACAACACCTACATGGGGGGGGTTGACCTCATCGATGGATGTATTGCCAGATACAAGTACAACATGAGGTCACAGAGGTGGTACATCTACCTCTTCTGGCACAGCATCATGCTAGCCTTGGTCAACGCGTGACTGACCTACCGCCGTGACTGCAAGCTGCTTGGTGAGAGGCCACTGAATCAAAGAAGATTCCAGGCAGAGGTGGCAACTGGCCTCATCCTCATCCAGGCAAAAAGGGGACGCCCTTCACTCGACAGCAATACCACATCTCAACCAGCAACTCCCAAGAGAGTCCGTATCAGAGTTCCTGATGATGTTCGTCTGGACCAGGTTGCACACTGGCCTGTGAAATGCACTAAGCGTGGCCGCTGTACAGTCTGCAAACAGAATGCAACCACCACCCTCTGTGAGAAGTGTGACATGCATCTCTGCTTCACTGAGGAGAGAAACTGTTTTAAAACATACCATTATGCCTAAGCACATATAAACCTTTATGCTGCACAGGCAATCCACCAGTAGTTGTTGTTGAGCTCCTACGTTATTTGTTGTGGAGTTAAAAATGTTTTGTTCTGGTAGGATCCCTGTTAGAGAGTAGAAACGAATGTGATCAGTGGTGAAGAGGAAGGCAGGGGGAGTATTAATGACATTGGATGTTGATCTGATAATATACAAATAAAAAAACTAAGAAATACATTCCCAGGCTGATTTATTTTTTAGAAATTTAAGATTAGATTTAACAAATAATTTATTTGTTTGGGGCCCAAAGTGACATATATGTCACTTTTGAGATCTTTGCTAACTGGTGGTGGAATTAAAAAAAATTTTTTAGAAACATGTTCTATGTACTCTATTTAACCTGTGTTGTGCCCCCCTTAATTTTCCTTGAGGTAGAAATGGGTCCGGGTCTTTATGGGTTAAAAAGAATCGGCTTGGACTTCCGGTCTCGGCTTGATGGAGTAGGCAGCAGACGAGAAGAGCTCCGACAAATGAACACTTATTAAACAAGTTTAAACCTCCAAAACCAAAAAAAAAAAAAAGAAAAACTAAGGGTAACCTCAATTTTAACCATTTTGTAACAGAACCAGGGCCGGCTCTACCCAATTTGGTGCCCTAGGTGAGATTACACCCCGGTTTGGCCTCTATTTTGATCCCTCTCATCATTTATCAACATTGCCGCACTCACCGCATCATCGCCAGACTGTCTTTTTAAATAATGTTCACTCGACTCCTGGCTCAGGCCTCGCTCTGTGGAGTTTGCATGTTCTCCCACGTCTGCACCTGTTTTCAATGGCGCTATCTGGCTTGTTGTGAGCATGCCCGGTTGCTTTCTTTGTTTTGTCTGTGTGTGTTCATGTGATAGACCGGTGACCTCCCCAGGGTTAACCTCACACATGATAACTGGACGGGCTCCGGCCGCTCCCATGGCCCTGGATAGGATGAAGCACTTATAGTAGATGAATAACGGTCATTCTTTATTGTCATTCCTTTATTATTACTGCATAGCAGTAAACAATAAAATAAGTATACTTTCATTGATTTTTGTTATTCATTTATTGAATAATTGTCTTGTTATTCTATATTCAAATAGTAAAAGTAAGAGATTATGGATTGAATAAGTAAATGGAAACTTAACATGAAAGTCTCATCTAGTAAATTTTGCCTTGAACGTGTCGTGTCGTGTCGTGTCGTCTTGTCCCAGATGTGCACGTTCCTCTTATTCCTCCTTAATGATTCTCCATCCTTACTCAAATATATGGCACATAAACACTCAGGCTGCTGTCGTTTCGCAGTGTATGAAAACTGGAAAGCAGTTCTCCTCAGGGTTTACTCTCAGTAGTTGGTTACCTTATTAGAGTTTGTCATGTTGTTTCCTTGCGTGAACTAAAATTAGATTTTCTCCTTTTTAACTTCACCCTCAGGGTTCTTTTTTAAAGGTGTGCCAACTGGTGGGCACGTGTGCTGTAAAAGTGGGTTTCCTTGAGGATAAAAGCAGGCTTGGTGTCTGACTCTGGATTTTATTTCATCCTTAAGGAGCATCTTTTAGCTCGTATGTGCAGCCGATAACTCATTTTACTAATTAATTAAAAAAAGGAAAACATGTTTCTTGATTTGCAAGGTAGCAAACAAAAGACGGGGTAGGTAGATACCAGCTGGTAAATATTGATGGGCATTTATCATCTGACGATGTAAATATTTCCTTCAGGAGCTGGACACCAGAAAGGAGCTAAAAGGCCGTTCTAATATGTAGCTGGAAATATTTGGGAAAACCATCTGATTCCACTCACCGTCTACTTTATGCATAAAATTAGCATTTTCTGCAGCAACTTCACATACTGTTAGCCAAAACAAAGTGCACCTCTGACTGTTTGTGCTCAGTCCAGAGCTTGTTTTTCTCTGGCAGTGCATGCAAGGCCGCTCCGTTTGCATTTAGATTCCTTCCTCCTCCAGACTGAGAGACAGGTCAGTCAGCCAAACACCGAGCAGTTATGAATGAGGACACTTGTATCCGTTGCCTCAGAGCTTGTGTTTGCCAGTCAACCGAGCTAATTGGGTAATTTTATTTGGAATAAGCAAGCCTCAGAGGCAGAGGGATGTCCAGCAGGTTTTAGACGGGGCCGATCATTTAGCTTGCTTTCCTGTTTTTTCCAGATGTATTGTGCTGAACATGCTGTGATCAGACTCGTGTAAAATGGATCCCGAGGAGCTGGAACTGCAGAGTGACTACCGATACCGTAGCTATGCGGCTGTCATTGAGAAAGCGCTGCGAAACTTCGAGTCTTCAAGTGAGTGGGCAGATCTCATCTCCTCCCTGGGCAAGCTGAATAAGGTACGGTATGATACATGCTGACAGTACGTTCAAAAATTCTGCTCATGTGTTAGATTTATGTGCAGTATTGACACAAACTATATGAACCCTTTGGTTGACTGTTGGCTTAGTTTTCCTTTTCTTTTCCCTCTACGTCCGCCAGGCCCTGCAGAGTAACCTTCGCTACTCACTCTTGCCCAAAAGGCTGATCATTGGGAAGCGTCTAGCTCAGTGCCTGCACCCGGCGCTGCCCAGCGGAGTTCACCTCAAGGCTCTGGAGACCTACGAGGTCATCTTCAAAATCATCGGAACCAAATGGCTCGCCAAGGACCTGTTCATTTACAGGTAAAAGAGCCGGTTCTTTTCTTTACTGGAATGTAAAGGTGCTCAGCTGGTTACATGTGGCCTCATTAATAACTGTTTTTGATTGTTTTGTTTTCCCCCCTCTTGTAGCTCAGGATTGTTCCCTCTGCTGGGCCATGCAGCCATGGCGGTAAAGCCGGTGCTCAGACAGCCTTACACACTGAGCATGCTCAGACAGCCTTACAGACTGAGCATGCTCAGACAGCCTTACACTGAGCATGCTCAGACAGACTTACAGACTGATTATGCTCAGTTAGCATTACAGACTGAGCATGCTCAGTCAGCCTTACACACTGAGCATGCTCAGTTAGCCTTACATACTGAGCATGCTCAGACAGCCTTACACACTGAGCATGCTCAGCCTACACACTGAGCATCTCATACAGCCTTACACTGAGCATGCTCAGACAGCCTTACACACTGAGCATGCTGAGACAGCCTTACACACTGAGCATGCTCAGACAGCCTTACAGACTGAGCATGCTCAGACAGCCTTACAACTGCCATTAGCCTTACAGACTGAGCATGCTCAGACAGCCTTACACACTGAGCATGCTCAGTTAGCCTTACACACTGAGCATGCTCAGACAGCCTTACAGACTGATTCTGCTCAGTTAGCCTTACACGCTGAGCATGCTCAGACAGCCTTACACACTGAGCATGCTCAGACAGCCTTACACACTGAGCATGCTCAGACAGCCTTACACACTGAGCATGCTCAGACAGCCTTACAGACTGATTCTGCTCAGTTAGCCTTACAGACTGAGCATGCTCAGTCAGCCTTACACACTGAGCATGCTCAGACAGCCTTACAGACTGATTCTGCTCAGTTAGCCTTACACGCTGAGCATGCTCAGACAGCCTTACACACTGAGCATGCTCAGACAGCCTTACACACTGAGCATGCTCAGACAGCCTTACACACTGAGCATGCTCAGACAGCCTTACAGACTGATTCTGCTCAGTTAGCCTTACAGACTGAGCATGCTCAGTCAGCCTTACACACTGAGCATGCTCAGTCAGCCTTACACACTGAGCATGCTCAGACAGCCTTACGCTCAGTTAGCCTTACAGACTGAGCATGCTCAGACAGCCTTACACACTGAGCATGCTCAGACAGCCTTTCAGACTTAGCATGCTTAGTCAGCCTTACAGACTGAGCATGCTCAGACAGCTTTACAGACTGAGCATGCTCAGACAGCTTTACAGACTGAGCATGCTCAGACAGCCTTACACACTGAGCATGCTCAGACAACTAAGCATGCTCAGGTAGCCTTACACACTGAGGATGCTCAGTTAGCCTTACAGACTGAGCATGGTCAGCCTTACAGACTGAGCATGCTCAGACAGTCTTACAGACTGAGCATGCTCAGACAGTCTTGCAGACTGAGCATACTCAAACAGCTTTACAGACTGAGCATGCTCAGTCAGCCTTACAGACTGAGCGTGCTCAGACATCCTCAAAGACTGAGCGTGCTCAGACATCCTCAAAGACTGAGCGTGCTCAGACAAATGAGCATGCTCAGTCCGACTTCCGGGAAAATGGCGGAGTGAGCGGTTGTGCTTTCTGCAGGCTCTGCAAATAAGTTTTGAAACCGTCCTTAATAAGCTGACCTTCAGTAGAAAAGACAACCATCTACACATAAAAAACACAAGTAACTACTGAGCCCCACGGAGCTTTGTTTTTTTTTTTCCGAGACAGACCACTTTTTGCTCTAAGTTTTTTCAACGAGATGGCTAACGCTAGCAAAGCGGCTAAAACTCAAATGCTAACGGACCATGACTACGACAGGATAGCCCTGCAAGAGGCATGTGATGATGAGGTGCTACAAGAAATATACGACATGGAAGAAGAAAACAGGAAAGTGCCTCATGATCATACACCTCTGCCCAGCCCAAATCCCAAGAAGCAGAGATCAAAGGCTAAAGACAACCAGCAGGGTGAGATTACAAATGAAACCATCTTTAATGCAATTCAAGCTCTGATAAAGAGATTTGATGAGCAGGACGACAGGCTGAAAATCTTTGAAAGTCGGATGGAAGCAAACACACAAGCTGTGAGAGAAAATAAGGAAGAAATAAACAAAATGAAAGAAGAAGTTGTGTTACTGAGAAAAGAAAATGTCTCATTGAAGCAGATGTGTCTGGAACAAACACGATATAAGAGAAGGTGGGATCTCAGATTGATGGGCCTTCCTGAAAAAGAAAAGGAGAACACAAGAGAGACGGTGATTGGCATCTTGACACGTGGGATCCCGCTGTCAGTGGAGAACCTCCGCGACTCAGTAGACACAGTGCACCGCCTGGGAAAGAGGAACGACGCAGCTACCAACAAGATGCCCAGACCGATTATCATCCAATTTGCCCTGCGAACTGTTGGTGACGAAATATGGAAGAAATCAAGAGAGGCCAGAGTCTGCAAGGAAATGAACATTCAGTTCAAGGAAGACTTCTCAAAGGAAGATCGTGAGGCTCGTGCAAAGCTGTGGCCCAAGGTGCAAGAAGCCAGACGAAACGGGAAGAAGGCCTGATTAAGAGAAGGGTATGCACTCATGGATGGACACAGAGTTGACCCATAAAAACTGCTATAATAAGCAAATGCTCAGGCACTTTAGTAAAACATATAGTTGCTTCTGCAAGACAGAAATTCAGAAACATGGTAAGATATTTTATGTTTACAGTTATAACTCTCAGGTATTGTTAAGACAAATCTTACCAGGTGGAAGTTAAAATGACTGTTTAAAAAAAAAAAAGTTTGAAGACTTGAATTTAAAGCTGGTATGTTTTTTCTTGTGGTTTGTGATAGGATGTTATTAAGGACAACATGTTCATTCCTGCACGGAAAAAGCGAAGTTTAAGCACGTCTTGAAACAATCATTATTTCTTTTATTTCATTAAATGTAAGGGGGTTGAAAAATAGTATGAAGCATAAAGCCATTTTTCTGTTTTGTAAGGATCAAAAATCACAATGTGTTTTTTTACAGGAGACTCACTCAGTTATGACTGATGAAAAATTTTGGAAACTTCAATGGGGGGATTATGCCTTTTTTGCTCATTGAACGTCACACTCAGCAGGAGTCATGATATTATTTAATAGATTTCCAGGCAGTATAATTGATGGGAAATGGCATACTGAAGGACACTGGTTAATGGTGGTAGTGGAGATAAATGATAAACGTTATATCTTAATATGCATTTATGGCTATAACAACAAAGCAGCTAATATAAATCTTTATGCAAAATTAAGTCAACTTATAAATGAATGGAAAACACAACATATTGTTCAGACAAAGTGATATTGGGAGGAGACCATAATATAGCCCCAGACTCTTGGCTAGATAGAATACCTCACAGGTATTCTCAACCTGTATACGATGACACCATACTGAATTTATGTACAACAACATGCATAACTGATTATTGGAGAACGTTAAATCCAACATCTGTTCAGTTTACTTGGTATAACTCTGCAGGAAACGGTCAGTGCTCTAGACTAGATTAATGGCTGATTTCAAGTGAGCTATGCAACGATATTTCAAATTGTGACATTTCACCTTCTCCACTCACAGACCACTGCATGATAAGTCTAAACTTAGTAACATCCAAGCAACATCAGAATTCTCCAAATATTTGGAAGTTTAATAATAATTTATTGCAGAATGTTGGTTTCTGTGATCAGGTGAAATCTCTTATTTTGGAGGTTGAGAAATTAGACATGAGTGATACTAATAAATGGGAATGGTTTAAATTTGAGGCCAAACGTATAGCAATCAACACAGGCAAGGCAAACAACTGTCACACATAAAGAAACAAAAGCAAAAGGATTGAATTGATAAAATCAACTCTTTAACAAACAATTCTCAAATATCCTTAGAAGACGAAACTGAAATAAAGTAACTACAGTCCCAGTTAGATGACATTTACACAGCAAAAGCAAATGGAGCTTATATTCGTTCAAGAGCTAGATGGATCGAAAAGGGTGAAAAGAGTTCAGCATATTTCTTTGGACTCGAAAAACAAAGACAGGCTAAGAGGAAAATAAATAAGCTTATGACAAAAGATGAAGTTGTATTAAAAGATCAGAAATTAATCCAGGAAGAAATTTGTCTCTTCTATAGTAACTTATATAAGTCAAAATTTAATAAATCAGAATGTGACATTCTATTTAAAGGAACAATCAATGATGACATTAAAAAACTGGATGCAGAAGACAAACATATACTTGAAGAAGAATTAAATATAACAGAAATTGAAAATGCACTAAAACAAATGAAAAACAGTAAATCACCAGGGATCTACGGTTTAACGTCCGAATTCCTAAAACATTTTTGGGTAGACATTAAAAAATTACTGTATAAAGCTTTTCTAGAATGTATTAAAAAAGTCTGTCGCATGCTTACTCCATTTATCATTAGATCTGTTACATCTGTTCACTGTGACGCTCCATTCACCTACTGTTTACGTCGGTGCAGCGCCATCTAGTGGCGCAGATGCAGTAGCGGAACATGTCACTGCCGGGCCGGGGGCGGGGCATATGACCGGGCCCTTTAAACCCAAATTAAGGTTGTGATTACATCATTTTACAACATACGTATGCCCGCAACAGCGGGACTTACAAGCATTACTACATTTTTGACACATAGCTTAAAGCATTTGAGGAAGAGATCAACACCACGAAGTCATTTTGTCATTTTGAAATTAATCAAACCGTCATGAAGTCTAACAAACCAAGAGAACAACAAAAACATTAGGCTACCTGGCCCCTAATAATATAACAACACAAAGTCAAAGCAGTTCAGCACCACGGGTAGCTACATCATCATTCTGACACCCACTTTAACGAGCAACTTCAACTAAGAAGAGCACAGTTACTGTATCAATAGTGGGAACGTTTTGTAAAATTGGCACAGCGGCCCACACGTTCACGTACAAACATAGATTCAATATAAAATAGCAGAACTACTCACCACTATTGAAAGGGTACACGACGAGCTCATCATCTTGTGCTTGCTGACGTAACCCGACAAAACGGACATGAAGTCTAACAAACCATGAGAACAAAAACATTAGGCTATCTGGCCCCTAACAATAACGTTAGGTTACCTGGTCCCTAATAATAACGTTAGGCTACCTGGCCCCTAATAATAACGTTAGGCGGCCGAGCTTCTCTGATAACAACCACATTAGCAGTTTACAACTAACTCACATATTGTTTTCAGTGTCAGTGATTGTGAGAAATTGTACCTGTAAATCTGGCTCCCTGACCGCGCTGAACAACAACGTCAGGTTCAGCTTCAGGACTGGGACGAACAAAATACGTGTCCAGCTTTTTAAGTTTCGTTTTCTCCTGTGCTCTTTTTTCCTTTTCTTTGCATTTTGTCGCTCCACTTTTATGTTTATATGAACTGCCACTCATAATTACATTAGTCTTTGATCCACCAGCCTCCACCGCGTTGACTCTGTTGACAAGTGATTGATGATGACGCTGATGGACGGCTGGACGACGATTTTACCCAAAATACATTTGGAGATCTTGTAACTTTGCACATCATAAAGTTAACTGTGAGAGTGAACATGAAGCCAGCCATGCAGCACAACTTTTAATTCACTGTGTTGAATAAACCTACATGACCTAAGTCAGTCTTAAATTTTTTGACCAACCATGATTCATTCTGGCTGGGGCAACCTATATATTACCTCAGCCGAAGCGTGAAACATTTCGCGCAGGAATTGTTGAATCCACGGTGCAATATGCAATCAACACTGAGGGAGGGGCCTGTTTCTTCGTCTTTCACCAGGCCCCCCAGGGCCCGGGCCGGGGGAGCACCGCCCCCCCAGTCCCCCCTGACGCTCCGCCGCTGATCCCAGCATCTCTTTAGGTGACATGTCACCAGTCCGTCGCGGTTTAACAGCAAGCCATCGCCTTACTTTGATCAGTATTCTGCTGGGTGATTCATAGTAAGTCATTGCTTTCAGTATTTTCATGAATTTAGTTGAAGTACATTGAGAGAAATGTCTCTTTACTTCCATTCAGATGAACTCTAAACTAAAACAAGCATGGCAGAGTTTAGCTTTGAATAGTCGTAGCAATGCCACCACCCCATCCTTCTTGGAGTGAAAAACAATTGTTATGTATAGTGGTTTCAACCAAAAAAGGATTTTTCTCAGGAGCTGAAGCTCTGGGGGTTCAAGTTGTTTATGAAGCGTTTTTTGTAAACACTTAACTCCTCAGCCCAATTCTTATAGAGGCCGGCCACTCATTCAGGCTTTAACTTATAATTCATTCATTCCATCTTAGAAACAACCATCATTAATCAAGAAAAGGATTAATACTAAATTATGTTCTTAATAAATAGAGAACATAATAATAATGTAATAAAAATAATAGATTGTCTATCACAGGGAAATGTAGACAAATTTTAGTTTTAATTGCCTTAAGCGCAGCAAGATAAGATTAATGCAATAACGCTGTTCTCAAATCCCAGAACGTAAATAATTGAAAAGGTCTGACAGATACTTGTCATGTTAAAATACTTTAAAAGTTCATATGCTGTTTAGCTGGAGTTGCTCTAATCAGAGCCGAGCGTCCCGTCGTAAAACCGTCGCGAAATGTCGTGACTGACATATAAATCGCTTTACGGACATCTTAAGCTGTCATGTAACAGTTTGGAGCTGTGTCTACTGTCCTTGTGGGGATCTACCAAACATGTGAGTGCAAACTGCTGCTTTCTGCCGTCATTGACAATAGGAGCAGATTTTGTAGTCATATTTTGTAAGCATGCCGTTTCTAAAGGCAGTTTCAAATATCAGACTAACCTCATTGATTCAGTTAGCTCCGCTCAGTGCAGCTAGGTTGTTGTACAGTGTAGCACTGTATAACATTCTGTACTTGCAGTAAGTTAGAGTCACCTTTTTTTTCTTTTAAACTACAGTGGGCACCAAAACAGGACAATAACAGATTGGAAAAACATCACCTGGTCTGATCAGTCTCGATTTCAGCTGCAACATTCGGATGGGTGGTCAGAATTTGGTGTAAATATCATGAAAGCATGTGTCCAAACTACCTTGTATCAACAGTTCAGCCCAGTGCTGGCGTAATGGTAAGGGGAACATTTTTTCCTGGCATACTTTAGGGCTCCATAGTACCAACTGAGCATCGTTTCAACACCATAGCATGAGCATTGTTGCTGACTTTATGACTCCATCTTCTGATATCAACTTCCAGCAGGATAATGCACCATGTCACAAAGCTCAAATCATTTTAAACTGGTTCCTTAGACATGAAAATGAGTTCAGTGTACTCAAACGGCCTCCACAGCAACCAGATGTCACCTTTGGGGTGTTGTAGTGTGAGATTTGCATCATGGATGTGCAGGAACAGTTCTGCAGCAACTGTGTGATGTTATCATGACATTTATGTCATGTGTGTTTGGTCCATACATAATTATATCATGTATGGACCAAAATATCTGAGTTTCCAGTACCTTGTTGAATCTTTGCCACAAATAATTAAGGCAGTTCTGAGGGCAAAAGAGAGTCCAACCTGGTACGAGCAAACTGTATCTAATGAAGTGACCAGTGAGTGTAAACAGATTTAGTCACAAAAATAGACGAACACAATGTGCTTAAGCCGATAACATCCAGTGATAATTTCAACTGTCTTAAACATTCACAGTGCAGAAAGTTAAAATTACCTAACCCTTGGAGTTAATTAATGGTAAACATATTTTGGTAGCAAGTAAACTCTTTCAGAAGCTCTGGATCAGACCTGCACAATGCCGAGGAGGAATTCTCAGCTCAGTTATATTTGTATTTGTAGGGTCTCTGTGTTCCTTTTCTGAAGCCATTTTTTTTAGCAGATTTACTTTCATCAGTCGTCATTTATCATTTACTAAGCTTCAGCAGGTGGACAGCCACCCTGACATTATCCTGTAGGATATTTTTGAAATGCCTTCACCTTCGTACTTAACTGGGGTGTTGTTTTGATGTTGTTAAGCTTTTTACTTTTTTGTGCCATACACAGGGCTGAGTTTTCTTTCTGAACAATTCGATGTTTGTTTGATCAACAATGTGTTATTTGGAGAGCAGGAGCCCCCTCCATGATGTTCTGCCATGTACTTCCTGTCTGTTCAACAACTTGCATATCGTAGATTCAAAAACAGAGATGTTGTTTTTTTTGTTTGTTTTTTCACAGTTCCAGGATGTCTTTAGGCTTTATCCCTTATGAAAAAAAAATCTAATTCTTTCTATTAAAACTTGATTTCTTTTTCTTTAACATCCAGGACCACGTTGAACAATAAATCTTTCTTCCTTACAGATGCCACCCACTGAAGTGTGCTTCACCTAGCTGACAGAAAATTTGTCAGGACCAAAAAGGCATTATGGCATCTCGCTTCCTCAAGTACTCTGTACTTCTCCAGAAGTACCGGACTCCTCTGCTGGTTGCAAGCTGTGGTGGAGTCTTGGCAGCCAACATGTTCTACCATGCTTTCCCCGACTTGACCTATCGCCAGCTGTATCAGGCCTGGCATAAAGGAGAGCAAGTGGTGCTGTCAGACAAGCTGGACAGTGTTTTTCAGCAGGTAGTGTATATGTGTTATGACTTTTTTCTGTTTTTTTTTCCCTATTATACGATTTAGTTAAACTTGTTAATAATGACTTGGCAAAAATTGAAAAACTTATATACCACCTATATTAAAGTAATAGGTTGAAGACCTCGGGGGAGTGTTATGATCTGGGGTTGCTGCAGTTGGTCAGATCCAGGTTCAGCAACAGTATGAGCTCAAAGAATGAGATTAGCTGACTATCTGAATATACTGAATGACCAGGTTATTCCATTAATGGACTTTTTCTTCCCTGATGACATGGACATATTACAAGACGACAATGCCAGGAGTCATCGGGCTCAAATTGTGAAAGACTGGTTTAGCGAGCATGAGACGTCATTTTCACACATGGATTGGCCACCACAGAGTCCAGACCTGAACCCCATTTAGAATCTTTGGGACATGCTGGAGAAGGCTTTGTGCAGCGGTCAGACTCTCCCATCATCAATGCAAGATCTTGGTGAAAAATCAGTGGAGCACTGAGTGCCATAATATTACAATGAATTAGATTTTCGCATGCGTGTATTGGGATACCAGACAGAATCCTGACCATGATAAAAGCTAAGGGTGATCCAACAGAACAGGGTTGCTGGCACTGACTAGACTTAATTATGTTTGTGAAATTCATTGGATGAGGATTTAGGTCAGTTACAGTTACTAAAATGATTTCTATTGCAAAATGACAGAATTTGATTTTTTTTTTTTTTGAATTTTTGTTATTACTCTCTTCTAGTTTCAACTGTGTCTATAAATCAAGTGCAAACAGTAATGAAATATGAGTTTGGTAAACTTTTTGTTGTGACAGTTCTTCTTAGACCATTGGAAACCCTGTTTATTTTTCTTTTAAATGGTGCCACATTTGTGAGGGTCCTAGAAGCTCAAACAAGAATCCGTAGCAACAGCAACAAAAAGCTCTTTGGCATCAGCAGAGAAGATTTGACTTGCAACAAAGGAATAATCTAACAAACAATAGTTTCCTTTTGCTACAGATAGGAAAAGTGAGGCCTAACTTTCTTTGTTGTTATTCTTTGCAGGTGCTAAAGGACTATGGTATCGGCTCACCCAAGAATTTCTCGGCCTTTGCCTCCTTCGGGTTCCATCCAGTGGGGGCCGGTGTCCCGTGGCTTCCTGCAGGGGCCCAAATCGGCATCCCTGCTAACTTTAACAGCACAGCGGACGACCCAAGCGGAATAACCAATCGCTACATTTTTATCAACGGCAAAACTGTGGACTGGAGCAGCGAAACAGGTTCTGTTCTGAAGGATGCGCTGGTGTTTTCCACCGAAGCACAGAAGTTTGCCATAGCACGGGAGGTGGCCCGCTTGCAATCTGGAGGACCTCTTATGAATGCTGTCGTTGCCCCTTTATGCCTGGGCGGGGTTTGGGTGTACAGCGTGGTGCTTAAACAGGTATTTGGGCTGCATGGCGGACCCGCTCTGCTTCGTGGAGGTGTAAACATTGTGGCATTGGGCATTGGTGCCATTTCTTACTTCCTCACCTCCGACGCTGTCAGCCAGTGGATTGACTATAGATCAGACCGGCAGGCTGCTGGAGTGTCTCGTGAATACGCCAAAGGAGGGGTTGAGTTTTATGATAAAATCCTGTCGAGAAACAAGACTCTGCGCTCACTGATGGGCCAGAAAGGAGAGGAGATGTATGCACCCAGTGGGAACTTGTTTCCTGGTCACATCCTTCAGCTGAAACACACACCATATACCTCCAGGAGGGAAGGCATCATTGCTCTGCTGAAAGAGTAGAAAACATAAAAAGAAAGCTTGCGTTGAGGATTAAAATAGATGTCACCAATCCTCAACTAAACAACTTTAATAATCACTCTAAATGGGTGAAAAAAAAAAACAGCATTTTATTTTTTGTTTAAAATTATAAGGACAACATTTCTATATAAAAGGCCATCCTACATGCACTAAGTGTTACTTTTGTATCTGAAGGTTGAGTGATGTATATTAAAAAGACATTCTGCTTAAGTCCCTTATTTGCTTGAGTGACTATTGACTTCATTCACCAAAGACACATGACTGCTTCTATACTCTGTCACTCAGAGATGTTTGGATGCCTCTGTATGTGGGGATATACACTATGCAGTGGATATATACTTGACTATTCAAGTTTGCTGTACATCTACTAATATGAGCCATGCCTTGCAAAGAAGGAGGTCTCTGAAAACATACATTCAAGTGTAGTTGATATTTTTTGTTTTTTTAATAAGTAAAAAAAATAAATTATAAAAAAGAGTATAGTTGATATGCCCAAGGCTGGAAAGGGGAATAAAGTAATCTCAAGGTGTTTAGGCATCCGTAAGTCTACAGTTAAACTGACTGAGATCAAAACTTCACCCCAATGGTTAAGTACGCTGGAGGGAACTTCATGATTTGGACTACTTTATTACCTCATGTCAAAAACCACTTGCCATCATTTAGAGCATTTATTCCCAAAGTGTGGGCCGCGGCCTCCTGGTGGGCCGTCGTGGTACTGCAGGTGGGCCGTGAGAGGTCATTAAAAATAGACAAATATGTTTTAAAATCCTCGATTTTAAAAGAAAGTTTTAATTACTGTAAAATGTTTATTACGTGATTTAAAAATATTTAGAAATAATAAAACAAACCAATTGAGTGTTATTCTACTGTCATCTTAATATGACAAATGTCACCTTATTTGTTGACCCCTTACATTAGTATTGGAATGTAGCTTTTAGTCTTGTATGTTGACCACAGTGGTAATTAAAGGTTTGAGTGGGCCGCAGAGATTTTTCACATTTCAAATTAGGCCTTGGTATTCTGAAGTTTGGGAATGGCTGATTTAGAGGAAAAATAATTCCCAAGCATACCAACTATCTTACTGGGAAATATCAGGGTGGCTGTCCACCTGTTGAAGCTTGGTTCAGCATTACCACCAGGACCATGACCCTAAGCAAGGAAGTAAATCCAGGACCAAATGGCTTGAGAAAAGGAAATCTAGCCTGTGGCCCAGTCAGAGGCCAAACCGTAACCTCAGAGATGCTCTGAAATGATCTCACAACAACCGTTCACACCAGACATCCTTCAAAAGTGTCTGAGTTGAAGCAATTCTGAATTCTGGAAACACAAATTGTTGAACATTCCTCCAGAAAATTTGCAGGGCTGATCCTGAGCTAACTCAAGCACTCGCTTGAGAAAGTGTCTAATAAAGACTGAGAAAATTAGAATTGTTTGTGTATTTTCAGGTTGAGCACATCTGTTATTGTGAATTACAATGAGATTGATCAGATTTGATGTCAAAATCAATACAGAAAACCAGTTCATTCCATGGGGTTCTCATACTTTTTCTTGCCACTCTGTTGTTTGAGAAAAAAAAAACTAAATAATTTATGTCTCTAATTAGAATATTATGAAAAAAAATACATACTTAGTGGTTTAGAAGTGTAAATTCAGTGAATTCTTTGGTTTTAAAACTAACGTGTGAGATGCGGTGACATCTAGAGGTAACTGGAGGGAAAGAGATGCTCCCTCATAAACCAGACTTACTGTATCCTTTTGGAAGGGACTGACAAGACTGGTGGTCTTATTTTATAACATGAGGAAAATATATTTAATCTATGAATATGACTGTACTGAACTCTAATTCTGTACTCCATAAAGCCTGCTGAATCATGACACATTCAGGTACAATAAAACCTTTGGTGAAAACCCAACAGAGATGTTTTCACTCTCAGTTCAGAGAAAGAGCAAAAATTTCTCTTGAGTCTTATACATTGAAGGTATTAGATTTTGTATTTATTAATTTGTTATCATACCTGACAAAATTTGAAGATTGACGTTTCTTTCAGAAAATGCTCCAGTTATTCAGAAACAACAACAAACCTTAGTGGAAACAGTAATTACTGGAACTATAAAATAGTTATACTTGTTTTCTTGGTAGGTTCTATAGATAAGTGACAGATATAGTGCTTCTGGGAAAAAAAACAAACCCTATTTTTATTTTCTTTTTCACATATATTTAATTCTTTCACAGCGATGGAAATAGCAGCAATTCAGTGCACCACCATCTGCATCAGTGCTGACCTTAATTTTGAAGTGTTCACATGCTCAGCTGAACGCTTTCTCTGCAACAGCCTGCAGAAAAATGGGCTTGTAAAGAAGCCATACATGGCCGCAGTTGTGGGTACAGTGTTTGCAACTGTTTTAGTACACTATGAAAGCCAGAATAAAGCAGTCATAAAGAAAAAAAAAAAAAAAAGAAGAAAGTGCAACTGTACTATAAATGATTTATGGGTAAATACTTGTATGAAAGCAGAGTCTTTCTTTGGGAAAGCACTGACAGTTAATGCACACTTTAAAAATTGGCATCAAATTAATTATATTTTCTCTTCATATTTTTTTGATCTATTGTTCTGACTGCATGCCTTAATGCTTTCTAATGCTGTTGAACAACAACAAACAGTACTGCTCTTGTGTTTTTTGCATCTTTGGAAAAAGATATAATTTACAGAAAATGACACTCAGGATATATCATTTACATGATTGAACAGCTTACTAATGAAAATCGTGACATGCAGTTTGTGATGACTCAGGACCTGTATTCCCCCCAGGTCATCTGTCTGCTTCTCAACAACGTTCAGGTATGGTGTTTAATTACATTTCCAATCTTGTACCCTGTCAACTGAAGTAAATATAGGAGCCCATATTCCATTACGTTGTACGTAGACTTTTTAAAATGCATATCATCCAAACACAAGCCAACAGACTGGAAAAATAATGTTTTTTTCTGTTGGATGAATGGAATCAAATCTAGAAGACATGTTGTCTGATTAAAAAACCCAAATATACATAAGCATAAAGCTACATGTATGTAGAAAAAGGATTGTGTGCTTGTAATCAGGAATGCTTGGCTACAATGATCTCAGACAGCATGGATGCACTCTGCATTAAAGCCCTTGAGGAAGACGCTGAATTTCAGTTTAATAGTTAAGATTATGAGCTTTAAAACTCTGCATTCCATCAGGAATGCTGCCATATATATATATATATATATACATTTTTAAAAATTATATCCGATCATGTTATACTGGGGTGAAAAGGTAAATACAGGAGAATGAGTTTTCTTTAAAAAAGAAGCAGAAGGACAATAAATGCTTTTAATTTGCCAGTTCACTCTATCATCTCCCCGACTACAAAGTGGCTTTTGGAATATACATATTGACGACACTGGGGTTATTGTCCAGTTATCTGCACTCCGCTTCATCAGCTGACCTCATTGTATGCCCCTCAGAGCAGTTTCTTCAATGGTCCATTGTTTGTTGCTTTGCAACATTTTTCTCTGTGCGCCACTAGAGGGCAGTCCAACTCACATTACCAGTCTCATCGACCTAAGCGCTCTTTCTTTCACAATGTTCATGAATGACCAAGCTGCGGGATAATGTGGTGTGAATGGGCAGGCTTGTGCTTGACGTGAAATGAAAGAAATCAGTTTAGAGGAAGAATCATAACTAAACCCGTTTTGAAAGTCGTACAAGGATTTCGTTCACTACACTCTGCTGAAGGAGGAGATCTGTTTTCAAAATAAGACATAGTTTAAAATACCCATCGAATTAAAAAGTTATTAGGTGCGGTGCATCATTATTTATTGCTTTATCCTAGAACGGAAATATAGAGCTTTCAAATGCAGTTTTTTAAAATGCATTTAAGACCCAAATGTATTTAATGTATTATATCACTCTCTTAAACTTAGTATTAGGCAAGTACTCAGGTGAACAACATACTGTATAATTTATTTAATCACAACACTATTAATTTAAAAAGAGGAATTGTTTGACCGTAATGCCCAAAGCCATGTGTACCAAAAACCAAACACAGAATTTCAAAATAGTACAAAATATCCCACAGAAAAAGAAAATCTGCTTTTTGGGAGATGCTCAGTCAGAGCCCAGCTGGCTAGACGTTATCTTCAACACATTGTGTTGATCCAATATTGTGACTTGGATAAACATAATATCACATGATATGGTAAATTAATGCAGGAAACCATTTAATTCCAAAATGGAATTAGAAATTCAGGTTAAGTCAAGTCTAATGCCTTCCATCTCTTCCACAAATCACTGGTATCTGATCAGTATAAGGTACCAGATCAGATGCTAGACAGATTATCACTATTGGAACTTAAAATGTAGGATTGATGCACCCATAATTGTGATTTAGATGATCACAGTTTATGGGAAATTAATACACAAATACATATAATTTAAAGAAGGTCGTGTTTTTGTTCTTTCTCTATTTTGTCACAGTACATTCAATAAATAGATTCTGCAGCGATCTGTCCTGGGATCCCGGGTGCACTCAGAAACAAACAGCGCGCCTCCCGCCTCATGGCCCCGCCCCTGTGCGTCCAGTTTGCGCCATTACGTCACAGCTCGCGGCTGTCTGTGCTGCAAGCAAGGCAAGTCGGCAAAGCAGCTGCAGAGACACCAGGGAAGGCTGACAACAACGTAGGGACTTATGTACGGAAAAGTCAGACACGCAACATTTGTCTGCCCTGTGAATTGACAGTTTTCACGTCGAATCTTTTTACTGCGCACAAATTATTTTTACGCATGCGTGGGATTATTCTTCTCATTTTCTCGATTTGAAGTGACTGCTAGGCGCTGTGTCTAGCCAATGGTTACTGCGGGGGCTCCTGTCTTGTGGATAATCCCGTCGTCGCCGAGCCAGTCGCATGGTCGAGCCCGGAGGAGGCCCCGCTCTGCTGTATGGATGTTTGTAAAGCAGCGCAGATGTCCGAGTACTGATGAAAGCTGTGATAATGATGATGCTTGGGTTTCATCGGCAGTGGGTGAACTGATCTTGGATGTTTGGGGTTTATCGCCCCTACATAAACCATTTTCTCATACAGCAACACTCATTCCTTAAAAACTGGACGCCTCTGGAGCAGTTTATGACGGTAAGGAAGAAAGAAAGGCACTCATTCACAGGCCACCAGTGATTTTTTTTTCTCTCTCTCATTATTATGTTTTTTTCTTTTACAATTAACTGACGTAGCAGGCTAGCCTAGCGCTGTCACTTTTATCCAAGTTGCTCAGCGCACAGCTAAAATGGCTAATGTTGCTCAATAACATTGGGATTACGCTGTGCCAAAAGGCCTGTTAAACAACCTATCCTGTGTATGCTCGAGTTGGATATTCCAAAATGGAACTAATATACGCCATTATACATTCTAATTTGTAACGCTAGTAGCTCGCGGGCTTGTGTTGCCCCCTTCGCAGCTAGCTGTTTCTTAGCTCATTCAAAATCTCGTATCTTGTACGTAGCTGCAGTAAATTTAGAGTGCGTTACAACTGGTTTGCATTTAAAGATAAAACTTTGTACTTTCTCAACTGATTCGAGACACATTAACGTTTTACTTAACTAGGTCGCGGGTAGCTCATTCATCGGAAAGTGTACAATAAGCTGTTTAATGACGGGGTTCAGTGGAAACACTGCGGCGTCACCCGCTTTACTGATGTGGCTTTAAATATGGCTTTGCTCTTTCCATTGTTACTGATGATTGTTAGACTTATGTTCGTCTGTTTCGGTGCAAATGTTGTTGTTATTGTTTTTTTCTGGGTCAACGTATTATCTAAAGGCATGGAAGCCAAATAGGCATAGCGGAGACAGCTGGCTGTGCAGTTTTTGTCACAGATTGGTAAATATTTTTTTTTGCTACCGCTGCTCTCACGTAACGGCAGAGAGACTGGACGGATAAGATGTTTACAGAAGGCAGAAGGATTTATAATCGTGTATTATTTTGGGTTAAGTGTGCGGTGGTGTTCAGTTATGGATGTGAGAGTTTGCTGTGATAAGGCGTCCTTTTCCTTTTCCTTTTTTTTTTTTTTTTTGGTGGAGATGACGTAATCCTCCACTGTCCGCGCCACATCTTTGGGTCGCAGTTGGTTCCGCTGCTGCCTGCTGCTCGCCAGTCTGCTGCCGCTGCTGCGATCATATGGACCCTGCTCAGTGCTGTTTGCCTAGCCTCCCTATGTGCCCCCCCCCCCCCCCCCCCCCTTTCTTGTCGTTTTCGTCATCGGAACTGCAAAAATAAAGATAAAACCATTTGCCCTAATTTGTGATATGGATAAATGTAATGCAGTGTGTGGGTCCAGTGTTCTTCTAAAAGGGGGGCGCTCCAAAGGTGCAGTTGGGAATCCCCGGGGATTCCTGAAGGTGACATCAGGAGCCTCCCCATACACCCATTATGAACAATGTGATTAAAAAATAAATAAATAACAGATGATACTTAAGTATGGCCTACTGCTTGTTGTTGGTCTTGGCCCAGATTAATGTAGAAACCAACTCCTGTCTCATACCTTTTCAACTCTGAACCAGGTGCTTGGCTGGTACTGGTGCCAGTTCAGACCTGGTTCAGTTTTGGAACATTAAAAGAACTGGTCTGCTTTTCCATGAACACAGATCTATGTCTGTGTGTCCTTACATCTCTTCTAGTGTGGTTCGAACCTCCTTTTAGTGTGCTAAAATTTTTTTGTAAAGGACACAGATCAGTTTGTAGGTCTTGTTTTCCTTCAAAACCAGTTTTGTAATGTTCCCAGTCTTCCTTTTTAAAGGATATTATAAACAACAGTTTGTGTTTGTGAAAGCTCTTTGCTATACTGACTTGTGTTTCCAGTGTTGCTACTAACTGGATTGATCCTCAGTGTTTTCAATAGCAGATGATATTGAAACACCCATTTTTTAAACATTAATAGCTGTTCCATAAACAGCTTTTTCCAATTCATTTCAGTGTTCAAGTGCGTTCCTTTTAAACTCTGCTCTCTTCAAATAGACTAAAAGTTACAATGGCATTAAATATGTTAAATATATCTGTTCTTCGTTGATTCATGCTAAGATACAGTGTGGTAAGAATTAATTCTCAGTCAAAAAGTTAACACCAAACTATAAAGCCCACAGATGGCAATTTAATCTCCAAATGCAAGTAACCAGATGTTACTCTTATACTGAAATTTGACAATTACACTTGTGATGAAACTACTTGGGAGTAAAACTTAAACAGTGGGGTTCGAGCTTAGCCAAGGTGGAGACAGGTGAGTCACCTATCTGGGTTTTTTTTTTAAGGTGCAAGCCAGAAAAATGAATGCCTGATATCTGATGCAGACAGGGAACTGCTCTGGAGCTGTTGGTACCCAAACAGAAGTAAATTGGGTTGAACAAAGTTTGTTTTATTAAATAGAAAATGCTCTCTTTACATGTTTATGTTTGCACATATTATAAATTCATAAATTGTGAGATGAAGAGAATCCTTGGTTGAACACTAATTTCTTCTCCTAAAGTTCTGTTTTTTTTTTTTTTTCTTTTTGGAAGTTAATGGCCTCAGCTGGTGAACACCAAATTGCCCCTGCTAATAACACTGCTTGAGTCGAGGAGCACATCTGAACCTATTATTTCTGTACTGCATTAAAATGTTTTGGTAATAAATGAAAAGAAAGGGAATGGATAGTTAAAAAGCGAGAGGGAGAACCGAGGAGAAGATGTGGACTCGAAGGATTCAAAGAAAGAAAGAAGGAAGGTGTGGCTGGGTTCTTTGGGATCAACTGGATCTTTTGGAGATACATTTATATGCAATATATGAATATGATGCAATAATGTTATTGTAATGTGTATTTCAAGTATTAATCAAACCTGGCATTTTATTGTGATGGCTTACATCAGTGCTCATTACAGCCATTTATTTTCATTTTAAGGTTTTCTCTCAAATCACATGTACATATATTCCTTAGACTGGTTAGTGCTAGTAGAGTTGGCTCATTTTTAAGAAGATGATCATATCGGCTGCTTTTAATTGACATAGTGAGACTGGATGGTAATCAGTTTTAGGGAGGAAAAAAAAGCCCCTTACTTTAACTTATGAATTATCATATAATAACTATTTTCTTTGTAATCACTTAAAACTGTCAATCAGGTAATGGAAAGGAAGGAAGACAGCGTGGATCTATTCACAAGGCTTTTGCTTTTAAGAGGATGCAGACATTAATGTCAAACATTAAGCTGATAATGTTGGAGAAGACATCAAAACAAGTCTGCTTCAGCCAGGTGTATTTGGTTATACAGGTAGAGAAACGTAACAGAAGGATGTCGTGTGAGGTGCGACTGAAGGCTGCAGGGGGTCACCGCTGCAGTTAACCGTTGCTCAGCAGGTGGAAATCGATAGTGGTGCAACAGAGTTAAAAATGAACTTTTTTTGATCACCAGCCACAGTAGTAGGTAGATTTCAAAATCTCAAAATCTAGATATTCAATTTTTTTTGTTTATTTACCGACAGCATGTAACTGCAGGTGAATCTAATTTTCAAGCATTATTTTCAAAATATTATTATATTTTTAAAACTGTTATCACTTATATTATGATATATCTTTATAAAAATAACAAAAAAAGTCGAAGTACTTGAATTGGCGTTTGTAATCTCAAAGTGGCCGTTCCTTTTTTGCAGTTGTGTGGGCATTTCGAAGCAGTTTGAGCATCTTTTTCATCAGTGCTGTCTCTGATGGGTGCCTTCACGGCAGCCGTGTCCTTGGGTGTAGTGCTGGGCGATATGTAAAAAATCATATATCACGATATGGACTATTTTATATCACGATAACGATATATATCACGATATACCATAATAAACTATGTTTTCAGTTATTCTCTGAAAAGTTTGACAAAAATTTCATTGCTTACTTTTCAACTTTATTTTGAAAGGACATTTAGCTGAACTGTCACAAACATACATTTTAGTGCAGCAAAAACAGGTAGGTACAGAGGTACAGTAGCTTTCACATTTTTTTTAAAGTGCACAACAGTTTCTGAGAGGAAAAACACATTTTTGCACTGAAGTTCAGCTATAAAAAATAAACACAAATTATTTTTCAACTTTCTGAAATCTGTAACCTTGTAGTGCAAAGTTTGCAAACCAATATAAAGTGTCTAAAGTAAACATCAGGGTTGAAGAGATCTCTGTTTAAGGCATTAACCATGAATAAAAGTGCAAACATAAAAGGCTACTTTGTAGAAGTAGATATGATTCTATCAAATTTATCATTGCAGGTTGTTTAATTACATATTTGCTGTAATAATTGATAAAATTAGGTTAGAAACGATAGAAACGATAGAAGAGAAATGGCACGATATACACTTATATATTGTCCCCACGATATATATCGTCATATTGCCCAGCACTACTTGGGTGCTGATTTGCGTGGATGATTTTCCTGACATAGATGTGCCAGATGTGTCTACATAGGTGTTCTTGTACCTCTTATGGCCAGTTTATTGTCTGGCCATTTTTTCAGTTGAATCCACACAGGTTTGACTAGAAATTATTGACACGATGCAACAAATTGACAGCTTCCTGGTTAAACATCATAAACTGGCCCACAAAGCAGGATTATGAAAGTATAGCCTTTGTTCTTGTGAGTGTGAAAAGCTGAGATGTTTGTACACTGAGGGATGGGCTCGGTTGCATGGCACAATAGAAAATGTGCAGAACATTTATCCTAGAAAGCCAATGCCTAATAGATCTTGTGTAAAAGCCTCTGAAAATCCCAACAAACCAAGAGTCATTTCCTTGTGTAAATAGGGTGTTTCATAATCATATAGTTCCAGAGAGATGCAATCTTTATCTGCAATCTCTCGCTGTCTGACCTTCTGTCTTTGCAGCATTTCATCCATTCTCGTCTGCTTCTTATGTATCTCTAGAGTTTAGTTATTTCCCGTTTTCTCTCTATCTTTGCCCTGCAGCTTCTGTCTTGTTAGGCTCAGTGTTGGTAAGGCACGCCCTCCTTCTCAGCTTAGCGCTCCGTATTACTGACTTTTTAGAGTTGGTGTTAAACCAGCGCTGTTGGTAAGAAGAGAGCTGGCTGCTACTGAAGGCAAGATACGCTATCAGGCTTGAAATATGGTAGCATTTTCTTACTTTACATTACTTAGCTCAGAATCAAGAGTTTTGTATAAACCTGCCATATATGCAGTCGTTTTTGCTTTGAATTGCGTGTTGTGAAGTAAATGATTTAACCCTCTTCAGAAGTTAGGAACTTGAGTGTATCATGATGCTTTGGCAAGTTGGCAGTGCAGTCTTGTTTGCAGGAAACAAGCTTTGGACACAGTTGGGACATTATTTACAGTGTTTTTTACACTGACAAATTGCCAAATTGCGTGATATTGTGATGTCTTATTTCTTAGATGTAACTCAGCTTGCGAGGCACCCTGGCTACAGTTCTTTCACTGCAGGGCTTAAGCAAACCAGCAAAGCAACCACCCAGTCACACAAATATCTAGCCAGATATATCTCAGAAAGCCAACTAGTTAGTGGTCTGTTGCTGGGGCGGATATGGCGCGAGTCTTTAGAGATCTCCCAACCTCCAAACACAGCTGTGTTTATTTGCTGCAAGATAAATGAAAGTGTCTTGACAGCTCTGGGCTTCAAAACTGAAAGCAAGTAGGGACATATTGACAGTGACACGTTTGTTTTTTAAGAATCTAACCGCATCATAATAATGCTTCGACAAGTTTGCTGCGCAGTCTTGTTTGCAGAAAACACAATAAGTTTTGGACATAGTTGGGTCATTTCCATTTACAGTGTTTTTATACTGACGGAATTGTTGTCAAATTGCTTGTGATATTGTGATTTAAATTTAATGTCTCAGTGTCATTGAAAAGAAAGGAAGGGAACTTGCAACTTTTTAAAAAAACATAAGTAATGCATTTTAAAGCTCAGATTGATGTTATTTTCTTTTAGAAACACAGTGAAACCATTTTTTTTTACTTTATAACTTGTAAACCTTGTGTGTTTGTGTCTCAGATCCAGGAAGGATGTGATGTATGTATTCTTGTTAGCGCTGCTGACATTTGCTCTTAAATGACAGCATATGATGAACTTGCATTACGACGGATTGACCTGGTAGAGTTTGCTCCAGGCCTCATTTTGGTTGAGTTTTTAAAGGAGTTCCTCACAGAACTGTCTGATGGCTGTTATCTTTGACTTTGCATGTTTCTCTTATTTATACCCCATTTGCATCCAAGTTTACAATGACACACTGGGCTTAGTGGAGCCTGGCAGAAACAAAACATTCTTCTTTTGTTGTTTCGTGGCATTTGGCAAACAGCACAGTGAATTACTTAAAAATGGTTATAGTAAAACATTATGGGTGCTGATATCATGGTCACATAGACTGAATTCAAATTTACCCTTGTTTGTTAATCATTTCTATTCAGATATTTAAAAGTTAATGCCTAGTCACATATTTGATAATAGTTAAATTGTGTTCGTATTGTGACACTACCGTATTACACTGAATCTTTGTATTTGTGAGGGTTGTAAATATGAATTCAAAACATAGGTTTGCTTTTGACATTGATATAACCAGCCTCCACCCCCCACGTTACAAGATAATTTACTTGACACATCATGGAACATCTCAAATGGGTTGATGTTAACATAACAGTGCTATTAAATTAATTTTATTTTCATTCTTCCTGAATACAAAAATATGTTAACTCACACGGTTATATAATATTCAAGGCAAGTAATGACTGACAGGAAGGCAGTTTCAAAAAGGCTTCATAACTCTACTTCAGCCATAGTGCAGATGATCAAGAAAAGAACATTAAAATATAAAACTGTACCTACACCTGAAAATTAAATGGCTTACAATATGCAAACACTAATGTCCAGAGCTGTTTGTTGCATATTATGGACTATGCAGATGTATAGGGGCCCCCTGTTATCCCAGAGAGCCCACAAGCTACAAGATCTGCCTCAATATACAGGACAGTATTAAAATAAACTTTATTTTTAGCAACCTCAATTAAAACATTTAAGCACTTCACCATGAAGAACAATTTGGACCGTGCAAACATCTACTGCCTACATGAAACAGATGCCGACATCTCTCTGTGACAGAAATGAGCTGACGGCCTTTTCCCTTTCCATCAATAATAAAGCATCAACACATACACACAGAAAGAAAATATTATGCAGGCAATCTCTCCCACATGTCTGTTTAAGGATTCCTTGATCACAAAACAATGGCAACTGAAAATTCAACTTTTCAAGCTTTTCTTGCTTCGACTGACAACATCAAGTCATCGTTCTACTTCACCTGCTGTGACCCTGCCTCTCTGTTGTCATGTAGCTTCTGTCACCGAACCTCACATTTGCTCCAACATCAATATGATAAGTGAGGAAAGCGACTGAGTGGCCTGTTACGGTTCATGTGGACTCATTAAAAGTTTACAGACTTCTCTTCAAGTCACTCACACTTTCATTATTAAAAGAGCTCCTTATGTCTACCTTTCTATCTGCTGTGTCGGCAGACACAACTGAGCAGTGCAGTTCACCTGGCAAATGTAATTAATGGGTTTTAGTGCTTATTACAACCAGAGCCAGTCAGTCGGGAGGAAAAGACAAACCCAATCACATTAACTACATGTTTTTCTTTTTGAGGTGGGACTTGAGTGTGTGTGTGTGTGTTTTTTAATAATCTGTAGAGACGATTCTGCAGTGACTGAATATTGGTAGAGGCATATCAGTAGCATCCCTGTCCAGTTCTACACTCTTAGATGAATTGTAGATGTTCTGACTCTCCCTTGGAGACTTTAGGCTTTTTATCTTAGACTACCATTGATCGGTTTAGCCATGCCCTCCCTTCTTACTTTCCACCTATTTTTTTCCTCAATATTTGTCCAGCATTTGTGTATCTGGATCATGCAAATCAAATTAGATGAAACATCAAATTATGGTAATTATGTTCTCAGTAAGCAGCATTCACAGAGGGTTTATTAGCTGAATCGGCTTGTTATCCAGCCATGGAGGAGCTGGATACAGACCCCCATTTTCTCACACAACCCCAATAAATGCCTTGAGGAGATGCATCAGTTACTCTATTTGGAGAGAGAAATTCATTTGAGGCTCATTGGATATTAGCTTAACTGGATAGGGTTTTTATTTTTTTGTTTTAAACAAAAAAAGATTTTGAAATTGAAGGATAAATTATTAATGATGACTAAAACCACAAATAATGATTAATTTTATGTTGTAACTAATTTTCTAGTAATTAATGTAGGTGACATTACGGTGACATTATGGCGCTACAACAGCAGCTTAACAGGTGCCTGTCAGCTAATGTACATTAACAGCAGAATAACACGTCTCTGCACATGTTGAGCATCTAGTTTTGATACAGTTACGGGCTGGAATAACATGATGAGTTTTTCAGACCACCTTTGGGCTTATTTTACCACTTTGTAACAGCACGTCTTACCTTCGCATAGACTGTATCTTCATCGCTTGAATCACGCCTCTTCAGGGGATAAAATTGGAATTTTTACCAAGTAGCCCCTGGCTACCAGGTTTTTGAAGTTGGTAGCCAGCTAGCAATTTTGGTCGCCAGTGTTTTTTGTCGCCCCATACGCCCCCGTAGACTGCTGACATTATCATGGAAGCTCCCAGCATGTCTAGCAACTTCAGCCAGCTATTTTGTTTCCTGTGTGCCATTATTGGACAAACTGATCAATCCAGGTGTGTCTGACCATTGCTGTGAGGTCAGACACACCTGGATTAATCGGTTTGTTAATTAATGGCACACAGGAAACAAAGCTGCTGTCTGAAGTTCAGGAAGTAGTGCAGCTGTGCATCAAGCCACATTGACATAATGTGAACATTCATTATAGCTTAAATGAAAACACAAAGGGGTATATGAAGAGTATTTATTTGAAGGGATTTGCATATTTTTTGTTTATTTCACATTGCTTGTATTTACATTTACATTTGATTTTCATTCCACACATTGTTTTTATTTCATATTGCTCTCATTTTACAGTTTTTCATCTCATTTCACGTGACTTTTCTTTACTCTTTTAATGACTTGTTGTACTCATTTGTTGCAGACTTTGCATTCTTTATGACTGTTTTGGAAGGAGTGTATTTGTGGACTGGGCCAGAGTAGTTTATTTTACATGAAGGGAGAGCGCAACCCTATTCTCTGTAACAATCTTTTTTTTCTTCCTGCGCTGTGACTCATTGGATGTCACACACAAACTTGCGATATCTACCACCTACAGCACCTGTAGTGGGCTACTGCTGTGGCAGTTATCACGAGGCAAGTGATAGATCTCAGATTGGGAATGTGTTTTTGATTTTTTATTCTGCCCGATGCAGGTATTTTTTTTTTTTTTAGTAGCGCAGGTTAAAATACGGGAGATTTACGGGACAAATACTAATACAGAAGGACGGTGGGAGAGAAGAGTAAAATACGGGACTTTCCCAGCCAAAACGGGATACTTGACAGGTATGATTTACAAGCATGAAAGCGCATTTTTTTCTGTTTCCATGATGCTTACTATGAAAACTAATATAATTTCTTTCTTGTTAACTATTCTGTTGTGTATTTTTAATGAGATTATTTACCAAAACGATCCATTTTGCTGTGGAGTAGATTCAGTGATAGGTTTTTGAATTCGTCCGTCTTCAGTTTTGTCCATCTGTCAGTCGCTGGGTTAGGGGCATGTGAACACCCAAACACGGCCACTTTCCGCCAAATAAACTTTGTTTCTAAATTATTTAGATATGTGTGCCTTGGTGACACATGACAAATGTGCAGAAATCATAGAAAAAAAAAGACTTTTTTCTAAGTTGATGGTGGATTTTGTGGCCCTCGCCACTTGGCGACAAGGCAGAAAAAAACAGTTGAAATGGTCAAATTTTGGTCGCATTTGGAGACCATTTAGTCGTGATTTTATTCCCTGCCTACAACTTCTTCTGCGTTTTCTCGATTCATAGGCCCAACGCAAGTTCTTCTTCTGCGACTTATAAATTTATAGGCGGCGTCACAATGCATTCTGCCATACAATGTGCCAGAATTGAAATGACATACGACATTCACAAAGTAAACAGTCTAAACAGGGTGGCTGTAGCTCAGTTGGTAGAGCGGGTCGTCCAGTCACTGGAAGGTTGGCAGTTCGATTCCGGCTCCAACTGTCCACGTGCAACAGTGTCCTTGGGCAAGATACTGAATCCTAACCCACTGAATCCCCCAGTGGGTCTGCTAGCACCTTGTAATGTAGCAGCCGCCCACTGGTGTATGAATGTGTGGGTGAATGGGGGAATGAGAGGCCATTGTAAAGCACTTTGAGGGCACCTTGATGGTGTGGAGAAAGCGGTATATAAGTGCAGTCCATTTACCTTTTAAACAGGGTGAGTTTAAAAGCCAAAAAATGTATTCCAGGGGCTAAAATTTATTTGTGGCGGGCTGCCACGAATAAATGAACAGGAGGGGGGCACTGTATACTTATATCCTGATCGAAAAAATGGTTTTGGTCTCCATTGTTAGATCTGTTGTGTTTATAGTTTTCTGTCATCACTTTAGCTTCTGCACATTTTTGGTGAACTTGAAATCTGTGTTTTGATTTAAGAGATGAGAGAGCATAATTATTTTTTATTTTGAAGACCAGATGGCTTACTGCGCTTGTAGTGCCAGCACATTTCCACAGCTGACTCTGGGTTGGCCTGGAGCGGCTGCTCTGGGCCAGGGGTTGAAGGACTGGGTCTGGGGGACTCCCTTGACTCACAGATGGGTTTATCCAGCTTTTTTATACAGTCTATGAACTGCACATGCTTGCAAGTCTCATTTTAGCTTTAATTTCATGTAATTATCTTGACTGTGCAACCGTTCCATCAATTGAGAGCTCACTATTTGATAGACCAAAGCTATAATCAAAATGCACATTTGATAAACCACTCTTGTATTTTCTTTATCTATCATGCAGTATCATTAGACCAGCTGGGATTATGGAAAAAATACCCTTTTGTGTCCCTCCTGAAGCAGTAAGATAAAGTTTGTGACCAAACAGATCTTGTCAGAACTGTTTGAGAAGTATACAGTAAAGATAAGCCTGGCTGCGAATTTGTCAAATAAAGGAGCACACCACATGACATCTTATAAAATTCATCTACTTTGATGTCGGGAGTATTCAAATGGAAAGCTCTGTATTTGATTAACTTCCTGGCCATTAATGCATAGGAAATAATGAGTTGTTAAATTTTCAAGAGACTGTCTACAAAATGAAGCAGTGTTCTCATTCATTGAGAAAAATTGACTTTTTATTCTGTTTGCCCACATCCCTGTAGGCCTTGGCACTCTAAAGAGCGGCTCCAGATATCTGTTGTAATTCATCATCCTTTATAGGCCCCATTATGAGTCACTTGTGTCTTCCAACCCAATTTCTGAAAAATGCCAGGGCTTGTTTTCCAGTACTTGCCAGGGGATATAGTTTAGGGGACAGAGTAAGGGACTGCAGCACAGAGATATCAAAAGATTACAGCATAGTTCTTGATGATCAGCGGGTATGAAATTGATAGATGCAGAGCTGACCAAGCAAAGTGACTAGACAGCTGGACAGATGTGAGAACAGAAGGGAGCAGGGCTGCCTGGCACCATTGTCCAGATGTGATATTTGAAGCCATGCATGATGTTTGTTTATTGGTTGTGCTGCAACAGACGAGTTGCGATCAGTAGTATGTGCTAATTAGGACCAGTGGTTTAGGAAATCCTCATAGAGTGGAAGATGATAAGGGTACCTATATTTTTAAGGATGCTTCCACCAAAGAATGAAGCATGCATGTGATATATTCAGAAGGAATACAGTCCATTATAAAGTTATGCCATGTCTCACTGGCTAGAGCAGCCCCTTTGATCCAAAAAAAAAAGGAAAATATTCTTCAAAACAGGAAAAACAAAGAAGCTGAATAGCTTCCTGTATTTTTTTTTTTTTTTTTTTTACAATATGGCCGTCTGCAGCCCCTGGATGCATTAACAATTGGCCCTCGCTTAGTGTGACAGTGTTCACACTTGAAATTGTATTGAGCAGTAACTAGTGTTTTTTGCAGTTTCACACATGTGAAAAAAAAAAACTGTGAAAGAAATGACCAGTTTCAGAATGACACAATCGGTTTTTAATGTACCTTGACACCCAACAATTAACCAAATATTGGTGAAGAGTTGCCTTTAAAAAATGCTGAAAAAGCAGTGCGTGGCCATGTGACTGGAGCATGTTAAAGGCAGTTTGCCGAGATGGTCATGGTTAGTGAAGGAGCAGAGGAACTTTAAAAGCATTAAAAGTGAGTATACTTTAACTTCTGTATAAAATATGATAATGGGGGAAAGAGTTTATGGAAAACACTAGGGGTGCACGATAACTATCGGGCCAATAACTATCAGACCGATAACAGGAAATTATGACGTTATCACGATAAGTCCGATATCACGACAAAGAGCCCCCATAACATATATATTTTTGTCAACACGACAGTGCCTCGCTCCCCCTGAGCCTTGTTTGAGAGCCTTGCCAGTAGTGTTTCTTTGGTAAAAATAAATATCTGTTTACTTAAAGAGTCAAAACTATTTTTGATTTTGTTCATAGTATTGATGTAATGATCTTAGGTATATGTGTGTGTTATCGGTATTGGCTTTTAGGAAACTGAAAGTTATCGGTTATCGGTATCGATTTTAAAAAAACAGTTATCGTGCATTCCTAGAAAACACCTGTTATAGCCTGTAAACATTGAGGCATGAAAAAGTCTTAAAAGAATAGGAAGGCTTTGGGTATGGTCACATATTTGAAGCAATGTCTCCCAGGTTTGTCTGTCTTGGTCCAGGTTTGCAACACCCAACAGCATCTTTTCACCGTGAGATTTTAACAGCCCACTGATTCAGAATCAAAACTGTGATAAAGCCTGTCACTATTACTACTATTGACATTATGAGGTCATGAAAGCTCATGTTTTTAGTTTTTGTTTAAGGACGACCTTTTATTCACTGTTGTTTAAGCAACACTTTTGTAATGCCTTTATCCTTAAAATAAAATATGCAATACTCCAGATTTATTTATTTTTTTAGTATACAGCATCTTGAATGTTATGAAATTCTTAGTTTAAAACATGTTTTACTTGCACCCCAATTTATTCATTACTTTAGAAACCCTTACTGTCGAGGAATCTGTGCAGCTCCTCTATGTCTTCCTTGTGGTGGCTAATTTAAATGGAAAATGAAATGTACTAAAATGCGTTGGTTACATCTTAATATGCATTAACAATCTTGATTGAATATGTTACTTTGTACGTATTAGTAGTAATTATTAGTTCAGATGCACACAGAGAATATGGTGCTTAAATTAAAGGTTTTCTGAACAATCAACAAATTTTAATCAGTATTTCTTTTATTTTTTTTGTCCAAATGGATTTATGCTCTGGGGACAATTTGCACAAAATCTGTTGCCTTTTGGACCGAGGGCACTCATATGTTGATCAAAGTAGTTGGATCATAAATTCTCTTACCTGAAGGAAAAGGGGAAAACTGATGGATTTTAAAATCAATGTGGAGTTACCATGAACTGGTGACCTGTCGAGGATGTTCTCCTGCCGTTCAGTTAATGTGGCTGAAATGGGCTCCAGCAGATCCCTGTGACCCTGCATTTGAATAAGGGGATATAGATGATGTATGGATGGAGTTAAAAAAAAACTTACGTTAAATCTCCATCAACTGATGTTATCTGACAGGAAATTTTGTTTTCCACTGCAGCCTGATTTTTACGATCCTCAGGTATGCAGGAACAGCTGGTTCCTGGCTCTTTACTCTTCAGTTATTCTCCAGTTCATGTTGTGGCTCGTCCTTCCCTTCACGATCATCCACCCCAGTGTCCCTCAAATGGACACTCACGCATGCACACATATAATTCCTTATCCTAGACACACTTCACTGACATGTCACATGCACCCTGGTGGATTGACTTGTGCTCGGCCCATTGCAGCATACACATTATAGCCTGGTTCTAGGGATAAACTGAGCCTTGTGTTTGTGTGTCAGCCTCAGCTCCTCAGGTCTGAGTTTAAAACAGCTGCTTAAACAGCTTTGAATACCTCGGGAGGGCAAAGGACACAGTTGCTTAAGAACAGTGGGTCAGAACCAAAAATAGACGCCACTCCTTATTTTGCTTTGACACTTTTATAAGAACTGTATTGACTGTTTCATGAGACCTTCGATTCCCTTTTGCCTCAATTTCTGTTTCGAATAAGAATCAGAGGTTTATATTTGTTGTCTAGACTTTGGTTTCCTGTAGGGATGCACGATAACTGTTTTTAAAAAAACAAAACGATATTGATAACCGATAACCTTCGGCTCCTAAAGGCCGATACCGATAACCAATAACACACACACACCTAAGATCATTACATCAATACTATGACCAAAACCAAAAGCAGTTTTGACTCTTTAAATGAACAGATATTTATTTTTTACAATGAAAAACTATTGGCAAGCCTCTCAAACATTTTGGTAAAGCTATCAAACAAACCTATTTGATATCTCACATCAAGTCAAATAAGGTGCATTACTTACTGATATAAAAATATAAATAAAGGCTCCTTGAACTGATGGAAATACATGCATCAAAATTACTAACTGAAAAAAGGTATTCCTAAATGACAATAAAAAATATTGCACAGTGCAAAATGTACTGATGCAAGTTAGACTTGTCTGTGTAAATAAATCAAAAAAGTGCACTCCATAGCAACAGAAAATTACGTTTAAAGGATTTTGGCTTGTGGTTCCATTTAAATGAATGCCTTTAATTAAAGTAAATGAGGTCGGTAGTTTTTTTTTTTTATTTCACAGAAGCTTTAGATGAGAGAGATGAAGGCGAGGAGCGGAAAGGGGAGGAGAGGGGAGGGGAGCAGAGGGGAGACTTGCTCCTGACTTGCTCACGTTAGCTCATGTTAGCTCATGTGAGCGCGATTTCAAAACTCCATGGAAGCGATGGCTATGTTTCAGGTGGCTGATCGGGTTTGACGTATTAAAGCTTGTGCTATTTTTCCCTCCTTTCGCTCGGAGCATTTGTCACAAATAACCAGCGAACTATCTTCTTCTGAAACTTTAAAGAAGTTCCATACAATCGCCGCCATGTTTTTTTTTTTTTTTTTTTAAATCAGCGCACTGTGATGCTTTATCCCGACGTCACTTGAACATAACATTCACTGCCGGTCATTCAAGGCTCAGAGGGAGCGAGGCACTGTCGTGTTGACAAAAAATATGTTATCGGGACTATTCGTCATGATATTGGACTTATCTTGATGACGTCACAATTTCCTGTTATCGGCCTGATAGTTATCTGGTCGATAATTATTGTGCACCCCTAGTTTTCTGCCATTTTTATCTTCAGGCATACAAAGTGGTTTTATGTTGCAGTTGACAGTTGTTTCTGAAACATAAACAGCGTACTTGGTTGATGGACTTATGTTTGTTGCTTGGGGTGGCAGGCAATCAGATTTTTATTTCATACTTCTTCCATTAACTTTACTATACATTTTTTCTGTTCTCTCCCACTTCTTTCTCTTTCTTTTCTCTGCTATGAATTGTATTCAGTGATTAGTTCATCCAAGGCAAAGCTGTTTGTAGATTCCTCCTCCCCATAATTTCCTCTGTTGAGCCAACAGACTTGTACCAAGCATAGATGTGGGCTGTAAAAATATTTTCATGGTGGATGTGAGATGATGCAGTGAAGCGAGCAGTAGGGTCAGGAACAAGCATAAACTGTGGTGCTCTTAAGCTAACATCAGGGTCTGCCCCAGCTTTTGTTAGCTTGACCCTGCAGCCCGAGGAGAGGAGCAATCCTTTCTTCAAACTCACTAGTTTTCACAGTGGAGGAGGGTCTCATTTGACCTTTACTTGAAATGTGCAACTAAAATGTCCGACATCTTGCAAAAGCGCTTTACTTATGAGTGGGAAATATTGAACTTGTGTCAGTCTCTTGCTGATTAACATGAACTATTTATCATCCTATGGCCACAACGTATTTGAATATATCTATTAGAGAGGATCAGAGACAACTATATTTACATTAAAAAATCTTGCTTTTGAAGTTAAACCGTTGAAGATAAAAAAGACCTTACCTTGAAAAAAAATGGTTATAAAGTTAAAACAGGTTTTATAGAAAATCCGTGTTTAAGAGCCTTGACTCAATGATTTGAAAATAAAGTAGAATAAGCTATCTAAATAAATATTGTATTTTATTTGCAGCAGGTTAAAAAGAAGCAAAATTTTCTAAGAAATGACACAGCTTGTGACCTTGACATTAAATAATAAGCCATCCTTAGCAAATGGGGCTGTGCATTATTTAATTTTTTCCCCTTTATCGATGGCTGTACATATGTTGATGGTCTTTACCACAAAAAAAGAGAATTTGTAGCACAGAATGTAAAAATGTCCTTTACATATTTAAAACTAATCACAAAAGTGTGCTTTATCATTTAAAGGTATGGTGGGAGATCTTTGAAAAATGGTTCCAGCAATCCAACTAAAGTGAGATTTTGAAAATATACACTCCCTCCCTCCTCCCAAAGACTCTGCCTCCTCCTCTTCAGCCCACCCTTTGAAACCACGCCTTCACACAATTCACGAATACATGAAAGCTCACGCTGTCTCGAGCAGTCACGGAAGTTCGCGAGCATTCACGAACATTCACGTCGATTTGCCAACAACAAGTAGCATCAGAGTGGCTGGCTAACTTCAAGCCATGGCGTCTTCTCTGTCAAGGATAACAACCGCCTACCTAGCGGTGTCACACATAGTACTGTAGCCTAGTTGACAGAGTTGGTAGCTTAGCGAAACATGCTGGAATATGTTCGTCATGTCACTCGATGGACAATAATTTTGTCATCATCTTGTCTGCTCATATAAAAGTGTATAAACAAACCAAAAGTTGGTATTTATTAACAGCAATGGAAACACACCAGGCGAAATCGGCACTTAGTACTGAGCAGAATGAATGAATGCCGGTAGCAACTACAACAACTAGAAAAGCACTCGGAGAGACTTCCACCAAGCGCACTAATTATCGAAGATTTGAAAGTGATCCAGAATCCAGGATTTTGTTTTGGATCACACCCAAAATGAAATCAGTTCTTCCTTTTCACATTTCCGACAACTCCTGAAAACGTCATCAAAATCCATCCATAACTTTTTGAGTTATCTTGAAGAAAGACAGACAGATAAATGCCGGCAAAAACATAACCTCCTTGGCGGAGGTAATAACGGTGGTGTGTCTCCCGCGTGACGTCACAACAGCATCCCGCCAAATACATTTTAGAGAATATATATTATGCTATAATACTACAGGTTTGATTGATTTCAAAATGATATGGTCGCTCTTCATGGTGTTGAACTCTTCATATCAAATTCTTTGAGCTATGTGTCAAAAATGTAGTAATGCTTGTAAGTCCCGCTGTTGTGCGCATGTGTATGTTGTAAAATGATGTAATCACAACCTTTATTGGGCTTAAAGGGCCTGGTCATGTGCCCCGCCCCCGGCCCGGTAGTGACATGTTCCGCTGCTGATGGAGGAGGCTACTGTTGACCACTTTACTTTAGCATAGACTGTCGTCACTGTCATCATGTCATCAGAGCAGATACTTATTTTTCTGTTCTGAACCCATCACTTCCGTCACTCTGGTAAATGTAGTCATCATTTGTGTTCCATTGCAAGTGATGCAAAAAAACTATTTGAGATCTTATTTGGATGATAGGACCCTTCAGATTTAGCCCAACCTGTAAAAATCTGATTGGAATCTAATTATGTGGTTTGAAAAACAAACAAACAAAAAAAAATCACTTTTTGTCAGGATTTTGGCTGTTCAGACTGTCAACAAAGATATGATCAGGATGTGTTAAAAATCAGATTTGGGGCTGGAAGTTTGAATATAGCCACTGGCAACTATTTCTCGTTTGCTAAAAGTAAGAAACGAGGCCACAGGGCAGTTCTCCCAAAAAATGTTCAGGGAAGCTGCTGAGTCAGCCTTTTGTGACACATGAAGGCCTTCAGTGTGCACTAGTGAACGGCACACATACAAGTCTCTGCTGATTCAATTTGGCCCAGGAAGCTTTTATTTCTCTGAAAGTTGAATTAACTTTTTATGAGCTGTTTTCAACATTTTCCATATCAGTACATAAATAACCTATTGACTGTGCTGTTCCTGTGATGGACTGGTGACCTGTCCAGGGTGTACCCTGCCTTTCGCTCGAGAAGAGCTGGGATAGGCTCCAGCAGATCCCCGTGACCCTGCAGAGGATTAAGCGGGTATAGATAATGGATGGATGGACTGTGCTGTTCTTTTTACTTGGATATGTGACAATGTTGTTAGTCACAGTTTCTTTACATAAACTGTGATGTTAATCTGTTAGTTTTACTCATCTCTGTCCATGGTTCAACATCTTAGCTCTAGAATAGATACGGGTACTGTTTTACCATTTAGTCAGTTGCAAAATGTTCTGCAAAGGAGTTCATAGAGTTGTAGAATTTCATAGCGGTACATCAATCATTACCATATGGACTGCTGTCCACATTTTGATCTGTCTTCTTTATTGTTTATCTTCTTGCCTGTCATGTTCTCTGCATCAGCTTGGTTTTTATCTGGGTGTGTGTCTAGATTTGTCATTTGCAATTATTCTCCACAGGGAAAAGGAATTGCTGTGTATGTGATTTTTGTGTTTCCTGTGTGTGTGTGTGTAGATGCTTATATATAGTGTCTGTGTCTACAGAAACCAAGCAAAACGGACAGTAACACCGGTGTGTGTGTGTGCGCGTGTGTCAGTCGGAAATGAGAACATGAGGGTGGGTGTGTGTGTGCATGAGTGAGACACAGAAACAGACAGCCTTGCTGCTATTTTCTGGAGCAGGCCATCAGGCTCCGAGGCAGCAGGGAGGGATAATAACAGAAGCTGTTACATTCTTGTGGTTTCTCTGATTTCAGCATGAGGCAGGGGGTTGGCTCTGGCTGACTCATGGTGGCTCTGTCTGGTTTCTCTCTTGATCAGCCTCTGTGGCAACGTGAAAGCTATTACCAGGAGGACAATGCATGACATTTCTTGGACACCTTTAATCTAAGATGCTCTAACAGCAGGATTGTAAATCTATGCATATTCTAGCATCTCTTGCTCAGGCAGAGCCCTGCTGGCCGGCTGTTTATGTGGTATTTTTAAAGCTCCTGCTGAGAAGAGAGATCTTTCTATTGTGAGAAGATCCAACACTGATGTAACTGTCTGTTGAATGGTCTGGACAATATTTCAAAAACCTGCGTAAATATTGGTGATATGTTGGTTGTGTAAACAGCAGCTCTCCAGCTTTGTTGAGCCTGTATGTAATGCTGTGTGACTTGGGTTTATGAGGGTATTGCGATCCTTTAAAGGTGTGTAGGAGAGCTCTCCTTTAGTTATCTTCAGAGAGTCTTTAAAACTGCATGGTTAAAAAATTATTGTAAAATGACTCTGCAGCCAAACATGACATCAGAATTGAATATAATGACCATAACCTCCACTTCCTTTTATCTGGTTCATGAGAGCGTGCAAAGATGATCATATACTAGAAAATTCTAGAAGAAATATTTAAGGGTTGCCAGTGCGATTACCCGTCTGATTCTGTATTGATATAAAAAAATAACAACAAAATAAACATGTGAATTACAGGAAAAGTATCAAATTAATTATAGATAATACAAGACCAGAATAAGTATGCTCCTACCAGTAACAGAAATAGTCCAAGGCTCCAAAAATGATACAGCAACAACAACGTGCTTATATATCACCTTTCTAGTCCAAGGACCACTCAAGGTGCTTTTACAAGGCAAGCAGCTTTTTTTTTTTTTTTTTTTTTTTTAAACTGCCACACACATTATTTAGATTGATTTCTTTATAAGATCAAATTACCCCTATAATTACTCCCATTATTCCTATAATTATTCCTGTAATCAAATTACATTATGGTTGATGCGTGTGAAACCGAGGCAGGATTTAGTATTACCGGTTAGCCTAGACAACATGTTTTTTTGGGGTGGAGGAAACCGGAGTACCTGAAGTAAACCACGCAGACACAGGGAGACCATGCAAACTCCACACAGAAAAGACCCAACTGAACCGAGATCCAATTGAACCTTCGTGCTGTGAAGTGTTGATGCTTCACACTATACTACTGTGCTGACCATCATAAGGAATAAGGAGAAGGAACCGAGCAGCAGCTGCAGTAGGAACCATCATCACCATGGTAGGACCTGCAGAAGGAGAAAAGAGAGAGACTACAGGAAGATAGACAATGTTAATGCTAAGAAGAAATCTAGGACAGTGATAAACTGAGATGAGAAAGACAGGGTTGGAGTTGCTCAGTGCATAAATGAAGTCCCCCTCCCCAGCAGCCTAAGACGATAGAAGCATAACTAAGAGATAGTTTAAGAGACTACAGTGTTAAAGGCTTTATTGAAAAGCAAGGTCTTAAGCCCAACCTTAGATGTAGAGAGGGAGTCTGCCTCTTGGACCGAGGCCAGAAGTTGATTCCATCATAGAGGAGCCTGAAAGCTAAAGGCTCTGCCACCCTTTCTAGACCTACAGACTCTTGGACTAGTAAGTAAACCTGCATTTAGGGAGCAGAGTGTTCTACTAGGACAGTAGAATTATGATGATTTTTAGACACATGGGCACATCGGTCACATCGGTCAAGATTTTGTATATAGGAGGTAATGTTTTGAATTGCAAGGACAAATACAGAACAGAACCCTGTGGTATTCCACAACTGACCCTAGTACAACTGGAACAATCATTATTTCCATGGACAAACTGAAATTGATCCAGCAAATATAACTTGAACCATTTTAGTGCCATTCCTCGAATTCCAACAACCTGCTCTAGTTACCAATAAGAATTTTGTGGTCAATTGTGTCTAAGGCTGCGCTGAGATCCAAGAGAACAAGAGCAGAGACAGATCCACGGTCAGAAGCCATCAGGTCATTGGTGACTGACTAAAGTAGTTTCTGTACTATGATGAAATCTGAATCCTGAATGAAGCTCATCATTTCTTGTTTCCACAAAGATAGTCATTTAGCTGATTTGCAACAACTTTGTCAAGAATTATGGAAATAAAAGGAAGGCCTGAAATAGGCCTGCTGCTGGCTTAATTTGTCACAGAGGCGTGGAATTAGATGAATTAAATTGTTTTTCACTGGAATATGATCCATGACGTTGAATCATCAAGGGTAAAAAAGGAATTCAGTTGTTCTGTAGAAAGTGAATTATTTTTTTGTGTTTTTTTCCCTGCTCTTTTTAAACTTCTACCTCAGGGGGCTTTTGTGACATGCAGAGTGGTGGTCTTTACGCTGCTGCAATCTGTGGAGTCTTAGCTTTAAGCTGATAATAGGCTAGTGTTTGTAGCATGTAGCAGCCAGGGTTTCCGTTGTCCGGTAATTGCCGGACTTTGTCCGGTAAAATATGCCGAAGTCCGGTATTTTATAATCTCTCCGGTCAAAATGTCCGGTGAAAAAACTCCTCCCAAGCACAATTTCAGTTGTAATAAAATGGGTAATTTCCACATAATTTTATGAAAAAAACATATACTTTTTTTTTTTTTTACGAATGAGTAGTGTATGTGTATGTGTGAATGAATGAATGTAGCCTATATGTGGAATGAAACTTTTTTTCTGCGCGGAACGAAACTTGTCGCATTTGTTTCATTAAATCTGACAAACCGCGCACCACAACAGAGAGGTCTTTGATATGGCGAAACAGGCAAATCTCAAAAGCTATTTTCTTAAACGAAAAAGCTCTAATGGCGAGGGTGATGATGAGTCTACTTCTAAAAGGCTATCGGAAGAGATGGAGACTACCACAGATGATGCTGTGGCTCCCGCCGAAAAGAACCCGAAATGTCGGGGGTTCCGACTTGAATGGAAAGACAAATATCCCTGGCTGAGGTGCGACATAATCGATGGATCCCAAAAAATGTTTTGCTCACACTGCGAGAAGTCTGGGAGGAAGAATGGATTCACCAAAGGATCAACAAACATGAGAATGTCATCTCTCGTTGAGCACAGTCGGTGCACTGATCATGTTTCGGCGGTCACTTTATCCGCACAGCGAGCAGCAATGAAAGGCCACTGTGAGAGGGCAAAAGAAACCTCAAACAAGAAGCTGTGCTCTCAGCTAAAAGTTGTATTTTACATGGCCAAAAACGACATCGCATGTCACCAGTATGAGGGTTTGACTGAGCTTCTTGGAGCAGTTAAGGCTCCAGATTTCGTGACAGGTGACGGCATTTACCGGCACAGCGGCCCCGTTGATGACATGGAAAAGGCACTCGAAAACGTTGTGATGAAGCAGCTGGATGAAAAGCTAAAGGGTAGTGACTTCATAGGAGTTATTATTGATGAGACGGTAAATATCACCGTGAACAAGAAGCTGATCATATACGTCAAAATGGAAGTACAAGGGAGAGCTGAGACACGTTTGCTGGGGAATTATGATGTGCAGTCCGGGACTGCACAGTGTATATTCAACAAACTGGTTGAAGTGCTCCGCGAGCGGGATGTGGAGCTTTCCCGCGTCATTGCCCTGGGCTCAGACGGAGCAAGTGTAATGATGGGAAAGCGTAATGGAGTTGGTGCTCTTCTGAAGAGAGAGAGTGCGTTTTCCATTCAGGTGCACTGTGTTGCACACCGTGTAGCGCTTGCCGCGCAAGATGCGGCCAAATCTGTGGACCAGATAGGGGCCTACAAGCGCACAGTTGCTTCTGTGTACTCCTTTTACAAGCACTCAGCCAGCAGGACCAATCGCCTCCGTCAACTGACAGCAGCGCTCAGCGATGAAGACATGACAAGCTTGAAGCAGCCGTGCGCTGTCCGCTGGCTGTCCTTGCACAAGGCAGTGGAAAGTATCAAAAGTAACTGGCCTGCTTTAGTGATGGAGCTAAATGAAGAGGCTGTGGGAGGAAATGCCCCAGCCCAAGGTATTCTTGGTCAAATCCAGCCATACAGCTTCATCGCCTTGACTCATACCCTGGCTGATGTGTTACCTGTGATGACCAAACTGAATTTGGTTTTCCAAAAAGAAGATGTAAATCTTGCCACAATTAGACCAATGGTTCAAGCATCAGTTGCGGCACTAACACAGTTACGCGATGCCCCAGGTCCAGAAGAAGAGCGGTTCAGGCGGATTGCCAAGATGACGTGTACAGGGAAGTGAAAGTGACACATGCAAGTGACCGGGCCATTCAGGCTTTCAAAAAAGCCAGAGCACACTATATCCAACATCTAATAGATGCTTTACATGACCGATTCCCTGAAGATTCACTGGATCTACTTAACTGCCTTGATGTCCTTCTGAACCCCTCCCGATACCCAGGGACACAAAGTGGTGAGTAGAAGCAAATGTGATTTAATTTGTTGCATGTGGCATAGCGTCATTCTTAAAATAATAATCATCATCATAAAATTATATTTATAATGTAGAAACTATATAGGGGTAGATGCTATAAAGGGCACTGTGGTATAGCCTACTAATAAAAAAGATAACTCGAACATTTTACCGTATTTGACGTTTCATTAAAACATTCACTGATTAATTATCACTCCGTTCAGCGCTCCAGGAGTATGCTGAAACAGCCATCCAAACCATCACTGATCACTTTGGAAAAGGAATCAGTGAGGACGAGTCGGCTCCAGCCACAGCCCCAGTCATTGATGCCACAAGTGCGCGCAGAGATGCCGTCGCAGTAATGACAGCGCTTCGCGGTTATGGAGGCTTGAACTTTTCAACGGCCTGTGAAGTTCTAATCAGGGATTTTAGTGAAATGTACCCCGAGTGGGCTCAACTGGCCAAGATAGCCTGCGTGATCCCTGTCTCCAGTGTGCCAGCAGAGAGAGGTTTCTCTCTGCAGAACCGAATTAAAACAGCGCAGCGGAGTCGCCTGGGGGAAGACAAAGTCACCAGACTGATGCGCATTGCAAGTTGTGGAGAGATGCTTGGAACGTTTGATTTTGATTCAGCAGCTGCTCACTTCAGTGCTGCGAAAATGCGCAAAAAGTAAACTGTTATACACCGGATCTAGGTGAAGGGATTTCCCCTGTTTGTTTTCAGTTTTTATTCCGTTTTATTTCAAACGCATATAGCAAACGGACATTATTTTATTTCAAGTTGGCAGCATGGCCATGTTATTAAAATGTTATTTGCCACTCCAGATGTGTTTTTTATTTGTTTACAAATTGTTTTATCTTAGAGTATATAGGCCTTCATCTTTTTATATGTTCATTCATGTGTCAGAAGAGCGCAAGCTTCTGCAATGTTTATTTATTTTTTGAAGTTACGCTCGTGAGTCAATTGACGGGACTTATTTTATTTAAAATACCCTGTTTTTCAATAAAAAATACTATTAAATGACTTACATTGATATCGTACTACTGCATATGATTTATTTTTAACCTCAATAAATTCATATAGCCATGTGACCGGAATTTCAAACATTTGTCCGGTAAATTGAAAACCTGCCGGTCACATTGTCCGGCGCCAATTTTTTCTAGCGGAAACACTGGTAGCAGCTGGTCGCTAATTCTGGCGTTCTGTGGCACGCCACATTCTTGTCTTTTACGATGTGCTCACTTAGCCGGTTGGTGTTGGAATTGTGTTATATGTAGGTGGAAATGGTTTTATTAGCTTAAAGTGGAGCTTTTTCCTGATAGTTTGATGTGTTACATATGTGTATTATATCATGCTTTCTGTGAATAAAAATGGATTGAATGATCTGTGTCGCGTGCCCCTGGTATCGGTGGTGCTTGTTGAACTTCTTGACAGAAGTTTAAGGGTGGATCTGTGTTTTCATATCCTTGGTGGCTTTCAAATTCTTTTTATTTGAGTTTTACACAATATTACTTTCTAATATTAAATCTGGTTCATTGGTGCATTTAAGCAGTTACCTGGGGTCTGAGTTGTACTAGTCTCTACATTTTTTTTTTTAAAAAAAAAAATTATTATTTCATTCAGATTTATTTCCATGCAACTGGGTTTGAGGTTGTCTGCATTGGACTGGGGCTGCAGTTGGAGTACCATCTTCATCAACCCAATTGACCCTCAGGTAAGCACTGCCCCCTCTCTAGTTACTGTTGCTAGGTCGGACAATCTTGCTGCTGCTGCGTTACGAACTGTGTTAATTTGCTATATTTCCGATGCCTATCATCAGTATTTATATTATACTAGAATAACGCCATGGTGAAATAATGCTGCTGGTGACCTGCAACAGTGGACTTGAGGTGTCCAGAACATTTGGAGGGACATTTTTATTCCCTTTCCCAAACCAAAACAAACGGTTGAATAAATGCAGGCTGTGGGTTCAGTTATGTGTCCGTCCACATAAGCAACTGAACATGGCGAAAGTTACAAAACAGACCTACATTTGCTTCAAGTTAAGTTTACTTTGTTTATCAGATGATTGATTTAACCACTGTTTAGTAAAAGTAATATGATTTAGCAGCAGGGAGGGTGATGAGTGAAAACATCTCTCCATTAGCATTAGCTCTGGTCCATAGGTCTATTCCACACTGGAGCTATGTTAATATATTGGTAGACAACGAGGCAGGCTTATAGGTGGTAGGGATGTCCCGATACCGATCGCTGAGCTGGGATCGGCCTTCGATCTTAAAAATTTAAGGTAGGATCGGATCGGCCGATCAACCTTATTATAACACGCCGATCTTTTTTTCATTATTTTTTTCCTCAAAAAGTGATCCTAATTAACACAAATTAATAAAGTAATCATATTACACAAACAAAAATATTTTTTTAAACTATATACATTTAATAATTTGCACTGAAATGAGGTTTCTCAGCAGCGCTGTCTTGTATCCACCTTAAAAGTTTTAAGACCGGCGGCGTCAGGGTAAACTTTAGCAAAAATATCAGCAGTGTGGCAGCGCTATAAAATTACAAAGACCGACGCTTCGACTGCGACTTGCAACGTGTGGAAGGCTGATATATCATGATGGGTAAGTAAGAAGAGAGTTTACAACACCACCAATCTAATCAGACACTTAAAAAAGCACGCAGCACCGATCACCGCAGCCGACAGCACCAGCTTTGGAGCTGTCGGCTGCGGTCACTGTTCTGCCGACGGCAGCAGCTTCAGCAGCAAACGCTCTGTGAAACTTTTAAAAGAAAGACAAACTCCCGAAAGACTCTGGAGAAATACAGAAAAATCACCGAGCTAATCGCGGAATGTATTACTGAGGACACGGAGTTTGTGGAATACAAGGCATTTAACCGGCTCATTAATTACCTCGAGCCTCGTTCCCGTCATTACATGAACGACAAAGGACACAAAGGTGCGCGAACATGTGCAGCGGGTCTTGAAAGAAGTTAAGTTAATATTTTATGTTATTTTTATTCTGATGTGATTTCATTGATTGCAAAGACTTCTGCTAGTGTTTTCATTGCCTTAAACTGCTAGCCAAGTTCACCTGCTGCTATTTAAATGAAGTGCTTTGTTCTTTAGTACTGAGACTGTTGAACAGTCACTGTTCTGTAACTAAATGTGTTTTATAATAATTCTCCCAAACAAAAAAGAAAGAAAGAAGAGTGTTTAAATAAGTTATTGTTTATTTTATGAGATGATAATCTCAGCTTGGATGCAGGCCTATTTATTAATGTACACAGGAAATAAAATGCATAAGAAATTAAACTCTGTTTGCCCACTCATAAAAAGTGAAATCGGATCGGAAAAAATCGGAAATCGGCCGATCATCAAAATTAAAAGATCGGAATCGGATCGGGACCCAAAAAAAGCGATTGGGACATCCCTAATAGGTGGCTAACGAGCTATGGTCCATAGTGGAGAAGTCATTGACACTATGGACCAAAGCTAATACTAACAAAGAGACGTTTTCACTCATCACCCTCCCTGTTGCTAAATCATATTATTACTTTTACTAAACAGTGGTTAAATCAATCATCTAATAAACAAATGAACTTACCTTGAAGCAAATGTAGGTGTGTATTGTAACTTTCCTCATGTTCAGTTGCTTGTGTTGACGGACACATAACTGAACCACAGCCTGCATTTTTCCAGCGTTTGTTTCGGCTTGGGAAAGGGAATAAAAACGTCCCTCCAAATGTTCTGGACACCTCGAGTCACTGTTTCAGGTCCACCAGCAGCATTATTTCACCATGGCGTTATTCTAGTATAATATAAATACTGATGATAGGCATCGGAAATATAGTGAATTAACATAGTCCTTAACGCAGGAGCAGCAAGATTGTCCGACCTAGCAACAGTAACTAGGGAGGGGGCGGTGCTTATTGAAGGGTCAATTATTTTGGATGATTCACAGATGAGTGGTGTATAGTTGTTGTTGTTGTTTTTTTAAGGCTGCTCTATTATCACATACTGTTAATGTAATCAAAAGGCTCTCTCTGCTCTGCAGGATGTTGACAGCACAGAGTTGAGTTATGCCCGAAGAATGAAAATTTTGCTTCAAAAGCATGTCCCTTGTAGATTTGTATCAGCCGTTTTTAAGTTGAGCGCAAAAGCTGACACAAATATATTTTTACAGTGCAACTTTGGCAGTTAAGGCAGTTAATCTTGCTTTTAAACCTCACACCATTAGGCCGAAAAAAAGACAGCGCAACAAATTTGAGCAGCTGCTAAGCGTATTTTCTCCTGTGCAGCAACATTGAACAGGCTCTGAGGTGGCTGTCAGGTGGGCCCACGCTTTCCTGTTTTGGCCCTGTTTACCAACCACAATGTGTTCCACCTACCTCCATCTCTTCATCCTCACCTCGTCACACAAACAGTGGCAGAGCAGACAAATATATATCTATTAACACCTCTCCCACACACATTCTTCGTGTTTTATGTGCTGTATAATCCATTCAAACGAGATGTTTAATCACCAGCTCTTGTTTTAAATCACCTCTTCCTCTTGAATGGCTGCTGTTTCAGTCAGGCCTTTGGCTGTCTTGTTGGGAAGGTAGAGGTTATAGGTCTTTTATGTGGTTTTCAAATTGAATATTTGAAATACTAGTCCAAAATATGTGTAAAAAAAAATTATTAACATTTTGAAAGAAGTTATTTACAGTACTTTATCTGAACAGGATAAATTGAGACAACCAAATGTGTACATTAAAGAAACAAAACTTTTTTTTTTTTATTAATTGGGTATATCTGATCTCTGCAGTGGAGTTGTGGAGTTAGTTTGGTAGTTAATAGTTTTCTGATCTGCAGCAGTGGGTGGTGTAGTTCCAGGAAATTGACTTGTGTTTACTCTGAAGGATTTGGCTAACTTTAAAAGCCTCTTCTTAGAAATGTTACTGCAACTACCTGCAGCCTCTGCCTCATTTCAAATGTCAACCCGTGTCTAATTATCTCTGTCAGGCTGGAGTAGTGCTTGAAATCTGATAAGTTCTCATTTCAATTTAATTCTTGACAAGACATATTGCTTCAAAGAATAGATAATATACAGAATTACCCTGATGGCGAGGAGGAGAAAGCGAATCATGAACTTGTCATAACTTTGTCATCAACCCATTCTTGTTTTTCCAAGAGACTGACAGATTTTGTTGCTTCAGTTTTTCCCCCCCAAAAAAATCTATGTGCTAATAGATTTATTTGAAGCATGTCTCGGTTTACAGCAGTGTCAACGCCGTGTTCCAGTGTGCACTTAACAGCATGCACCTTCACCCGTTGGTTAAATTTAGCGTCGTTCATAGTTTAACACTAACGTTTCCACTGGTGGAACAGCTTGTCATCATCATCAACATGTTTTCAGCCATAATTAAAACAGATTTTTTATGTTTTTGGTTAAAACATAAATTAAAGTAATGTGTAGATATTAGCATTAATTGAATTTATATATAACATCATTCAAAATTATTCATCCGCCCTTTGATATGCTACCATTGTGTTATTGTCATCGTAGTTGGATGTGCAGGTCTAGGCAGAGTAGTCACAGAACTAAACTGTCTCCATTGATAGACAGTGTGTCGAAGTGCAGACTAATGGATGCATAAACAGTTTGAGATGACTTTGTATCCCCTCCCGACTTTATGCAGATCAACTATCCTCGATCGTATGTTTACAGAGATCTTCTTCTTCCTTCCTTTTTGTGATTCATGGTTTACATTAGCAGTTGCTTAGCAATTCTAAAATGTTTGTGTGTCTTTTATCGAAGTTTCTCAAAGCCAGACCCCTAAACTCATCGTTGTCATTTATTGGACTCCAGGTTTACTGTCTCCAGTTAGCTTTTGTTGAAGTACTCCGGGTTTACTTACGTCTTCCACCAATAGTGTAAATCTTTTAATACGTGTGTTGATTTAAAAAAAAAAAAAAAAAAAAAAAAAGAAATTACAGTTGTGTTTTATCAACTTAAGCACTTCCATAAGGATTGGATAACTTTTTATGGAAAATTAATGCAGATTACAAGTAAATTCCAGGTTGTTTGCATACTTTTTCTCGGTACTGTTCAGTGGTCAATCTAATATCAGAAGATAACTTTGTTCAAGTGCATGTGCCTAGAGGCATGGTGTATGAGTTGATGATTGTGTCTCATTTTCAGCAACAAATCTGCAAAGTCTGATTTAAAGTGGACAAACTGTTTTCAAGAAGAAGACCAAAGAAGACCAAACAAAGATTCTTCAGTTTATCAGTGGGATGCACTATTAGAGGGAACGGGAGTGCATAAAACGCATTATCCAGACAAACAAAAAGGAGAAGATGTCATGTCCTAACAAACTCTCCAGGGTGGGAGCAGATTGAAGCTCTGAAAATGTTCCTGTGATGACTGAGTTTTTATCATTGATTATTTTTCAAACAGGAGAAACTTGGACACACCCTTTACCCCCTCAGATCACCATTTGCTCTGCTGAACAGAAGTGGGAAGTGGCTCTTTGTTTGACTTTGTGCCTTAACTTTTTTTTTTTTTTTTTAACTTCAACTCCTTTACTGCAGGTTTTGTGCTTCTGTCATCTGTGCAGCACTAAAACAGCTTTAAAGCATAAACTGTGTTGGCCTGGTAACAGGTTCAGACTCTGCTGTTTGCCAACAATGTGCAAACGGCACAGGATTCTCCAGTACCTCAGTGAGGGGTACTGTGTAATTGATTTGTTCTTGGCTGCACTCTTTCTGCAGCATACACTTTGATAAGTGGTGGCAAGCTCATCTTTGGAACATGACAACAGCTACATTTATCGTCTACCTTCAAGAAGAGTGTAAGAGGGGACAGATTGACTTATCCAAGGAAAAGAAATACTGGTTCCAAGCATAGTGGCGGATTCACCAGCTGCCACTGTTGTACGGTCACCAAAGTAGCCTAATGATCATATATATATATATATAGATATATATATATATATATATATATATATATATATATATATATATATATATATATATATATATATATATTATTATATTTATTTATTATATTATTTATTTATTTATTTATAATTTTTTTCCTGTAAATTGTTTTGGCACTAGTGGCCTTTATTGGACAGTAAAGGAGAGACAGGAAACAGGGCAGAGAAAACGGGGAAGACACACAGCAGGGGGTCACACAGGCCGGGACTCAATCCTGCGACCGCTGCATGAGGACTGTTGCCTCTGTATATGGACCGCCTGCCCTAACCGCTGTGTTACCGGGCGGCTTGACATTTTATGCAAACGTTACATTTGCACATTGTGGTCAGAATCTGGAGTTAAGGGACAGTTCTGTCATTGTTGACACTAGTTCACTATGAAATCATTCTTCTTGAAATAAATAGTGTATTGCAGTAACATATCTTCCAGTTTCCCAGTGAGATTTGACTCATTCTAGAAAATACATTATTCTGCGTTGTCAGAATACTGTTAGATTAATGTGAGAGATGACTGGACCTGGATGTTTGTGAATGCAGACATAATAAATTGATTAATAACTTGATTTAAAAAACAAACAAACAAACCAAAAAACTGAAAACAGATCCTCACATGGTTTCACATGTGTAACCCATGTTTCAAATAACTAGTGAAAAGGTATATTAATTCAGGCAAAGAAGCACCAGGTCCCAGGTAAGGTTTCAATTCAAATTCCTGGTCCTCAGTTTGTCTGAATATGTTTGTTGTGGCTAACCCATGTGCAGTATATGGTACCTGACCTTTCAGTGAAACTGCCTCACTGTATAGAGGTGTGTGTGTGTATGTGTGTGTTTGCTACAGAACAACTGGCCTCCCTGCTGGTGGGGCAGGAATGTGCAGGATTGGAGTGGATGCAGGTGGAAATTTGCAACGTGTTCAGAACACGACCCCCGGCAACATCCAAAGGTGCCAGCGTCAGCAGGAAAGGAAAAATCAGGGAAATGTGCTGCTTTAATCAGACCTGCATCTCTTTCTGTGTTTTTCTTTGTGTATGTTGGGATGTGTGCTGTTATAGGTGTGTGCGCGCAGCCTACTGAGGAGAGCCTCTTGTTGTATAAGCGAGGGAACACTGTCCCACCCCGCTCATATTTCCAGTCTGAGTGCTTACTGAAGCTTTTTTTCTTGTCTTTCCTCCCTACAGGATAGAATGTGTAAAACATTAGGGCTTTCTTTCTCTATCTTGAGTCGTACATTTTTTTCCACCATTCCTTATCTAATATATTAGTCCAAAGTTAAAGTTTAAAAAACATTCTTGTATCTGTTGCCTATACAAGAAAAGCACTTCTTTTATTTGATGCATCTTGGATTTTTTTGGACAGAAGTGTCAATCCAGTGTCAAACTAAAAGGGACTGAAGAATTTTCAGCTCCACTTTAAGGGAACCGTACCACTGGTTTTAGTGGAAAAACAGAAAGATGGCATGGATCAACTATTTTGGTGCCCTCTCCATTTATTATACTGACCCAAACTGTCCCACACTGCTCACTTTGTTGTAATTGGGCTTTTCTTAAATAATTGTATATATGATAACTACGGCAACGCAGGTACTCCATGTACCTGTTACACGCTATGGAGGTGGGAAACCTTAAAAAAACCTTTATGTGGAAGCTACTCACCGGAACCTCAGCAGGGGCCTTTCTGTGCATGTTCTCCCAGTGCTTGCGTGTGTTTCCTCCGGGTACTCAGGCTTCCTCCCTCAGTCCAAAGACTGGACAATTAACTAGGTTAATTGTTGGTTCTAAATTGTCTGTAGTAGTGATTGTGAGTGTGCCCCTGCCTTTCCCCCGGAGAGAGCTGGGATAGACTCCAGCAGATCCCTGTGACCCTGCAGAGGATTAAGCGGGTATAGATAATGGATGGATGGATGGATGAGCTGAAAGGTGTGTGAGGAAAAAGATGAACCTCAGACTTGAGTCTTAAAACTCTCAGCATGGTCTTAGTGAGAGCTAACTGTTTCTTTCCAGATTATAATTAGCAAAAATTGAAATTCTGTCAAACAAACATGGGAGTTTGTGAAGAAAAATGTATTTCATTTCAGTATGAATTTCCAAAGGGTGTGAAGAAAGAGGGAGGAGGGTAGTTGTCTCAACCATAAGTTAGCATTTCAGCTACAAAGCTAAACTGTTTTCTACTAATTTATGACATGTATTAGTAAGTTGGCCTTTTTGCTGTACTTTTGAACACTTGTGACATCAAATTCATTTTTCGTTATGTGGAAGCTTTTTGTTTACTTCACTCAGCTACTAAGGATTTTTTGCAGGAAGAAAAAAAATCCATTCATTTGGCTGTTTAAGAGGCAGTTGCATGTTATTAAGGTCATGAAGGAGGGATGGGGGGATAGGGAAGTGGAGCTTGTGACGGCTCGTGTGGCTGGAAAAATGTGTCAAAGATCAGACTGCAGTGGAGAACAGAAGAAAATAGAAGCTCATAGGTATGGAGAGATGATGAGTGGAAGACATGAACTAGATAACAGAACAGATATGGTCACATGCATCTAATAGTGATGTCCTTGTGTAGTTAGCTGCTGTGAATCTCCACCTCCTGCATCTTTAATTCTGCAGGAACGGCTGTGACAGGTGTTGGGTTTTATGAATGGCTCTGTGTGTGTTTATGTGCAGAAGTGAATGATTGGTCCCTGACACAGATGACTGTAATTTGCATAACGGACCCAGAGGCCATACCAGCAGATAGGAACAGGTGGGATGGCGACGACAAATTAACGAACATGAGAAACAGTTTCAAGGAAATGTTTGAGCAGTCTTTCTATTGTTATGGAAATTAGATTTATAAATCTTGCATACATCTAACATAATCTGGCAAAAGATGGTTCTGTGTTCCTTACATTGAGACATTTGCTCTTTCTTCAATCTTGTTGAACAGAGATTTTGCTGTGGAAAGAAACATAATTGATTGCTCCATTACACTGCAGTGCTTTCAGGGCTAGATATTAATGTTACCATCAATGTGGGTTCTAGTTTGTCTGCAGTGACCAGTTAAGTGTAAATATTAATAGAAGTCAAGAATACAAACATATAGCTATGCTGTACATATGCATCCATTATACATATTTTCATACACATATATAGAACATTTACACACACACTTGCAGATGCACACATACATGTATATAACCAGCATGTATACCATGCAGATATCGATGCATACAAATTAGGGCTGCATGACATAAAGGCAACATGGATTTTATGATGATGGTATGGCTTGGAATATATTCTTATTTTCATAATGTTAAAGTCTTTCTGCTTTGGTGGTAACACCCATCCTAGATAGAGAATAGACCATCTAAGACAGGAGGAAAAGAAATGTATTAGTTGAAGTCAAACAATAAGATTTTATTGGTAAAATAGAATAAATGGCTCTTGGCTATTGCCATTATAACAGAAATGAGCCAAATTAGTTATTGGTTTGTTGCCAACTTGGTATTGCAATAAGGGTACATTTTCAATATATTGTACAGCCCTGTACAGACACATACACACATATAAATGACTTCTCTATAGACTCAGTTAAGTGATGACCATAGCATCATTTCTAATAAAAATAAAAATGTGAAGACTACTGTGATGCATCCGGAGAGCTGAGCTGAGATGTTATGATGTGAGTGAGGGGAGAACGGCTGATGCTGCAGGGAATGCATCGGTGGAGAAGGCATGATTTGGAAATCTGAACAGATTCAAAATGTCTTAACTGCTCAACCACAAAAACACTCATAGGCCATTTTCCAAGTGGGACATTCCTCTTCCCAATAAGTTGGTGTGACATTTATGACATTCATGTCTAATTTATGCTTTAATATGTAAAGTCCCTGATGATACTGTCTCCAGGACATGATCCTTATTTTTTTTATTATTTTCCTCTTTTAGATAGAAACAGCACGTTGCCCCCCGCCCCCAGAATTTGTAGAATTTGGGACTTCATCACTTTCATTTTGTGAATGGAATCTTTTAGTTTTTGGTGTGCTGTCTGGGCCACATCACAATACTCCAAAAACTCTAGGAATAAATTATAAAACTCATTATTATTATTGTTATTTTGTTTTATTGTCATGTGTGGTTTCTCACATTTAAAAATGATTCTGGTGTGAACCAGCTCATGCTATTACCACACCGAAACCCCACCCAGAGCTCTCAGTATCAGATGCCAGTTGGTGTCAGCCGCTGGTTCTTGGCCTACTAACAGATAACCTTTAGACTGGTAAGATGGATTTTCTTGTGATGTACAGATTGCAAGTCGAGTGAGGAATTCAACTTTAAGTAATCATTTAGGGCTGTCACCCTTTTACCACCTTGCTCCTTATAGTAAAGAAATAACTATTCCCCTTTTAAACTCTAAAAAACAAATGGCAAAAGAGACGTTCCGATATATAAAAACTATGTCTGGGGTTAAGTATAATCCTCACTTTTTAAACACTAGTTAGTGTTTAACATAAATTTCCCAGAAATTATATTGATTAAATAACTCAAAATATGTACATCTTGGTAACCAGGTAACTTGCGATATATTTTTTTTTTCCAGTGTAGAACAAATAATGTTGGTTTAAGGTTTTGTATTAATTCAATGAAACACAGGTCATACATTTTTCCAGTTGTTAAAAATAAACCATATTTTAGTCCCTCAGATGATGTTTTCGTCACATAAAGTCAACCCGTTTTATGCCAACTTGTGCTGGAGTTCCTATCCGTTTGAAAACATTTCAGTAATCCTACCAGTCTGAAGAAATCCTCTTCCTCCACCAGCTCTTCTGTGGTCCAGTGGAGCAGGGAACAGTCATCCAGGCTCGCTGAAAAGCAGCTCAATCACTTTTTACTATCTTCTATGGAAACACGTCCTCTCTGGTTATTGCTGGGACTTCTTCAGTCCTTTGCGCTTCCCGCTTGTTCTTCACTTTTTTATAATTTTATTTAATTTTGTACACTCAAAGCATCATGGAATAATAATACATTTAATATAACAGATTTTTTGTTTCATTAACTGTAAATTCCTCTACATACATATGAAATGTTTTTAACACTATGCAAATGTATATTTTAGCTTTTATAATAAAGCTACGAAATTGTGTAAGCATTTATCACATAATGAAATACATTAAACACCTTAATGCATCAGTATAATGCATTATTAGGAACATACATTCTTGTGAATAAAAGAAAAACAGAAAATATTCAGATTTCCTGAATAATCCGGTTGTCACAGGGCCTTTTAGGGTGAGAGCCTCCTCTCTTTTCTCATCTTCTCTTGTCTTTTCTTCTCCAATCAGAAGGAAAGCAGCACTTCCTCAGTCAGGGACACAAGTGGCTAACCAGAAATGAGGTTGAAGCTCATTTTTTCCTCTTTCTTAAAGGTGCCACTTCCACACCTCCTTCACAAAAGCACATATACATTTTTTTATATTTTATTTTGAACTGGTCAGTTCCATGTGCTTACACTAAATGAATGACACCAACAGTAGATGGATGAGCGCTCTGGTACTTATGTAGCTGCCCTACATTCATAAGTAGAATCTGGATCATGAAGGTCTTCTGCTCAGGGATAAAACCTTGCATCACTGCTGTATAATAGCACACTAGAAGAGGGAAGAGGTGGGTGTTTTGTGAAGAGGGACAGATAGAAAAAGGATGGGGTGAAAGAACATGAAGAGGAAGTGGGTTTTTTTTTTCTTTCTTCTTGTGCAGATCTAGTCTGTGGTCTGCTAAAGTAGCTTTTCTTTTAAGAGATTAAATTAAGTTGTCTCAAGTTCAAGTCTCTTCTGATTCCATAAGGACCTCTATTGTGTATACTGTATACATAAACATTTGTTATTATTTCAATTTTAAGGAATCCCCCCCCCCAATCATTTATTTACTCTTCCTAACAAAATATGTATTTAAAACCCCTGCATGGACTGTGTTAACCATCTGTAATAGGCCACTTGTTTAGGTATAGCCTGCTATTTACTTTCTGAAGCACGGCAGAGCAGTTCAGCACGATTCCTGAGGGATTCATAAAGGCCAGTGACTTAGTCTGTTGTTCTAAAGCAACACATAAAGATAGGGAAACCACGTGCAGCATGTCTTTGAGTTGCTCTGAAGAAACTGGAGTATAATTAGAAATACAGTGGCAAGAAAAATAAAAATAGTTTATTTGGAGGGAAAATAGTTTTCTGCGTTACTTTGCTGATTTTTCTGATCTTTATGTAAGTCACAACAACAGACAGAAACAGTGTCCTTAAGCTGACGACAGGCACAGATAATTGATTGTGTTTTAATTTAGTCCACCTCACAGAGGTGCTTCTCTTCAGACACATTTGCAGGGTGCCTGGTGGTGAAATGGCTCTCTAGAGACAGATTTTGTCTGCTTCAAGACAGCCACGCTGACATTATCCTCTACAATATTTTGGTAATTTTGAGAATTCATTTTCTACTCATTGATGGCAAGTGGTCCAGGCACCTAGCCAGCAAAGGTAGCCCATTATATAATGATTTATTCGCTATATGTCACCATTAGGATGATGTTTTGACATTGGTAAGCTGTGTACTGCTGTGTATTATTCCTGAATAATTCAACTTTTGTTTCATCAGCCCACAAAATACAATATTTTTCCTGTAGTGTCACAAATTGCAAAGGTGTGACAAACAGCAATCAAAAGTGAATGCTGATTGCTTAAAAGAGTGATAGTTTAAAGCCAAAGTTTCCAGTGCTGTGAATGTTGAATGGATGTGTTCAGTAAAGACATGAGAACATAGTTCTAATAATTGCAATTGTCTATCAGTTAATAACAGTGAGTTTGTCTGTTATTGTGACATAGTTGAAGGTCACATCACATTTTACGGCAAAATAATGCAGAAAACCAGTTAATTCCAAAGGGTTCACATACTTTTTGATGCCTCTGAATGAGTATGAAAGCCATATGCAATTCCTGTTACCAGACAGGAAGGGTACAGAACGTTCTGCATTTGCAATAAGCTGAGAGGAGCCCACCACTGGGGGAAGCTTTAGGGGTCAAAGGCCGTCGAGTAGCACTAACACATACGTGCGCACACAAATGCATGCACTCTCCTGCCTGTTTGTAAGCTCTGCTGACTGCAGGAAGCAATAATGTTAGCGTGCTTCCGGAGTTCCGGAGGCTTCTCTCAGGGGAGCGTGGCTGTCCTGTCCAGCTTAGCAGAGCAATGCTGAAAACAGTACAACAGAGCAGAAAATTACAGAACAAAGTGAAAGGAACACAGTCGAAAACTGTATAGCAGATCAGGAAAGAACAGAGGAGAAAGAGAACAAAATATTTGAATTTTAAACAGAGCACAACACACTAAGATATTTATCTCTGGAAGGGAACTGAAAAGACATTATACTGCAGTTCAATAGTTGCTTTAAACAGATGTCAGTTCAAAGTAAATGAGATGATGACAAAAAACCCTAGGGCAATACTGTGGTAATTATTTGTGACAGGCAGTTGATGATTTCATTATATGTTGACAGAAAAAAAATCCCATGCTTGTAGTGATATTAAGCTCAGATGACAACAAAACAAATTCCCTTGTGCCTAAAGATGGATATCCTCAGGTTTGATACCAGTACAATATAGCCAACAATACTCACCGATACTAATGATTCAGCTCAGTAAAATTTAAAGCTAAACATAGAAAACATAACATGTATTTGTGTGGCAATCAAACATGATGATCATAATCCTTTTTTTCCCTAAATAATTCCTTTACTGTCATTTGCTATGTATATGTCATTAGATTAAAACAAAAATCTCATGAATAGCACCAGGGAACTTACAATAAAGTCCACATTTTTTAAAAGTCATTTATATGCTCAGGTACATTTGGTCCTCAGTCTTGGTCCACTGGCTTTCTGTTTTTGAATTGACCTGATCTGCACTGACATCAAAGTTTGGATTTAAAGTTCTAGTGATTCTTTATTTGCTTGAATTTACCACATTTCCTATCAACTTCACTTCCCCCTCTCTTGTTTAACATGGACAGCTCTAAAGTCATCATTTGACTTGTCCTTCATGTGTTGGCTTTTTTTTTTTTGAATATAAATGGTTAAGAAACCTGCAAGCATTACTATATTCATGCAGTTTGACAGTAATGAAAACACTGCGAGATACAGTTTAGTAAACTTCAGGAAGAATGGGCTGCTGTAAGCAAAAGCTGATGGGAATTCCACTTGAGAAAAAAAAGAATAAGGAAGAAATACCCGTTTTCTCAGTTGGGTTTATTCCGGAGCAGTCAATAGTGTGGGTGTTTTTACCAGGGAGGTGGGGGGACTTGGCAGCCCCACCCAAAAGAGCCAAGCTGATTATTCCCCCTAAACCTCAAGTGACTTAAAACCCCACATGATTTAGCTCAGACACCATCTACTTTTACAGTATTTACAACTGGTATGTCAGATGAGCTGGGCTGATGCTGTGAGACACCAGGAAACATCCAGACCGCTGCCAAAAAAAAAAAAAAAAAAGGCTGTCAGATGCAACCAGTTGTTAGTTGCCTTTTTTTTATTTTTGATTTATTCTTTGGTGTTTTGGAGACCTGATCAGAAAAAGAAAAATCACAGACAGCACGCACCATGGGATTAAATGGGAATAACGTGACTGCAAACTAAACAGACGATCCAGTACTGAGGTTCGTGGTCTTTAAAGTGTCTCCAGTTGGATGGTATAGAAATGTGAGGACAGAGAAAGGCCATGAAGCCTGCGCAGAATCTGTGTGTCAAGACTCATCATCTCTCAGTCGAAAAGCTCTTCAGAGTAAGACAATGATGGCGTCACATAGCTTTGTTCTTCCTTTCCTCTGCATGGCTTCACCTCTGCAGCCGTTTCTGCTCACGTCCCCGTGCTGTTTTTTCTAAGCTGACTGGGCAGCCCATGGCAAAAGAGTGAAGGCTTGTGGATTTGCCTGTACTTTCACACGTCTGCCCAAACGTTTGCATTGCTGTTCTCATATTGATCTCAGTTTGAAGAGCAGTTGATTTTGCAAATCACATATTCAGTTTGTGACATGGACTATTGTTTTACTCAGGAAACTGTTACTGCAGGTGGTAGCCTGCTGTTATGAGTCAGGCAGGTAGTGAGTCATCACATCCTGCTATCTATTTATTGTTTTCCATCATAAACAGTGATTAACCTATACATTAGACATGTGCTCTGATGCAAAGGGCTATTCCTAATTTCCTGTGTTACCTAATGCTGTGTAAGAATTTCCCCTGACAGCAGCAGTGCTTGTTTTCCACCTGTACTACACACAGACCTGATATTACCAAACTGTTCTTCAGGCTCAGAAATGCCACTTTTGTTGTAAAAAAACTTTGATATGTGAGAAACAGTGGAATGCTAAAATATGTAATCGTTATTGATAAATGCCTTTGCTTCTTAAATCACTCCAGCTCAAAGAAGAAAAAAATGTAATCAAAAGTAGTCAATATAAATATAGCCATGTGCAACGTAAATACCCTTTCTTTTAATCATTGTGGAAAAAACATAATAATTATCAGCTGATACGTAAATAGGAGATCTTAATTAGGCAAATACAACCTCTGATGAACAACAATATAAAGCCTTTTATTGTGCCATTATTTATTTAACAAAAATGAAGAAAGAACATATTTGCTCGATACTAAGTAGCCTTTTCTACTTCCACATTACTTAAGAGGGTAAACTGCATCTGAACCAACCACAAGACTTCTGGAACGATATCCTATACAGATGTTACCAAACTGGAGTTGTTTGGCCTTAATGCCCGGCGCCATGTTTAGCAAAAACCAAAGACGTTGTTTCAGTGGAAATGCCTCGTATCATCAAGCACGGTGATGGGGGGTTGATAATTTGGAGCTGTTTTGGAGCTATAGAACCTTGCAGTCATTGAATAGACTATAAACTCCTCTTTATACAGGAGTATTCTGCAGACAAAAGTGACACCATCTGTCCGACAGCTAAAGCTTTGTTGGAATTGGGTCGTGCAGCACACCAGAAAAACTACATCAGAATGGCTGTAATATAAAAGAATCAAGGTCTTGGAATGGCCTTGTCAATGTCCAGACATCAGTTGAAAAGCTGTGGTGTGACCATAAAAGACCTGTGCATGAGTGAATATCCAAAAAACCTCAATGAACTGAAGTAACATTGTAAAAAAAAAAGTATGGGCAAAATCCCTCCACAATGATGAGAGACTGATAGCCTTTTAAAAAACAACTACTTCAAGTTATTGCTGCTAAAGGTGGGTCTACAACTTGTTAAATCATGGGGTTAGTTTGCAGTGCCTGGATGAGGTTTTTTTTTTTTTTTTTTTTTTGGGGGGGGGGGGGGGGGGGGTTCTCCCTTTGGGCTTAATTTTTGTTAAATAATGGCACAGTGAAAAGTGAAAATGTTGTATGTTGATCATCTGGGGTTTTACTTGCCTATTACCAAGACCCCAAGACCCCCTTGGATGGTATTTATTATATACATACCCTACAAAAGAGTTTAGCACACAGCCCCTGTTGAAATACAGTTTGTTGCTTGAATACTGTGGTAGTTTTATAACAGAACTATTACCCTCTTCTTTTATACTTCTATATGCTTCCTCTGTGCTTTTGAGGTCAGCAGGCCTTTATGGTGGCCTTTTCACCCAGAACTTGATGGGGTATTGTTATGTGACCTGAGATGCAGCTGACTCTGAAAAGCTTTCTCCACAGATAATTTTTGCTTATGAAATACTGAAACACAATGGAGATCTTTTAAGATATAAGAGTAATATACCAAATGCAATAAATTTCACACTTTACATACCTAATGCGTGCAGCTTGAAGGCTTGGTGGTATAGGGGGCTGTGCTTCTGTAATTGATGGTCTCTAGTTTGCCTTTATATGTGTGATTGTCCATTCACAAAGAGAAGATCATTTGCCAGTGGTCATGGGCATTTGTGCCAATGTTTTATAACAGGCACTCACAAAGGAATTCTCACTGTGTGTATATATATATATATATATATATATATATATATAGAAAGAATATTGAAAAAGATTTTTAGAAAATTACATGAAATGAAAAATAAAAATTAATTTGTAAGTCATTGAGGGAAATAAGTATTTGATCCCCAACCAACCTTGACGAGTGTTGGTTCCCACAGACCACTGGCATACTCCTAATCTCACTGAAGTAATTACCTGCATGAGAGACACCTGTTCCAAATAGTCACCTGTATAAAGCCATCTGCCCACAGACTCAGTAATACTCCACCATCTCCACCATGGGCAAGACTAAAGAGCTGTCAAAAGATGTCAGGGACAAAGTTGTTGAACTCCACAAGGCTGGAATGGGCTACAAAACCATAAGTAAGAAGCTGAATGAGAAGGTGACAACTGTTGGTGCAATTATTCTGAAGTGGAAGAAGTACAACATGACTGTTAATCAACCTAGGCTGGGGGCTCCATGGAAGATATCACCGCGTGGGGTCTCAATGATCATGAGAAAGGTTAGAGATCAGCAGAGAACTACACGGGAGGAGCTGGTTAATGATCTCAAGGCAGCTGGGACCACAGTCACCAAGAAAACTATTGGTAATGCACTGAGACACAATGGTTTAAATTCCTGCACTGCACGCAAGGTCCCTCTGCTCAAGAAGGCTCACGTCCAGGCCCGACTCAGGTTTGCCAACGAACATATTAATGACTCAGAAAGAGACTGGGAGAAGGTGCTGTGTTCAGATGAGACTAAAATTGACCTCTTTGGCCTCAACTCAACTCGACGTGTTTGGAGGAAGAGAAATGCTGAATATGACTCCAAAAAACACCATCCCTACTGTCAAGCATGGTGGTGGAAGCCTTATGCTTTGGGGGTGTTGCTCTTCTAAGGGGACAGGTCGACTTCACCGCATCGATGGGAAGATGAACGAGGCCATGTACCGCAAAATCTTGGGTGACAACCTCCTTGCCTCCACAAGGACATTGAAAATGGGTCGTGGATGGGTCTTCCAGCATGAGAACGACCCAAAACATACAGCCAAGGAAACAAAGGAGTGGCTCCATAAGAAGCACATCAAGGTCATGGAATGGCCTCGCCAGTCTCCTGACCTTAATCCTATTAAAAATCTATGGAGAGAGCTGAAGCTGCGAGTTTCCAAGCGCAAGGCTCAAAACCTTCAGGATTTGGAGATGATCTGCAGAGAGGAGTGGACGAAAATTACTCCTGATGTGTGGAAACCTAGTGAGCAACTACAAGAAACGTCTGACAGCTGTGCTTGCCAACAAGGGTTTTACCACCAAGTATTAGATCATGTTTTGCTAGGAGATCAAATACTTATTTCCCTCAATGACTTGCTAATTGATTTTTATTTATCATTTCATGTAATTTTCTCAATTTTCAATATTCTTTCTATAACTGTTAAAATAAAGCTTCCATAGAAGTCTGAGACTGTTCATTTATTTCTTAGTATGACAACTGCCAAAATCAGCGGGGGATCAAATACTTATTTCCTCCACTCTATATATATATATATATATATATATATATATATATATATATATATATATATATATATATATATATATATATATATATATGTATATGTATGTATATATATATGTAGATGTATGATGTATGTCTGTGTGTGTGTGTGTGTGTATAAAGCAAATGTACTCGCACAGAGCCATCAGTACAAATACAGCAACTCTTGATGATGGGGTCATGGCCCTTTCAAGGTCATTATGCCTCCTGTCATGTTGGATCACATTTAAAAAAAAAAAAAGGGAGGTAGAGAGGAATAGCCCAGAGCTGCCCATTTCAGTGGCAAATTATATAAGGAAAATATTGAAGCATTCACCAAGATTGGATCAAAGAAGCACAATCATAAAGAATACGTACAACCCCAAATCCAGCAAAGCAGGGATAATATGGAAATTTTAAATAAAGAAAGTAACGCATCAGTTCTTATATGGACTTTTATTACATCCCTATAAAAGTTTATATGAGTACAGTGTATTGATAGTAAGTGAGTGAAAGGAAGACAGTTTTTATTTTTATTAATTAATTAATTAATTTCTTTCTTTATTTATTTATTTATTTACAATAGGCCATGTCAACTAGGGATCGACTGATTATTGGCGCCGATATTTGGTATTTTGACATATATTGGCACCTGCCTTTTTTTAATCAAATGGGCTGATTTAAAACTAGCTATTTTGACTCAGATGCAGCCGCGCCTCTGTTTCCAGCATTGCCCCCCCACGTGCCATCTGATTGGTTATGCAAAACACGCACAGATAAGAGGCAGAGCCAATCAGAAGCTGAAACTGTTTGCAGGGTTCTAAAATACACGATGGAGAAAAACGTTTTCTCGTGTGCAGAAGCTCCAGAGGGTGTGTGGATGTGTCAAAGGTACGTTAACACAGAAAACTCTCCGGAAATTGTAATAAACATCCCAGTCCTATGCTATCACAACTACCGGGATTTCCAGACTATAAGTTGCGCCTTCTCTTGTAGTTCGGCTTGTCCTGCGACTTATAATTCTAAGCAGTTTATTTATCAAAAATAAGTGCCATGTCTCCATGACAACAACAAGACATTGTCTACACTCGTGACATCTGAACACTGATACCTCAAAAATTACAAGAGTAAAGCAAAAAGGCTGAGAGAACACAGATGTGCCACCAAAAAGAAAAAGCTATGCTGCAGAGTTTAAACTGAAGATGAACAAATATTCAGCTGAAAACAGCAATCGAGGAGCAGAAAGTTTGGAGTGAGTGAGAAATTTGTCAGGGACTGGAGAAATGCAGAGGAAATAAATTTGATTTGATTTGATACTACTACTACTCATGAAATAATTTTTTGACAGACAAACATAACAGTAACAAACATAAGCAGCAGCTCCGCTAGCTCCTAGTACCTCCAGACGTGTCCGATGTGTCTGTGAATCACTTGAAACAAAGCTGCTGAAAATATCAATGAAACAGTCTGTTGTAGTCGAAGCGTGTGTGACTGAGAGAGTTATTAAAAAACACAAACTAAATTCAGTCTAGTTTTATTGCTGGAAAGCATGAAGAGGATACAGAATAGTGTGAGACACACGAGAAGCTGAGGAACAGCAAAAATCAAAACAAAAAACAGTAGGACAATAATAACTGCTTAGCTACCGAGTTATTTAACTTTATCTTTTTCAGTGTTGATTGAGGTGCAAAAAATGACATATTGTTAGATGAAGTGTGTACTGAAGTTTTCTTTCTTTCTTTTAAAGAGGAGCAGGATAGATCATAAAAGAGACGTAATGGAGCTACATCACCAGCCTTCATGAGCTGCTGGTGTTCACTTTACTGCAAATAAATAAAGGTCCCAAATATCGGTTATCAGCCTCGTTGACTGCTAAGTATCGGCATCGATATCAGCCCTAAATAAACAAAACAAAACATATCGGTCCATCTTTAATGGCAACACTTTGTTACAAAAACAGTACAAAAGAGTGAGTCTTTAAGAAGCAAAGATTGGCAGAGTTCCTTAAAGAAACGTTGGAAGAGAGTCACATATTACTCCTGCAGTGCAGAATATTGGTAAAGATTTCTAAGAACCTGCAGAAATGTCGTTGCATTAAGGGCAAGGGCACAACCATAAGCTGGACACTGATCTCCGACCCCACTGTATCCAGAACCGTCTTTCATGAGTGGATGATATAACTACATAGGCAATGGATTACTGCATTGTAATAGCAGCATTAATGCAGACAAGTATCAGTAAGATTTTAGTCCAAAATGATGTTACCTTTGAGACAGCTACTCTTAGCCTGTACATTCTTTTCAGTAAGATGCTGCAAAACCATCACAGCAACGTGGCTGAAGAAGTAGTAAACTGGAAGAGGGTAGAGCTACTGGACTGGTCTGCCTGCAGTCATGACCTTCCTCCCCAGTTAGAGGAAGAATCTTGAAACCAAATTTGTGATGATGATCCTTAACTGCTGAACACCTTAAGATGTATTTACAGAAATGCTCATTTTAAATACTAAATACCAGTTTTTAGTGTGCTCAATGATAAAACAGCTTCTAAGTTTCGAGAGAGGGAATAGTAACATTACCGTTCCAAACAGCTTTTGAAATGCAGAAACTGATCCATATAACTAAAGAAGTATCCTGAATTCATACATATTTGGTGGTTGTTAAAACAAAAAGAAATTGCTAAAAATAGTTTAGTTAAGTTACTGTAGACGTAACTCGAACCAGGACTTCAAACACTAGATATCCTGATTGTGGCTTTCACTGTCTTTTACTTGTGAGCATAATCACATTCTGGACATGAAATAGAGATACATTTTAAATAGTGAAACACAGTAAGCCATGTTTATTAATTTATTTATTTTTGTTCTCTCATTTTATTCAGTTTTTGATGAACTTGTGTTTCAGTGCAGAGCAGCTGTGTACTTTGTAAATCAATGTGCTGCTTTCCTCCTCATTGACATTCTTTTCTGATGAAGCACTCACTCTCTGCAGCCTTATTGTGCCTGTACAGGCTTGCTTCTCTGCCTGGGATGCCTTCACTGAGGCATGTGGAAGAAAAGTCCGAGAAGTCATACTGTACATTGAATAGTTGTGCCTACAGAATCATTCGCTGCCTAATGCACGCACCGGGTCTTAAAGTGTATGTATTCATTACATGTCGCCTGAAACCTTTGCAACTTAATGATTCAGCATTTCATTTTTTTCATGTTTTGTCCTCTCTCTCTCTCTTTTTTTTTTTGCCTTTGGTTGTTGCAGACCCTGGTAGAAGCGTGATGAGCGCGCGCTTCCGCTTGCCTGCTGGCAGATCCTACAATGTCCGGGCGACGGAGCTGGAGCGAGACAGGCAGCACACACAGGTTGTGTGCAACATACTGCTGCTTGACAACACTGTCCAAGCATTCAAAGTCAATGTAAGTGCCCCCCTTTCAGATGCGTGTCTTTGCTGTAATGTCTGATCAGCTGGGCTAAAAAGGATACAAGCAGTTACTCATATTTTTGATAGCGATATCAAATGTTTTTTTTTTCTTTTTTTCACAAGTTAGTAAACCCTTTGATTTGCTTCTGACTGATGGAAAACTGTTCTATTCATCTGCATTGTAAATTTTACATATTTTCTGAAAGTCTTGCGGAATAATTTCAGGATCTTTACTGAGTCATGGAGCAAGCCCTCTGATTGATCACATATTCACCTTAACATCACCCACCCTCCCCCTCCATAGCTCCCCCTCCATCCTGTAACAAGTTTCCTTCCACTTCTTCCATTGCTGAAAATTTCCCCCAAACCCACTTGAACTTGATTTGAAAGTCTGCGCGGGGGAAAAGCCTTTGTCTACTTCTTCACTGGCAGACATGTAAAACACAGCCCACATTCTCTTTTTTTTTTTTTAATCTTATGCTCTTGATAATGTTCAAGCTTAACATTTCTTTCCTTCTTGTCTGCCCTTGAGCTTTGGTATCAGTTGTTTAGCTTTACAAGCAGTCAGTCTGTGGTTGGAGCACATTAACGGGTGAGAAAGACGCGCTGCTTCAGCCCCAAACCAGATGACATGTATCTTGTATCACATCTCTCTGGTTTCATATGTCTTGCAGTCATCATGAATTGATCAAATATATGATAAGATGAACCAGGAAATCACCTCTGTGAGTCAGAAAACAATTCTTCTCAAAACTTTTTTGTTTTTTTTTTTTTCTGACAGACCGCATCCTTTTGGTGCTGAGCTGTGTATGAGTGTAGATGTACAGTTAGGTCCAAAGGTATTTGGGCAGGGACAGAGGTTTTTTGAGTTTTACCTTTTATACGCTACCCCAGTGGATTTGGAAGAAAATAATCAAGGTGTGATCCAAGTGCGGTTTTGATTTAAAAAGATGTTGCAAATATAGCTCAATAATCAATTAGAAGTTGCAGCTCCATTTTTAGGCGTTCGAAAGTATTTGGACAAAGTAACAGTTGTAAATATAAGTATAATTTCCAATACTTTTGATCGAAGTCCTTTGCAGTAAATGATTGCCTGAAGTCTGGAGCCCTTGGACATCACCAAATTACGTTTCTTCTGGAAATGCACCAAGAACATTATGATGTTCTTGGTGCATGGGGAGGGCCATGAGCGGAAGAGGACCAAGTTTGAACATCTGGTCATTGAATGTCATCAAAAGGGCTGGAAGGGATGATGTATGCCCATCGAAGTTGGCAGCAGGGGATTTGTGGGACGCTCACTCCACAAAGCCCTTAGCATGTAGGGCATTATGGGAACAGCAAGGAGCAGAGCCATCAAGAACGCCACAGAGGCAGCTGAGAAAGCCTCCAGATGGCTCTGGATCCGGAGAGGAGAACCATGGGGACAAGTGAATGCCACCTGAACACAAGCTGTGGATTGGGCGAGGGTGTATAATGTTCTAAGACCTGAAACACCCTATGAACCCAGGACACATTACTGATGATGTGTTCAGGTTGCATCAGAAAATGTATTTAAGAGCTGGTTTTAGGATGGTTATGCAAACAATAACAGTTGGCATCAGAAATCCAAGCACAGTAATCCAGAAACACTCTTAACATGTCAGTGACAAGCATACAGATCAGTGGGTCACTAAAAGCCACTTGTATTGTACAGAGAGTTAGTTTAGGTGCAGCTGATTCCATTTAGGTGCTTTATAACTGATGTAATAAAGACCTTTGCATATATTCTCATTTTCTGAGCAGAGGCATGATACATTCCGCCTGATGCCATGAATAAAAATTCCTTCCAAAGCCCAAGGTGAGGTTGACTTGCCATACCTTCAGCTTTCTATATCATTTGTTTCCTAAAGACAGTACACATCTGTTTATCATATTCCAGTGATCCTGAAGCAGACCACAAAGAATCTGTATTATGGAAAAAACAATTAATTTACTTGAGAACATATAACATTACCACTAAATCAAAATCTGCAACAGAATCCTTTCACTTTATTCAGGGCCTACTAAATTTGAAAGATGTCCTTTGGTAAACCATTCACTTTTTCAGGGTACTGTGACATCACAGAGTAACATTATGCATCTTCCTGATCTATATTTTCTCCCAATTTTACATTATGCTACATTTGTGTTATCTCTGAAGTCAGTTAAGTTAGGTTTTAATACTGATTTTTGAGTGGAGTGGCTGACTCCCCCTAAAAACCAGCTGTTATGGACAGAATAGTGAAGATTTCACCATATCTCTGTGGTATTTTGACCAAAACTTGTCATTAACCCTTTAAGCCTGTGAAATTACAGACATAATCATCACTCTATATGTACAGTCATGGAAAAAATTATTAGACCACCCTTGTTTTCTTCAGTTTCTTGTTCATTTTAATGCCTGGTACAACTAAAGGTACATTTGTTTGGACAAACATAACGATAACTACAAAGATTGCTCATAAGAGTTTTATTTAAGAGCTGATATCTTACCATTTTCCATGGATTTCTTGATTATAACCTAAATCACCTCATCATCAATAGCTATGGCGTTGTACTGCCAAAAACACTGCTTTTATGCATTCAGTGTTTTCTTTTCTGTCTGTTTTAGTCACATGATGACGTTTAGTGGCACCAGGTATTAAAATGAACAAGAAAGTGAAGAAAAAATGGTGGTCTAATAATTTTTTCCATGACTGTATGTATATATATATATATATATATATATATATATATATATATAATATATATATATATATATATATATATATATATATATATATATATATATATATATATATATATATATATATATATATATGAAATAACAATAAAACAGGACAATGGTGGTTATTTTCAACATTTGTTCAAGGCTTAGGCTCTAATGTTAACAAAATTAGACACAAAATTAAATGCAGACATTATTTTTCCTTTTGAGCTAAATACATGCAATTTAAACATGTGTGACAAAAAGAGATAAATGATTCATCTCATGGTAAATCTAGCTGCGGCCATGTTTGTAGTCCTGTGAAAGGGGAGAAGCTGGCTGGGTGAAAATGTGGCCGAGGGTTAAACAGGTTAAGACCACAGGAAATTGTGCTACAAAAGGCAGGATATTTCTCTTTTTGACTACGTATTCAGTTTAGTCAGTCTTTTGTCTTTTAATGGACAACCAGTAAAAGATTGACGAAAAATTACACAAAATATTAAATGTGGAGGAATGAAGATTTATGGTCAAAAGAACTTTTGCAATTGGTGGATTACTGTTCTAGACTTTGAGCTTTGTCATAAAATGAATTGTGACACTCTTATGTACACATGTGCAGGATGGAAGGGAAGGCTAAGTGGTAGAGACAAGAGGTGAATTGGGATTGGCCTCTTGTTCTCTTTATCCAGCTCTAGTTTCTCCCTCTTTTGGCCTTTGGCTGCAGACTTCCTTCCACACCTGTCCTCCTGCACTTTCCTGAATGAATGACTCGGTCTCTGTCAGCGTCATTGATCAGGTCCCGGCTGCCGCAGTCACTTCCTGAAAATACAAGCCGTCTTGAGAGCAACAATTCTTCTATTGATCCTCTCTCTGGCAGTGATTCTGGTGGAGACAGAAAATTCAGTGGCACTCACTGACTGTCATGGAGACCGAGGAGCTTGTGTGTACACGGGGGCTTGTATTGATACTCTTACTGATGGGAAGTCTGGAGCTGAAATTATACCAATATAAAGCAGAATGTCAGAGCTTGAAAGCCTGAAAAATGAAAAGAGGTTTTCAAAAAGGCTTGCATTTACTGATCCTTTTCTCTATCAATAAGAAAAGGTCAGAGGCACGCTTTATTCTGATTAAGTACACAAGTATCCAAAGTAACTGCTGGATATCATAAAAACTTCCAGCTGTCTGGAAGAACTCCTTGATGGTAGAGTAACTCAGAATAAAGAGCAAGAAATAAAAGCAGTTGGCCAAATGATAATCATTTAAAGCTTTGGTTCACAGTGACAAGAGTGAATGACTGCACTGACATTTTGGCTCCAGTGGATACAGTATCACACTGCTGTTGTTTTTACTCTGAGTAATACGAACATGCATCACTCATCAGCAGGCGTAACAGGAAAAAGCTCGTAATTCCTGCTTTGTCAACTTCACCAAAAATAGTTATTCTGTACCTTTCAAAAGGTGAATGTCAGACAGTGTTTTCAATATATTTACAATATAATTTTGACTGTGGGATAAAATGACAAGTTTTTGCGTATGACGAAGCAATGTCTTTGTCCAACAGGGAGAAAACTATTCACAATTAAGTACTTTTCTCATCAGTCTGGAATACTTCAAGAAATATTAAATTTCTACCTCCAGTCTGTCAAGCATCTCTGTGATTGGCAGAGAGAATATAGAAAAGAGCTTCTTGTTTGTTTGTTTTTTGATGTACAGGTGTTTGGAAGTCGCACACTATGTAGGGAACCTGAGTCCTTTATTTATTAATTTTTTTTGCCTCACAGTGGTAGACAGATGCAGATGTGAGGTAGTTGTACTTCGTGTACCTCTCTTCCTGTCTGAACAAGCCACCTCACGCATTCCTGAATTTCCCTCATACTTTAACCCAGATAAATACACACACCAGCAAATTCACTTGTTTCTCGAGCAAGAAGGGAAGTTAATATGTCACATGTGTAATATTGATCACTGCATCTTTCTCTTTCACTCATTTTTTTCCCCTCAGACACTCTCTTGTGGTCTCATTGCTCTCTGTCACCAGAGTTCTTCCTCTCTTCTCGCTCTCACGCACACAGACACTATTTCAGTCTGCCATGCTCACTGGCTGCACAAAGAACATTTGTCTCACTCGCTCGTATCGTCAATCATGCCTTTTCTGTTCTTCCATGCTTTCTCTCTTTCCCCTCTCTGTCTCTGAGACTCCCTGTCTTCTTCTTACATTGCCATTCTTTTGTGAATCTCTTAGTTTACGTTTGTTACTCTTTGCTCTTTCTAACACCGGCTCTTCCTTAGTTATACCCACAAGCTCTCTTCAAAATGTTTGTTGTGTAAAAATGTGTAGAAATAAGGTTTCAGAGAGCATGCAGACACTCTTTTATGTCGGTGCAGTTTTTAACAATGTATGGCTGTTTGCATTGGCAGAGATTGCACATTTGACTCCAATGCACACACACACACACACACACCCACACACACAGGCAGACTGGTGATGGGCTTTGTCAGTGTGAAAGTGCACAGAGGCCTCCCATGTCCAGCTGAAATGCTACGTCACACAAAAGAGAAGCAGTGCACATATAGATTTTTTTCATATGCAGACATGGACACATTTGTTGGTACCCTTTCACGAAACAAAAAGAGCCTTCAAAGAACTTTCTTTGAAATAACTCGAAAATGATGAGTGTTAATGAAACCCATCATGATTGCAACTTCAAGTCATTACATTTTTGACTCTGCTGTATTAATTTTGTTTCTGCATCAAACAAATGGCTTCTTGAGATTTCTGCTTTGCCTAGAGGTATTTTGGCCCAACTATTCCTGAATAAACTCCTTTAACGATCTTAGGTCTGAAGGCCTTCTTTTCATTTTTTTGTTTTGTTTTGCATCTTTTCACAAATTTCCCACAGGATTAAAATGACAACTCATAGAGATCTATTTAAGAACAGTCCAATGTTTGTTTGTTTTTTTCTTTTTGTATCATCCATTCTTGGATGCCTCTTGCTGTTTGCTTTGGGTTTTTAATCCTACTGGAAGTCCTGTGACTGAGAAGTTCCTGACACTGGGTTGATTGTTTCACTGCAGGATTCTTTGATAGTCTTGAGACTCAGTTATGTCATGCACAATTCAAGGCCTCCTGTACCAGATACTGCACAGCATAACCAAGCCCCCTCCGTGTCTCACAGTATACACGGTGTTCTTTTCTTTCAAAACCTAATTTTTCTGTCAGTGAACATAGAAGTTTTGTCTCATTAGTTGAAAGGACATTCTCTTAGAAACTTTATTGGGGGTGGGGTGGGGGGGGGTTTAGGGGAATAAAAAAAATGTCCAGGATGTTTTACAATCTTCTTGTTAAATAAAGAATAAATCCTTTCTTTTTTCAGTATAGATATGTTATACATCCAATGGCCTGTAAAAATAGAAAGGACTGCGAAGTTTTTCTTCCAGAGTTGATCTTATACCATTTCGAAAGATTGCATCCTCAAAAGAGAACACTGCCACCATTTTTACATTCAACCAACTTACAGCATGAATTAAACAGGAAAAGAGAGGGATGGAGTACAAAGAAGACTGGACTTGATTCGCACTGAAGTCAGCTTGGACAGCAGTAGACTGTGCACAAACAAACAAGCACACACACACACACACACACACACACTCTGGGTTATCCTAGAGGGCTGACATGTCAACATGTCAGCTGTCAACTATCATTTCCTCCATTTCCCTCACACATTCGCACATGCCGTGCTGTAAAAACTGTGTCACCAGGGCAAAGGGAAGCAATGGATAGAGTAGTTACTCTGTTTGTGTGTGTGTGTGTGTTTTCTCCCATGGGGCACTGATGGAGTTGCACATTCACTGTTTCCCTCCATCTCGCTCACACAGTTACAGGATCAGGTGTGAATTTCTGCTTCACTTGTGCTCCCATGGGATATTATTTCACCCGTTCTACACTTTCAGGAAACTATGTGATATTAATGATGGATTTGATAAATTATTCCTTACTTAATGGAGCCTTTCATCACTTCATAGATGGGACTGTATTTACTGTATTTACTCTTAAGACATTTTCTCACTGCTTGTTGAAGGTGGAACTGATGCGCCTTCATTGCACATTTGTGTTGCGAGAGCAGAGGCAGCCGAAGTTCATTGAGCTGTTAGCTCCCAACGGAGCTTATATGTGTGTTGATCCAAGGTGTTTGCTTATTGTATCCAAACCACATCTGGTTTTCAAAGCTGAAGCCATTGCATCAGTATGGAAGATTGCAGTTCATCAAACGACCACTAGGGCTTTGCTCCAAAAGCAGTTCAGTCACCTGACCCCCCCAATGTGCAAATGTCCAACTTCACAACAAAAATAAGCATATTCATAGCCTGGTACAAAAAATATCTCCAAAGAAACCACTGCTTCTGCCGGCTGCTCCGATCAAGCCACCGACAGTTCGACTAGCTGCACATGGGTGGTATAGGTCCTGAGGAGCTCAGCCAAAGCTCAGGCCATCTTTGTTTCAAGTGATTTTTCGGTGTAAGGATGGTTGGACAGATTTGATGACAACTAACTTTGCAGAATGAATGTAAAGTGACATTAAGTGGTATCATAGGTTAGCATGAAAATAACTAAAATAACTTGGTTGTGGTAACTTTGGTCAGGTGGGTGGATTCCAACTGACTGCTAGGCTTATTTATTCTGCCTATTTGCCCTTTTTAAATTAACCCGATTTGGGCAGCTCCTGCACGTAATGTTCCCCACAGCTGTGAAAAATGGGCTTCAAAGTTAACCTTGAAGAAAAAAAATAGTATTTAATAAAAAACAAAGCATAACGTGGTGGCAGATGAACAGGGATGGATATTGTTGCACTCATATGGTAAAGTGTCTGTATGAAAAAGATTTTTTCTAGGACAGTCCAACAATATGAGTTATTGTTGCTCATTTCAGTTTTCACCCAAATATGCTTTCATGTTTCGTTCTCCTTTGGAAGTTTTTGAAAGCTGCATCATTTTGAAGCCAGTGCTTTCATCTCTAAAGCTCCATCTACAAGTGTAACTGTGAATTTAAGCCTGAGAGTTGGAAAGAGAGAAAAAAAAAGAATAACAACTGGGCGATGATGGGCAAAATAACGGTGTTTCTTTAAGACATGCAAGTGTAGACATACAAGTGTATTTTTTCTATTGCTTTACACAAACATCACCATTGAAAGTCTATAACATCAGTGCAGTCGCAATAAACTCCTAGCTCTTCTTTCTTTGTTTCCAATTTTCATACAGCTTTAATCAAACAGTTTCCCACAAATGGGAACAGTTTTGAATTTAAAATCTGTGTTATAACTATAAATATAGAAAATACATTTTTTGAACAGGTAATGGTGACGTGTCTTCTCAGGTCTCATAACTTTAATCTACTACTAAAAATGTAAAATATATAGAAGGAACCAAGCCAAAGAAATATCAGTAATTGGGGGGTAATACTGACATAGTCCAACCACTGGAAACCGTGAATGATTCTATTATTATAATGATGCTATTATTATGCTGTTATGTAAGAGTCCTGATCATCATCAGGACTTTTGCCAAATCAGAAGCCCTGGATCAATGGTAATGTGCGTGCCTAGCTCTTTGCATGTATATCTGCATTTAAATCTGAGGACTTGGATGCGCTGTAAAGTGTGAAAAAAAAAGTCCAAATATGATCTACGGTGAACCATCAGCAATGCAAAGAGGAGCTACAGGGGCAGCTTGGAATCAGCCTCCAGCAGCTCTAATACCAGGCAGCTGTTGAAATGGACTACAAAGCATCACTGAGGACAGAGCTGCAGTTGACGACACCAGATCTCTCTTCCCTGAGGACCTCAATACCTTCTATGCACAGTTTTAGGCTAGCAACACCATCCCTGCTGCAAGGCTAGAAGTGGATCACAGTGGATGTACTTTGACCCTGTCAACGGCAGACGTGAGGAGAACTGTCACCTGGACCAGATGGCATCCCTGGTAGAGTTCCTCGGGGCATGCGCAAACCAGCTAGCAGAGGTCCTCACCTCCGTCTTCAGCTTCTCTCTGAAGGAGGCCACAGTCCCCACATGCTTCAAAGGAACCACCATAGTGCCTGTCCCCAAAGAAATACTCCATTACCTGCCTCAATGACTGCCGTCCCATCGCACTGACATCCACCATCATGAAGTGCTTTGATCGGCTAGTCTAAACACATATCTGCTCCTCCCTTCCCAGGTCAATGGACCCACTCCAGTTTGCATACTGGTCCAACAGGTCCTCAGATGACATTGTCTGATGACCCAGATGCTGCACACTGCCCTGAACCACCTAGATTACAGGAACACATATGTGAGGATGCTGTTCATTAATTATAGCATTCAACACTATTATTCCCATGAAATTGGTCGGAAAGCAAATGATCCTGGAACTAACATATCACGTCTGCAATTGAATTCTGGACTTTCTAAACTGACAGACCTCAAATTGTGAAGAACGACTGTCATCTCCTCCACTCTGATGCTGGGCTCAGGAGCCCCTGAGGGCTGACTGTATTGGTGTCAGGAAAGTAACCTCTATCTCAATGTCTGTGAAACAAAGGAGATGGTGATAGACTTCAGGAAGGGTGACAGGAGGGACCACTCCCAAATATGCATCAAGGGTTCAGAGGTGGAGAGGGTGGCTTCCTTCTAACTCCTAGGTGTGCACATTAGTGAGGACCTCTCATGGACCAAACACCACTGCAGCTGTCAAAGCTCCCCATAAGAGATTTTTCTTCCTGAGGAGACTGAGGAAGGTTGGACTTTCCACCAACCAACTTTGCACCTTCTACAGATACCCTATCAAGAATGTTCTAACCAGGTCCATTACCTTCTGGTTCGGCAGCTGCTCTGCTACTGTCAGGAAGTCTCTCCAGAGGGAAGTGAAGACAGCTGAGTACATCACTGGCTCTGAGCTAACCTCTTGCAGAGCGTCTTTGAGACTAGATGGCTCAGGAAAACAGAAGGGGATCCTTAGAGACTCCTCTCACCCTGCTCATTGATGTTTCTTGCTGCTGCCGTCCAGTAGAAGCTAACAAAGCATCTGTGCACGAACCAATTAGACTTACAAACGGCCTTTATCCCTCTGCAATCAGACTACTAAATAAGCAGACCTCACACACTACCTCCATACAAATGCACTAAAATAATTAAAATAACCTACTCTTTGCACTAAAACTCATACTATCTTGAACATTTTAATAGTACACGTACATTCTACACACACACACACACACACACACACACACACACACACACACACACACACACACACACACACACATATATATGTATGTATATATATATATATATATATATATATATATATATATATGTGTGTGTGGGTGTGTGTGTTTATATGTGTACATGTGTATATATATATATATATATATATATATATAGATATATATATATATATATATATATATATACACATATATGTATACATATATACACATATATGTATATATATATATATATATATATATATATACACACATATATGTATACATATATATGTACAGTGGGGTGTGAAAGTTTGGGCAGCCTTGTTAATTTTCATGATTTTCCTTTATAAATCATGGGTTGTTAGGAGAAAAATTTTCAGTTAAATATATCATATAGGAGAAAAACAGTGATATTTGAGAAGTGAAATGAAGTTTAAAGGATTTACAGAAAGTGTGCAATAATTGTTCAAACAAAATTAAGCACGTGCATAAATTTGGGCACTGTTGTCATTTTATTGATTTCAAAACCTTTAGAACTAATTATTGGAACTCAAAATTGGTTTGGAAAGCTCAGTGACCCTTGACCTCCATACACAGGTGAATCCAATTATGAGAAAGAGTATTTAAGGGGGCCAATTGTAAGTTTCCCTCCTCTTTGAATCTTCTCTGAGGAGTAGCAACATGGGAGTCTCAAAACAACTCTCAAATGACCTGAAAACAAAGATTGTTCACCATCATGGTTTAGGGGAAGGATACAGAAAACTGTCTCAGAGATTTCAGCTGTCTGTTTCCACAGTAAGAAACATATTAAGGAAATGGATGACCACAGGCACAGTTCAAGTTAAGGCTCGAAGTGGCAGACCAAGAAAAATCTCAGATAAACAGAAGTGAAGAATGGTGAGAACAGTCAGAGTCAACCCACAGACCAGCACCAAAGACCTACAACAAGATCTTGCTGCAGATGGAGTCATTGTGCATCGCTCAACTATTCGGCGCACTTTGCACAAGGAGATGCTGTATGCAAGAGTGATGCAGAGGAAGCCTTTTCTTCGCCCACATCACAAACGGAGCCGCTTGAGGTATGCTAAAGCACATTTGGACAAGCCAGCTTCATTTTGGAATAAGGTGCTGTGGACTGATGAAACTAAAATTGAGTTATTTGGGCATAACAAGGGGCGTTATGCATGGAGGAAAAAGAACACAGCATTCCAAGAAAAACACCTGCTACCTACAGTAAAATTTGGTGGTGGTTCAATCATGCTGTGGGGCTGTGTGGCCAGTGCAGGGACTGGGAATCTTGTTAAAGTCGAGGGACGCATGAATTCCACTCAATATCAGCAGATTCTGGAGACCAATGTCCAGGAATCGGTGACAAAGCTGAAGCTGCGCCGGGGCTGGATCTTTCAACAAGACAACGACCCTAAACACTGCTCAAAATCTACCAAGGCATTCATGCAGAGGAACAAGTACAACGTTCTGGAATGGCCATCTCAGTCCCCTGACCTGAATATCATTGAAAATCTGTGGTGTGACTTAAAGAGGGCTGTCCATGCTCGGAGACCATCAAACCTGAATGAACTAGAGATGTTTTGTAAGGAAGAATGGTCCAAAATACCTTCAACCAGAATCCAGACTCTGATTAGAAGCTATAGCAAGCGTTTAGAGGCTGTTATTTCTGCAAAAGGAGGATCTACTAAATATTGAGTTAACTTTTTTTTTGTGGTGCCCAAATTTATGCACCTGCCTAATTTTGTTTAAACAATTGTTGCACACTTTCTGTAAATCCAATAAACTTCATTTCACTTCTCAAATATCACTGTGTCTGTCTCCTATATGATATGTTTAACTGAAATTTTTTCTCCTAACAACCAATGATTTTTAAAGGAAAATCATGAAAATTAACAAGGCTGCCCAAACTTTCGCACCCCACTGTATATGTATATATATATGTATATATAATGTGTGTATATATATTTATATAACGTGTATATAATGTTCATATTTATATTCAACACAAACAATCTCTAGTGTCTGCAACAGTATCAGTTTTATATAAGGAGATATATTTAGGAATGGCATCGAATCTGAAAAAAGTGCAAAATGGATAAATATATCTATCAGCTTTATTCCATGAACATGTCTAAAAACATTGAATGGGGCTCAACATGGATTTACAGCCGGATTTTAAGTCGCTGAAATCTTTTGCAGCAACAAGGGTGTTTAAATAATTTAAATATGTGAGCTGGGAGATGGAGATCTGGCTGTCTCGCTGTTTTCCCTGACCTTTCAGTGGGGAGTTCACCAGCAGTATGGAGGGATTCTCAGACCTTTGTGCCAACTAACTCGCTGAGCAGCCCGTTAATTCTTTGTTTCCTTTTCTTTTTTGCAGAAGTCGGATCATGGTCAGGTGCTGCTGGATGCTGTCTTTAAGCACCTGGAGCTGACCGAGAGAGACTACTTTGGCCTACACTTGGCTGATGACACCTCAGACGCACCAGTAAGTGTGCTGTTCTCAGTCTGCAGAAGAATGAGTGTGGATTTATAAAAAAGGTGGATAAATATCAATCAAGACTATATATTAAGTATATGTTGTGTCTACAAATTGATTTTTATCTGTGTGTGTGGTGAATTTTTTTTTAGGGATGTATGTGCGTGTGTGGCCACTAGTGAATAATTTAAGCTGTGTGGTCATGTTTTTATGGCGTTTTTAAGTGTCTCTGAATCAATATTTTACAGCGCTGGCTGGATCCCAATAAGCCCATCAGGAAACAGTTAAAAAGTGAGTGGCATCCACAACACACCACCTTAATTTATCCCCTGCCATATCAGCAAATATCAAAAAATCCCAAAGCTAAGTTCACTCAAGCCCAATTTGATTGGTTTATAATTTTCCAGTTGGTCGAGAAGGCAAACTGCCGTCTAGACTCTTCACAGTTAATGATCCACCTCAAGCAAATGTCTCTAGTCCACATTGTCATACACATTTCAGTGTGCTCTGAGCAATCATTAAACTTTATTTCAACTTTTTTAAAAAAAATCAGTAATAGAATATGGAAGCTGTATAAAAATTAGCTCCAGTGAAATCAGCAGTCCTCCTCTGGCAGTGATTGAACTGTGCTTCAACTCCGAATTCACACAGGCTAATTGACTCAAAGAGCCAAAATACCACTATTATTATTTCTGTTTTCTTTTCTGATTTGGAAATGTTGACTTTTAAAGTCTTGACTTTCAAGTTTCATTCAGACGAGAACTGCTTTCCATTGATCTGAGGGAAACCGGACACATCCACCTGAATCTGAATGAGCTCTTCCCTTTAATGTTGTAACCACACTCTGAATCCACCTGGTAACATATCCTTGTAACTCTTGACACAGCACAGATATTGATTTGCTGCAGCCATATTAATAGACAGATGTATACAAAACTGTAGGTTAATTTCATATTTTCAAAGGAATCAGATAGATCAGCTATTAATAATAAATAATAAACAGCTCGGTCCAAACCCTCCTTCTGGTTTTACCTTCAGTAATTGGCTGCAGCACCGGGTTGTTTTTGTTTCCTCTCAGCGTTGGAGCCAAAGGAACAAGTAAAAACTCATTTAAGCTGCCACTGCATCTTCTGTTATCTGGTGCTTCTGCTATCTGATTTAAAAGAGTTCTTATTTGCTTTATCTGAACTTGAATGGCACGAAACAATGTTTTTACATAAAAACTTTTACTCCTAAAGAATGACCAGAACATTGTGGGATGTTGACTTGTTGTTTAGCTGTAACAGTGCAGAGGTTGTTCTTAGATGAATTAAAAACTTCTATTTCTAAAGAAAGCTGGGATGCTGTATAAAATGTAAATAAAAACATGATGAAATATTTTAATTGTGAAAAGTGTGTCAAATAAGATAGTTTTGACTTTGATGGCATCAGATTGTATTAAAGTTGGGACAGGACAGTGTTTATCTGCGTAGCATCTCCTCTTCCTTGAACAACGGTTCAAGTGTGTCTGGGAACTGGGGAGACCAGTTGCCAGCATGAATGTTTCCCTACTCTTGTCTGACATGGGATTTGAGCTGGTCACAGGTCTGTGGTGTCTCTGGTATCTGGATTGTTTCTTTATGCACTAAGTGTTTATTATTGGTGAACGATCAGTCAGTGAATTTAATGTTATAGAAGTCAAATATTTTCAGCTTTGTCTTCCAACATCACTATATTTTCCACAACTGCTTCACACTTGGCAGGCTAACATACAGCACACTGTTATAAACATTCACTCTTTCAAAGGATTTGGGGCTCTCTGATGATTTATCGAGACATGACTGACTTGACCTCTGCGTTGGCGATATCTGATGATCTACCCATAAATGTGCCGTGTGATTTCGTATGATGTCCTAAAATACATTAATAGCTGTGCAAGATAAATATGTTTAAATGGAGAATTGTCCATTAATATGTCAACTGTTGTTTATTTTTTTTTTGTTGTAAAATCTTTAGCTTTTCTTGTATTCATTTATCATGCTAAGTGTTGGCATTCATACAAAGAAAACAAAAAGCAAATATGGCATGATGCTGTGAGAAAACCGACACTTATGCCACCCAGTCTTTAGCAAGTAGCAAATATTTAGTGCAGTTTCACAGGCACGTCTGAGTGAAGCATGAGGAATGTCAAAAGAAAAGTAACGAGTGTATAAATGAGTCAATACCACTACTTTAACAGGCTGATATCTGAATACTTGGTATCTCATGTCTGAAATGGTTTTCATTTCACTTGAATCATGTGTGTTATATTTGGGGGTGGGGTGGGGGCAGCGGATGCAGTCCAGGCCAGATGCTGTTCATATTCACACACAGATCAACTCTTGTGTAATTTCCCCTCCTCACTGTTGGTGTCTGTTCTTCCAGGAGGGTCTCCTCATAACTTGAGCTTCAGAGTCAAATTCTTTGTGACAGATCCGGGTAAACTTCAGGAAGAATACACACGGTAAGAATTTTTATTCCGCTGAAGATCATCACTGTCGAAACAGACTGGTGTGGTGGGACGCCGTTGTTCTATGATTATTCTGCACTCTAAAGAAGTTTCTGATCTTTGTTTAATGACTGTAATTTAGCACCAGTGACGGGGGGGACGTTGGACTCGTTTTACAGTTTATGAGTGTAATGCCATGTTGATGCCTGTTTTTGTTGCTTAAGTCAGAACGATTCTCTATGTGAGTGTTTCATGCTAAACTCTTGTGGTGGAAACGTGCAGAAACAACATATAGCTTTCCACTTAAGTAATTTTTCAGATGAAACGCAGGGTTTATTTTATTTTGTTTCATTTATCAGTAAAAGCTGGAATTACATTGAAAAAGTGATTCTTAGATTTACTTTTACTTATTTCTTGCAGACAGAATAATTCAAGATATTTCATGTTTTGTTCTCATCAACTTCATTTGTTAATATATACCCATTTTTGTATTTAATTCATAATTTCTGCTCAAAACACTTAGAAGGTGCTCTGGCATTGAGGATATCAAGCGAAGATGAGTTCCAGTTGGTATTTTGTCCCATGCTTCTTGCAAACATCTCCTAAAGTGGGTGAAAGTATAGGCTTGTTGTAGCGTCTTATTTGGGCCAGAATTGTCCACCCACGCTCTGCTGGTGAATGATGAGGACTGCAGACAGGTCAGTCCAGTGGCCGTACTCTCTTCCTCCTCAGCCAAGCCTTTGTGATGTCTGTAGAATATGCTTTTGAAGTGGCTGGTCGAAAACTTTATGGGCGTCTCTGGAAAGATGTGACCTTGAAGACACCATCTGTTGCTCTCAAATTTTCCATGTCTTGTCTGCAATATGGCTGCCATCACTGAGGTGGAAACGAGTTCTGCCAAAGGTGCTGATACAGTTTGTGCTACTTTTAATTTTTTTAATTTTATCTTTGGTGACAGTACTCATTTCTTAAATGACATGGAATACCGATTTGTCTGACCACAGTACACATCTACTCAGGTTATCATTGTCTGATATTCATATTTGTTTGATGATCTGAAACATTTAAGTGTGACAAAACAGTAAAAACAGAAGTAAAATATAAAGGAGTAAATACCTTTTCACAGCACTGTATATTAACAAATGAAATGAAGTTGATGAGGCAAAGAAATATCAAGCATCTATACTAGTTTCGTGCTGCAAAGAAATAAAAGTCAATGTGAAGACCACTGAGTTTAAATTTTATTTGCATTTTTCATGTCACATTAGATATTATTCATACATCTAAATTCATCTCATTTAGAGTTTTACATTTTCTGTGACATCTCCACATTTTTGGAAACAGGGTTGTATTATTTTAAAGAAAACAGAAGGCCTGATGGGATATTATTAATGCAAATGTAGTTTCAGGACCAGAACTTGAGTTTCTGTCTGGTTTTAGATTCAACTCATGTTGTGGGAGTAAAACAAAACTGACCATTTCACATGACACTAAAACCAAGGAGGTGTTTTATTGGTTCTTTAACATTCCTTATTGTCTTTCCTCAGATACCAATATTTTCTTCAGATCAAACAGGATGTATTAACTGGCAGGTGAGTTTGTGCGTCTGTATCAGCAGACAGGAGCATTCTGGCCTATAAAGCCGAGACATTTATGAGTAACATGTACGGTTGCATGGCATGTTCACTATTCTTTTTGTTATTTTTTTCTTTGTCTTATTTCTTTTCAGAAAAAGTACAGTAGATATTGATGTTTTTCACATTTTCTTTTGTAGGTACAGTCATGGCTGAAAGCTTTGACACCCTTGCACACAAAGACCCAACAACTCAAAATGTCTACGCAAAATAAGTTGAAATTGATGAAAGTATTTGGTGTCTCAAATTCTTTATTAGACTAATAATAGTACAGGAACTTTGTTTTTTAATCAGAACATAATATTACATTTTAAATAATAGATTACACAGAAAATGCTGTGACAAAAGTTTTGACACCCTTTTAGATTTAAAAAGAATAAATGAATTTCAAGCAGGTTATTCACCTTGAACTCACCTGTGGTGAGTTTACAGGTGACAGCAATCTAGTAATCAGTCATCTAACCAGTTTAAAAGGAGCAACCCCCTCATTCTCCTGTTGTGAGTCACTGCATGACCATACTGAGCATGGACAAAAGAAAGAAAACGAGAGAATTGTCTTAGGAAGTCAAAGAAAAGATTCTAGCATAGACAATCTCAAGGCTACAAGTCCATCTCCAGAGACCTTCATGTTCCTGTATCCACTGTGCGAAATGTTATAAAGAAGTTTAAGGCTCATGGTACGGTAGCCAACCTTCCAAGAAGTGGCCACAAGAAAATTATGGACGAAAGAATGCAGCGAAGGATTGTTCGAATGGTTGCAGAAGAACCTCGGACAACTGCTAAACAGATTCAAGCTGACCTTCAGACACAAGGTACAATTATTTTCAACGCGTACCATCCGTCGCCAGCTCAATGAAAGAGGGCTCTATGGTAGGAGACCCAGAAGGAAGCCTCTACTGAAAGACAGACACAAGAAAGCCCGGCTAGAGTTTGCCAAAACACACCCAAACAAGCCAAAATCCTTCTGGGAAAATGTCCTGTAGACAGATGAGACCAAACTGGAGCTTTTTGGTAAATCACATAGACTCTGTGTTTACAGGAAAAGAAATGAAGCCTTCAAGCAAAGAACAGCCTCCCTACAGTCAAACATGGAGGAGGTTCACTAATGTTTTGGGGTTGTTTTGCAGCCTCTGGTGCTCGGTGCCTTGAATGTGTGCGCGGCATTATGAAATCTGGCGATTACCAAGGTATTTGAAGAGAAATGTTTCACTAAGTGTCATGAAGCTGGGTCTTCGTTGAACATCATGGGTGTTCCAGCAGGACAACGACCCAAAACACACGTCAAAAAGCACCGAGGAATGGTTCAACAGAAAACGCTGGACTGTTCTAAAGTGGCCAGCAATGAGTCCAGATCTCAGTCCTATTGAACACCTGTGGAGGGATCTGAAAATGGCAGTTGGAAGAAGGCACCCTTCTAATCTGGGTCAACTGGAGCAGTTTGCAAAAGAAGAGTGGGCCAAACTGCCCGTAGAGAGGTGGAGGCATCTCACTGGAACCTATAGGAAGAGTTTGACAGCAGTCATTTTCTCCAAAGGATGTGCTACCAAATATTGAATTCAAGGTGACAATACTTTTGCCACAGCAATTTCTGTGTATATATTATTTAAAATTAAATATTAAGTTATGATTAAAAAACAAAGTTTCTGAGTTATTATTAGTTTAATAAAGAATTTGAGACACCAAATACTTTTGTCGATTTCAAATTATTTTACAGACATTTGGAGATGTTTGGTCTTTATGTGCAAGGGTGCCAAAACTTTCAGCCATGATGGTATTATAAAACATGAGTAATGACTGTTCTTTGAAAAGATCTATATAAAATCTTTGATTAGTTTAATTTATTTATTTGTTATTTCTTTTTTTTTTTTGTGTCCCTGTTTCTTCCAGATTGCCGTGTCCTCACAACACAGCTGCGCTGCTGGCTTCTTATGCTGTTCAGTGTGAGTAGTGATCCCTGGGTACACCCTTTCAACATAACAATGGAAAAGCGATTCATTAGGCCTCTCTTTAGCGACACACACTGTGAGATATAATGACTGTGGTTGCCGAAGCGCTTTTATTGCCCCCACCACGAAACCATGGTAATTGAATTTAAGCCATGTGGTGATATATTACCATCGATGATATTAACATTCTGTGAGATTTGGCATTTTGCTGTAATGACAGGTCCAAAATCCGCCTTTAATGACCATAATATGTGCAGAAAGTTATGTTTTCACAACAGGTCATTGAATAGTTAGTTTAATGGGCTTTTTCCCACTATGTCTTTATTCATTAGATGCTGAAATTTGTTTGTGCTTTTAGATATAGCATCTGGGTAATATAGCCAGTTCAAAATGATATTAAGTCATACTGAAGCGACCTAGTAAAATGTATTTTAAGGTTCATTTTTCAAGAGCCTGATTACAAAACACTAATTTAAGACAGCCAACATTTAACTTTCAATTCACTTTGTCTGTTTCTTTGTTTAGTTAAGTTCTCCTCATTCCTTTTACATCTCCTCTATCTGCTTCATAACCCTCACCCAGCCCACTTCTGTCTGTTCCCCCCACCCCCATTTGTGCTTCCTTCTTCATGGCTTATTTTGAAGGTAATCTGCAAAGCCATAGTATATAGGTCAAAACAGACATTTGACCTCGACCAGCAACACCCCGATGCTATGGCTTTTGCAACCACACACACAGACACACACACACACACACACACACACAGAGTGCTGCTTGGTCCATGTTGTGACTTCACACTGTGCCAGCACAGATTATGGAGATAAATGTTTGCTTTGGGGGGAAAAAAAAAACAAAAAAAAAAAACAGCGAGAAGCAGCTGCTGTGTTGCTGATTCAGCCCAAGTACCAGCACTGATGACTCTCAATCCCACACTAAAGCTTGCATTCTTAAAACGTCACACAAATCCCTCCCAGTAGACCTTCATTCTGCTTTTATGATTTGACTAAACACCATAGCAACCCATTCCTCAGAAAGGCTGGTCTTTCGGTAAAGAGAAGTAAAACTATGACATTTGTGGATGTGACCTTGTCTAATGCAGCTGTGATGCGTCACCAGACACTTTTTCATGTTTAACGTTGGCTTTCATTTGCTCTTCAGAATGTAATTTATTGATAGTGACAGTGGTGGAAGCTGGAGGAAGAACTTACACAAAACACACAGGGATGCACAGACACTTGGTTTGATTTAGCTGGAATGGAAGGAAAATGCTGTCTCAAAAACGAAGGGATGGATGTGTTTTTTTTTTTTTTTTTTTTGAGTCGTTGATCAATCCAATCTACTCTGTACAGATTTTATATAAAATGACAGAGAGATTAGCATGACAGCTTCTCTGAGCCTGACTGGTATTAGCATTGAATTCAGCGTGTGATAAGACTAACAGTGGCTGTACCTTTCTGAAACATGAGCTGTAGAGCATCCAGGATTCCTCAGATATGCCGCTCCTGTCTAATATTTGGCTCTTTCTCATGCTGCCACTACAGCTCTGACCCACAGGAAACATGATCTGCACTCGTGTTCTGTGGTATTAGGCATTTTCAACTTTCAGAGGTTGCAACTTAGAGCAAATGTAGAACAACCACAAAAGGCCCAAAAACACTCTGTAAACACTCCCCTCATTATCTTTGAATAAAAATCATTTCATTCTGCTTCTTACCGTCTGAGCCATAGTTGCATGCCTCTAGCCATCTGTTAAATAAAATCCTTCCCTCTTAAAAAAAAAAAAAAAAAACGGTCCAAAACAAAGAAGTGAGTCATTCATCTGTATTCACCATTAACTGAAATATTATACTTGAAACGTTTTCTTGTATGCAAATGTGTCACTTCTTTGGACTGGAGTGAGGTCGAAAATGAATTGGACCACCTTGGTTTTTTTTTCAGATTTGAAGGACCTTTAGTGGTCTATTAATATAAAGTGCTGTAGTTGTGTTGCCTGTGCCCCAGCTGAACATCTACAAGCACATTTTCACACATTTATCCGTTTCTCATCATGGTGCCGCTCTATTACACCGTATTGTTGTTCTTTCATTCTCCTGCAGCTGTGACTACGTTAATTCGATATGTACACTGTGTTCGTATCTATGTACTGGCTGTTGTATGCCTCACTGTGTTAACGTTCAAAACGTTTGTCAGCAAAGGTGGTTATAGTTATGATTAACTGCTTTGCTTCAATCAAAAATAACTAAGGTTCCTCACAGTAGTACTACATGACAAAGTCATGTGATTCAGAGTAGTTATATGGAAATGGTCTATTACTAAGTTAAAAAAGTCAGATAAAAGTCAGTTTTATCTGATTTTTTAGAATCAGAAAATACACATTCATCCAGGTGTTTATGTCATGAAGACATGCTTGTAGTCCTGCTGATTTACTGGTCTACTGGTAAGACAACCACACACAGCAATAACAATTTATCAGAAATAAAAAAAAGTATGCTGTGCTGCCTGATAATTGTTCATAATGAAAGCATATATAGAGTTGATCAGTCCAAGCACAAACCCCTGAAACGATGCGGTCGATTGGCTTCTTCACCGTAAATACTTAAGCAATTTAAGAACAGTGTTCCTCATTGGACAATAATAATGAATTTGGGAAATTCTGTCATTTGTAGTACAGAATAATGGAGTCTGAAAACATGAAGACATGTCTGTACACCAGGAACCCTGGTGTAAACCAGTGCCATACAGTACTAGTAAAACGTATGGACTCACATAGCGTTCATTGTGTTCAAGTTTATGACTGGTAGTCATGCAGAACAAAACTCGACCATGCAAACTAAAGAATGCATTAACAAGAATAGAAATGTTGCTACTTTCTTGGAACATGAACTTATCTAAGATGGACTGAAATGAAATGCAAATCTGTCCAGAGGTCTTCTAGGAATCATGACAAGGACTGTTTAGTTTGCTATCGTTGTACAGTTTGAAATCCTGTCTCCATAAGGGTATGGAGGATTTGTTGAATGTTTTATATAAAGCTTTATAACTAAAGGCTATATTAATCTCTTTTTCGGGCCCTTCCTTTCTGTAGCGGAGCTGGGGGACTACAGTGAATCTGAGCACAGTTCCGGCTACCTGTCTGATTACTGCTTCATCCCAAACCCCCCCCAAGACTTCCACAAAGAGGTCGCCAAGCATCACCAGCAGCACAGGTACGCTGCCTCCACTCACAGCTGTACATGTGCTAGGCCTTGCACATTTGTGTGCACGTGCAAATGGGAAAGCACTGCCACATGGAAATGTCTGGATAAACAAGTGTACTGACCAGCAGCAGTAATTAATTCTGCCTTCATTTTGCGTCACGTCCCGCAATAACACAGTAGCAAGATCAAGAGGAATTCATATATAAAAAGATTCACCACTTCACTTACTCAAATGTGCGCTGACATTTACAGATGCGCACTCACCAATGGCTCATATGCTGCAGTTTATCTGACCTTTTCCTTGCCATTACTTCAATTTATTTCTGATTGCTTGTTTTTTGTCGTTTCTCTTTGTCTTTGTTCTTCCTCCATGCATCTAACACACCACGGTCCCGCCATCACCGCTTCCTTTGCTCCCACACACCCTCTGTGGCCTTCTCCTCTCTCAGCGGTCTATCTCCTGCCCAGTCAGAGTTTAATTATCTGAACACAGCACGCACGCTCGAGCTCTACGGGGTGGAACTGCACTATGCAAGGGTGAGTAAGGTTCAATTCCATGGCTGTTAACTCCTGTCTGTGTTAGTGCAGGTTAAACACTGTTCTGCACATCATTTGTGCTCGTGTGCTTCTGTATTGCTGTTCATCCAAAGCATATCTTTTTTTTTTTTTTTTTTCTCCACAGCAACGGTCTAAGAGGCTTGAACTGATCTGAGTCTAGACAACTGGCTTCCTGCAAACTAGCTGCTTTTCAGCGACAGTCACCATTTTGAATCAAAATATGTTGCTCATGTGACTTTCAGAACCGTCAGTATCCTCTCCACAGTGACATGTCTTTGGTGGAATGCAACATGCGGACGTGAGTCTTTTGGTTGATGGGAGGAAGCGGTGTCCTAATCTGCGACTGGCCAGAAGACTTGCATGCGTGTGTTGCGTTCTGCCAAAGATGTGTCATTGTGAAGAGGATAGTGGTGGTTCTGAAATTCACATGAGCCGAAAAGTGACTAGTTTGCAGCTATGTTGCTCATATTAACTTGCGGGGGTTATCTGGTTAAAGTTCAAACTTGAAATTTTGATCTTTAGGCCTCCATGTGAGAAAATAGGGGGAGTGAGGTGACAACACACAGAATTGGTCTGAAGAAGGAAGTGGACAAAATAATTGAGACTCTTCAAAACTTTGTATCCTCAGTGCCCTCATGGCTTTTTAGTGTTGTCATAAGGACTGACAGCATTCCAGGGTGATAAACTCTTTACTAGTCTAACTATTTTTGGAATGTGACATAAACATATACAGTGTGTTAACAAATGAAATGAAGTTGATTAAAAAAAAAAGAAACATAAAAAATATTAGGTTGATAACGTCAGCAAACAAGCAACAGTTAACATAAATGTTAGAATCTTTTTTTTTTTTTAAGACGCTCTTCAGATGGTAGGAGGATAATAAAACCAGTTCTTGTTTGGTTCTTTTTGTCACATTGATGCTTTAGATAGTTGTAAGGAAAATCAAACTGAAAAGTAGTTTTATTAAAGTGTCCCAAAGTACTAGTTTTTAGGGGTTGCCACAGCTCCAGTCTGTCATTTCCTGCTCATCCTGTAAACTTGATCCACTTGAAGGATATGAAAGCAATGTAGTATGAACTATAACATAGTTGTGATGTGGAAACGGATAGTGTTTAAATTGTGTGAAATGAGGTTTGCCATATAGGCTTGATTCAAGAAGCCATGTAGAAGTAAAAAAAATATCAAATCTTCATAAGGTACAATCAGTGTGAACTTTAATTAGCAGCTAAGTGGAAAAAAAATGAAATGTGTTCTTTGTTACTAGTCACAGTCTTGATGGGAATACGTAAGGCTTAAAGGTTTGCATGCTCCAGTATTTCTGTTTTTGAAGCCCTTATGCAGCAGCACACATCTGCATCTTTGTGTAATGATGTTATCAGGGAGAGTCCTTCCCTCTCCTCCTGTGTGTCTTGCTCATGTGGTATGACAGCTGGATACGGGCGCACGGCCATGCCAGTCTGCAGGGCAGAGCGTGCAAACTTCTATGAGTGTACAACACTATTTCTAATTAAGTGTCATTTTTTAGTTTGAGATCACCAATCAGTGCTTTCCTGCTCAGAAAATTGAACTCTACCTTTAGATCCAAAGATTTCTCCAGTTGAATTGGGATTCGCTGTTTCATGTCCGTATGTTTGAGCTCTCCTCCTTGCCACTCATGGTTTTAGGCACATGACCACATCAAAATTCTCCCAGCCAATACAATGCCAATATACACTTGCACTTTAATTTTAATTTAGTGCATTTCAGGTTCTATCTACTGCCCTGATAGAAAGTCATCTGTAGATTGATGATGAATTAAATTCTGAATATAATTGTATTTCACTTTAAATACATCAGTTCAGCACATCAGCTACTAGGAAAACAAAAATAGGTTTTTATCACCTTAAGAACATAGCCAGAGTCCGCCCGTTTCTCTCTCAGGCCAATACGGAGGTGCAATGCATGCTTTTATTTCATGTCGCTGGGATTACTGTAATGCCCTGCTCTCTGGTCTTCCCAAAAGAGTATCTCAAATCTCCAGTTATTAAGAACTCAGCCGCTCGCGTGCTGACGAAGACCAGAGGGGGGAACACATACGCCAGTTTTAAAGTCGCTGCATTGGCTCCCTGTCTGCTTCAGGATCGATTTAAGATTCTCTTACTGGTATTTAAATGTCTTAATGGCCTTGCGCCCTCTCTTATTTATCTGACCTGCTTTTTACCATATCAACCCTCGCGGACCCTGCGGTCCTCCGGCACTGGCCTTTTAAACCATACCAAAACCTAGAACAAAAAACCCACGGTGAAAGCACATTTAGCCACTATGGCCCCACCGTGGAACAGCCTGCCGGAGAGCCTCAGGACTGCAGAGACTGTTGATATTTTTAAGGAAGACTAAAGACACACACCTTTTAATCAGGCTTTTAATTAATATTTTAAACTCTTCTTACGTTTTTATCTGGTGCTATCCTGTTTTTATGTTGCTCCTTTTAACTTGCTTTTTAGGATGATGCTTTACCTGCTTTTAGCTGCTTTTATCTTGCTATTTTATGCTTTTAGTCATTATCTTTTAACTCCAGTGTTTCCTCCAGGGGGTCCTCCACACTGGGAGCTGTGTCAGGTGACTGGGGGTGCTTGCTGTCCTTGGGTCCTCTGGCCTGGCTGGCTGGGGGTTCCTCCTACTGATCTGGGGGTCCGCCTGTCAGTTGGAGTCGGGGGGCCCAGTGCTGGTCACCCTGATAAGGCCTGCGGCTCCTCCCAGTGTGGACGGCCCAAAAGGTGGCGTTTCCTTAATCCTCAGTGCCATGCCAGTCGCCCTATTGGTTGTGATTGTGCGTGTGTATTTGTTTAGTATGGAGGGTGGGAGGGAAGGGTTTTATTGTGATTATTGTTTTTTAATTCTGTAAGCACTTTGTGTTGCATGTTTTGCATGAAAAGCGCTATACAAATAAAGATTGATTTGATTTGATTTAGGATGAAAACACAACTGGTAAGGTCTTTGCTTCTGCTCACCTACAGCCTGAAGTTAAAGGAGACATATCATGACCTTTTTTCAAAGGCTGATGTGATTTCCTGACGTCTTAATGAAGTGTCTGTCACAACAGCTCCCTTTTCAACCACATCTTTAAAACTCTCCTCATATCAGCCAGCTTCAGGGGCAGTCAGGTAGCTACTACACTCCACACCGACTCCCTCTTCTCCTGGATTTGCCTCTTTTGAGATCAGTGTTACAGCTTTGTCCTACCCACTTTTGAGGTACAAGAAATGCAGACTTTTTAATTTGGTAGTCACGTCAGACACCCACATGTCTGCTCTGGTTTGTGTTATTTGTGTTGGCAAATGATATAGTGAATCCAGTTAACCAGCAAACATCTGGAGGAGATGCTGTGAAGTAGAAAAACAAAAGAGCACCTGTTTTAAAAAAGAAAAAAAGTATCTTATTAGGTGTTTTGTAGCTACGATTCTGACATGGTCATGTTCTACCAATCCAAGCACAACAGAATCATTGAGAGAATATTTATGACTACACAGAAAAAGTATGTAAAAGCGTGTAATGATGAAAGCTTAAGGCGGATTGCAGGACATTTGAATGTGCAGCACTGAATCTGAGTGCACAGAATGAAGTGGAGCAGAACATAATGCATTAGCACACTAACATGGACCCTTTTTGTGAGAGCGTTTTAAGGGGGAGCAGTTCTATATTTGTGCTTAAATTCACAGATTAATGATCTTGATGAAAGAGTAATACATTCCCATAAACTTCCAGATGTTGCTCAGCTGAACAAATCACATTCTTGGTCTGAAACGGGCTAACACCAGAGTGGCCTTTCTTTGGCTTTCCTAGGATGGAGAGCTGCTTGAAGAGTTTCAGTTAATTCTGTTCTCCGTTCTTGTTTCTTGAAGACTTGCATTGTTTCCCTCTCTGCAGGACCAGAGTAACACAGAGATTCTCATTGGGGTGATGTCTGCCGGCATCGTGGTGTATAAGAACAGAGTACGGATCAACTACTTCCCATGGTGAGTGACGCTGGTGCAGCTCTGCATGTCTGTGTGATGCGGTTTTTAACTGAGTCAGATACTGTAACTAACATATGAAAAAGCTCCCATCAATAAGTGAGCAAGGGCAGTTTGGGGATTTGATTTACGTGACGTTTGAATGAGACTGAGATGAAGTGCAGCTCTGGATGATGAGAGAAAATTTGTGAATGGCTTTGGTGAGAGCTTCACATTCAGTGATGAGGATCATATCAGATTTGTCACAGTTCAGTTTTAGAAAGTTGTCTCCATGATTTATTTTAGGCAAGGCACTTGGTTAGTCTGGTTACAGACAGATTTAGTGAATATGTAATTATTGCTTGAGCTTTGAAGACCACGATGATGGATGACTTAACTACATTAAATGAAGCTTTTTGAACCAAGCCAGTGTATCCTTAGTGTTTCAGAGACCTGTGATCAGATTTCAGTTCCACCTGCTTGGAGGCCCAGATCATAGTTGTTGAAAGCTTCTAATCTTTGGCCAACAGAAAACCTGGCAGCCATCAGTTGTGAATGAGTGGATCTGTGTGGATGGAAAACACTGCTGTGAAGCACTGATAGTGTCAAAAAAAGAGCTTTCATCATTGATACTTTCTCATTTCCACTGAAGTTGGGAATCAAACTGTAGATGCATTGTTACAAATCCACCTCTGTTTCCATCAGTCTGCAGCCAACTCCATTAGAGCTGCCTCCAGAAACACATTATATTTTGGAAACCCCTCACTCAGCGATTACTGACATTGCATATTAAGATTTAAGCCTCGGTTTTGAGATAATTCAACCAGATTCTTCCGGAAGGAGGATCTTTTGTTCAGCAAAGTTTCTTGGAACAATTACACACATCAAATCTCTGATCTCCTTTCTTTGCTTGGTTTCTCTCGTCGGTGTTTATGGTTTTATTTCTCTCTCCAAAGAATTGATTCTTGGGACTCTTCTAAATACTGCGACTGCACTTTGGGAGCGTGAGAGAGGAACTACTGAAATAGTGGAAGCTGGCATGTAGACCTTTTTTTTTTTTTTGGGGGGGGGGGGGGGGGGGGGGGGGGGGGGGGGGGGGTGGGGGGTACTTTTTTTTTCTTCCCTAACATCTTGGGAATCAAAATAATAAAGGATATGGCTCCCTTCAGTCAGTTTAAGTCAATGAAAAGTCTTTCTAAGAGGAGCCTGTAAGTTGATCTAAATTTAGAGAGCAGCAGTGGTGTCCCTAACGGCTGTCGAGCACCATGTGTGACAGACAGAATGAAACATAAGTCGACAGCATCTCACCATTCTGTGCTCATGGATTTCCTCCTCCCTACCTCCTGTCTCGCTTCGCTTTAACAAAGGTTCACTCTTTCTGCATGTTCATGAGTGCTGTCACTTCTTAAGTGTTGTTTTTTTTTCTCCTTGTCATTTTGCCTTTTAGCCGTAGTTTAAATGTTAAGGTATGGATATGGAGTGTTGAAGCTGCAGAAATATTTAGATTTCTGCCTCTTTCCCATCTCTGTTTGCAGAAGCCTGCCAAATGAGCCACACTTACATGAAGCATGACTCATACTCTGCCTGAGCATCTGTGTGGTTGTCCATGCAAGCGTGTGTGTGTGAGCAGCTATGTAAAATATATTTAGCAGGCAGCAGTGAGTCACAGCAGCAACAGAACTCTAGGAAGGGATTATGTTACTCCGCTGCTGCTGCTCATCACCAGACATCCCGCTGTGGCCACGCGTATGCATGTGTGTGGGGTTGTCTGATTTTAGCATAATTTATATTGTGTCTCTCTTGGAGGTTAAATTAACAGTTCAGTTGGGAAACATGGATCAGTTGACTTGAAGACTGGCTTTCAAGTTGGCTTTCCAAAGTGGAATGTCCCCACCTGACATCCAGTTGTGTTCAAAATAATCGAAGTGTATTAAAAAAAAAAAAAAAAAAAAAAGTCCTTGTATTAGCATTTATTTCCAAACACGCAAATGCTTTGGGAACACTGGACATTCTGTTTCAAATCAAACCACAAAGAAAAAAAAATTCAAATTTGTTACTGTTTACGGTTAATGGGGACCAGCGCTAGCTGACTAGCCCTGACTAGCACCAACTTGCCCCTGTATCAACTTTCTTTGGACTGTGTTATTAGCCTGAAATGCTAAAATGTATATACTGTAGATTAACAAATAAGATAAAGTTGTCAAAAAGCAAAAAGAAATAAAACTGAATGTAAATATAAAAAGTCCAGATGGCATGACGGTCTCTTTCTTTGGTCTTCTATGGATACACCCAAGTGAAAGAGCATATGAACTGTGCTAGCCAGCACTGGAGAACAAAACGAGTAGACTATTTCTCTGGTATAACCAACATCCTTTCCAGTTAGTTGTTGTATGGACTATAATTGTGAAGGCTTCAAGTGTAGTCCGTTGTAAACATTATTGCTCCATCCTCTCAGAGCTGTACCTCTTTGCTGTGAACACGAGAGGCATGTTGTGTGCGTCATATGGATTTTTGGAGGGTATTTGGAAACAAGGCATAATTTACTGCCCTCCCATAGGGATCTTAAATAGTTGTCTTATTCTCTTACATTTTGAAACCTCAGTTGTACGCATCAGTATAGTCAATGCAGTAACAATATATTGTATAATATAATACTTATAAAATGGGTAAGTATGGTGCCAACATTTGCTGAATCATTGCTCATCATACTATTTCAAATATAGCAAACATTCTTTGCCTGGTTCTAGAAAACAAAACATTTTTCATAAATGTTTTAGTTTTCAGGAACAGTTGTATCTGTAATGTTATAACCAATCTTTAAAAGAAAGATTACGTCTCGGTACTGGTGGAGCACTTTAACAATAACACATTGATACTGGTAAGTAGAGATGTCCCGATCCAGCATTTTGAACTTCCGATCCGATACCGATATTTATTTGTCCTTCCGATCCGATACCGATATCTGCCGATACCGATACCGGCCTATCTGAGCATGTATTAAAGTTTTAAGTCATTTAACCAACTTACTTTGTTGTCAGACTCATGCTGAATAGGGTTTTACTCCTGATAATAGCTAGCCAGCTGAATTAGGTGCATTTGAATAATACACATTGGTTGGTAACGAGAAACGGACCTATTTATTTAACAAATCAACACAAAATAGACAAAATGATTAAATAACAAACAAGAAAATGGCATCAGTAAACCACGGCTTTACAAAGCCATAAGTGCAGATAATATTGTTAATTGTATTAAGCAAACACAACCTGAGTTTAACCGTCTATTAACAGATCATACCTGTGCTTTGACACTGTTTCAGTGGCAGTTTGTCACGATTCCCAAACGGGGGGGGGGGGGTGGAGAGGAGCTCGAGTTGTCTCGCGCGGGGGGCGGGGTGTTTGTGGCTGTGCACTGTGCCCGACAGAGAGAGAGCAGTGTTGCCAACTTAGCGACTTTTGTCGCTATATCTAGCGACTTTCCAGGCCCCCCCTAGCGACTTATTAATTTGTAAAAAGCGACTAGCGACAAATCTAGCGACTTTTCTGGTGATTAGCGACTCACTGGCACTCAAACCGCTAGGTTTGAAGCCATCACTTGGCCGCTGATGGCTGCGCCTGCCTCGGGAGCCGCGCTTCTCTCTCTTTCACTCTCTGTCAGTGCACAGCCACAAACACCCCGCCCCCCGCGCGAGACAACTCGAGCTCCTCTCCAACCCCCCGTTCGGGACGTTTGGGAACGTGACAAACTGCCACTGAACAGTGTCAAAGCACAGGTACTAATGTGTTTAATAGACGGTTAAACTCAGGTGTGTTTGCTTAATACGTCTGACAGTCCGTCCCGTCCGTCCGTCGTGTCCGTCCGTCGCATCTAGCGACTTCTAGCGACTTCCGGGACAGCCTCTAGCGACTTTTCTCATTGGAGAGTTGGCAACAGCTCGTGTGCTGAAGGTGTGCTGGAAAAGCGGACCGGATGTTAGGGAACACAGAGCAAGAGGAATGGGTTATCTGAATAACGTGCGCTGGAAAACCCGGAACGGACTTTGGAAAAAAACGGATCGGGAGTCTGGATCGGCATTTTTTAGGGCTTGCCGATCCGTACCGATCCGCATTTTTTGTCATATCGGCGGCCGATCCGATACGAATATCGGATCGGGACACCTCTACTGGTAAGAAAAGCTATCACACTCTCTTTTCTTTTCTTTTCTGGCTTTCAGGTTGAAAATTGTGAAAATCTCCTTCAAGTGCAAGCAGTTTTTCATCCAGCTGAGAAGAGAGGCGGTAGGTGCACGCACACACACGCACGCATGCAGAAAAACACAGATATGCTCATCTTGGCCAGCATGTCCCACCTACAATGTTTATCTAGTTGAGTGTTTTCTGTAAGTACTGTACTGACTTTATAAAAGAATGTACGGTACCGTTGTAAAACGTGTGTGCATGTTTGCCTTGGTCAGCTCTGCCCTTTACTTTCCATTTTCTTCTTTGACACTTCAATCCCCCTATTTACTGTTAGACTAGTGTATCCATCGCGCATATTGAGTCATCTTTTATCGCTTTTAGGAACCTCATACACCAAGCTGACAGTCACTTACTGGGAACATTGGTGAACATGTGTCAGTCACATATTTATTTTAATTGATAATTGAATATATTACATTCTCATCTACCTTTTACTAATTAGCTTTTATCCTGTAATTTGCTTGAACAAAAATATATATTTTCATTTAAAGGATAAATTGAAAAAGTAAATTAAATTGATAACATTGGATGTTTCCATCCATTGTCATGTTGACTGTTGTGTGATTGAACCTGTTCATCTGCTTTAAGCCTGCTGGTGCTCCAACATTAATGCAGCTGATTTAAAAGATCAGTAACTCACCGGTATGATTCTCGCTGCTGAACTGATGTTTTTACACGAACCAACTGATCTACAGGGAGTTAAAAAGTACACAAAATGCCTCCAAATATCTTTAGAAAATCTGTTGCAAATATTGATGGGCTTATTACTACTTTTTATTTCAATAATGTCAATTTTCAGCTCTTTCTTTTTTTTTTTTTTACTCAAGAGCACAACAGCCAGTTACTTATTTGAAGTAAAATTGTCTTTCACAAAATATAATGAAGGGCACTAACATCTTACCATCCCCTAATACTGGGCCATAAACCGAACCACTTTTAAACCACTGAATTGGTCTTACCTCATTTATCAACTTTCATTGGTTTGGTGTTACTTGTGGGAAGCTCATCCAGGTACATCTGTATTTGTAGTTCAGTCAGGAGCTGTTACAGTGAAGCTCCGCCTACAGCTGTGTGCGCTGGTGTATGTCATTATGTACTGATGTAAATGACTGAACTGGGTAAATCATTCATATCGAAATATCAGACATGTGTTTAAATCCCATATCGTCATTATTGAAACAGTTTCTATTGCAATATACAGTCATGGAAAAAATTATTAGACCACCCTTGTTTTCTTCAGTTTCTTGTTCATTTTAATGCCTGGTACAACTAAAGGTACATTTGTTTGGACAAACATAACGATAACCACAAAGATTGCTCATAAGAGTCTTATTTAAGAGCTGATATCTTACCATTTTCCATGGTTTTCTTGATTATAACCTAAATCACTTAAGTTTTTACATCAATAGCTATGGCGTTGTACTGCCAAAAACACTGCTTTTATGCATTCAGTGTTTTCTTTTCTGTCTGTTTTAGTCACATGATGACGTTTAGTGGTACCAGGTATTAAAATGAACAAGAAAGTGAAGAAAAAATGGTGGTCTAATAATTTTTTCCATGACTGTATATTGTTAGTGAATTATTGTTCAGCCCTTGGTAAATGTATGTCATCAAAAAATAAAAAAAGACTAGATAGATAGATAGATAAAAGTAAGGAACAGAATTGCTTGATATTTGCTTTCCTAATGTTTTGGATAAACATTTTGAATAATTACTAAATAAAAAGGGATGTATAATCTGTTAAGAAAGAAAAAATCTTAAAGTGGATTGACTAAAAAAATAAAGGGACTTCAAATATGGAAAAAGTGTCTTATTGAAGGTCTTACAAGCTGCTGTGTGGCTCTCTCTCTGCACGCAGACGGAGACTCGGGAGACGTTACTGGGTTTCAACATGGTCAACTATCGGGCTTGTAAGAACCTGTGGAAAGCCTGCGTGGAGCACCACACCTTCTTCAGGCTGGAGCAGCCCATCCCCCCACAGAAGAACTTCTTTGCTCACTACTTCACTCTGGGCTCAAAGTTCAGATACTGGTGAGAGCAAGAGGATCCAAAACATGCTTTCACAGGAACAGCTGGACAAAAACACATCACAGACTTGAAGATCCCTTTATCTGCCTTTCTTTCAGTTTGACTAACCTGAATCACTTCAAGGAAGCAAACGGCAGAAGTGAAGATTTTATTAATTAAAACTGTTGTTTCTCTTTAGTTTGAGATGTTGAAACACTGCTAAGATGCCCAGAAATAAGTCTGATTCATTTATTCAAGCTTGATCTCAAAAACCTGATTACTTGTTGATGTTAGTTTTAATTTCTCAAACTAAAAGTGTTGCTTCTACTTCCTTCCACATTTAACTTAAATTGATATCTCCTTCCTGGAATATGACATCGGCCCGTGCCATGTTCCTTTCACTTCTCTGGCAGCACTTTTCGTTTCCTTTTTATGATGAAGCGGGACTGGGAGATGATGAAGTGAGAGTCATGTTTTGTATTATTGAGCAGCAGTGGTGCAACATGTTCATGCCTTTTCTGATGTTTGGATTGATGTTTGTTTGATGATTTTTTTTTTTTTTTTTGCTTGTTTGTTTTTTATCCTTTTTTTTTGGCCTTAAGATACTGACAGGCTTTTTTGTAAGCATCACCCTTTGAATTTAGAATCTGCACTCTTTGATATGTTTATTACAGCATTTCAAAAAGTAAAACAGGTTTGTAGTTTTAGGACATGATGAATACGGCAAACCACTAGTGCTTTTTTGCTTTTTTTTTGTGTGTGTGTGTGTGTGTCAATTTTGAGATGGATTTCTCTCAGTAAAACACTGCTGAGGTACCTTTAACCACTGAACAGTTATTTCCCATCAGGCAAAGCGTTAGTTTTTCAAAGGCATTTCATTAACCGCTGTTTTTGTTTCTTGTCTTTAGCGGGCGTACAGAAGTTCAGTCTGTGCAGTATGGAAAAGGAGAAAGGAATCAAGGACAGAGTTTTTGCCAGGTATTGAACATGAACTGCTCTGGTTGCCACATGGCATATAGCCCTGCAGCCGTGACTCATTTCCAGGTCACGTTATCTTGCCTTTATTGTGCTCACCATTTTTTTTTTTTTTTTTTTTTTTTTTTTTTTTGGTATCCTTTTGTGGATACCTGGCACCCAGCACTTGTTTACCATTTGATAAGCACAATATACGGGTTTCTGTTAGAGAAGGTCCAGCATAAAACCAAGGAGGCTGTAACAGGGCCGACTTTCAGCCATCAGGTCTCAGATCTGTTTCAGAATAGACTCACTTCACTATAGAATAAGAAGCATATGAAATTTTGTGTGACTTGGTAAATGATAAATGCATTGCAAAGCAGTTTCCAGAGATTATGTAGGGTTAAAGAAAGTTCCCATGTGGCTTACTGTGTTTGGCTTCTAAGCAACCTCAGCTGATGTAGAAGTGATATGAAGGCGCTGCAGACCACCCACCAACTGCTGAAAGAGTATTTCAGCAGTCCTAAAGAGTATTGCTACGTGAAATGTCTCTGCAGCCGTGCTCATCTCTATCACATGTGTCATATGTTTTTACTCAGACTTGTGCAGTAGTCACTCTCTGTAGAGCTACACACGCCTGGAAGTTTATGGCCATTACCACACTTTCTCACAGGAATGTTATCTAGATCAGTTAAGAATTATGCTTCTGTTGATGGGTACTATGGAAAACGTAATGAAAAGTACCTGGTACCAGTAATGTGTAAAGTTGAGACGAGCAGTGCCACACAGTTGAAATTTGGCATTAAAGTCTGAGTTCCATTTTAGGTGAAGCTAAATACAATTTCTGGTTAAGCAGATCTCCCAGCAAGCCATTGGCCAGAAAGCTGGTGGGCGGGACAGACTGGGAGTCTGTCAGCAGAAACAGCCTATCAGATGAGAGACTGGAGACCCAAAGTCTACCCACTCGTTCACCACCTGGCACACCCAACCAGTGAGTTATAAACAATCATTATTTTCTTTCAGTGTGTCTACAAAGAACAAAAAATCCTTTAATGAGAAAGTATCTCTTCTGTTGCTTTTTGTCTTCTGGCTACTAAAAATGTGAAATAAAGACTTCTTTTCTTGAAGAAATCAACATGGGACGTCGGGCAAACATTTTTGGATTTTAAAGCCTAAACATTATGATCTCATTTGATGTTTTTTTGTTTCTAACTCCCCAAAAATCAAGCAAATGCCAAATCCAGCTCCGTTCCTGCAGTTAGGTGTAGAGTTTTAATAAATCAGTACTTTTTTCCTTGATCCTCAGTGCCATGCCATGTCGCCCTATTGGTTGTGATTGTGTGTGTATATTTGTTTAGTATGGAGGGTGGGAGGGAAGGGGTTTTATTGTGATTATTTGTTTTTAATTCTGTAAAGCACTTTGTGTTGCATGTTTTGCATGAAAAGCGCTATACAAATAAAGATTGATTGATTGATTGATGATACTTCTGACTATATAAGACTGCTAAAATATTCATTTTCTCTGTTAGAAGTTAGCATTGTGAACCTGTTTCTGTGAAATCCAAACCCTCTGACTCACATTGAGCTTTTTGAACTTGCTTTCTCAGCATTTAAACGTGTTTTTGTACATTTGCCAGGAACTCGCTGTTTGTACAAGAGGGCACACGACTACGCCCGTCATCAGTTGGCCACCTGGTTGATCACGTGATCCACGCTTCACCCAGCCTACCCGTCTTTTCCTCCAATCACAAGTCTGCGTCGTCCACGCAGGCCAACAGCATCAGTCTGGACTCGACACCGTGAGTCTCCCCTCTACAACCTACCACGGCCTTCTGCTCATCCTCACGCTCATCTGTCAGCTCCCCCTCTTCTTTTTCTATCTTACTGATTTCTTGTTCTTACTTTTTGAGAAAAAAAACATCTGGTCTTGACTTGGTTAAATCATAATTTTAGTTTCATTTAAAAAAAAAAAAAAAACCCAAAAGAACCACCCTTTAATTTAGAAGCTATATTTTCCCCATCAGCATTAGTCTCAGTCTCTCCGTCTGCAGTGCTGTGTTGACTGTTTGATTTTTTTTTAAGTGTCTGTCAGAGCTTGTGGCCTCTACCAACAGTTCACACCCTCTCTCTGTGTCGCTTCATTGGAAAGATGAACCCTTTGAAAACCAGCTCATAAAATGTGTTTATAGTGGGGTACCAGGGTGGAGAGCTTGTGCAACATATTTGAACGGGGAGTTGTTATTTTGCTGCATTTGCTTACATTGCTCACAGACTATAAAAAATATCAAGTCCCGCATTGCCTGTTTAAAGTCTGAAGTCGAGGAGTGAGAAACAGAAGAGCGCAGGATGTCTCTCAGTTAGAAATCAGAGTGATTAAGTTACATCAGAGTGTCAGTTCCTCTGTGTACAAACCAACAAGCAGTTGCCAAGTTTAGTGGCTCATCGCTTGGTTCCCAATCCAAACGATGACATAATCACCTGCGCTCTCTCTCTCTCAGACAACACACGCATTATCCATGCATGCTGTTCAGTGGCAGCTGGTGGTTCAAACAGAATACGAGGGATACGATTGTGAACCTGCAGAAGTCATAGCTGTCATGGGCTCATGCTCTCTTCCATCCACCCATCTCTTTTCTATACCTGCTTGTTGCTGTTCAGAGCTTTGGAAGGGGATTGGAGTGTATCCCATCATCAGGCGATACCAAGACAAACAATTCATACATGCTCAGTGTCAATCCCTACAGTCAAGTTAGAATATCAATCAACTTAACATGTGCTTTTGTTTTATGGGAGGAAACGACCTCCCAGCTGGAGAAGATTGAGATTGAGGATTGAGATTCAAACCGTAAATATTCTTGTTGTGGAAGAGTGGTGCTGGGATATGCTGTTGAGGTTGCACATCAAGCACAGCACTGAACAACAAAGCTGAGTTGCCAGATCTTAGCTTATGTTTATTCATGTTTTAAAGGAAAAATATTGCACTCGTTTCCTTTATTATTATTATTATTATTTTTTTTTCAGATCAGATTTAGTGTTTAAAATTAACAGTCCATGCATAAGTCATGGACTGTTAAAGCATTGCAGTTCTTTATATTAAGATGAGAATTGATACAGAAGTAGAGCAGAATTGAATTGAATTGAAATTCAAAAATACTTTAATCTTTGAAGGGAGTTTAAATTGTTTAAGTTGTATGTGAAAATGCCAACATTTTAGAGTTTGGCAAATTTGTGAATTAATTTCCATTTTTATCAGTTTTTACTGGCAAACTAACTTTATAATGGGGTTTCTTTGAGTTTCCAAATAAACTAATTGAGAAAATAATCAGAAAATTACAGACAGTAATCATAAATTGTAGCCTGTCATGTTGAGCTCCATCTGTATCAATTATAGCAGTGAAGTCGCTAATGACACAGGCTTAAATATGACACTGTGAGATTCATTGGGGACACATTTCCTTGCAGAACTTGTTAGGAAGTATTTATCCAGTTTTGTTTTGCAACTTTCTGTCAGATGCAAAAAAAAAAAAAAAAAAAAACAGTACACCCTCTTTCAGTTCTAAGGTTTCATATATCTTCATAAAAACATCTGTTCCTTTCCAGCTCTTAAAATTAAATTGGGTAAATAAAATCTCAGACAACAAGACATACAATGTCAAACAATTTCATTATAAATTCAACACAACCAGTACGTTAAGTACACCCCCTGATTCATTAGTTTGTTGTTTGTAGGAATTTTGGCCTTCTCTTTGTTATATTGCTTCATTTCATTAAGGTTAAGATTCAAGATTGAAGATAACTTTTTTGTCATTGAGCCAGCGTCCCAGCACAACAAAATTATATTCCAGTACATCGTCCAAGAAAAGGCTTAAGGCTCAGATGTCATCTATCATCGTTCTTGATACTTTCTTGAACCTTTTATTCAGATTTTCTGTTTTTGGTTTTTGAAACTCTAGAGATTGTGCGTGTTAAGAAAAAACATCTCATCATCAAAAGGACGTACCAAAAGACTTGTGCGTGTGTGGCAAATTCACTGCAATGTCTGTACTTGAAGGAATGACAACTGTCTTGAATGTTTTCCACTTGTCAATCATCTTCTCACTGTGGAAGTGGATGGACTAGAAATAATTCAGAAATAGCCTTATAACCCTTCCCAGATTGATGGGCAGAAACAGTTGCTTCTCAAAGATCATTACTGACGTGCTGCCCCAGTCATGAAGTGATTAGGTCAAGCTGGCCATGTACAGAAGCTACAGTCCTCCTGCAGTGGTCGCAGGTTCAACTCCCAGCCTGTGACCCTTGGCTGCATGTCTTCCCTGTTCTCTCTCTGCCCTCATTTCCTGTCACAATGAATAAAGGCCATTAGTGCCACAAAAAAAGATAATTACTAAGGGTGTGAATCTTTTACTAACTCATGATTCAATTCGATTCCAATTTTTGGGGCCACGATTCGATTTAAAATCGATTTTAGATTCAAAACAATTTTATTCATAATGATTTTTGATCTGATTTCTGATCATGATCTACTCCCATTTGCTTTGCTAAACAGAATGACCAATGGAGACATCAAAGTGTCTTTTTCCACATTGATTAAGTTTTAAGCATTTATCCATGCTTAGATGGAATTGTTGCAACTGTTACATAAAAGCAATATCGCATACTGCTTATTTAACAAAAATAAAAGTGCCTCTTTATTAAAGGTAGTGCAGTTTAACATGCTGCCTTTTAAATTCTGAGGAAAGTGCCTTTACCAAAACCAGTGTGTGGTCCTTAACTGCTACTATAAGTGGCTAGCTATGACGTTAGTTTGCAAAACATGGAATTTAGCAGCCACTTATCAGTTATGTAGTGAGTGGTGAATGTCACAAAAGACTGGGTTGCTCTTGACATCCATGCATCACATGTTAGTGTAACTTTGGTTGTTTTGGTTAGGGCACTGGCTACCTTTCTTTTGTCTTTAGCCTCTTTGTAAAGCTGTGGCACAGCTGTCTCAGTAAAAATCTTCTGGGACGGTATGGCGTACCTGGGCTCCGCTGCAAAATGCAGATTAACCCCTGGTTCTCCACCACACTGTAAGACCGTAGGTCTTTGGGGATGAAGCTGATGAATCTCAGTTTTGCAGTGCTTGCACACTGTGTGCGTCATGTCCAGCTCTGTTTCCAGGCATTTGGTAAAAATCCAAATGATGCCAAATTTTAGCCTTTAGCGAAAACGGGGCCGGTTGGATCTTGTTTTCCCCCCTTTGTTGTTTCCTGTTTGTTCTGGTGCCTTCAGTGCCTGTGTTCCAGAACCGGCTGTGTGGTGGCTTCAGGACGTCCCGCATAGTTACAAAATGGAGGCGGACTGCCAGCAGATTTTTTTTTATTGTTATTTTTTAAAATTGATTTTGAGACATTTTATTTCAATTCTGAATCGTAGCAAATTAGAATCGTGATTTTTATGCGAATCGATTTTTTGGTATACCCCTAATAATTACTGACATATTTCCCCATAGGCTTTGTATTAACACACACCTTAATCCTCCATATCAGAAAACTGCCAAAATATTTTATTTTTATAGAAGTGAACTCTGTTGTTCTTGAGTTGAAAAGCTGAAGAATATATAACCAACACAAGACTGAGTTAAATAAAGGTCTTCTAATGTATTTTTTCTTCAGAACAAACATTGGCCCTTGTACACTTCCCCTTACCTGTTAACACAAGCCACTACCCGTAAATTGCGGGTATAGGAACCTCCGCTAACAGCTAATGCAATCTTCTGCTCGCTAAAGCTGCTACTCGTTATGCCGACTCCCTTACTCACATTGTAGGTGTGGCAATGGGCGTGTCTTTTTCCCTTTCCGCAAACTCGGTATCTTGCGATCGCGGGTTTAGGGTAGCGGGTAGCGATTGGTCTGACCACCCGCAACCCTGTCATCTTGTACAAGAGCGCGTTCAAATGGCATCAGTGTGCCACAGCTGCACAAACGGCTCTATCCCTCGAATGAACTCTTGTATAAAAAGCGTGATTCAGTTGAACCCCTGAGAAAATGGCAGAGATCGTCTTAAACGGCTTGCTCACCAGTTAAACCATAGCTGACCAGAGCGTGTTTACTGGGAGCGCACCAACTATCTGGGACTTTCAGGTAGCCAATAGGAATTGTCTGTGTAAAAATCTTCATATATATATATATATATATATATATATGTATATATCAGTGTAGAGGAGGAGGGGGAAGGAAGAGGAGGAAGCTCTACAGCAGAGTCCCAGACAAGCTGCGCACGAGAGCTGCTCCAATCTTGATGAAAAGATGCTCCATAGCGGTTAGCGGGTAGCGGTTTGCAGGTAGCGCAACCTGCTCTTAAAGGCAATGGCTACTGACACACTGATTGGTTTAACAGCTTGAACGCCCTAACCACTCCCATGCATAATGTAGCGGGTAGCGCAGGTGGGATAGCGGGTTTAGCAAGGGTGAAAGATTGCGTTCTTTGCGGGGGAGCGCCCCTCCCGCTACCCGCCATCCCTTAATAGCGGCTTTAGGAGATCTGGCGGAAGATCGGGCCCAATGAGTGGGACATTAGTTTAAAGAAGTATCATTCAGTGATCTCCTTTTCCTTGGGATGTTGATGCTTTAACTCCATCCCTTTCACTGAATCTTTACAGAATAGATGACCAGACACTTCAGTTGTTTTATAAATGTAAAACTGCCTAACCAGTAACTTTCCAGCACTACACCAACACTAACATCTTTGCACACTTTTAAATGTGAATGTAGATATTGTTTACCTGTAAACATTCCCCTGAAAAGTTAGGATTTCCAGAAGATGAATAGCTGTACTTGAAAAAAAGTTTTATTAGGTTCAGTGGCTAAGTTATGTCCTCTTAACCTTTTCTTTATACCTGATAGATTAAAACATTGCCTCTTCATCTGAATGAACCACATGTTTCTTTTTTGAAATGTTGAAATACAACTCCATATTTACCACCTTAACTGATTTCTAGCTTGACCACTTTGCATAGACCTATAATCCAGATTTTTCTGACATTTTATTGCAGTCTAAATGACAGTAGACTTTACCATATACTCTTCACTGAGTATATGGTTGGGAGTCTTTCAGTTTCACGCAAACAATAAATCTAATCACTGAAAACTCAACATATAATTTTTCTGGTTTTAGCTACGTATGTTTCCCTAACTACCAAAGGGTTTCTAAATGTAGTGTTATTTCCGGGACAAAATTATGGATGTACACAGGAAAGTGTAATGGAGGAGGGGGTGGAGGTTCTGTCACCTCACACTCAGTTTAATTTGATCTGTCCTGTAAAACGTTCTTTAAGATATTTAGTATTTCAATCAAAGCGATAAGGACAACTAAGAGACTTCCAACATGTAATATGATAATCCATCAAATAATGAAGGGTAATGTTTGTAAAAGTATGAAGATGTTTGCACGTCCGTCTCTGGTGTGTCTGGTGTTGAGAGAATGGAGTCCAGGAGGAGGATGTGCAGTGTTGGCTCCGGCCTGCTGTGTACTGTCCTCCATCTGAAAGTTTGCCCTGCTGTTGACCCATAATAAATGTTAGTTTGTGTGTGTGTATTAAGTGGCACCAGCCTCGAAAACAAAGTTGATGCTTTTTGACTGAGCCCCCACCCCACTCCTAAGGTGCACACATTTACACACACATACACACACACATACACTGGATGTCTGTCTGTTATCCACCAGGGACTGAGCCATGATGCTACTGAAAGCCTTGACTGGCTGATCTTGCTGTTCCACTGAGCATACTGACTGCCTTTTATTGTCTGAATGGTAGAGGGGAGTGTTTTCCTTCCTCTTGTAGCCGTTTTATTGAGGTTAATGCATTGTGACTAACACTGCTATTAAGTCTCTGTCCCTTACAACCTCCTCCTCATATTCTCTTCTCATATTTTTTCTACATTTTTCTTTTCAGTTCTACTTGAACATTTTTTTTTAACTGTTTGTTTGGGAATTCATTTTCTCACTATTAAATGTCATTCTACCATGAAAGATAAAACACCAAATTAAAATTTGAATGCCTGTCTCTGTCTTTTTTCTTCTCTGCCTCCCTCAGGTCTCCAGAAGGGGTAGATGGACAGCCACCAGCTCTGCCCCCCAAGCAGCTGAGCAGGAAGACCCTGAGCCAGATCATCCAGGCCCACTCCCAGCAGAGCCTCCTGGACAACCACCTCAACGAGATGTACGACGTTCCCGTCAATGCTGACAAAACCACGGTCAGTGAGCCTCCACCTGGAAAGTTAGCCCAGCTTCACAACTGGTTTCCAGAAATTATAACCAAAAGCTCATTTCAACATATTTGAAGGAATTTTGTAAGTCAGTTTTTCAAATTATTGCATTAGTCTGTCTGAAATCTTAGTTTTAAAATGCATGTAAGCATATTCTCAGCTGGACTCATACATCCGGATGTTTAGTCTGGACTGGAACGGGTCTACCTGCCTTGCGCCTGCTCCACAGCTCTTGTCCTGAGCTTTAATATGGAAGTAACAAAACATACGGAGACGAAAATACAAACTAAAGCATACAAGACATAAAAGATGGACAAAACTGTAAGTCTGTTCAATGCACCGTTGAACGGACACCGCCAAGTTGAAGGTGGGCACTATTGCCACCTATCAAGCAGAGTCTGACATACTGTAGTCGGTGAATTGATTCCCTTCACATTCACGTATATTGGAACAAAGAAGGAAGCCCAGTTAAATAGCCTAGTTCAGCTACAGCTGCAGCTCAACTGAACTGTGCACATAAACATATTGTGTGGCAGTTATGGACTGAGAAAATGGTTGTTTTGCTGTATGAGAGGTCATCTGGGTGTTTCCAGGTGGTCCCCTAATATAATGCTGAAGCTTTTAGAAACAAAGCATTTCTCTTCAAGACAATAAAGATTCGTTTAGACTCTTTGAGCTTGTTTTGGATCTAAAGTGTACACATTATAGGAGGTATACATGTTTGTCCTTACAGTTAACAGTTAAATTGTATTTACATGTATATTAGAAGTACAAAGAAAGTGTTTACTATTACAAACATATCATATGAGGTGGATTAGCAACTGTTAAATGTGACCTTTTTTGCCCCCTGGTGGTGATCAATGGATCATTGAAGCTCTTCCTTTCAGTTGGTCGGGGTTTCAGTGAAAATATATAACCAAAACATAAGAATTTTCTGTGTCTTGAATGTAATAGACAGATGTAAGTTGAATTCATCTTTGTTGAACTTGTTTTTTCAGTTGAATGGGGTAGTCCCGCACGATAATCTGGTCCTGATCAAGATGAGACCTGATGAACACGGACGTTTTGGCTTTAATGTCAAGGTGAGAGTTGAGGAAGGGGCTGAAAAATGTGATTCTTGAGATCATTGTTCCATCCAGCTCTCCTTTTTCTTTTCAGTGTTAAGCATCTGTATTTTTGCAAGGAAATTTTATCTCTTTAATGTTCCTGTTCATATTCAGGGTGGAGCCGATCAGAAGATGCCCATCATTGTGTCTCGAGTGGCTCCAGGAACATCAGTGAGTTTACCACCAAAATTTCAGTATCCGTGTTTAGCTGTTGTATGACTTTTGTCATCACAGGTCTTGACCCTCAGCCATTTAAATCATGAGAATATGCCAATATCCATTTTTGTCTTTAACTTAACACAAAGATCTTTTTTTTTTTTTTTTAAAAAAAACAAAAACCACTTAATTATCTCACCTTCACTTGCTGCTGTTCTTGCTCTTCTTCTTCTTCAGGCTGACCTGTGTGTGCCTCGGCTTAACGAGGGAGACCAGGTCGTCTTAATCAATGGCCGGGACATCTCTGACCACACTCATGACCAGGTGGTCATGTTCATCAAGGCCAGCTGTGAGAGCCACTCTGGGGAGCTCATCCTATTGGTCAGACCAAACGGTGAGTTGGCTCCAATTTACCAGATGTACTATAAATATTTTAAAAGCAGGTTCAAATCCACATTCACTATAACCAGTATTTCTTAACCCAGTGATTTCCAAAGTGTGGGCTGCGGCCCCCTGGTGGGCCGCCGCGGTACTGCAGGTGGGCCATGAAAGGTCATTACAAATATACGAATGTGTTTTAAATACTCGATTCTTTTTAAATATGTTTTTTTTATTACTCAGATAGTTATTACATGATTTGAAAAATATTTAGAGATAATAAAACAAACCAACTGAGTGTTATTCCACTGTCATCTTAACTTAATATGACAAGTATCCCCTTATTTGTTAACCTCTTATATTAATATTGGAATGTAGCTTTTAGTCTTGTGTGTGATCGAAGTGGTGTTTGATGTTTAAAGGTTTGCATGGGCCGCAGAGATTTTTCACATTTCAAATTGGGCCTTGGTATAGGGAAGTTTGGGAATGGCGCTCTTCTCATCTTGTGGTCTCTAATATGGACAACTACTCAAAGGCAGTTTTCTTGTACATGCTTGGGTTTGGATGGTTTCGATAGAACTTAGACCTCAAGGAGTCTCCCCTCTCCTCCTTATTGCGTAACAGCATTTAGAGAGGTTTTTGAAGATGAATGTGCACACATCTGTGGCATTGTGCTAGAGTTACCAAATTGCATAACTTGTTTTGTTTTATATAGATGTCACTAGATTTGTTGATTCCTTTCAAATATAACTGTTTTGAAGCAGTTGTATCTGTTGAATTCAGTATTTCATCAGTAGGTGGAGCGTCCATTGAGCTCTGGGTTGTTAAACTAAGGTAATATAGCTGGAAGTGCTTGTTGGATTAGAGTCAAGGTCACCTCTTTGAAGTTGTCACAGCCAGCAGAAATGACAGACAATTCACAAATCCACATCAGTTCCTGCATGATCCAGTCAGAACTATGGGTGCACAATATTAGGAAGACATGTAATATGTGACATCATAATTGAAAATTGCATTGACAAGTTATGATATACTTTACCATTACAGTAAATGGCCTGCACCGATACAAAAAAATTAAACTGTACTATTTCTATTCCAGTATTTTTTAATTTCTTAATATAAAAACCCAGTGAAACAACATCATGTAAATTATCATCTAAACTGGGATCTTAGTCAGTGAGGTTCCATCTGATTTGTCAAATTTATTATTGAAATTTATAGTGTGATTCTATGGCACTTGGAAAATGAAAGATTACCATTTATTGCTATATTTTTTTGTCTTTCCGATATCGATATTGCACATATTATTTAAACAGAACAGTCCCATTCTTGTCTTTTTACAATGTGTTCACTCAGGTAGTTGTCAGTGGATTTGTATTATCTTTTTTTTTTTTTTTTCAAGCTGGAAACATTATGAGCAAACAGAATCCTCGACAGTATTAAAGATGAGCTTTTCCCCCATTTGTTTAGTGTGCTGCATGTGTATTTGCGTCATGCTTTCTGTGACTAAAAATGGCTTAAATGATCTGAGTGTTGTCTGCCTCCAGTACTGGGGAGGCTCATTAGGAAGTTAAATTCATGCTGTCCACAATGGCGAAAAATAGAGTTTAAGCTTATCATCATTCATTTGTGAAAGGAGCGTCCACATCAGGAATAAAAATATGAATGTAAGGAAAAAAACAGTACAAAATCTTGCATGTACTTATCAGTAAATAATTGTACAACTACAATTCCTCAAAAAGTGGTGAAGAGTGTAAATAAAGTATGTAAATAAGTCTGAGCATTTGAGGTGATTGGCAGCAGCGTGCCTCATAAACACTGTGACATGACGATGTTGAGCACCGACAGCATCCCCTCCTCTTTCAGTAACACTTATATACGTCATATAATGGATTGAAGAGAGTTGCTGATATTTTGGGCAGAGGAATATTGTTCCATTTGTGTCTGATATGAGATTGGAGTTAAACAATTTTGGGTTGTCTGGATGGGAGCACATGGTGCTCTAAAACCCATATACAGACAAATATAACCAACAGCTCTTTTTCATATATATATATATATATTATACATGTGTGTGTGTGTTTATATAAATATCCCAAAGCCTTCCCTTTAATCTGTGTTAGCGCAGCAGAAAAGAGAACTATTAAAGATGATGAAACATTTAAATCCTTAATATTTTAAGTGGGTCAACCAAAGAAGATTACCCCAGTGTGATAAATGTTTTTCAGTTGAAAGACGGAGGTCTTTCTTTTGAAGTGTATTTATGTCTCTAGGATAAATCAGCTCACCTGAGGTCGTTAGCCTACATTAAACATGTGATGTGTTTTCTTGTCCCATTCAGCCATTTATGAAGTGGTGGAGGAGAAAGTGGACTCGGAGCCAGATTTTCAGTACATCCCTGAGAAGTCCCCACAGGACCCCACTCAGTTAGATCAACATGCTTTGAGAGACTCCATGGCCACGCTGAAGGAAGGCCTGAGCAGCGGAGCCATACTGGCACAGTTTGATGTGAGGAGAACAACTGAACTAAACTCACACAGCCAGAAGAGATGCATGCAAATAAGTGGGATTATCTTTGTCTCTTCCACGCATAAACTTCCCACCCTATTGTAGTCATTTAACAGCTTTAGTTCTCAGTGATGTGTCATGCTGATAGTGGAGCTTAAATTTGTTAATACGAGCCCACTCTCATCAGTAAATAATGCCTATATTCATAAAATAAATGTGACATTAACTGACAGTATGTGAAGGAATAAGGAAAAGAAAGCACAGCTTGTTATATCTGATCTCCCTGATAATCCCCAGCTTTGACATTCTTGCTCCTTCTACCCACAGCAACTGTACAGGAAGAGGCCAGGGGATGACCATGCTGTGTGCCAAATTACCTCAGAATGTCTCCAAAAATCGCTACAGAGACATCTCTCCCTGTACGTGACTGGACGTGGCTGTCTTTCCTTATTTTTGTTTCCACATGAATATGCACTTACATTAACTCTTCGTCCCTCTCATCACTCTGTCCCTTCTCAGTCTGTTTTCCCTCTATCTTTCTGTAATCTCATTTGTTTTTTCTGCCATTTTCTTTAAGCATAATCTTACCATCCTTTCTCTTTCCTGACAGATGACGCCACAAGGGTCATTCTGAAAAGCACAGATGACTACATCAATGCAAATTACATCAATGTGAGTTTGCAGCTCAGTTCTCTTTTTCATCTTTGCAGTAGCATTTCTGCATTTTGGTTTTGTGAGGCGTGGTAGGTGGTCCATCACCAGCAAAATACCTGGCCATTCTGCTCATATTGTTGAATGCATGAAGGCATCAGCTTTGCATATTGAGTAGATTCGATAGCCTCCAATTAACTGAAATTATCTCCAAGTAACATCATTTTAGTTACTTTAGGCATGCCTGTGGGTGCGTTTAAAGCACATTTTCATGCCACATAGATTAGAAATAATTTTGACCTGCAAAGGACGTCATTGCACAACAACATGGGAAAATTTAAAAAAATAAATCAAGGAAAAAAAATGGCGAACCTTCACAAGTGTAGTTGAGCCTCGGGTACCTTTTCCAGATGTCTGAAAGTCCCAAGTTCATGTCCTCTAACTGAAAGTAGTCTCTATACATTCGTATTAGTAGTCTAATATGCATGTATAGAGAGTACTGAAGCACACAGCATTATGCTTAACAGGAAGGAGACAGCTTCTGTGATCTGTAGATGATCTGCTTTGGTACAAATGAACCACCAAACAATAAAAGACCTTGTTAAGATGCTGCCTGACACCAGGAAGGGAGTATCATTGTCTACACTAGTATATATTCTATACTGACATGAGTTCAAAGCCATGTCGTAATAAGGAAATCACTGCTCAGAACCAACACAAAAAAAGCCATATTAGTTTGCACTTGAACATAGAAACAAAGATCTTAATTTTTAGGAGATGAGTTCTGCGGTCTGATGAGACTAAAATGTAACTGTTTGTTCATTATGAGCATTGCTATGTTTGGAGGAAAAAGAGTAAAGCTCCAGACATCAGAAGACCATCCTAACTGTGAAGCATGTTGGTGGCAGCATCATGTTGGTGGCTGTTTGGCTTCACGACAGACTCCGTCCACACGGCAGAAAAGATTAAGTGGATATATTGAAGCAACATTTTAAAACATGAGCTAAAAAAGTTCAAGCTTGGGCGTGGATGGGTTTTCTTATGGACAATGAGCCCAAGCATACCTCTGAATAAGTTGCAAAGTGACGGACAATAAAGTAAAGGTGTTGGAGTGGTAATCACAAAGTCCTTTCTCAAGTTCTGTGAAACAGAAGGGTGGGTTTGTAGGTGACATTGGAAAGGCATGTGGGAGCAAGAAGGTCCACAAACTTAATTCAGCTCCACCACATCTTTCAGGAGAAATGAACCAAACTTCCAGCAAGTTATTGTGAGAAGCTTGTGGAGAGCTGACCAAAGACAAGTTAAACAGTTTCAAGCCAATTTATCCAAATGATAACTTTGACATGATGAGGCTGTAAAATCAGCTTACTGTTCCAGTAACATTAGTATCATGTGATGGCCTCAGTAAATCTAAAACCTCTGCATTTCCTTCCGTGTTTCACCGTCCAACCAGATGGAGATTCCAGCCTCCAGTCTGATAAACCGCTACATAGCGTGCCAGGGCCCACTGCCCAACACCTGCTCGGACTTCTGGCAAATGACCTGGGAGCAAGGCTCATCTATGGTGGTCATGCTGACGACGCAGGTCGAGAGGGGGCGGGTATGTATGAGCAGCCTTCAAGGACAAGTACTGCAAACTATTTTGTTCCCACAGCAGCCCAGAAATCCCAACACACACACACACATTAAAAAGTCTCGGAGGACGAGTGCTGCATCCCTTTTGTGTTTGTATTATATTCTGTGTGAGCCATGCATGAGTAATACAGATACATTCTACTATATTTCCACTGTCCACAATATTTCAGAATTTACAGAACAATGATAGATCGCACTCAGTGGAGATTTATTTGCATCTCGTGTCTTTTATTTATTGTAGAATAGGGTCAAGTCTTTGTACCCCGAATCCAACATTGCATAACAAAGAAGTCTCCAGAACAGTGTTGGGCTGCTCACAAAAATATCCACACATCTACATCCTGGATCCTGTAACGTGCACATGCACTACATAGATTGAATATTGGAATAAATGCTTGTGTAATTACAGGAGACCTTGAATTGTGAGCTCTGAGCTGAGAATAACAATTAGGATCAGTTAAACGATCAGTTACAAACTGATTTTATTGTCTTTTGTTTTTACAGGTGAAGTGTCACCAGTATTGGCCCAACCCAGCCAGCAGCGCCACCTATGGAGACTTTACAGTTACATGCCACAACGAAGAGGGCAATTCAGCCTTCCTGGTCCGGGAGATGTCTGTCGTACACACACAGGTAACCACAGGGCTCAGCCAGCCACCAAAACAAAGCTGTCAAAAATGTAGGGAGTTTAAGGCCTAAAGAGAAGAACTGAGAAGCTTGAGATCCGAGGCAAACTGAGCCGTGGGAGCACAAAACCCGACTTGGTTTGACAGAATGGCAAAGACGCCAAGCAGCATTCAGACACATTAGCCTGTTAACTGGGGACGTTAGGGCTCAAACCAGCAACTTTCCAACTGTAGCTCCTAAGCTGCAGCTGCTCCAATCAGAAACGGGGACCAGTGTCTCAGGAAGGATGAGCTGCTCAGGATCCTGAGGAGGTGGGTTGCTATAGTGACCAGTGTGGGCTGTTCTTTTTCTGGCTCCTGCTGCTGCATGCTGGCCACATATTGAGATCTGGTTACCATGACGACCCAACCACCCAGTCACTTTGCAGAAATGGAGAGAAAGAAACGAACCAGAGTGGGTTTGCTCTAGACTGAAAGCTAGAAAATACCAGGAAAGTTGCTTTTATTGTCATGCTGAAGTTTGTAGTGCTTCCATGCATCTTAATTTTTTTCCACTGGCACTCAGAGATTTTCATTTATTTCTTGAGTTTTTGCTCTAAGATTTAACATATGTAACCAGCCTCCATGAACTTTTAAGGACTGTCAGGGAGGATCCGCTTCTGCTACTCTTGTCATTTATTGCTCTTTGTTTTCTTGATTACTTCCCTGGGCTTTCTAGCACGACCTTTATATATTTATTATTTATATAAGTATATGGTTATAAGAGCAGGCAGTTAGACTCCTCTCTGCCTGTGAATGTTGCTATGGAGATTGTGTGTTACCAAGGTACTGCAGCAAGGCAGTATTGAAGAGGAGCAGAAGGGTCTGAGTTGCACAAGAAGCAATGGTCAATATTTGCTATCGTCTGCAGGTTCTGTCTATAAATGCAGCAACATAAAATGGACATATTAACCCAAAGTTACAGAAAATTCAGTCAAAATAAAAGAACTTATTGCACAGAAACAGGTTTTTTGGTGCAATCTCCCTTTCCCACATAGAGATCCATTATATATTATTGGAGGTCTCCCTCATAAAACCATAAAATATCGGCAATAACTTGAAAACATAATGTGGCCAAAGACATATGTCTGTGTGGTACAATGGTGGTATTTGATCAGTCATATGCAAAAGTTGCACTATGCCTTTTTCTATGTGTAAAAAAAAAACATGATCAAAATCATCTGATGGTAATAGTTGTAGTCATTGAAGTAGTTGTTTCCTGTATGACAGTGTGAATATCTCATTGTTCCTTCCAACACTGCTTATGTTCATTGGGCCTGATTCATAAAATCCTGGTAAACCAGTGAGGAGATTTCCGCATAAATCACCTCCTCACTAAAAGCCTATTCTGGGTTCACGAACGCCACATGAAACTCAGATTTGCTCATAAGAGTGCGTGTACATTCATGATTTCCATTCGAACCCAAGCTGGCAGCCAAAGCTCATTAATTAGGACACATTCCTGCCCAGGGACCGCCATAAAGAAGGATGTAAAGGTGCACCTGCAAGTCTACCTGGAGTCTGTTTCAAACATGGCGTGCACTCAAGAAAAAAACACGAAGCAGGAAGATTAATCTTTCAGAGCTGTTGATATAGGTCATTTTAATTTAAAGTGGAGCTCAGATAAAAATGGCTTTTTTTGCTCCGATTAGTATGGTTGTGACAGGAAGCGTTGAGGCACATGCCTGGAAAGATGAGCCTCTCTCTACTTGGACACAACTCCTAACACCAACCCTCCCAGTTATCCAGACTGGGAACCAGCGCTCTGAGAACGTAGGGTTCGTTGTCCTGCCCAGGGACACTCAGAGAAGTGTTGGGGCTGGGGGTTTATCAGCTTCAATCCAGGAGGGCTACCCATGATAGAACCAGTATGTTGCTGCTGAGTCACAGACTTCCTGAAAACAAATAAGTAAATAATGAATGTTTTCCTCTTTGGCTTTGCTCAGAGCGAGCAGCAGCGGGAGATCACTCAGATCCAGTACCTGGCCTGGCCCGACCACGGCGTTCCTGACGACTCCACTGACTTTCTGGACTTCGTAGCTCTAGTTAGGAGCAAACGGGTCGGGCAGGACCAACCAGTGGTGGTGCACTGCAGGTTTGAAACTTTTATGTTGATCAACAGCATTGCTTTTTTTTTTTTGATTGAAGTAGTCAACCACATTTCTTTTCCTCCTCAGTCTGTTGCATTTAACTTTTGACTGCATAATGTTTTTTTGTTTTTTTCTTTTTTAGTGCGGGCATAGGTCGGACAGGAGTGCTGATCACCATGGAAACAGCGTTGTGTCTAATGGAGTGCGGCCAGCCAGTATACCCTCTCGATGTTGTGAGGACCATGAGAGATCAAAGAGCCATGATGATACAGACGCCTGTAAGTCCATGTGTCCGTTTGTCTGTGAAGCTGCTTTCAGCTGTTTGGAGCCAACAAGAATTTTTTTTTTCTTTCTTCCTTTTTCTTAATCAGAGCCAGTACCGCTTTGTGTGCGAGGCCATCTTGAAGGTCTACGAGGAAGGTCTGGTCAAACCCTTCAAAACCGCCGTCTACCAGCAGAGAGAAAAGCTAAACGAAGACGGAGACGAAGAGGAGAAGAAGGAGCAGCAGAAAGCAGAAGAGAGAGACGAGGCGAAAGAAGAAGCGGAGGAGGCTGTGGTAGAGCTTCTGGAGGGAGGACTGGATGAAGAGGATGATGATGATGAGGAAGTGGAGGTGTTGGATGTGGGTGAAGTGACAGAAGAGGAGGAGGAGGAAGTAGAGGAACCAAGTGTTGCGAGCGCCACCAGCGTGACGAGCGAGACCAGCGTGAATCCTGATCCCGATTCTGCTAACCCGTAACGCTCGACCCGAGGAGGTCATCAGGGGTTACCGGGAAGAGGCCGGGGGGGCTGCAGGAGAGAACAAAAGCACTGTTGCACTTTATGCTGACAAAAATGGAATAAGGACAAATAAACAAACGTGAAAAATCCTGAGCAAGATTGAATTAAAAGAAAAAAGAAAAGAAATCCAGCTTTGTTGATTAGGTACCATTAGGGGTTATTGTACGATCAGGGTATAGGAAGAAAAAATAGAAAGTTAAAGTACGAGACAATAAAATGTGGACAGGGAATCATTGTAGTGCCATATGTATGAAGGGGAGGGGGCTGTCTCTGTGGATGGAAAGCTTCCCCCAATCTTTTTTTTTTTTTTTTTTTAACTCAAAGGGCCGCCTCTCCGACTCTGAGCGAGTCTGCTAGACGGACCTGTTTTTTTTTTTTTTTTTTTGTCCTTTTAGCTGATAAAGAGATACCTTATCTTTTGTTTCTCAGAGAAAGTATTTATTGTGTTTTAGTTCGTGTCAACCCCTGTCCACTGAACAAAAAGAAAAAAGCTGATTGATTTGTTTGTATGAGTCTAGAGCGTTGTGCTTTCCTGGTCAAATCCTAGCTAGTAAAGTAGTACGACACGTCCTCTAACTACTTTATTTCTTTTGCTTTTTGTGGGGAAAAAGTGATTTAATTTATTGTACTTGGTTTGCTTTCTTGTCCATGTTTCTGTCAGGTGGACAGCTGAAGGCATTTTGTTTCTCACCTCTTGTTCAGTGCTGTTGCAAAACTTTCTCCTGCCTTGTGCTGTGTTTTTGAGCTTAAACTCACACGAGTGGCTGTCATCTGGTGATGGTCAACATACCCGGGGTTACAACTCTCAGGGTCAGTGTTTATCGGAGGGCCTCTCTTTCACTTTTTTGCGAATATTCCTGGCATTTGTGAATTATTAGACACGTCCCACATAAATTGAAAAACATAACACCCACGAGAGGCCCCTTTAGATACGTGGATTCCCATCTCTTCTTTTCTTTCTTATGTGACAAATAGTTTAAACAGCAGACGTAAACAACTTCGCTGGAGTGTCCTTGAGCCAGACACTGTCAGCAAGTCCCAGTCTCATGTGAGAAGTCATCCCCTCCAAGGATAACTTTAATCAGTTAGCTGGAAGTTTCTGGATGTTTTTTATGCAATCAGTTTGATTTTCCGCACACACTTCTACAAGTGATCTCAGCCTTGATGTGAATGAGTTTTAAAAGCTCCCTCCTCTCATCTCTTACACACCGTGGGTCACAACATTTGTAACCTGCTGTAAACCCACTGGCCTGCTTTGACTAACAATGAGTTTCTCCCGAGGAAATTTCTGAATTAAATCTTTCATCGGAGTTTCAGCGACGTTGACACATCGGTGGGGCGGGAATTGAATGACCGGCCAGCGCTGTTTAAGTGCTAGATGGTTCACAGGCAGCACAGAAAAAACCCATTCAATCAATAATTCTGATGATTATTTTTAATATTTATCTTGCTAAATTGAGCTTCATCATTTTGAGTCACACAAGATGACTTGTTGTTAGTGATGAGACAAAATGATGGGTTTTAACTCACTAAACAAAAATGCTCAAGCCATTTGATCTTTTGTTACCTCGTCATGATTTTAAATGTTGTTGTTTTTTTTTTCTTTTTCCTTTTCGGCTGCTTCGGTACCTGCTGTCATTGGCTCCTACATTGGATTCTGCTGGAAAAACCTTCTGCTGTCTGTGTTTGTGTGTGGGAGAGAGCGCAAACGTGTTTTCTGATTTGTTCTTCCCTGCCGTTCCTGACAGATACTTTGTTAGCTGTTTGGTCTGAAGCCTGCTTGTCTGTGAACTGGAACAAAAGGTTGTGCCATGAAGCCACAAACCTAATCTCACCTGATCTCAATCTGTTTTGGCAGGGGAAGGAGAAATTAAAAGTGCAAATGGGGCCTTTGTCAACAGTCATGTTTTTCCTTAAAGTCAGGCTGGATTTTTGCTCGTAATTATAATTTTACCATTTGTAGAGGTGGGATAAAGAAGATCATAGAAACCGCCTTCCCCTTCCTTTCATTTTTTTTTAATTTATTTTTAAATCTGCTTAATCTTTTCTGTATTGTGTCATTCTCTAAAAATCAGTCCAACATACTTCAGTCATCTCTGCACAGCCCACACAACATCCGCAGTCCATTCTTCTCATTTTTATTTCCCAGATGCTTCTCCTTTTGGATCATTATACACGGATCCCACTCTCTCTGCACGGCCTCGAGGCAAACGACACATCTGAGCAGGGCATCATGGGTGCAGAAACACGGTTTGTTCCTCCACAGGACAAACCCAGGCTAGTTTGCCAGTGACTGACTGAAGAAAAGGTTCCAACTTTTTCTTTTGCCCATGAATACACGTCACAGATGTCGTGCAGACGTGAAGAAGATGAATTTACACAGAGCATCTGATGATATTTTAACAGGAAAATAAAAACATGGCTCCAACATGGCATGTAAAGTTGATAACGGATTAAACATCCGGTGAGCTGTCTATCTCTGAATTGTTCTGTTGAAGGGTTGGTACTGCCTGCGTTTCTGGTGCTGTAGTTTGGAGGGGGACCAGATGTGAGGTTGGCTGAGCTTAGCTGTATTCTTGTGAAGACATCAGTTCTAATTGGGTAGGAAAGGGACAGCACTTTGTAGAAGGCTGAGTGGCAGGTAGTGCTACTGAGAGAAAAAAATCCCACAAAAAAAAGCAAACTAGACGTAAAGCATTGTTAAAATGAGTTTTTCTTTTATTTTTAATTTATCTTTTTTTTTTTTTTTTTTGAAAATAAGACACTTGTAAGGAACCAGAAAAAGAACTAACTACACAGTGCCACTTGTTAATTTTGTGTAAATACTACTAGACCTTGTAAATACAATGTTGTATATGAAAAAAAGTCTTTAAAATAAAAGGGAAAATCATTTGTGAGCATAAAGATTTTGTTTTTATTTTTTCCCTTTGGACGATTCAAATGTGACACAGTTGATGTGTAATTCAAGACTGCTCTTTCAGAAAGTTTTGTTTTGTTTTGTTTCAGTCTGACAGTAAGTGTATATAAAATGAACCACAAAAGAATGACCAGTGTTTTACCGTAATATATCCTTGGTTAATTCCTACCTTTGTCATCAAACCTTTGTTCTCAGTTGCTCGTTTTTTTCTGGTATCATGGTTTTACGGTGCTTTGGACATGTCTATAAGCTTGATTATGGTCAATTAAAGCTTGTCTGTCAAAGCATGGATATGTGGCTTCAGATCACCCTGCTTTTCCACACTGTAAAAGTGAGGCTGGGCTGCATTAGTAAGCAGATAGGAGCTGGCACCACTGCTGAAGAACACTTATTAACCCTCTTATTATAAGAATGACTTATTTTTATCCTTAAGTGACTTAGGGCAATCAAATTATGCTGCAAAAATAAAGCACTGATACTTAGAAAGCTGTCCACATAAAGAATAAAACAATCTGGTATAGTTTTTGTAAAAGTTCATCTTAAATCATTCAGAGAGGCGTGTGTCTGGATGCATCTGCATAATATGGCAGCAAAGTCCCATCGTACTGTCTATCAGGTTTTGGACTTTTTAAAAAAAATTTAAATCATTTTACAGAGATGGACACACTGACACAACGTACTTGTAAAATCCAGATTAGCAGAGCCTAGTTAGAACCTGCTGTGGTGGTTTATAATTAGTCATGTTTCACATCAAATTTTTTTTTTTTTTTAAATGCTGTGCCCCCACCATCTCTGACTGTAGTATTGAGGTATGTATATCTGATAATTTTATGATTTTGAAGAAGGTCATCAGTTTACATACTCTAAATTGATTGTGGCCCGAAACAACTTTGAGAGTGATGATGATGTTTTGGCGTTTCATGGTTCTGACAGGGAAACCAACATAACCTGAGTTAATTGGAGGCATGCCTCCAGATGTATTTTAAGACACAAGTTCAAACAGCAGATCCTCATTATGTGACATGATGGGAAAATCAAAAGAAATCAACTCGGACATCAGGAGAAAAATGATAGACCTTCGCAAGTCCGGTTAATCCTTGGGTACAATTTCCAGATGCTTGAAGCTTCTATCTTCATCTGTTCAAACATGAATAAACAGCATGAGAGCACACATCCATCATACCGATCAGATAGGCTTTCTGAGTAAGTGCTTTGGTGTGAAATGTGCAAAAGAACTCCAGAACATTAACAAGAGACCTTGCAGAGATGCTGGCAGAAACTGTGGAGACGGTGTCATTATAATAATTAATATAATTATCAGTATGCAATCTTTCGAGCACAACGATATCTGATCTCAAATTTACATGTTGGATGGTATTTTGCATATTTCATGTTATTTTTTGTTAAAAAAAAAAAAAAAAGGGTGAGGTCAGGTGTTAGGAGCTGCGTTCGTGATTCAGATGCTAATGGACAGGGGCAGGGACTTATTTATCCCAAAACACTACTTCTGTGCTGATGCTAAATGCTTAGAGACCATTAAACCTTCACAGAAGCAGGGGTCTAAACGGTCCTCTCTTTGTCCAGGCCCCATTTCTAAACCGCTTTACCTTGACTGGCCAGAAGGGGGCACTGCTGTCAAATGAGGATGGCGGTCTGATTCACATTCAAGAAAAAAGAAAATCCGCTTACATTTTGACTTTTTTAACACCATTAGACCGTTGACTTTTTTTTCTAATTATTTTACTTGTTATAGCAGCTTAATTTCATCCTGCTATAGTGCTACAGTAAACAAAGTGACAAGATATGATAAATTAGAATCAAAATGTACAACATAAACTGGCAATGCAAATGCAAGGTAAGTGTTCGCTTTTGAGATCAAAACGAAGAATATAAAAGCTGGCAAAAAACAAAAAAAGAACGGCAAAAAAACCCTTATAGAAGTAAATGTTCGTGGCTTCTTTAAAAATGCTAATCTCGCTTTTGTCAGGGATTTTGTCGTGACGTCACATCCTGAGAAGCGCTCGACTCCTACTTTTTGTTGGGACCAGGGAGAGAAAATTCATCCAGCGGACGTGGAATAAAGAAAAGGAAACAGAAAGCAAGGCAAATTACAATTTATGGGCGTCTGCGAGGTCTCCGTTTAATTGTCTACGATGCAAGCGGGCGTGCTTTCGCCGTGAATTCCTTAGCGGAGGTTTTTGTAAGTATCCCATCATCCAGACGTCCTCGGACCCACAAGTGGTTGGGGAGTAGGTGTGCATGTCGAGCTCAGCTCTCAGCCAAACGCCTCGTTTGTTTTGGCTTAAAGGGCTCGCGTGAACGGTCGGAGTCTTACCTGCAGTGAGTTGATGTGTCACGGTTTAACCTGCGCGATGTTTCGAGCGCACACCTGTTGCTTCCGCTCGCGCCGAGTATTTAAGGCCCTGACTTTACCGGTGCGGCGAGGATTAAACTGTTTTCTTTTTTTTTGTTCCTGGTGTAACTGTCGTTTGAATAACTAGGTTTTATCCCACATTTATTAGAGATATTTCCCAGTATATTTCAGATTTTGTGTTGGGTTTTGGTCACCCGAAAAGCAGTCCATCCTTTTTCTTGTCGACTAAAACCACAAATGGCAAGTTTAACCATCTTTAAAAAATTTTTCTAACGTCTTTAGATAATTTTATCTAGTATGTAAACTCTCTCCGAGTTTATTTTAATCCAAAACCCTACTTTTACTTTTGTGTTATGGTGAATAAGTAACACGACCTGGCAAACTAGTGGATTATACATGACTTGGATAGTATCTTAGCACTCAAATAGTAAACTAGTAAAGCTCAGCCATTTATCGTCACTGTCAACATGAACAAAATATCTCCTTTAATGATTGAAAATAGTTATTTGGACTCATAATTGATACACTAACTGTAAATGCTATTATTTCTGCATGGACTGTGCAGCCAGCAGTGTTTTGACCCACTTTTGTGCCTTTCTGCAATGTCAATTAACACAGGACTCATTTAGACCCGGTTTTGTCTACGTTTCTACCTCCCAAGGTGTAACAGAGGTGTAATCGCACAGAAAGAAATGTTACAGTGCCATTCACACACCGAAGCGGGGAGGAATAGAGGCGCTTCAGAGGCTGAAGGAACTTAAAGTCATGTCCTTACTCGGGTCATGTGACCAAGGGTCATGAACTGGGACTGACTTGGTCACCCAACTGCTATTCACACCACAATTTATCAACAAAACACACATGTGAAATGAGGCACAAAAGAAAGAAGAACAAATCTACCAATCACATTTCCTGCGGTGCCGCATTGATGCGACTCACAGTTACATTTGGAGAGAGCATGCAGGCTACACTGTAGGCTGTGATGTAGGGTTACACCTGTGGTGTAGCTTTGACACAGAAGTATAAATCACCCTTAAAGGTTGGCTGTTCTTTAGAGTTGAATGTGAGTTTTAAAAAACAAAAGAAAAACAACTTTTGTGATGAGAAAGTAGTGTTCGGTTTGACTCGTGGAATGACATGTTGGGTATGTCTCCCCCTTGCTTTGCTTATTTCCCCTTCGCCTGTCGGAAATGTTTTGGAGATGCGTTGGTGGAGCATTTACTGATAAGTCTTTAGGTTGTTCACACCATAACATCCGAGAGCTTACTTCTGACCGCCAACTACCTCCTGAGTAATCACATCAGTGAGCTCTGTGACTGGCAAATTGACCTTAAATTTATGTCGTATGAAGGAGCGTTTAGATGAACAACATCTTATGAACACATTTTATGAGAAATTAATGCAGATAACCAGTTAAATTTAGGTCTGCATACTTTTTCTCACCACTAAGACTGGTTCCACAAATGTATGACATAGTAAGCGTTGCACACAGAATTGAAAAAAACTTGTCAGCCCTGTTACTCAACACCTGATTTAGTTATTAAGACAATATTGGTCTCAGTATCCAATATTAATATTGGACTGTTGCACTGCTAAGTAGGAGCTACATAGCTTGGAATAATTTTAGTATATTTCTACTTAAGAAGAGTTTTACCTCTGATGTGGATGGGTTATTCCATTAACTGAACTGTCCTACAGATGTATCTGAATGACTTAAGGCTGATTCATGCTTCTGTGTAGCCCCTACGCTGTCTCTGATGCTTATACTAGTACATTATTGTTTATATTACTCTGTAATTACACAACCTACCACTCAATGGTAATACAAGTTCTTTTCTACAGTGCTGTAGCTCATACTACCGAGTTTCCTTTTGTTTGCTTCCAACATGTTAACTCAGACATAGCAACAGAGCAAACAAACTATATTTTACATGAGTTGGAGCTAATAAATATTGAGCATCAGTTTACTTTTAAAGACAACTTTTAAAGACAGTCTTTTAAAGACTTTGGAAACAAGAAAGAAGTAGTGGCTGGAAATTCAGAGACAAAGAAGAACAAATTGACGAATCACATTTCTTGTGGTCCGCATCAACCTGACTTGTAGTTACGTTGGAGAGAGTTGCACATCAGGCTACGGCGTATCCTACGGTGTGGGGTTTACACCTACGGCTACAGAGTAGCTTTGATGTAGAGGTATAAATCAGCCTTTAAACATTTCTTAATGCTGGAAATATGGCTTGGCCAAATAAAATGTTACCATTCTTTTTTGAACAGCTTGTGTGGTTGGGATTGTGTAGCTGCTTGTTTCCTCTTCTGTTGACATTTTGTTTTCACAACAATGTCTTGTAACCTTCCTTTATAAATCTGGTGCTATAAAATCAGATCTCACTGAGCTATCATTTATAGAAAGCTAACCTTGGCCCACCATGGCTCAGAAGGAGGATCGTGCTGAAATGAAGCATTTTCTTTACTTGTTCATAAACTGTAGACTGTAGATTATTCTGCTGTTTTCAAAAGTTGATAACTTCCAGGCTATTTAATCACCTTATTAACGACCAAACATCTAAGACCTGACAGCAATGACCCTAACGTTATGGTCATATAACCAGTCAGGGGTGCCTGTAGCTCAGTTGGTGGACTGGGTCGTCCAGTCACTGAAAGGTTGAAAACTGTCCACATCCCAAAGTGTCTTTGGCCAAGACACTGAACCCTAACTTGCCCTCAGTGGGTTGGCAGCGCCCTGCATGGGAGCACCCGCCCACTGGTGTATGAATGTGAGTGTGAATGGGGGAATGAGAGGCCATTGTAAACTGCTTTAAGGGCACCTTGATGGTGTGGAGAAAGTGGTATATAAGTTCAGTCCATTTACCATCAAGCCCCAACAGCCAGTTATGTTCCTTTATTAAACTACCATAACAAAATTTCCACTTGCTTGTTTAAAAGATCTTCAACTACTAAATAACTTATATGTTGTGCTGAATCACCCTAGTTTTAGAAAAGGTAATGGAACAGCAGAATTGGAGGACATGGAAGTCATCAGTGTCATGTCCTGATGGGAGGAGATGTAGATGAGATCAGAGAAGCATTTTCAGACATCCCCTTTCATTACTTTCTGGGAAAAAAAAAAGGCTAGATCGAAATAGGGCTGGTCAGAAAGACATCAAATTAATATCACAATTAATTTAACATTTTACCATGATTACAGTGAATTGGTGATTATTTTATTTTATTTTATTTTCTGACCTTACAATCAATGACAAGGTTTTAGCTGCAAATATATTCAACCATTAAAAGTGGGATATTTTTCTAATGTAAGAATAGATTCATGATTTTTAGAATACAACTCCAGTTCCAAAAAAGATGGAATGCAGTGTAAAAGAAAATAAAAGCAGAAGGCAATGATTTGCAAATCTCATAAACCCTTATTTTATTCCAAATATAACATACAAACAAAAATATATCTGATTTTGAAAGAGACATTTTTTGCCATTTCCTGGAAAATATTAGCTCTTTTTTGACTTTGATGACAGCAACACATCTCAGAAAAGTTGGAACAGAGGTAACAAAGCCACTTACAGAAGTAAGTGGTGCAAATCAAAAACAAATGGAGCATTTCACAGTTAGACAGTTAACCTATTAGGTTAATTGGAAACAGGTCAGTGACATTATTGGGCATGAAAGGAGCGTTTTAGGGAGGCAGAGACTCACGGATGTAAAGATGGGCAGAGGTTCACCCATCTGTGGTCTGTCTGTCTAAAAATCCTGGAATAGTTAAAAAAAAAAAAGTTAAATGAAACGACAAAGGCTTTGAAGATCCCACCATCTACAGTACATGATGTCATCAAAAGATTGAAAGAATCAGGAGGAGTGTCTGTGCACACGGGACAAGCCTCCATTATCAAAGAGTACATAGAGGTTTTAGAGTAACACCTGCTGCCATCCAGACAACTCCTGTTTCAGGAAAAGCCTTGCATATTTTGGCAAGACAATGTTAAACCACAGTGGCATGGCTCTGTGGAAGAAGAGTCCAGGTACTGAACTGGCCTGCCTGCAGTCCAGACCTTTCACCAACATCTGACATCTCCATCTGACAAAAACGGGACAACATTCGTCTCCCAAAACTCCAGCAACTGGTCTCCTGACTTCCCAGCTGGGCGTTACCCAGTTCCAACGTTTTTGAGATGTGTTGCTGCTTTCAAAGTCGAAATGAGTTGATATTTTTCATGAAATGATAAAATGTCTCAGTTTCAGCGTCTTATATGTTCTTTACGTTCTAACGGGAATAACATATGCGTTGGAGCTCTGCAAATCATTCAGTTCAATTCAATTTTATTTGTATAGCGTCCATTACAATGTTAATTGTCTTTAGGTGCTTTACAGAGACCCAGAGCATGACCCCCGAGCAAATATCATTAACTAAAATTATATAAAATCCAAATCAAGGATAATGGCAAGTAAAAAACTCCCACAGAGGGAGAAAAAAAAAAAACTTGAAGCCAAACAGTGGCAAGGAAAAACTCCACTTTAAGAGGAAGAAACCTTGAGCAGGACCTGGCTCATATGGGGGGACCTTCCTGCTGAAGGCCAGCCGGGTAGACAGAAAAAGAGACAGAACGGAGAGAGAGAGAGAGAGAGAGAGAGGATGTAGGACAGAGAGAGGAGAGCACACAAATGACTGAATGAAATGACTACATAAACAGATGCAGGCAGCAGAACTGAGGTGAGATGGTCAGAGGACTAGATCGCCGGTCACCACACCAGTCGGCACCCCGAACACATCTACACACAGGTGGAGGTAAACGCTGGGATGGCCAGAGGATGGAACTGCAAGTCAGCATGCAAAAACTCAGGAAACTCTGGCCTGCAAACATATAGAAAGAAAAGAGAAAAAAGGGGCAAAACAGCACAAAAAACTACAGGAAAGAAAATGGAGCACAGTTACAGAAACAAGGTGCTCCTAATTGACTATAGAATGAGCTGGAGGAGGGAAGGGAAGGAAAGGGAGAAGAGCAGTGGAGACACTGTATTTTTCTTTGGTACAAGCTGTTGTAGTTTCTCTGTTGTCTCATTAAGTTCCTCCATGTTGTGGACTGGACGAGGCAGAGGATTAATATCTTTAGTGGGACTCCATGGAAGTTTGATGTGTTAGGTCATTTTAATACAGAAATAAAAGAAAGTAACGCTCAGAATCTAATGTATAGAGTGTCTGTGGCACTATTGTATGTACACATTTCAACCTTGCTTTCTTCGTTTACAGATTTGGTGCCGTCTTCCATCATGTTGAGTTTCCTGCGCAGGACGTTGGGGCGGCGCTCCATCCGCAAACATGCTGAAAAAGCCCGCTTACGAGAGGCCCAGCGAGCCACAACACACATCCCTGCAGCTGGGGATGCAACGTCTATCATCACCTGCCGTGTTTCCTTGCTGGATGGCACCGATGTTAGCGTTGACCTTCCGGTAAGGAGGATTGTAAATTCTGCGCTCGCTTTCACAGTGAAGCCAAGCGCTAGACAAGCATCGTCATATTTCCCTGTCTTAGCTCTCTGGTGACTTTCGTCTCGTTCCGACTTTCCTTTCATCCCTGTTAAAGATTTTTCATGGCGTCTCTTGAAGGTTTGTTCACTTGCACTTCATATCTCCTACTCTATGCTGTGTACGCGCATGTCTGTGCAACATGCCGGTTCCGGTACATGCCGGAAGTTTCGCCCATAATTCCTCATGGGGGCTAGGAATAAGGTGGATAGGGCAAATATTCCCTGCGCACACTGTGACAATGAGAGCGCCACTGCCACCTACTGGAGTGGATGTTCAATTACATTTTATTTCAGTACGGCAAAAAAAGCATGTGTGCCGCGTCACACGCGCCCCCTGGGGGTTGCGTCCCACTATTTGAGAAGGACTGCCTCTGCCTTACTACAATGATGTTGGACTCAGTTTCATCCCAGGCCACATCAGCATTATTTTAGCCTCAGAGAGCTGGTTGTACAGCAATTTCAAGACTATATAAATGTTTAATGACATTAAATAATTTCTTCTGCATTTTACTAATAATATTTAGAAATTCAGGCTACTTAAAAATGTTGCTGCTTTTTAATTTTGTTGCTTTAGTTGGTGGAGAAGGTTGGCTCACTTAACCGCCGAGAACAATTACCGGCTTGCCTCCAATCAGGCAGAAGCAAGTTATTGTTCCCTTTTAGCTTTGGATTGGCTTTCCTCTTTGAAAGTTTTTCTTTTCTTTGAAGTTTTTGTTATATATATCCATCATTTATCTACAAAATAGTTGTATCAAATGGCTTAAGTTGATATACTGCCATCCAGTGGGCAGGTGGCATCGTGTAATGAAATACGATGTAGCAAGGGCCATTTGTAGTTAATAAACGTCTCTAAACAGGCCAGATATAATGAGGTGGAAGGCTGGATTTGGCCCGTGGGCCTTGAGTTTGACATGTCCCCTACTACTTACAGGTTTTCAAACCTTGCATGTTCGTTGAGGCCCATTCAGCCCTTTCTCCCTGAGAACATTGTAAAACCCAAAGCTCCCCTAAAGTTTTTCATCTGTCAATTAAGACAGTGATCAGTTGTCTCAGAAGTGGATGTCCGAGCAATATTCACTGTACCCAAAAATGAGATTCTGCAAAGCAAAAAAAAAACCAAACCAAAACAAAAAAAAACCCCAAAACCTACATCTCAGCTTACAGACCTCTTCTAAAACTCTCTGGATTGTTTACGCACAGCCTCCATGAGTTAATGTAATGTTGATGTACACGTTGGAGCCCACTGATGGTGTTTTATTTTGAAATTTCCCCACTTTCTCTCCGCCATTCTTGTGTCTGATTTCTTGCCAGCTCGAAAGTACTGTGTGTATGTTGAAGTGGTCTACCAGCAGCTAAGCGCTGGGATGCGTCTAGCCCTCTGCATGGTGTTTCTGGTGTCACTAATCTCGTTCACTTCAATTGCCACTGTTTGCAGCGGCTGGTGCAGCACTACCATTCCACGTCTGTTTCATCATAAAATTCCTCTCGAGTGCTTGAATCATTTAATGATGGTATACACAGTAGAAGGAGAAATATACAAATCTCTTCCAATCTTTCTTTGAGGAACATTGCTTTTAAACATTTCAATGATTTTCCTCATACTTTTTTTTTTAAAGTGGAGATCCTTTGCTGATTTCTGCTCCTCAGAGACACAGTCCTCCATCGATATTGCTTTTGTATCAAATATTGTTTTGTTTTTACATTATATCTAGTCCTGAATTGCCACCTCCTTATTTTTTTCTGTTATTTAATATGCATTGGGAGTAGGTGTTTTAATAAGTGAAATCAACTACACAAAATCAAGAAATCAACTACACAAAACATGAAAGATCTTGGGTTCAAGCTGTCTGTGATGACATATTAAAAAGTCAAAGTAAACATTGAAATCCCTACATTTTGTTTTCCATACTGTCCCAACATTTTCAGATTTGGGTGGGGGGTATAATGTAGGATAATTGCTATAAAGCAGATAAGAGCAGGAAAATATGAAACTGTGTGCTGGTGAACATTGTGTCCCTGTGTCAGTAGTACAGTCTTGTTAAGCCTCTGAAATGTGTGTGTCTATGTGTGTCAGCACTGCTGATCACCTGTAATTCCTTGATCCTCTGGAGAACATAATCACATGACAGTATCACATGACATGTGTGACTCATCATTAAGCAATCATGAAGCCGAACTTCACTCTCCCTACCCTTTCCAGCTACCTTCTTTTTCCCTCCACTTCCATCCTTCCCATACTTTTTAAATATATGCTTTTAATACATTTCAATATTTTTTACTAAGCTTTTTTCCTGTGTGTTTTTCCCCTTTGGTCTACTGCTTTGCTTCCACCGGATTGTGTTATGCTAAAACTGCATTATTCCAGTGAGGCCGGTCAAGAATTAAATTGTGTTTGTCATTACTTTATTATTGCTCCAGAAATTTAACAGTCTAGCATTAATTCCACAAAAATTGCACCAAGGAAAATATAATTTGTAATTGCTACCAAAATTAGGAAAATCTTCTTGTTTTTTAATCTTAATCTTAATGGAAGCGGATCCTTACAACTACTGAAGACTACTGAGTCTTTTACAAGATAGAACAAAAATGTATTTTATGAGCCTTATCTCATCATACTACACACACCACATCCATCACTGTCTTGTGTCTTTGTTAAGCGATGGAGATATCGCTCAGTTTGAATGCTGTGCATACTTCTGTAGATATCATTTGGAATAATTACACTGTCACTGATGATTTGTCGACATAAGCAGGGGAGACATGGCAGAAAAATCTTTGCATTTAAGAAAAAAAGAAAACCCAAAACATTCAACTTGGATTAGGGACGGCACACACCCAGTCCATGAATTTATAACAGGAATGAAAATTGTAAGGAAAAGCTCTATTTTTAATCACAACTAACTTGATGATTTTAAAGTTTCTGTAAGTTGGTAATTAGCAGACTGTGCTGCAGAGAAGATCATACTCTTTCCATTCACAAAATGATTCGCTATTCCAGGGCATAAAATGGTGACTAACTGGTCGCCAAATGCAACCAAAATTTGACCATTTCGACCGTTTTTTTCTGCCTAGTCGCCAGTGGCGAGGGTAGGGCACTATAGAATTCGGGATCACGGAATTGCGGAATTGAAGATTAAAAATGGAATTCACTTTAAATGTGCAATATAACAGAACTGAACGACAATTTGCGTAAAATTTTATTTTTTTCTCCCAGACTAAAAGGAACTTTTCTTTCAAAAAATGTTCCAAGGGGTGTCACTAAAAGGTGAGGACACTCTAGCTTCTCTGTCCCCTTCTGCCCCTGCTTTCCTCATTAAAAAAAAAAAAAAAAAAAAAGTCAAAGCGGCCACCTGAGAAACCGGTGATGAAGCGAAGGAACTACCGGCTTTCAGTGACACTAAAGCAGCGCTAGCGCACGCCACTTTGCCCGCCCACCCGTCACCGGACGCTCCAGTTGCCATCACGACTGACGCTTCGGCTCACGCTGTTGATGCTGTTCACGAGCAGCTGGTAGGCGGGGTCTGGCAGCCTCTTGCCTTTTTCAGTTGCCAGTTGCACCCTGCAGAGAAAAAGTACAGTACGTTCGACTGGGAGCTACATGGTCTCTACTTGGCCATACGTCACTTCCGTTTCATGCTAGAAGGGTGTTCGTTTACAGCCTTCGTGGACCACAAACTGCTGACCTTTGCGATGGCCAAGATATCTGAGCCATGGTTAGCCTGACAGCAGCGCCAACTCACTTTTATCTCTGAGTTCACAACGGACATTCGGCATGTGGCTGATCAGGCAAATCAGGTAGCTGACTGTCTCTCTCGCAGTTTCACTGGGGAGGTCCACATGGGTGTAGATTATGTCCGTATGGCTGCAGTCCAGGCTAACGATGCTGATGTGCAAGCCTACAGGACTGCTGTCAGTAGTCTGAAATTGGCAGATATCTCTTTTGGTGACTCGGGTGTCTCACTGCTTTGTGACATGCCATGCCTGGAGATTTCTTGCCCAATGCTACTTTCGCACGGTCCGCTGGCAACCAGAGGCTCACCTTGACAGGGCCAAAGCCTTCACACCTGTGCCCACCTCTCAACATAGATTTCCCATGTCACGTGTTCTGCCTGGGTTCGTCACGATGCCCACCGAGGACCCTTGTAGCCTCCATATGACGGCCCATTCCAGATACTGGAACCAGGGGACAAGTTCTTTGTCCTTGACATCGGGGCGAAACCTGACAGGGTTTCAGTAGATCGACTTAAACCTGCCCACCTGGACATAGGTGCTCCAGTGGTGGTTGCGCATCCTGCATGTCGAGGCCGCCCCCCATCTGGATGACAGGAGCCGTTACGGCCGCACATTGAGGCCACCTCGTCGGATGGACTTGTCTGTTTTTGTGAATTCTGGGGGGGGCGTGTGTGAGGCCACTGCATTGTACATAATTCATATGTTATTATGGAGTTCAGGATCTTGACATGGATTGTTGTGTTTTGATGACGTGTGCCTCGGGAGGTTGGCGTTCTCTTCCAAAACACTAATGGTTGTATGTTTTTGAGAAAAAAACAAAAACGTTAGTAGTTGGCTGACAGGTTACAGGTTACTCTGCAGGTTACTCTGTTTTCGTGAATACCATCACTAAATATTTGTAATCAGATTCCCATTAATGTAACTTTAAGCCCACCTGTGTCTGGTAGTGGTTTTTAAAACTGTCAGGGTGATAACCCTGAACTGTTCACCAATCCACCATCTCCACATATGTCTATAAGTTTCTTCTCTGCGTAGGTACACTGCTCTATAACCTTTCCATTTTCATAAAATTGTACATATGTATTTCAGTATTTATATACACATGCTGTCACGTAACAGCCACAATTCTCCAAGCATATTTCTGATCCTCTGAGCTGGTGTGTAGTCCTCCAGCATCTGAAGTACTGATTTTAAACTTTGCTCTTGACAAAATTGCTACAATTCTTCCTGATCTTATTACAAAACAATTTTAATAAGCACCCCATATTCTGCAAATTTTGGCATCTTGTTTTCAATTAGGAATAGTAACTGAGAAAGATGATTGTGGTCTCTTACATATTTTGATTTCTTTGTTACATTCTGGGTTTTGGTTCTCAGATTTCAGATTTTGGTTCTCAGATTTTGGGCTCTGAATTGGCGCCATAGTATGACTCAAGCTGACAGAAATTAGGGAACTCCTGCTCAGTTTTGCTAAGCAGTTATATTTTTTTGAACATGTTCCAGTGCTCACAAATACACACCAACAACACTTCACTGTGTGTGTTTGTGTGTATATCCCATGTTAGTGTTTATAATGGCTACCCATAAGTTGTTGCCAGTAGCTACCATTGTTTGGGAACATTCATGTTCACATCACACAATATGGTGATTTACATTCCTTCATTTGCATATGTTAACTTTTATTTACAGCCCCACCACACGTGCACACACACAACACTTGAAGCTCATACTTTCACTGAACTCTGTCTCCCTCTCTCCCTCTCTCTTTTTCTTTTTTTTAAAGAATAGACTGCACATTGTTATGATTACTCTCAGCTAGAAGGTTCTGCATTTGAAACTCAGCTCAGGGATTTCAACATTTTAGGCCTGCCACTAATACCACTGTTCAAAGACTTGACTGATTTAGTCATTCTAAGGTCAATGGCTGTTTATGTCTAAGAAACCCCGGTGCCTTGTTCACAGTTGCCCGATGACAGCAGGGGAAAGCACCAACCCTCACCTACTCTGACTAGGATTAAGCAGGTTTAGAAAATGGATGACAGTATCATGAAAGTGCTCCTATTTTTATGCATTAGGTGGCAGCACCAGTCGTAACTTGTTGCATTCGAGGCTTTTTACAGACACGATGACTTCCGGTCCCAAAATTAGTGATACGGATCATTCATTGTACATCATTTTCTACCTTCAAACAACTGTGGTGTACCATTGTGATGCTATGGAGCATACAGCACATAGCTTCAAAGCAAAGAAGCTACACATATATCCCTTTATGGTTGATGTAATGCATAAACTGGCCAAAAGATCTCTCTGCACAGAGAAGATGGGAGGCACTGATTTGGTGTGAAGGGAAGGACAAGACAGGGAAGAATGTCAAACAAAAAAATGTCAAATCACAAGAAATTCCAGGCTATGTTTCCACTATTTCAACAAGGAAAAGATCAGCACTGACGACTACACCGGGGTTGATCCTGTCTACTTTGCCTGGATAACTGGAGGAAGCCACCAGCATTGGGAAAAGTTACAGATCTGTCAGCCCCAGATCAGTGTGTGTGCTGACAGTTTACACGTCATCTTCCTCAGTACTCTAATGTAGGCTCTTTTGTAGTGTGTAGTATGTCAGAGTTTCCACCATAAATGTCATGGTTGTGTCTTAAAATGTCCTAGTTTTTCAACTTGCTCTTTATGGCTGGGCAATTTTATCGATTCTGCGATATATATCGATATTTTATTTCCCCAGGGAGTATCGATATTTCAGCCGCGGGTATCGATATTCTAAGCTCCCTTCAAAACCCCCGTGTCCCGCACGGGTGCTCTTCCTGCAAAGTGCAGGAAGAGCCATTAAGTCCGCCAGCCGCTAGTGTCGCTGTAGTGCATTTCTAATAAGTTATCCAGACGCCAGCGTCTTCTCAGAGCTGAGCCAGTCAGGAGAATGGCGGCGAGTATAAACCTAGTGCCTGCGTGCTTAAAGGCAGATGTGTGGGAGCAGTTCGGTTTTAAAAAGAAAAAGGAAAGCGAAGATTTAGACAAAAGTATGGCGGTTTGCAAGCTGTGTCACACAAACGTGAAGTACTCTGGAAATACCACCAACCTGCGAGCCCACCTGAAACGTCACCACCCGGACAAGGTAACGCTAACTGAGAGTAAGCCCAACAAGTTGCGGGGCGATCTGAAACAAACCACGCTGGACAGTGACGGCGGTTGTTGCCACCAGTTTTCATCTACTTCATCTAGGTCGCAGAAAATTACGGAGTCCATTGCCCTGCTATCCTATCGTCTTTTGTTCATTTTGTCCAGCATTTGCAAGTTGCCTGTCAGCTATATAATGTGTAATTGATGCTTTCAGTTCAGTTAATTCAAACAAAGTAATTGGAACACTCACAAGATGTCACCAAAATCACTTTGTCCTGTTAAAATCTTTCGGAAAATGATGTAAATGTATTGTAAGATGAATATCGATATATATCGTATCGTGAGTCAAATATATCGTATCGTATCGTATCGCGAGATTAGTGTATCACTACAGCCCTATTGCTCTTGAGGTTGTATTTGCATCCTTTGCAAATTGATGCTTTGCTACGTGAACTAGTTTAAGGGGCTTGTAACTGCAGTAGTTTAGATCATCAGTGAGGTACTTGACAATGTCTCAGATGGAGCTGTGTGCTCACAGGCAGGCAGCAAGACAGCAAACAAGCAGACAATGCTGCAAACATTATAACAAGACCTCGAGTGCAGTGCGCGCACACACACACACATGCACACACCCAAAGACAATAAGTTCTTTGTATTCTCTCTCTTTCCATGGGCACTGTAGGGGTGCGGTATGTCTTGTTAGCTGTGCCAGCTAGCATGGGGCCAGCCCCCCCTGAGCTGGCCTGGAGCTCTCTTGGGATGAGAGCTAGTGTGTATATGTATCTGTGTGTTTGTGTCTGTTGGGTACAAAAGGCCACCCATGGTCCAATCCTCAATAATAACTTTGCTTACTTTGCTAACCTTCTGTCTGTTCAGATGCAGAATAAATGGAATTGCATTATTCACACAAATTCTAGTAATGATGTATTTCGGAATAATTTATTTTTGTTTTTATTTTTGGGTAAGTAAAAATGCTTGTGCTTCAACTGTGGAGTGAAGCACTCACAAGTTGGGTGCATACGTCTGTGTGAGAGAGATTTCCCAGTCACAGGCAGAACACAGGCACGGGCTGGTACAGCCTCATCAAAGAGGGCTACACCTATTCACATTCTGAAAATGTGACATTTCCTCACATATTTCTGGTGAAATCCACAAATTGAAAGTGGGTAGTTTACAGGTATTATAAGACGTATCAACATGTCTTATAACAGTGGTCCCCAGCCTTTTTTGTGCCATGTCAGGCAATAGTTTCAAATGTAAAATAAATAATGTAAAATAAAAAATAATGTAAAATGTGTCGCAGATGAATACAACAAAAAAAAATTAAAGGACCAGCATAAAAACTGGTATTTTCTATATATTAAAATAAACGTGAATCCGCTGTGTATTCACGAGCAACTTTAGAAGCATCCTCGTAACATCGCACCAACAAAAGAACACCGGTAACATCCTCTCTGCGCAGAGACACTTTCTGAAGATGTTTGTTTTTTACTCATTTTGCCACGTGACCGAGACACGGGTCTTGAAGTCTTGTCATGTGTCAAGAGTAAGTCATAGATGGGTGTAATGGAGAGAATCCGGTCATTTTTCAAACTAAAACATCATTTAGATTCGGATAATAAATTGAACGGTAATAATGGAAGTTATTTATTTTTTTTCTCTGCGGCCCAGTACTAAATGACCCACGGACCGGTACCAGGCAGGGGACTGGGGACCACTGTCTTATGGTACTGGTATGATATGGAAATAGGAATATATTTTGATATTTATAAGCATTTAATGTTGCTTTTTTTCTCATTAGAGCCTTTTGGTCTCCTGAGTCCATAGAAAGGGTGTAGCTGAGCTTTCTCTGTGCATAGCATCTGCTTAATCACCTCCTTTTTCTGCACCCGGACCTCTTTGTCAATTACATTGTGGGATTTTTTATATATATATATATACCCATGTTTAAAAAATCCTGTGTAGAGTGTTTCCTACATTATATGTGTGGCACTAAGTTATAATTTACCATTTAACTAATGGAATATGACTTTTTTTCTATATTGGCCAGCCCTAACTGAAACCCAGCAAGACCTATAATGAACAAATTATTTGTATGCCTTCCTAAATATTAATTCATGTTAAATGCAGCAATATCGATGATCAAATTGTAATATTAGTATGTAAAAAATGTTCTTTGTCAGGTCTTTGATACCATTTGCGTTACCATTTTCATATGTGTCTTTGCTTTCTTTCTTACAGCTGTTGCTGATAACTGCATTCTCCCATCATGATTCTTACTCTCCCTCTTTTAAATATTATGAATACTTTTGACTTGAACTAATTTGTCAGCAAGGTGCCCTACTTATCTCCTTTTTATGTGTTCCTTTCATTAGAAAAAAGCCAGAGGTGAGGAACTGTTTGAGCAGATCATGTACCATCTGGACATTGTAGAGAAGGACTACTTCGGACTACGCTTCATGGACTCGGCTCAAGTTCCGGTAAGAGTATACTGCACATTAAATTTGTTTGTTTGGATAGTTGAATTTGAAAAATATCCAATAATAGATTCTTATATTTTTTTTAATTGATTATTGAACATAAAAAAATTTCTTAAAAACTTAAATTTCTAGTGTCTCCAAAACAGTATTTACTGCGGTGACTTTATACATGTCACTAGTATCAAAGTTGTCTCAAGCATTTCTTGGTCAGACTTTTCACTCCACATTATTCACCCTTTTGTTAGGGGGCTTGAAACACAGACTTTCCTTTTAGTGGCATGGCTAAAAGGATTGGTTAGGGGAGACTTGTCAGCACTGGTTGTCACGGTATCCTTCTACACAAACTGTTGGAGGATAAACTGTTGAAGTCAGTAGTCTCCCAGTGACGCTGTTCTGATGCAGCGATGGTTGGGGAGGGCTGAGCTTTGGAGAAGGCTGGAGAGCATATTGAAGTGAAGCGAGAGTGGGAGAGGGAGGGTTGTAGTAAGGAATGTGGGGGAGAGGAGACCAGAAAGTGCTGTGAGTTCCTCTGTTATCTTTTCTTTGCCTACGTCTCTGCTTACTCATGGACACAAAGCCACAGCCCATTTTCCTTGACATTGTTTCTGCTTCATAGAGCCTGAACGTCCAGTTGGGACTTCAGGAAAGAACACTGACTTTTGTGTTTGTGTGTCTGTGCATCAAGCATTTTCTTTTTCCTTTATTTGGATCCACTAATGGAACACAGTGGCATGTAAGACTTAGGTACGCATAGTGCTCTCTGCTCTTCTTCCCTAGTGTGGAAAGAGAGCTGAAAAGGGACTGCAAAGTCATACTTTACTATCTGAATGAATTTAAAGTCAAGTTGCAGATCTGAACTATAGATGAGCCTCGATGTCGGCTTCATACACCAAGATTGGAATGTGAAAAGCAAATGTCTTTAGACTGATTTCTTTCCTGAGAGCATAGAGAAAAGCCACAGTGGTCACTCATTAGAGACATACTGGAGATTCCCTCATCATTCCACCTGCAGTCTCCAGGTGTGCATTCACAGTTGTGCCATGAAGGTGCAATGTTCTTTTCCAAATGTGTGGTTTGTTAAAAACATCCTGGTGTTTTTTGCAATCTGAACACAGTCTGTCCTCTACTTTGCTGTACGTTCACAGTCAGCACCAGTAAAAGTGCACCTACACATGTGTAATCCTTGATATGCATTTTAAACCTCTCCTGGTATTTGTACTGTGGATATGTTTAAAATGCTTTTTGCTTATTTATAGAGTTGCGTCTTTTATATTTGATTAATAAAACAAAAATGAATTGCTAAGGAAAGGAAATTCTAGTTATTTTTAAATGTTGTTGTTTTTTTTTTTTTTTTTTTTCAGATTTAACTTAATACAAAACTTGTCCTCACTTTTGTGTCATTTCAGCATTGGCTTGATGTTACAAAAAGTATCAAAAAACAAGTGAAAAGTAAGTATTACTCACACCGTACCTCTTCTCATGTCTACTCCTGCTTAAGTGTTCTCTTTATACAAAAATATTCTGTTTCATAGCCTCTGTGTTTTTTGTTTAATCAGAAATGATGTACTGATTTTATAACACTTTAACTGGCAAAATATTTTGTATATTGTTTGTGAAATATTTGTGGTGTATTTGGTCTTTTAAGTTTTCTGCATTTACCAAGGTGCTTTGCTTCTTTGTATAGTTTGTTATATGTTTAAATTTAGGTACGCATGTTTAATTTGATTTTAGTTGGCCCACCGTACTGCCTTCACTTGAGAGTCAAGTTCTACTCTTCAGAACCGAACAACTTGCACGAGGAACTCACTAGGTGAGTGAAGACAATCAATATTAGATCAATAAAAATCCCAAAATAATTACAACCTAATTCCAAGAAGCATTGGGATGCTGTGTAAAACATATATAAAAACAGTATGCAATGATTCTGTTGCTGATATGTTGCTGAGACATTTTACCATTTAATGCAAAATATTAGATCGGAATAAAATGTGAGTTTATGAGATTTGCAAATCACTGTATCCTGTTTTGATTTGTTTTATCCTGGATTCCACCTTATGAGGTTATATACTTGAGTACATGTTCATTTCCTTATTGTTTGGCCAGATGCCAAAATAATGAAAATATTTACCTTTAAACATCAGTATTTGGTACACCTATACAAGTCGTTATACTGGAGGGTGAAAACTGAAGAAGTATTTGTTTCGGTGTAAAGTATTGGTTTTTTACTTCATAACTGTTTTTAACTGTATGATGATGTTTTTCTTTTAGATATCTATTTGTGTTACAATTAAAGCAAGACATCCTCAGTGGCAAGTATGTATTTTTTTTTTTTTTTTTTTTTTTTTCTTCCTGCATTACATCTTAGCTGCCTGTTATCTTTTATTAAGAGCTCTGAATGGAAAAAATGGAGAGAAAGCCAAAAAGTGAGATTCGAATAGCATTGCATTCACATTATCAGGCACCAGAGCTGACTTGTGCTCCTTATATCAGGGGTGTCAAACTCCAGTCCTCGAGGGCCGCTGTCCTGCATACCTTAGATGTTTCCCTGCTTCAGCACACCTGATTCAAATGAATGGATTATCACCACCTTTTCATCCAGGTCTGCACAAGTCTGTTAATGGCCCAGTCATTTGAATCAGGTGTGCTGAAGCGGGGAAACATCTAAAAATTGCAGGACAGTGGCCCTCCAGGACTGGATCTTGACATCCCTGCCTTATATAGTTGACCTTGATAACTTAAGTTAAGAGCAAGTTAACCTTGCTCAAAGATGTTATCTTCTTTATTTAACTTATGCGTCCCACCCATTGAGCAAACTTATCAGCCTTCCATGTTTGAGAGTACCTGCTCACATATTTGTCCAGCACATTCTTAGTGGGTATCTATTCTGATTATTAGGACGTGGAAGATGTGAGACAATGGCAGCAGACAAAGACAGATAAGTTATCGCAGCCTGCAAAAAGAAAAAAGTGGCTGCATTCTTCAACCAGTAGCCGTAGGCTGGTGTTATGTCTTGTCTTAAAAGCAAGACAAGAACTCATGTTTTATGTTCTGTAATTGTGCTGAGCTGCTGTCAGAGCCTTCTGTTATCACATTTCAGTCAGTTAAATGAATTTACACCCGTAAATAACTGGAATGAGAGTATATCAACCAAGTTGAACAACAAAAGAGATGCACCATTTCTTTTACTGTTTGGTGTAAAACTACTTGGAAGGCCACAGTCGCTCTCAAGTGTGTTTAGGGTTAATGGATTTTTCTGCACTCAGCTTTTGCTTGTCTGTAATTTCAGATTAGAGTGTCCATTTGACACTGCAGTGGAGCTGGCTGCCTTCTCTCTACAGGGTAGGCACCATTTGTTCCTTCATTTGTTTGTTCCTAAGGTCCATCTCATGAGGCGATACCTGCTGAATCCTTTGATGGAACTTCTTTATATTTAGCAGGAATATTGTATTTGATTTTGTTGGTCAAAGTTAATTTTGGTTTCCAAAAACAGATTATTTGTTATTATTCAAGAATCTATATGAATGACAAAATTTTATATGGAAATGATGCAGTGATAAAATGTAATATCCAAATGTTTATTTTGCTGTGGCATCATACTTCATTTCTTCTCAGTGCCAAAATAAGGATTTTTCACTTTTGATCATTTCTCATATTTGTGACTTTAATCTAAGGTTGTTTTCATGTTGGTGTGCACAAAATTACATTGTATCGTTTCTCAGTTAGCTCGGTTCGTGTTCACATAATGTCGTTTTCACTGTCGCTTTAACGCCACACCACATGTGATGTGACAACAGTCAATGCTGTCGCTGGCCAATAGCAGTCTTGGCACAGCGTCATGTTTCCATGACGACCAGCCGAGGTCGCGGAGCTTTCACACCACAAACGAACCGCAGCAGAGTACGCCATCAGCCATCGCTTCCAACCACTCACAAATCGTGGTTTCACCTTGATATTATCAACTTCAACTCCAGCAAATACAAAATGACGTGACGTTGAGTCGAAATAAAAATGAGGAGGCTGGATAATTTTATGTGGGTCTGCGGTGTCACAGCATCAGGCAGATATTTGCGTTCAAGTTAATGAAATACATTTTTTTTCCCAGCATTACCCCTTTAATTTGACCTGTCAAGTATCTGTTTTGAAGAGCAACCGATGAGCTTTGCTGTGAATCCCACGTAGACACAGAAACTTTGCCCCTCCTAAAAGACTGATAACCAAGAACCACTTTTTCCCCCGTAATCTGGACACGTCTGCAACATCTGAGCTTTCTGGTTTTTATCAATGTCTATCTGGCAATAAGAATGTTGTTTCTTGTTTACTGATAGTTCCATAGTGGTAAACTGTTATGAAAAAATAATTAAATAAATAATTGAATTAGAATAGAATTGGAGAAGAATTTCATTGTGTTTTGTTCCAGCAGGAAGGTGTCTTAAATTGTTATAAATGCAGTCTGAGCCTTTAAGAGTCACTTAAGTGATTTCAGAGGTGCTTCATAAAAACAACGTTTGAATGACCAGAGACATTTATGGAATGAGGTTGCGTGTACAGACTCTCGGGTGTGTGTACGCACCCACCCACACACACACACACACACACTCACTCCACAGTCACCAGTCACTTTGGGATAAATTCCAACTCATTAGTGTTCTATCCTTTTCAAAGGCCCCTAATCCACCCCCTTCTCTCTGTCTTCCCTTTTTTCCTCAGTTGATCTTTCTCTCTCTGTTCTCCTCCTTTTTTTTCAGGGCCATAAGTATTTGACACATTTTATGATTTTGCCTTTTTACTTTTCTTATGATGGATGTTTAAATGAAGCATTCCCGGTTTTAAACGGTGCACCTTTCTTTAATGTGAGGTATTTGCTCTATTACTCTAGGCTTTTCTCACAGTTCTGGTTTTTACAGACTCCAAATTTACTGGATCAACTTACTTCATAATTGAACAGTGGAGGAGGTTGCATGCGTTAATAATTAAGCGTTGTAAAACTAATGTGCTTTAGAGGTCATTGTTCATCCTGCAGAAACAAAAATGGTTTCTTTCAATTCAGTGTCCCAAATCATATGGGTCTAGGCTTTTGGCCAGGAGAAGGGCACTAGAGTGATGATTTATGTCAAGACTACCTCTTTTGGGGGGGGTCTTGGTCTGGTTGTTTGGTCAGGATGAGACAAACCACACCTGAAGGGAAAATGAACTGTAAACTGTTTTAAACACACTAAAGAGCCAGTAGAGGTGAAAGCACCCTCATAGTCCCGCTCCAGAGGTTGTAGGTCAAGACCTTGTCAAGTCTGAAGTATTGCTTTATTGGTGTCGTCACTTTTATGTTTTTTTTGATACTGAATTGCTAGATTAGCATTTAACCCTCAAAAGCATGACTTTAAACCAATGAGTATTTTTTTTCTGCGTGATTTCAGCTGAGTTGGGCGATTGTGACCCACTAGAACACAATTTAGACTTGGTGTCAGAATTCCGGTTCATCCCAGACCAGACAGAGGACGTGGAGTTGGCCATATATAACGCGTGGAAGGAGTGCAGGTAAGCATAGCATTTTAAATAATTATGCAACATTTTCGCAAGAAGAAAGGCGCTCATAAAATGCCCTTGGAGTTGTAGAGTCCACACTTAAGAATTACTCTGCTTAATTCTGTAGTCTTTATTATTAAATGTTAGACTCTTATGTGCAATAAATCTGTATTAGACACTGCCTGGTCAAAAAAAAAGTCATCACTTGGGTTTAACTAAGCAAAGAAATAAGCACTTCTGTTGGGAAAGTCCTGCAGTGATTAATATGTTTCAGCGAACAACAGGTTATTTAACTTTTAACTGATGCAGAGATCATCCTGTCATATGTCAGAACGATGTCACCCTGTGGTTGAAGACTTTATTGATTACAGCTCCTGCTGTAAATATCCATGGTCGTTCAAAACCGCTCTGTGAAAATGATGCTGTTTATGTTTTGCATTGTCACGGGTCCGGACAGAACCATCTCCCGGTCCGGATCCGGACCGAAGTCCCCCTGAAATAAATGATTGAAGCAGGTAGTGGTGAACCATCTTCAAGGAAGAAATCTATGAGGGGAAAAATAGAAAAATGGGTCATAGTTGGATATCACTTAAATGTTGCTAAAATCTAATAGAAGAAAATCAACATTAGAGCTGAGAGCAATGTTTAATTTAGAAGCTAAGAGCCTTTCAGCACAATCAGTGTGAAGAGATTTCATGGTATTGGGACTAAACAGCTGTGTCATCTTAAAACTATTTGTCTTTGAGGCTAATGGGAGAAAAGGCTTCAGTTCTTAAAAACAGTAAATGCAGCTTTGGACAGAAATATGTACAATAAAACAGCTTTGCATATGCTTGATTGAAAGATTGTCATGGTGAATTCATGTCATAATCAAAGCTCAACAGGGTCCAACTGAATATTGGTGTGTGACATTTTAGGGCCAGGAAGTGTATTAAATAGTGTTCTGACTATTTTCTTTTTGGTTTGTATTTTTGCAATTCTTTATTTTTGTATCTCATCCCTTCTTTGTCTCTTTTTTTTCTAGAGGTCAGACACCAGCACAAGCTGAGATTAACTATTTGAATAAAGCAAAGTGGCTAGAAATGTACGGTGTGGACATGCATATGGTCAAGGTAAATAACACATTAGCATGCACCAGATAACATTTTAATCTTCTTGTTTTACATATCTTAAGATAAATGTACCATACCGCTGCAGTTGGATGTGTATAAGAGCAGCAGTAATATGACTGGACCATAATGGAATCTCTTTTAATGACCTCTGGGTTTCCTTTCTTTTCTATGATGCAGGCAAGAGATGGTAATGAGTACAGTCTGGGTTTGACGCCCACTGGAGTTCTGGTGTTTGAAGGCCAAACCAAGATTGGGCTCTTCTTCTGGTATGTCGGCTGATGAAGTCAAATATTTTCATCAGTGCTTCATAAAAAGACTTTGTTTTAAACTTTCTGGGGGTATGTCTATGTTTGATGTGTGTCTTCTTGTATCCTTTGTCTTTTTTTTAATGACGTAGGCCCAAGATAACCCGTCTGGATTTCAAAAAGAGCAAACTGACACTTGTGGTCGTTGAAGATGATGAGCAGGTGACCAAAAGCTCTCACGTCCACACTTCACAGTAAACACAGAGTTGAAAATGCAGAACTTGCAGTCACACCCACAGTACTGACTCATGATAAAACTATATCAGTTCTCCAAAAATACACTACACGATAATTATGACTCTACTTCTCACATCTTTTTCCAGTTGTCATCTGTATCATAAAAATAATACATACAGAGTTTTATGAACTTTTTTCAGTCCTATAGAAAATGTGACATTAACTTTTTGCGTAACCGGGCTTGTTATGCACCGTACTGTAATTCTTGCAAAAGATTTCTTTTGTTTGCAAGGCCTGTTTGAGGCTATATGACTTTCAGAGTCATCCTATTACTGGTGTGGTCAGATTAAACAACTCGCTGTTTTGTTACTGGGAGTTGTGAAGTCATTTTGCTGTTTGCATTATGTGATTGATGTCAACAGCGAGTCATACACTATAGGATCTAACAGCCATTTGGTCACCTGACTGGTTTCCTAAACCACTATTAATCAACAAAACACATTAAAAGTGTTTTTCCACCAGAAACTTTTTGGTAGACGTAAGCTTTGAACACTGAGGTGGAACATCCTCTAAAATACTGAAAGAGACAAGCTTTGGTACTTGAAGACCTTATATAAGAGGGAGAGCCTGTTTATGTCCATCCCATGGGTCTTTGAGATTATTAAAGAAGCCTGCCCCCTCTGGCATTCCTGGTATGCGCTGTTCATCTGCGCGCGCACACACAAACTTGTTGCCTCTTACAGACCTATTAAGATGTTCCTGAGTTCCTGAGATGGCCTGGCTCCTCAGAGGAGGCCAGCTACAGCAGAAATAGGTGTTTCATTTAGTTCAGACTGGAAATGTAGTTATTTTTTTCAGTAATTGATTACTGCTACATTATGTCCTTTTTTTCCATGAAGAAAACTATTTCTGCCTCTAAAATGTGAATATTTGTGGGGTGACATGCTATTTTATGACTGTGAAACAAAAAATAAAAGGCAGAAGCAAAGCAAATTACAACTTTACACTGTAGTAGAATTTCCAGTACAGGTTTTCTAACTACGGTCCCTGGCAGACTTTCATCCAGGCTCCAAAGAGCAATCAGATTAACAATGCGTCATCAGGACTAAAAGTGCAGGGTTTTGTTTTTTTTACTATAATTTAAATTCTGTGAGTAAGGAGGAGAAAATTAGCTTTGTTCATAGCTTTCCTTATGTAGTATTAAACATTTTTATTCATTTTGCCAAAATTCATTGTGCTGTGGTACATGGTGTGTGATGGAATGTGGCTGCAGGTCCTGTTGTTCTCAGCTCTGTAGTCCTACACACCTATGACAAAAACATATTTAATCCCTCATTAATCCACTTCAGGGAAAGGAACAGGAGCACACCTTTGTCTTCAAAATGGACCATCCCAAGGCCTGTAAGCATCTCTGGAAGTGTGCTGTGGAACACCATGCTTTCTTTAGGCTTAGAGGGCCAGTTCAGAAAAACTCTACACGCTCTGGATTCATACGCATGGGATCACGCTTCAGATACAGGTAAAAACAAACAAAAAAACAAGCAGGCACAACAGGAGTTAAAGGGCACCTCTGTATGTTATGTCTGTCTGTGACTTTGAGGTTTAGAGACCCCCCCTCCAGTAATCAACATGAAATACTTCAATTAGATATGGCATTAGTAAAAATGACTGGCCACAAATTCATTCAACATTACTGAGTAAATGTGTCTGAACTTTTGAATGTGCACTGTGGCGTCCACTGTGTTGGACTGGTCATACTGCATACTGGTGAAGAAAAATACAATTTGCATGTTTATTTAATGGCCATGTGTTTCAGTGTACCGTCAGAATAATCATTAGTGAGAAAGTAGTGCATCGTTCTCTTTGCATACAAAAAAATCCCACATATGTTCACAGAGATACTTGAAAGTCTACTGGGCAAACGCTCAGTTTCAGTATGCTGCATTTGGCAGTTTGTTCCCTTCTGTGTGTTTAAACATAACCCAGTTGGATAAACATTGGTGGTAATGTTGATTTAACACATGGGGTTGCAGGGGTTTGTTGTTAGTAGCTTATCGCCTCGATGGGTCCAGAGGTCAGCAGGGATCATCGCTGTGCTGGTTATTCATGTTGACAGTGACATTCCCCATAAAATCATCAGGACTTATAATTTTGACATTTTTGGTTGGAGCATCAAAAGTTTAATAAATGTTTTGTGTTTCTGTGACCAGTGGAAAGACGGAGTATCAGACAACCAAGGCCAGTAAAGCAAGGCGCTCAGCGTCCTTTGAGAGGAGACCCAGTCGGCGTTACTCCAGAAGAACCATGCATAACAGAGGTGATGACAGAAACCACACAATTACACATCTGGGACTGTTTTGGGGGGCAGGTTAGATAAACTCTAAACCCTAAAATAAGCTCAAGAGAGCTGATAAACTCTGGCAGGAGAAGCTTCAGACTTTTAGTCCTTGTATTTCCAACCCAAAATATATTCACTCTGAGTTAAGCTCATGCACGAAGACTGTATTGAAATACTACAGAGCTCTGATTTTATGATTGATTGGTTGGTTAAGATAAGCTGGGTGGGGGGTGTTCTACTCCTTTCCTGGTTTTAAACTTGGCAAAGAAAAGGAATCTGTCAGGTTTAATGTTAGGTGACAATGGGCGAGGGCAGAGAGAGACTGTTAATTTAGAGGGTTGTATAAAATTCCCCTTCAACATTGATTGGGTTTATAAGAAGAGGACACCCCTGTGTCTGACAGCTGGTTCAGGACAAATTTACAATATAACTGATTGAGTTACCTCTCTTTTTGGACCTTAACAGCGAGAGTTTCCCTCGTCTTGGGGTTGACAAACCTTTTACTGCATCTGTCTATGTCTTCACAACACAGGGTTATAATTTGCCTTATATACATGAAAACATTAACACTTTAAATACAGAGACCACGAATATTTTTTCAAAAGCCCAAGAAAAATGACATTATGTATATTTAAGCTTGGTTACTGCTTCAGATTTATGTACTTTACTGTGCTGTCAATTTACAGACTGCAGATGGGTTGTTTTTTTAACCATTTTTTAACAAACACAGGTACAAAAGAAATCAAATGTTTTCACTGATCAACATCATAGTATTTAGAAAATTTTAACAAACTTGATGGAAAAAACAAAAAAAAATGGAGAGCGAAATGTTTATTATTTCCTTATCGTTACATCCTTTGTATTACACTTGTTAATCAAACTAAGGATACTGTTTACAATTGACATAGATGCCTTTACTCATCTTTCAAACCATGTGTTCTCTGTCCAAAATGTGTTCATTATTGTCATCAAGGAAGTGTCCCTGATACTTTTGAAAAGGAAAAAGGAGAAGAAACAAACAAAACAGACCTCATGCCTGTTTTTCCCCAAATCCATCTGGAATATGTACTCATCGGAGCACTGAACATGTGTCTACTATCTTTCTGTTAGACAAACTTATGCCGAGAGAAACTGAGTGGTATTGCGATACATATTTGATATATGGCTTCCTCCATCCATTAATATACTTTCAGATTTTTTGATGCAGTGGGAAGACTGTTTAAAGACAATGGTTCCCTTTCAGTCTGTACACTTGGTACAACACATCAATATGGGGATTGTGCCCACTCACAAGACCACCTGAAGAACTTTTTTCAACACACCTGTGAAGGCCAATGAGACTGCTACAGTATATGTAGGCTTCGTCCTCCCTCCTACACACACACACTGTGCTGACTCAACTTCCTCAATCTATTTGCACTTCACCTCGCTTAACCTGACTTGCAGAACAACCAGTAGAGACTTCAACTGTCTGTTTCGAGGTGAGCTAGCGTCCTGCCAAGGGCATCGCTACAAGGTGTTTCTACTTGTCGCTTGTTTCGCCTGCTGACAAGCAACATCACCTCCGTTTAGCTTACTAGTGGAACTTTTCCTCAGCCTGTTTAGCTTGCCAACTGTCTATCTTTCTCTCTTGTCCTACCATAGCTTCAGAGAGAAAGAGGAAAACTCCCAGCAAGTCTAGCAAAGCTAGCTAAGCTGGAAACCCTGGCTAGCCACCTGGCACCTAAACCCAATGCATCTGCAAGCAGATGCACTCTCCCCAGTAAGGAGTGCTGTTTTTCAGCTTCTCAGTGGAAAAAGATTTACTAGGCACTGGGGCTCACCACTCGTGCACTAAACAGAGGCTTACCAGGCAGAAAGGTTGCAGGAGCTGCACAATGTAATTTTGGCTAAAGAAAACTGTGCGGGACTACTGGACCAGGTCTGGAGAATGGCCGACTATATCCTGCACTTGTCAAGCACAGTAGCCATTGGTTTGCGTAAAGGCAAAGGTGTAACAGAAATGACTGTGGCCCAGAGAACTACCTGAACTACCTGAAACCCAGCATTCTGACTTTCTGCACCAGACGATTTTGACCCCATACGACTGTTCGGGCAGGCTTTGGAGAAAGTTCAATCTCGTTTTGACCACAGGAAAAGCAGGAGAAAGCTCTTCACTTGAGGATGCCAAGGTCCTCTTTCCACACATCCTCTATCTCCTGGTGACAAGCGGAACATGCATCCACATTTTCATTTGCTCCTTCAATGTGCTGCGCAAAAGAGACCTTCCTCAGAGGCGAGTTCCCACATGCAGCCGCCAACCTCTGCGGGCCAGCAGCCATACTCTTATCTGAAAGTTTGTTTGGTCTAAGCATCGCTTCGTCCCTAAGCATGCTCCAGCTCCAGAGCTGACCCCGACAGTGAGAGGACAGAAGCAGCTGTCTGCCTAGCTCAGACGTGACGAAAAAGGGAGATATTTTTGGTAAACGTGCTGCCTCCTCGTCGTCCAAAGTCTCTCAAACCACAGGGCAAAACGATGAGTTCAATTTTTTTCAGCTCACTTGGATGTCAAAGAGACCTCGGTTAAGCAACTTGGCACATGTTCCCCCTCACACGTGAAGTGTTCCTGACCATATGTGCTATGAGAAATACGTTATCTTTACACACCACAACAGTTGAAGGTTGTGTTTACAATGTTCTGAGCCCTGTTTTCATAATAAAGTGCAATTCTTGCCCCACCACAAAACTCAAAAATGAGAGGTCAGGAGGGTTCTTGTCAAACCCCACACGGCTCTCATTCCCTCCAAGAGAAGGTGCTGGATGTCCACAAACGACTATGTTCAACAGGCTTGCAGCAAAGGCAACTTCGTGTCAAGCATGCGCACTGTTGTTTTGGATCACGAAGACTGTGGTGCAGAGTTACAGACCTCACTTCAAAAAGTACGACCAGCTCCAGTATTAAGAGAAGAAAAAGAGGGAATAAGATTTGTTCCTCCACAAATGCATATTGCGGGTTTCTATTTTGTGATCCTGAAAAGGGACAGAGGTCTCCTTCCAATACTGGATCTGAGGACAATAAACCAAAATTTGAGAACTTTCAGATTCAAAATGTTGACTTTACGCCAAGTAATGCAAGCTGTGCGGCAGGGGGACTGGTCCACCTTGATGGATCTGAAAGACGCATACTTTGATTGCTCGGTTCTTCCCAAACGCAGACAATTTCTATGTTTTGCACTGAAGACACAGCTTACAAGTACCAGGTTTTACCATTCAGGCTATCTTTTGCCCCTCAGGTGTTCACCAAATGCCTCAAGGCAGCACTAGGACCCATCTGGAGCCAGAGCATCCAGACTCTGTCCTACCTGGACAACTCGTTGACTTTAGCCTACTCTGTACACCAAGCCAAAGCTCACACAACCCGCTCCCTTAGGGAGATGCAACTTATCTCAGAGAAGGAGTCCTGCTGGGCCCAGTTTTGACACCCACAGGCGTGTCAAAATGGGGCTGAGGGGACTGTGCAGAAACAAATATGTGAACAGCACTAGGATGCGGCGGCATATCAACTTGTTAGAGTTTATGGTGATTTTCCTCTCTCTGAGACACTTCAGCAGGATGAGCTTGCTCTTCCACCAGCACATTGCTAATCAGCCGTGACAACTGCGGCATAGTTGCTCACATAAACGGGCAGGGAGGGACTCTTTCACTTCACCTTTGCCACCTCACTGACCATCTGTTGACCATGATTCAAATTGCTCCTTGCTGGAAACGCCATCGACGCCTTCCTGTGTGCAAAGATCACCAGGGCCCTGAAATTTGGAGTCTGTGAGCCTGGCCCCTGAGAGGGTAAAATTAATGGTTTCAGGTCTGCCAGCTAATGTCATTGACACAAAACAGAGTGCCAGGGTGGCACTCTGTTTTGTACACAAAGCCTATATGCACTTTAATGGGGCTTTTTTGAGTCCTGGTACCAGGAGAGGAATGTTGTTCTTTTCATGAGCTCTTTAAGTGATGTCCTTACATCCCTATAGGAACTGTTGATAAAGGGACTCAGCTTCTCCACGATTAAAGTTTTATTTGTCTGCAGTCTTTGCCTGCCATATTGGCTGGGAAGAGAAATCGCTGGGCCTCACCCTCTGGTCATGCAGCAACCTCGTAGGGTTATGATCCCATGATGGGATCTGCCGCTGGTCTTGGATGCACTTAGAGATGCTCAATTTCAACCACTGTAGGATGTCAGTTTTAACATGCTTTGATATAAAACTGCGACCTCTTTTGGCACTGTGCTCAGCCAAGCGTGTAGATGATATCCTTGCACTCTCTATTGTTCGTGCATCCAGTTTGCACCAGGTGGTTCTAGAGTGATCTTACACCGAAACCCAACATATATCCCAAAAGTACCAACCCTGTCCTACAGGAGTCTGTTGTTCAAATTATCTTCATTCTCACCACTCCCCTTTGTATCCATGGAGCAGAGACTGAACTGTCTCTGCTCAGTGCGAGTTTTGTGCATATATTTTGAGCGGACAAAGGAATGGCAAAAAACTGAGCAGTTATTTGTATGCTCTGTCCAAGCAACGTCTTTCCCACTGGATTGTGGAAGTTATTTCTCAGGCATATGCTAGCAAAGCTGTGGAAATGCCAAGTTGTGTCCATGCACACTCGACAAGAGGTATTGCCACATCATGGGCACTATTTAAAGGTGTCTTTGTGGAGGAGATATGCTCTGCTGCAAACTGGAGCTCTCCCAACACATTTGTAAAGTTTTATTGCTTGGACGTGACAAGCCAAGACGTTACACAAGCAGTACTGTCAGTGAGTCGGAGACGGCTGGGGCTTTATCACCTTCACTGTTGTTTTGGAATTATATTTTCTTGATTTCTCTGCACAGGCTTTTTCGGGGCCCGATTGCAGGACCCCATAGTTTCATGTTGTACTGAGTGTACCGACTTAAGAGGAACTGCAGGTTATACATATAACCAATGTTCCCTGAGGGAGGGAAATGAGGTACAACGCAGATCAGCCCCTCACTGCACAGTTGCCCAGTGAAGTGCTGTATAAATTGAGGAAGTTGAGACTGCACAGTATACATAAGTACAGTGCTACCTCTACTTACGAAATTAATTGGTTCTTGAAGTAGTTTAGTAACCTGAAAATTTTGTAAGTAGAGACGTGTTTTTCCATGTAAATGCACTAATCTGTTCCAAGCCCCCCAAAATTTGAACATAATTTTTTTTTATAAATTATAAATAATACATGAAATTACATAAAAAACCTGTAAGAAATACATGTTAGAACTAGAAAAGCACTCGGAGGACGCAGACATCCACCAAGCGCACAATTATCGAAAATTTGAAAGTGATCCAGAATCCAGGATTTCTTCCCAAAATGAAATCAGTTCTTCCTTTTCACATTTCTGACAACTCCTGAAAATTTCATCAAAATCCATCCCTAACTTTTTGAGTTATCTTGAACACAAACAGACAGACAGACAGATCAACGCCAGCAAAAACAATAATTGTTCGTTTACCTGGGTTGCTGGGTTATGCTCATACAGACAAGAGGCCCTCCTAGCCAATGGGATGCCAGGAAGATGCTAAGCAATAGCCAATGGCAGAGCAGCTTGGACGCACCGCTTTCAAACCGAGATACAGAGCCGACAATTATTTTTACGTTCGATAAACTCTGGGAGCTGCGAGTAGCAGCGCTACTGTATTTTGCCTTTCGTATCCTGAAATTTATTTCGTAACGAGGCAATATTTTCCCGTTGAGGCGTTTCGTAACCTGAAAATTTCACATGTAGAGACGTTCATCAATAGAGGTACCACTGAATATATATTCCATTGGGAGGGCGGGGCCTCCATATACTGTAGCAGTCTCATTGGCCTTCACAGGTGCGTTGAAAAAAGATCTTCAAGTGGTCTTGCGAGGGGGTGCAATCCCCACAGTGATGTGTTGTAACCTCGTTTCCCTCTGTCAGGGAACATTAGTTATATGCATAACCTCTAGTTTTACAAGGTGTCGCCAAATCCATGTGACAGTTCTTTTTTTTTTAATTCTCCTCCTTTCATGCTCTACTGTTTTTGTTTCATTTTTGTTTTTTTTTTGTAATGCCACCTGAAGCCTTGAGGATCTCAGATATGTAGCTGTGGTTTCCAGTCTTGGCCTTTATGCACAGAGTGGCCTCTGATGTCATCCTTGCTTGGAACGACTGAGCTTTAAGTGGATTTTTATTTTGTACTAAATCCTCACCCCTCACCTGTCATCAATTAATCTGCCAGTTGTAAAATCTTCCATAATTCTGCTACTTCTTTTTTCTTTAAGTTTGTTTTTTCTTCATCTCTCACCCAACCTTATTTCCCCACTCCTAACAAGGTGGCTTCTACCTTGGGAGCACATTAAAGATGACACAAAATGTTAAAAACATAGTTTCATTTTCCCGGTCTCATTATCTTACTAGTAAAATTGTAAGCCGATAAGTAAAAATGGCAACGCTATTTATCTAAAATTAACACATAAATGTGAATGAGTGAATATTATTTTAATATCCAGTGCAGTGTGTAAATGTATTTTTCTGTGCATGCTTGCTTGTGAATGATGAAATCTGACCACAATTCTGACTATATGTTGTTTGTGTTTTACAGGACCACTGACCCCTCAGGAGTAAGTCAGTTGATGTTTAATGTTTAATGTGATTTAATGTGATTGATTGACTATTTTAGGAACCTCATCTTGATTCTTTCATTTTTTTTGTAAGCCAAGTCCAAATGAATTTGTGTAGTTACTGCACAGCACTTCCATGAACAACTGCTGTGTGTGGTGTAAAAAATGGCTTAACTTATTCATAAAAAGATGTCTGGAGTTAACAAATTATCTTACTTAAAGTTATGCAGCACACAGTGTCACACAGTTGAGTTTAGTCATAAGGCTTGGCTTTAATCGTGCTTCAGAGCCTTTTGTTACAAGGTTTTGTGTGTGGCCTAAAGCATGAGTTCAGTCATTACTTTGAGTCTTTGCAAATGAATTCACTATAAATTAACAATGTGATGGAAAATTATGGCATTATTACTGTAAATTAAAGCTCTGCCATAAATGAAGCAAAATTGTAGACCTTAGAGTCCCTGGTTCATTCCTTTCTTAGTATTAATAGGTAGTTTATTGTACTAGAAATCTGACCAGTTACTCCCACTCCTCAATAGAGTATTTCAAAACATTATTGTTAAGCATTGTTCCTCTGCAAAAAAAACTAACTTTCTGTCCATTTTCAGGATTCTTTCTTCAAGCAACGGAGTCAGGTCTAGTAAAGACGACAAGGTGAGGAACAAACTGCTGGGTGTATCGTATTTTTATTGTTTTTAATTATTTTCCAGCGTAACAAAAATAGAATAATAGTTCATAAAACAAACATATAGTTTTCAAGTGTGAGGCAGCTAATAGTAATAATCTACTATGACAAAATGTACACAAACATTAATCTTGATCGATTTAAGGATTCAAGATTTTTAGATTTTTGCTGTTAATTCTCTCAATAATTCAATATCTGCATGTCTCTTATTCCCTTTGGGACATTTCTGTACTATTAAAATCTCTACTCTCTTTTCCTAAATAACTCTTTTCTTACTCCTTCAGATTTCTTTCAGCAGAGGTGCATGGTCTGGCATGCCTGTGGTCAGCCCGGTAGCAACTTCTGCCTGTGGACCCATGGAAATTGAAGCTCTGCCAAGAAGTCCAGGAGGAGAAAAAAGGAGGTTGGTACCTGCACCTACTCCTTTAAACTACTCTTATTCCGCCTTTATTTTATGTCTTGGTTTTCTACATCAAAAATTAACACCAGCTTAATATGTTGGCTTAATACAGGGCTTAATACATTGCAATTAATTGTCAATTCATTTTTAAGTACAAGTGGTGGCTAACAGCTGCTCTATGTTCACCAATGATGAGGGAAAACAAAACTGGATTAGAGAAGGTTGGGGGCAGGCTGACTGATCCCTGTTGTGTGCTGAAAGTAGTGAGTGGATGGCTCCATGTGTTTTTCATGGTCTAATGCCATGTGAGTGGCTTAGCATGGCTTATCCACAGACCCTGTCTTGTTGTTACCAGAGAAAGGACAAAAGAATGAAGGATAGTGACTGGAAGTGTGTAATTGTGTGCTTTTGTTAATTTGCATTTTATTTTAACTCCCATGCTTGACTGTATTACCATATTTTCAAGTTCCTACTCTGACTCACAAGTTGGCATGACATGCTATATATATTATGTACTATACAGTCAGATGCATTTTATTTATTTTGTTTTTCCGTCTGTTCTTTTTAATAGCTTATTCCTTCTCTATATGTCGTATATATGTATGAAGATACATATATACGACATATATATGTCGTATATATGTATCTTGTCTTTTTCTTCTAGGATTTATATTTTATTTCAGGATTCATTATCACATGTTATGTGAAGCATGTGTTTTGTGTCTGTCTTCCACTGTTATAAACTTGAAGTGTTCCCTTGTTTGTTCCAGTAATAACATGTACTGAGGACAAACTGGTCTTGTCTGGAGACAGGCTGGGTAGGTACAACCAAACTAAACCTTGAAATAGCTTTGGCTTTAACCAATCAATCGCTATGCAGCCTCCATGATTTGGCTTTGGAAAAAGAATTTCTCATGGTGGAAAGGCAGCAGGTCATGGTGTTGTGCTGTCTGACCACTTTTGATCAGCATGAAATGCCAACCTAATTAGTGTGGGAGATGTTATGATTTGGGATGCTCTGCAGGGCTCTTGTATTTAGTGGTGTAATTTCAGCTTTGGGTCTGTTTTGTTTATGACTTTGGTGCTTTCTACTTGTAGGTGTCTTTAATTTCACTCATCTAATGTCCCTCTGTGCATCCTGTCCACGTGCTCCTCTTTAAACTGTATAATTCTTCATATAGCAAAAAAACAAAACAAAACATGAATTCCACTGATTGCCATTGAGCATTATTTCACTATAAGAGAAGGGTTTTCCTGAACACTGGAAATAGGCGTCTTGGTAAAAGTAAATTCTAGCTGTAACAATTGTGTCCTGGAATTTCTGAAGAGCAGTCATTTCTGATATTAATAGCCTAAATATTAATTAAAACCTTAACATGGTTCCATATGTTGCTAACTTCCAATTTTTTTTTTTTTATTCTTTTGTGCTTCTTGAGCAGTTTCGCACCCAGCATAACTCCAGATGCCCCTCATTTTTTCATACCTACAATTACTCGATTAACTCGATTGTCAATAGTTAATGATTTTACTAAACACGAAGTTTCTACCTCTGGCAGGGCTCACTAAGAATGTCAGCTTCTTAAAGAAGCTTTCACGTATAATGATTAATAGATTCAAAGTTGTTTTTAAGGAAATTGGAGTTTCATATTTTCTTTTTCAACCAATAAGTGTGCCTTCACATCGCCAGGCTTTAGTCTGTTTAATATGTTTGGTTTTCCTGCTTAATGGAGGTTGTTTCGTCCAGTCATTGATTTGAGAACCACCACGCCTTATACATGTTGACATCGCTTAGAACTGTTCCGTAACAAGGAAGTGCTATTGACATTTCTGAAACCTGTCCAATCATTAAAATGAAGAAGAAAAAAACAAAAACAAGAGTTTTACATGGACGGACACACACACACACACACACACATAAGTGCCACAACCTCTGTTGTGTTCAGGGTATTGTGAGACCGATGCAGAGCGAAGAGCCACAGCCTCAGTTGACCACTGACTCAGTGGAGGTGAGGAGGATGCTCTCAGACTGACATTGTTCCATCTCTATATTTTTCAGCTATATCTCTGTTGCTCTTTACCTTTTTCTCTTTACATGCTTGCTTTTAATTATAGTGTTACTAATGATTTTGCATGTAGCACTATAAACTTCAGCCAATCTCCTGATAACTTGAAGTATCAGTCTAAAGGAAAACTTGAAGCTTATTGCACAATCATGTAAACCTTTAATAATGTATACATATTAATGCTAACAGTATATTTTAAATATAGTGGCACATTTATTCATTTAAAATTAATTGGAGTTACCATTTCCTATGGAAATTATGAATTAAAAAAATATCAAAATTCCAAATATAATTCAATCTACAAATTGAAGAATCCCTCTCTCATGTTTTCCACAATGGTCATGTATATTTTTATGTGCAGTAATCTGCCTTGCAGCTCTCTGCCTCCCTCTGTAAACTATCATCCAAAGCTGTGCCTGTAACGGTTTCCTTCTCTTTGGCCCCTGTTCTTTCCTGTAAGCTACTTCACGTCTCTGAAGCATTTTCATGAGTGTGAGTGGATTTGTTTTGCATCAGTGACTTTGGAATGAATTAGAATTTATCTCTTTTGCCAACGAGACAACATGGAAAACATGAAGGTCAGTAAAAGTTTAACTGCTGACCGTCTAGTTGGCAACAATTATTGGAAATCCATTGCTCCAGGGCCTTCAGCGCTAAATATATAAACACTATAAACACAGACTTGACATAAGCCATCAGATATCAACTGCTAGACATGCAAAGCCTGGCCACTTAAGTGTTTATGTGACAGCACACGTCTTGCTACAATTGATTGCTGACCAGTTTACAATTACTGTACAGTAATATGTAAAAGATAGAACCCCCTCTTTAAATTTTGTTTCCTTTTTTCCGTGGAAATGTAGTAAAACAGATCCGAATGTAGTGGTTCTTATTATGGTAGTAGTAGTAGTAGACAAATACAACCTCACAAGAAAAATATCATATAACTTTTCTTCCCCTCTTTGCCATTGTCTATTGAATTTGACACAAATGAAAATAAAAAAGAAGAAAAGATGTGAGAAAGATTTACAGTATTGGCCCAAATATCGGTTAATATTTTATTCTAGAAATCATATTCTCAAATTGGTATCCGTATTATAATCGAGGTCTAGACTTTTCTCTTGTCATTACACATCTGTGCCACTAGATGGAGTCCGCACTGAAGTAACCAGTAAGCGAATGGAGCATCACAGTGAGTGCATGCGAGCAGGGTCTAATGTAAAAAAGAGGAATGATGTGACCATGCTGAACAAAGGGGCTCGAAAGTTTTGCAAAGTTAATCTGCTTCTGGTCCATTCTTTTTCACAATGTTGATTCTTTTTATTGAGGTTTTAGGACATTCACTCATGCAAGGCTTGGTCATGTCAACAGTATTTTAAGTAGTTTGGGGTTGACTAGGGTATGGCTATGACAAAACGGATTTTTGTTTTTCCACCCTTCTGATGAAGATTTGCTGGTGTGCTTCTGATCACTGTTCTGTTGCATTAACCAATTTTGACCAAGATTTAGCTGTTGAACAGATGGCCTCACATTTGCTTTCAGAAAACATTGTGCATCCCTACCCCCACAACTTGTGCAATATCGCTATCGCAAAAACAAAATATTGCAATAGCCTAAATGATACTCCAATATATTTCTGTGTCACTCAGTCTGAAAATTAATAATATACAGTCACCGGCCACTTTATTAGGTACACCTGTCCAACTGCTTGTTAACGCAAATTTCTAATCAGCCAGCAATGTAGGCATGTAGTCATGGTCAAGACGATCTGCTGCAGTTCAAACCGAGTATCAGAATGGGGAAGAAAGGTGGTTTAAGTGACTTTGAGCGTGGCATGGTTGTTAGTGCCAGATGGGCTGGTCTGAGTATTTCAGAGACTACTACTATTTCTACTGGGATTTTCACACACAACCATCTTTAGGGTCAGAAAAAGAGGAAATATCCAGTGAGTGGCAGTTCTGCACAAATGCCTTGTTGATGCCAGAGGTCAAAGGAGAATGGCCAGACTGGTTCAAGCAGATAGAAAGAATACTGTAATTTAATTAACCACTCGTTACAACCAAGGTATGCAGAAGAGCATCTCTGAACACTAGTGATGGGTTGATGATGCGTCATGGAACGTTTCAACACATTGCCAAACTGTATTGATACGTGTCGATACTGTGTCACTGAATACTGACACCTGCTGGACCTTAAAAAAACCCTACAGGATATGACATCATTGCATATTTTAATATGATTGGGATTGAGTATGTTTTCCTAAGATCGTTGTAGCCCTACTGGAGGGGTTCATGGTCCACTCAGTGACTCCCATGTGCCCAGGTCTCATGTCTGGAAAACAACACCAAATCATCACCCCTCTACTGCCGTGCTTAATGGTGGGCTTGAGGTTTTCACCAAACATGTTGAGCATTGAGCCCAGATGACTCCACTATAGTCCCATTGTTTTTTCAGATGCAGTTTTGTTAACCTCAGTCATGCTCCTGTGTTCTTTTTAAACAGATGAGGCTTTCTCCTCGTTACCCCTCTAAACAAACCCCTCTTGTTTGTTTTGGTAGTAAATGTGCTGACATGGACTTTAACATGCTCAGTGAGGCCTGTAGTGTCTGAGATGTAACTGTTGAGGGTTTTGTTTTTTTTTTAGTATTTCTGAGCATTGCTTGATCTTGTAAAATCGTGGGACATCCACTTCTAGGTAGATTGGCAACTGTCTTGATTGTTTTGCAACTGAACTTATTTTTTAATCCTTTACAGACTGATTTGCAGCAACAGTTGCTTATGTCTTCCCCTCTTTGCGGTGTGTTAACAGATACTTGAATGCCAAAAATATTTGTTTTTATACAGGCCTGTATGCCTGCTGATGATCAGTTAATCATTAGCTGATGACTAGCTTTACCTTATTCCCTTAATTCTCCCATAATTTCTTAAGGTGTTTGTCTTTTAATTCTATAAAATGAATAATGGCATGATGTAAAAACTAATATTGTTGTTTGTATGAGCTGGTATTTGTCTACTGCATAGGCCCACTACAATCAGAGGATTTTTATTATTTTTTTACAAAAAAAAAAAGACAAACAAACTCAGACTTGAATAGGGGGTGCTAACTTTTCCATGATTGTAAGCTGTATGGCTTGTATGATATGCTGATACTGTGGCCTTTTTTTTACCAGTTGAGGCCACTTTTTTTTTCTTATTTTTATATCCACTAAAATTGATAATTTCATGAAGTTTAAAATAGGAAAGAAAGAGCTTTTGCACCGTGGTCAAGTAAAATATATAAATTGGCATTGACACACCTGTGTTTTTTTTTTTTGTTTTGTTTTGTTGTTTTCAGTCTGTTTTTCACATATGGAATTAAATCTGCATGTCATTGCGTACAAATTAATTACACATTCTTTCACGCTTTTGTCATCGACTTCATGCTGTGTAAATCCTTGTATGATGGTTCGACCTCCTCCTCCTTTGTATTCTGTTTCCATGTTAAACAAACTATTTCCCTCCTTCCTCTGTTCTGTTAGTTATTTTCATTGAATGTTTTACGTTCCGCCATCAGTCCACTTTGGTTCACCTCATCTCTCACTCACTCTTTTACTCCCCATTTTTTATTTCCACTTCCCATTTGCCCCCTTCCCCTTGGCATCCACTGGTTTCGTCCACCCTGTGCTCCTCAGGTCTCCTCCTCCCTCCATCCACCCTGCCCCTGTGTCATCAAAGCTCCCTACAAGGAGTTGGGCACATCCGACCAACTGACAACGCTCTCGCCTTCCATACTGATATGACTTTGTCAGCTACCATCGAGGTGACTTGGCCTTGAAAACGTCCCTGGCATTTGTGGTAGTCAACTTACTGTTGTGAAGAACTTATTTCATGTGAACTGAAATAAATAAACCTTATTAGATGAAAAATTCCTTGGAAGCAACTGCTCTGTCTCTCAGTCAGACCAACAACATCCTGCAGGAACTGGCATTTCTCCTGCTTGGCATCATACTGTTATTTTCTTCCTAATACTCCAGTCCATCTCTGTATCTTGTACCTCTTCTCTCTGACCTTTCGGTCAAGTGGCGATTTTGGAGTCACCTTCTAATTGCTATTCCTTCTGTCCTCCCATTTCTCATTTTCTCCATTTTTCTTTTTCTCTAAAGTGTCTCCGTCCTTTTTTTTCTTCTTCTTCTTTCCATCTGACCTTCAGTCTGTCTCATTATGAGGCTGGCTAGCTGTGTGAGATGGTATCAGCGTGAGGCTTAGAAACTGAATTCCACTGCTACTGGATTCCTGAGGATACAATACTCAAGGTCACATAGTTTCATAGAGTGTGAGGCCTAATTTCTTCTTTACTTTCAGTCTAAGAAAAAGAATTTCTTGTATTGTCAGTTTTTTAATAGTAATTTTAAATCCCATCTGATGTTTTTTGTTAATGAATGACCCTTTGTAATCTGTTCATGCATATCCTGAATCTATCCTGTTTTGATAGAGTTGGATAAGAAGACTGATATCTTTCTTGTCTGTGCACAGGTTTGTCTAAAAGCATGAACAAATATAAACCAAACAACAGAATTTCATACCCTCTGACAAAGGTGCATTCCAAAAATTCTAGATGAGGTTAATTTTTCTACTGATCATTAGAAATGGTTTTGAAATTTCCAAAGATTAGCCTTGCATTTGAAGCCATCAGCTTGTTCTTGGTTCCAGCATCGGTTTAGCCCAACATGTTGTAGAGTCTATGATCAAAGATGAAATTGATAGCATCTTCTCATCCAACTTTTGTCATTATGCTTTAAAATATTAAACACTTAATCAAAATTAACTATAAGTTCTTGATCTAGTTTTAGAGCAGTTTGTTTTGTAAACACAGCTGTATCTGTACTGTACAATGAAGGGTAGTATGAAATGATCCTGAAGTCAAGAGTGTCTAGATGGCTGTTAAAATGGTCACTGACATTTTAGCTGCAACAGTGTTTATTGCACAATTCAACCATTGAAGGTGATGAAATATTATTTCTTAGGTAAATGTTAACATGACTGTGACCAAACAAGCTTTTTTAGAATAAAAATTGAAATAACAGAGATGAGTCTTTTGAAATGTGTTTTCTCTTTCATACTTTTGTATAAGATAATTTATTTGGTGAAGAGATGTAAAATGTTTAACAGCCTCCTTTTCATTTGTTAATGTGCATCAATTTTTGCATATCCAGACTGCAACACATTCCAATAATAGTTTGTTCAGGGTCAAATGTTTTTCCTCGTAAGGAGATGAAAGGTGGGGAAAAAAATCACCTTTGATCTTAATCGAGGATTAAGATATTGATGCAATCAGATCTTGGTGCAGATGGCATTGTATCAAGCAACTTGTAATGAGAAACTGTTCAATAGCTCACATAATCACACTGGCAAGGGATTGCTATTAGAAAACTTCCCTGTGCAAAAAATAAAGAAGCCTTATGTTGACCTTATCCAGAGACATCTGTAAAATATGTATTGTGATGAATCAGTATTCCAGATCTTTGGAAGAAAAGAGTTTTGTGTGCTTTTTTGTCCAGTGATGGAAAGGACAATCCACATTGTCAGCACCAAGTCGAAAAGCTCTGTACTGGTATGGGGTTGTATCAGTGCTCTTATTAACGGTCACTTACAATTTTTTGATTGCAGCATTAATGCATTAAAAAAAAAAAAAAAAACAGGACCACATCCTTTCCTAGGATCTTCATGGATTTTTGAAACAATACAATAGAAAAGCACATTATCCATTCATAATTAAAGGAAGAAAAGGCTGCAGATACTGAACTGGTCTGCCTGGAGTCCTGACCTGTTAAAAACAGATGTTGAGATTTTTGAAACTGAAGAAGAAAAAAAAAAATCAACCCACAGCAACCCTTTACACACTTTAAGACATGTCTTCAGGAACAATGAAAGGGGGGGGGGTTGAATGAAATTGACTGTTGTTGGCCTTAACTGCAAAAAGTTTGTGTATATTAAATTCTAAATTAACATTAAAAACTTGGATTCCTACTATCCAAAAAAAAAAAAAAATGGATCCAAAGCAAATTGAATCTTTACCTATTTTTTTTTTCTTGTTTTGTTTTAAAATTGTACCATGCCTCTGCAGCACAATACTTGGTGTGATTTAAACATGAAACCCACATAGTTTCCAGAGTAAAAGACTTGTCAGTGATGTTTGCTTTGTAGCAGACAGGATTTCCCTGGCATGTATATGTTCCCCTCACTCCCTGGTTTATGTTTATTTTCTAATGGTTACTGGATGCATTCTTGCAGTTCAGTCTCATGTTCATGGTTCATGGTCTACTGCACACAGATGGGACATTTTAAATACATTTGACTTTTGACTCAGAGGGCAAAAGCATTGTGGTTTTCTTCACTTTCTTTGTGTGTTGTCCCTTAACTCCTGTTGTCTCCAGGCATTGATAGACAAGATACCATTTAAGGTATGTTGTATCTTCAGGCTAAAGAAATATTAGGCTGCTTGAAGAGCTTCTGACAAAATCTGTGTATCAAAGGTTTTTCTTCAAGCACTTTCAAGAAAACAATTTTAGGAGTATTACCCCATGTTATTTTATTCTGAAGTTATTAATTTTTGTTGAATATCTATGTACTCGGTGGCAAAATTCTTCAAACTGTTTTCATAACAGCATAAATGTATTGTAATGTTTCTGTTATTCTGATTTTGCTTTTTGGGGGTGTTAGTAGTTTACTGTATATGGATGATGTTCTAAATCTTCTCCTGATAAATGGGTCAGTTTAACCATCACTGCAGAGTCCACTGATAATGGATAACAGAGGTAAGCTGTGTGGTCCTGGTTTCTTTTTGTTCCAGTTTTGCTTAAAAATGTGCAGCCTCTCTCATTGTCTGTTTTATATTTAAATATTTTTATTAAGACAGGTTTCTAAACTATTTCTCCCTTCTATTGTACTCTTTGTTTTTTGCCTCCAGTTTGCCCATGGTTGCTGACCTGATGGAGACGTGCATTGATGATGTCCTCAAGGCTCCTATTGTTCCCCCGGTTACAGATACAGAGGAACCAGGGCCTTGCATTGCTTATGCAACTGCCAGTATGACGGCTGAGGATCTCAGTATGGCTGGTGAGGCTATAACAGCCACATTTCAAACTGTATTCAATGAGAAAAGGATTATTTTCTTCGTAACTTTGTTGATTCAGAAATTTAAATATACTGTATTGACCCTAATATAACATGACCCCGTTTGTGAGCAGTGAAATGTGCATACACTTTACCAAAAAATGGGATTGTGAGCGAGGATGTTTCCTTGCACATATCACACCCCTGGGTGAGTCATGGGGCCCTTTGCTGGCTCCTTACTTAAAAAATAGATAAATAAATAGGAAAAGTCTCAGATCCACCACTGGGGAGATTTGTCTTGCATCATAAATAAAGCCCATTGCACTGCAACATCCATCTGGATTTAAATGTGGCCTTTAAACAAAAAAAATCTTTTATCTGAGTAATAACTTCAGTGATAGACAGTCCTTCATTTCTTTTTTCAGTCACATACTCACCTCCCCTCTGCTCAGACTCATGAAAAGTTGCCAGTTTTTTATACTGACATTAATAAGCAGTCTTTTTTGACTCGCCATCGTCATCTATTACGTTGTATAACATCAGATTTTGTTGCTGCTTGGCAACTCTGCAGAGCTTATCACCATTACCTTAAAGTTAGCATCAAAACTTCTTCTCATTTTTGTCACACATCACTTTGCGCAGGATGCCTGCTGTCTTCCTGCAAATGTCAAACCCTCTGGAACTGTTATCTCTAGTAGTAACCTAACAGACAAGTTCAGGGTTTTGGCTCTGCACTGCCAGTTGTGTATTTAATGGTCTAAGGCCCTGATCGTACACTAGCCGCTACCCATATATATATATATATTTATTGGGGACACTGCAAATTCTATTCTAAATCTAAATAGGACATTTTTTTTCTATTAAATTTGTTATTACTTTAGACAAGATGAAAAAAAAGGAATATTTACCTGTTCAAAAAATAGCAGTGTCATTAGCCTAGTAGCATTTCTCTTAAGAAACAAACATTTACTGTATGACCTGAGAAATGCTTGAAGATATATCTTTCCTGTGAATCTCTGAACTAATATTTAGATGTAGAACCACTGTTTCTGAGAACTGCTTCACTTCAACTGTGTTGTATGGAGTGGACCGGCTTCTGTCACCTGTGAACAGGTATTCCAGTGCAGTCCTCTGCATTTCTTGGTTTTGCCTCGGAAACATAATTTTTGATGTCTCCCCACTTAATTACGGGTACTCTATAATGTTAATCTTGTTGGTCTGGAACCAAGATGCTGCTGGCTTACTCGTGTGTTTGGGGCTGCTGTCTTGTTGAAACAGCCATTTCAAAAACATTTCCTCATTAGCAACATGACCTCTTCAAGTATTTTGATGTATCCAGACAGACTATGGTGGCGGGTCTATTTATCACATACCAGGGATCAGAGAAACATTCCCATATCATGATATTTGTGTCACCATGCTTCACTGTCTCCAGTGTACCGTAGCTTGAATTCAGTGTTTGAGGGTCGTCTGGCAAACGCTCTGCAGCTCCTAGAGTTAAAAAAAACAATTTTGCTTTCATCAATTTGGAAAATGTTGCTCCATTTCTCTTTAGACCAGTCAGTGTGTTCTTTGGCAAATTGTACCCTCTTAAGCACTTCTTTTTTAAATTTTTTTCCAAGAAGGGGACTTTGTGGGGGCTTCTTGCCAATAGCTTGGCTTCACATAGGTGTCCTTTTATTGTTACAGTACTCACAGGTAATTTGAGACCTTCTTTGATCACCCTGAAGCCAGTCAGTCTTTGCTAATTTAGGCTGTTCTATCATTAATTCATTCCAAGGGTAGTTTTCCATTTCTACTTCTTCTTTTTATGTTTGGTTTACAATTTAATGCAATTGAGTTATATTAATAATAAGAACATTATGTCATTGCATTAAATGTTTTTAAAAAGTGTAACTATGTCAATAAACTAATAAATGACAAAGTGAAACTGAAATTGGTATATGTATGTATAAAAATTCTTTATTTCTCTTCAGAAGCAGCAGCTCGTCTAAAGCAACTGGAGATGGAGAGTAGTCCACTTCTTAGTACTCCAAAAAGCAATATCAACATTAATGTAGCCATGAACAATCAGGTGAATATTTATTTTGATTGAAATCAATACTTTTGTTGGCTTTTCAGTATAAACAACTAACAAGCTCTGTAACCTGTTTCACATTTGACCCGACTCCAACAGGAGGATATGGTGAAGCTCACAGAGAAGTGCAGTCTGAACAGTACAGGTAGTAGTCCAGTCATCACTCCGCTGCGCACTCCAGAGGATCTGAAGAGCAACATCCTGAAAGCTCAAGCTGAGGCTGCTGCCCTCAAGGTGAGCAGTAGACTCGACAGAATTTAATAAATTAGGGGGAAGAAAGAAAAAAAAAACTTTGATTCTGTTACAGTTAGAGTTGCACAGGGGTGGAGAATTACTGTAAACTTTAAAGAAGTTTTCCAGGGCAAGTTAAGCTGGATGAATTTGGAAATGTATTCCAATTTAGAGACTTTGTATAGCAATGAATGAAAATATATTTGAACTTACAGAATTAAAATGGAAACTATTGGTAGTTTATCAAAAACTTTTACTTAGAAATGTTGTTAATTCATAAGCAGACATGCATGGAAAGTTAAGGTCTTGCTTTTAAGGTACTTTACTAGACTCCTGAGAGCTTTGCCTTCATCAAGACCCAGGTGTTGAGACAAAGTAGTAATACGTTTCTGTTGATCTCTTCACCAGAGAGTACTCTGGGTCCAGCATGTATGCTGCTGCATGTACCCATTTCATTTAGAACTCTTGGTGCATCTCACTAATTGATTCTGCTTATCAGTCTGATTCTTTGTTGATACCCTTATCAGTTTCAGACCGAGTTTCAATGAAGCAGGATTTTGAAGTCAATTCTTGGACAAACAGGAAACCATCTGGAAATCTGAGGACTGGAGTTGTATGATCCACTTTCTTGGTGTTAGTGAGGACTCGAGCTGCAGCGTTCTGGACTAACTGCAGCTGTCTGATGGTGTTTTTAGGAAGACCTGTAAGGACAGCGTTACAATAGTCTAGTCTACTGAAGATAAATGCATGGGCAGGTTTTTCTGAATCATGCAGAGACATCAGTCCTTTAATCCTCAATATGTTCTTTAAGTGATAATAGGCCGATATAACGACTGTGTTCATGTGACTTCTTAAGTTCAGGTCTGAGTCCATGACTACACCCAGATTTCTGGCTTTGTTTTTGGTTTCTAACTTAGCTCTTTGAAGCTGAGTGGTGACTTTTAAATCTTTCTTCCTTGGTTCCAAAAACTATTATTTCAGTTTTGTCTTCATTTTGCTGAAGAAAGTTCTGACACATCCAATCTCGTAATTTGATCAATGCATCTGGTCAGTGTTTGGATCAGACTCTAGTCTCCTGGTGATATGGTTATGTAGATTTATGTCATCAGCATAGTTGAGGTAACATATTTTGTTGTTTTTTTTAGAATTTGAGTGAGTGGGAGCACGTAGATGTTAAACAGCAGTGGCCCAAGATGAGCCTTGGGGAACTCCACGGGTTATTTTAGTTTGCTCAGATTTATAGTTACCTGTAGACACAAAGTAATCACTATCTTTTAGATAGGACTTAAACCAATTTATTGCAGTGCCAGAAAGTCCTACCCAGTTTTTCAGCTGGTCTAGTAAGATGTTGTGATCGATGGTGTCAAATGCAGCACTGAGATCCAGTAACATCAGGACTGAAATGTTTCCACTATCTGTGTTTAAGTGGATGTCATTAAAGACCTTAACTAGACCAATCTCAGTGCTGTGATGTGGCCGAAAACCTGACTGGTAGATATCAAAACAGTTATTTAGCACCAAGAAGTTGGGGAGTTGTTGAAAAACAGCTTTTTCTATAATTAAATCAAACTTTATAAAGCATTTTTCATGCCCTCAGGCAACACAAAGTGTTTTACATAATAATAAAAACAATGTACATTAAAATAAGTTAAAAGCAATCAGACACCCAAATATACTATATAACAGTTAAATCTTACTAATATATCTTACAAATAATCTTAGTAAGAAAGGGAAGGTTTGATATCAGTCTGTAGCTGCTCAAAAGAGACGAGTCAAAGCTGTTTTTTTTTTCGGGAGTAGCTTGATGACGGCTGTGTTTGGGATCTGAAACTCCCCTACCAACATATTGATCTATCTGTTTGCTTTTTCTCTTTCTATATAGGGGCCTTTTGAGGAGCATGTCATAGTGGTTGGAGACAAGAACTGTAACTTGCAGGAGGCCTTCTGCCAGGTAGGATTACAGTTTCACAAGCTAAAACACTGACATTTTATTGTAATTTGTACAAGCAACTTGAAGGAGCTAAGGCCTAATGCTTCAAGCTACTGAGATGTTTGACCAAGAGTAACCTGGTTGACGCACTTGGCTGACTCGCATTTCGTAAACGTTACCGTTGCGTGTTGATCGAAAAAGGACCAGAACAAAGTTCTTCTGATGCAGTTAAAATATTAATTTATTCCATTAACTGATCTGAAAACCATAACGCTGGCAGTTAGCACCACAGCGGTCAAAAACCTTTTGCCCTTCCTGGAAAACACCTAACCAATAACAGGCAGATACCATTTTTCCTGACCCTCAGGTAACAACACAGCGACACCCACAGACACACAGAGTGAACTTCAATTCATAAGAACATATTTGGCTCCTATACAACTGTTTGTTTATTTGCACATTTATACGTATTTAAGGTTCAGCTTAAAGTCCAAGGTTTTTTTAATTTGAACTTGCACTATAATTTTTGTTCCTGATAATTGTTTGCATATTTTGACCTACTATGGTTGTTAAAGTGTTTATTTAAATTTGCTCCAGACAAATAAGCTTTGTTCCTGTTATTTATTTTGTTCATTTAAAAAAAACCTCTTTCTGTGCCTGTTGTTTGCCCTTTTAATGTGAAAGTTTCATTTCGATAAAATTTTGGCTTCGGATGTTTCAATATGACAAGAAAATCACAAGATTTAGTGAAATTATTAAAATGTATTTTTTTTTTAGACAATTTGTATAGCAATTTAGAATATCACAATGATATCGTGAAACCGTGATAATTTGGTCACTATAGTCGAGATCAAATTTTCCATATCGTTACATCCCTAGTAAGTAATAATAAACCCAGATAAAATCAAGTACTGCAGGTACATTTCTAATTGTAGTATATCTGTTACATTTTGAATTGTGCCAGGATTTTCTCGGTGCAGTAGGCCCAGTTTATTTTGTGTAATGTTGGACCCCTATAAATCAAACTGAATATGTCATATATGCACTATATCTCCATTATGATGAGGCAAAATCACTTATACCTAAAACATTATGTGTTGTCTCTTTGCCAGGTTGAAAGTGCGTACTGGGCGAATGGGCAGTAACACATCTCTGACTGTTGGCAGCCGTCCTGACATCCAAGACTCCTGGGATCTGCTCAAGCCAGCCTCGCTGGTCTCATCTGCCACTCCCAGGTCAGTGTCTGTAGGTACTGTGTGTAATCTGTAGTGTTTTGTATATAGTTTACCGTATTTTCGCGACCATAAGGCGCACAAAACGCCTCGGCCGTTTTGAAGAAAGTTTAAGACTTTAAAGTGCGCCTTATAGTCGCGAAAATATGGTAAGTTGTTATATTTATGTCTGACAAATGCTGTTTTCACATTGTATTGCTGTAGAGAGCATTAAGACCAAGAAAAGAGGGAAAAGACATAAGCAAACAGACAAAGATTGACCGCAGCTACAGATTCATCACTACTGATGATGATCATCATCATAATAAGGGTAGAAAATATTAGATACATTTCAAGAAACTTGGGATGGAAAAATCTAGGAAATATTCAGTTTAGTATCTAATGGTGTATGTGGCACTCTTTCAAGTAAGAAAAAAAGCTTCTTAAAACACTTCTGCTTTACAGTGATACAAGGCTAAAGAGCTGAAATATCTAGAATTGTCACAATGATTTACAGTTGATCGAAGACAAATGAGCACTTCTAATCACCGTGCTAAATCAAGCTATAATCTATGACCTTTTATAACAGATACCTGGTTAGGAGAAAAAACAGCAGCACTGTATGTGTTTGGTTTGTATTTGCTGGTTAAACTTGAATATCATAGTTAAAATATATATTCGCAGTAGTAATATCATCAGACCTTATTTGACAACATGTAGTCCTTGGGCTCAAATAGTTTGGCCTCAGGGCTTCTTATGTCATGTGCAGGATTCTAGAAATTATCTGTGCATGTGATGAAGTGCATGAAATAAAATTCTATTTAATTTGCATTAAATGTCACTGTTTTTAACAAAATAATGCTGGAAGATGCTTTCTTCAACCCTGTCTAAGTTCCCTGTTAAAATTTTAACTTGTAATTTTGCAAATTTTGAGTTAAACATTATTCTGGTAAATCCCATGGAAAGCTTCTGGCTTTAAAAATTCATGGAATTTGTAACCCTTACAAAGAGGTTGATTGTTTAAGATGAAGGAAACTGAAGTCAAAGGATATTCAGTGACCACAACACTTAATCTACTTAAACAGACCACAGTAGAACAACAGGCATTTAGTCGTTAAGAGTTTGAAGTATTAGTGTAAAGACCAGTTGAAAGAGAACAATACAAACAAACTTATATTTGCTGTAGTTTTACAAATTTACACTCCAACTCTGGAGTATTGTGGTGCATTATTCAGACATAATGTAAAAAATCAATACCAATTTTACATCAACACACTGTTTACAACAGTGCTGCCTGTTCTTTGTAGTCTCTGCTGACATCTGTAGGTGTGTTTGAGTAGTGTGTGTGTGTGTGTGCGTGCACTATTCTCTTGAGTCACATGATTTGTTTTCTGCCTGGATACTGCCCTGTAGAGAATGGCACATAAAATAGAAAGAAAAGCAGACACATGCATGTTTCATCAGACATTTCATAAATGTTGGGTGCGTGTCTGTCGATGCACCCAATGCTTCCACTGTAGGTTTGTTTTTCTTAAACACTAGTGACAAAATGTCTTGGATGCTGTCTTTTTTTTGTTTTATTTTTACCCCCTCATCTCAAAGAATACACTCTGAAATGTCTTCTCACTTATTGAATGTTTTCATTCTTTAGTGCTGAGAGGTTAGCTGAAGATTTAAACCTATCTGTTTCCAAGATTCCTGCTGCCAGCGAAGGCTTGGCTCCAAAGGTAACAGTTATTGATTGACTATTCTTCAGTGGAATGACTTTATGCAAATAACATGCTGTTATGTTTGTTACACTGGAACTAACAGACTTTAAATGTGTACAAAAGGTCTACCCAATGGTAATACTGCACATAAGATTGATTTCACTTTTCATTTAAGGTTGCAGGCACATTTAGCTGTCCACGTTTGAAGGGTTTGGTTTTTGTTTTTGTTTAATGTCAAACATGGTGTATGATTATCCTGCATGTAGAGTTGGGGAATAATGCAAACTATGTCATAGCTGGCATTTATATGTGTGCATTGTTTTGTTTTGCGTTGGTCTGTAATTACACCATCAAGCAGCAGGTGGCAGTGCAGGTTCTTTTGAGCACCTTGAAAGGGGTACTTTTCATTTACACCAGGTTTCCCTAATGATATGTCCTTGAGGGCCACTGTTCTGCATGTTAAGATGTTTCCCTGCTCCACAATATATGATTTAAATTACCATGAGCTAAACCATCAAGGCCTGCAGTTGCCGTTTAATAATAAAGGCTGATTTATACTTCTGTGTCAAAAATATACTTTATTTTCTCCGTTGCCATGTCTGAGCTGCATGTATGAACTAGAAAAGCACTCGGAGAGTGCAGACCTCCGCCAAGCGCAGCAATTATCGAAAATTTGAAGGTGACCCAGAATCCAAAATTTCTTCCAGATCACAACCAAAATGAAATCAGTTCTTCCTTTTCACATACCGACAACTCCTGAAAATTTAATCAAAATCCATCCATAACTTTTTAAGTTACAGTGGTACCTCTACTTACAAAATTAATTGGTTCTGGAAGTAGTTTTCGTAGCCTGAAAATTTCGTAAGAGTCGCATTTTCCATGTAAATGCCCTAATCCGTTCCAAATCCCCCAAAATTCGAACATAATTTTTTTTTTTATAAATTATAGATTATACATGAAATGACATAAAAAGCTGTAAGAAATACATGTTGGAACTAGAAAAGCACTCGGAGAGCGCAGACTTCCACCGAGTGCAACTATTATCAAAAATTGGAAAGTGATCCAGAATCCAGGATTTCTTCTGGATCACACCCAAAATAAAATCAGTTCTTCCTTTTCATATTTCTGACAACTCCTGAAAATGTCATCAAAATCTATCCATAACTTTTTGAGTTATCTTGAACACAGATAGACAGACAGACAGATAAACGCCGGCAAAAACATAACCACCTTGGCAGGGGTAAAAATTGTTCTTTTACCTGGGTTGCTGGGTTACGCTCATACAGACAAGAGGCCTTCCTAGCCAATGGGATGCCAGGAAGATGCTTAGTGATAGCCAATGGCAGAGCAGCTCGGACGCACCGCTTTCAAACTGAGATACAGAGCCGACAGCTATGTTTACGTTCAGTAAACTCTGGGAGCTGCGAGTAGCAGCACGTACTGTATTTTTGCCTTTTGTATCCTGAAATTTCTTTCGTAACAAGAGGCAATATTTTCCCGTTGAGGTGTTTCGTAACCTGAGAATTTCATATGTAGACAAACAGACAGACAAACAGATAAACGCAGGCCAAAACATAACCTCCTTGGCGGAGGTAATAAAACAAAAGGTAACTGAGCACTGTGAGCTATACACTTTGCCTCACTTGCACCTTGTGACTCAGGTTTTTGCACTCCAGTAACATACCTCAAGACTTCTGAAACACTGACAGTCCAGAATGTATGCTCATATTGTCTGCTATGTTGTCTGTTATTATGTTACTGTTATCTATTATGTCATGCCTGATATCTTGATATCTTGCACTTTATGTCTTGCGAGTTGTGATGTCCTATACATATCTCAGTTGTATGTCTAAATTTTAATTGCACATTGGAGCCTTGAGAAATGCAATTTCAGTCTGCGTGCAATGTACTGTTGCAGTGCTTTGATTGACAATAAAGTTCACTTTGACTTTGACTTTGACTACAGTGCTGCAGAAAAGAACCAGCACTGCCATCTAGCGGCTGGTGGTGTAATTACAGAGAAACGCAAACGATTCAAGTATAAATGTCAGACAGCACAGAGGCTGTGCGAAGCCTACCTGCCCAACTGTTACACAGAAGCATAAATCAGCATTAATGCCTTTTCATTTGAATCAGGTATGCTGGAGCATGAAAACATCTAAAACATGTAGGACAGTTGCCCTCAACTGGGTTGGGGAACACTAATTTATAGTGTTGAGTGTAACACAAGAGACCTCTGTCATTTCATCTGTCAAGTCACAGAGCCTTTGTTGAAAGTAAAACTCATTTATGGTTGCCTGTTTTTATGTTGTCTTGAAGAATGTTTCCATTGTGCCGCAGGTTAAAGCAGAGGATTTTGACCTGCACAACACAGTCCCAATATCTGACAACCTGATTGACTTCACGGATCCAACTCCTCTGGTAAATGTCAATCCTATTTATACCACAAGTGTAATTTCTTTAATCATATGTGGTGAAACATTAGTTTTTCCCTGTCAGTATGAGCACCCACACAGGAAAGCCTGTTGTGATGTGATGTGTCCGAGTTGACTGCAGAGGTCAACTCACTGCTACTTAGAGTGCATTCACACCAGCCCTGTTTGGTCCACTTTAAACAGACCAGTTCGTTTACTGGGAAAGTCCAGTTCATTTGAGGAGGTGTGAATGCACAGTCGGACTCTGATCCAGATCAAAGAAGCAAAATCTGGTTCACCTAGAACCAGAACCAAATGCAGGAAGCAGACTACAACAGAGGGCATTGTGCACACAAACGTGCGCGTAGTGTGGCCCCGTAGCCGGGAGGAATGGTTTGTGGTAAGAAGTGGAGTGAGGATGAAGTAAAAACTTTGATGCATTTTATGCAAATGGGCTGTATATGTGCATGAAATAACAGAAAGAAAAGCTCCTAGACCGCTATAATTTGATGCAGGTTTAGTTTATGTGGCAGAAATAGAGGTTGTCCTGCATTTAGCAGTAGATTAGTGTGGTTTCTTGTGTATTCTTTGTCGTGGCTTTTCCTTCAGTAATTCTGGATGCAGTGACACCACAGGTGAGGAGGGAAAATGTTATTCAAAAGGTTTGGTTCATTTTTCAAAGGGCAATGTGAATGCAAACCTGGACCAAGTGAATGTTACAACAATGGTTGTACAGAGTCTTACCGCACTATTAGGAGTGAATGCACCCTTAGTCAAAAACGAACAATAACAGGGAGTAAACACAGGTCAACAGTCCAAGCCTAAGCTGCACATTATTCAGACTCAACCATATCTTAGGTCATTTTCACATTGCCCCTGTTTAGGTTGGTTCAAAGGAGTTTTGGTAATAAGTGCAGTTCCCGCAGTTCAGTGTGAACAAAACAACCGTGTGGGCTCCAAAATAGCTGTACTGAGAGTTTTCAGAAGAGGGGGTCTCAGAACGCCGGTCACCGAACTCTGGTGTGGTTCATTTGTGGTGTGAAAGCTCCACGACCTTGGGCAGACCAAATCACATTATAATGGCCAAGCCTCCTCCACATGTAGGCAGTTGCAGCATCGTTTAATGGAGCCTTTAGCTGCATAACGGCAAAAACCAAATACAACAAAGCCAGTAGCACCAGTTCTTTCTGCTCCATGTTGTTGTTTATACTGTCATTAAAACCACTTCGTTTTGGTACATTCCAATAATGGTGATGTCATGTAGGCTTGACAAATCAGGAAAAGATATGAAGCAAGCCAGAAGAGCAAATCTGCACAATATCATTGTGTTTAAAGGCTTTGAGTTTTATCTATGCACACAGAGTTGTGTGTACTGTAACATAATAATCATGTTTTAAGATAAAACCACACTAATGTAGATGTAGCCCTTGTCTGACCATCAAGTACAGATACAGTATAGCTATTTGTTTTCATTTCTTATCAATGAAAGCTGTGGGATATTTGGTGATTCTCCTTCTGAGTTGGAGGGCACCATTGACGGGGGCTTCAAGTTTCATAGCTGCTCAGCTGGGCTGGCTGATGTTCTTTAAGGTTAGAGATTATGGTTCAAAGTGAGCATAACAGTTCCTCTTATTTATTGTATTACCAAAGTATTTAATTATTACAAGGTAGTTTTGCATACATGATGCATTTAATCGTGTTTTTCCTTCCTAGTAATTAAACCTTAGGTGAGGCCAGACATCTGGATTGAACACACTACAAACTTGTTACCATTTGCTGCTGAGCTCTGTCTTCATTGTCCATGTCATTGTGACGTGTTTTTCACTAACTTATCATAGCTATCTGGTGTTTCATAGCAGTTTCACATAATGCAGCATACCTCAGAAAACACAGTTATTATTGTATTTTGTAAGTTTGTGTAGACTTCAGACTCTTAATTATATCAATTAAATACTTCAATGCTAAATCATTTATGTCAATCTAGATGCAACTAAGAATTAAGAAATTTGTTTAAAAGTTTGTTTTTTTACTAATTTCATCTCAAAATAGATCCCATTTACACAGCACTTTTGAAGAAAAGAAAATCTCTGCACAGTAAACAAAAAGCAAAGAACCATGAGAATCACAGTGACTGTATGTACTCAGGGACCAGGTGTATATACTTATTTTTCAAACCACTTGTCAGTTCAAAACATTCAGCCTCATGTATCATCTGTCTTACGAAATAGTTGGCTACTGTGTACACAACTCTTGACAGGACTTTCAGGTGGTTATTACAGTTTTTCCATCAATGTGAGGGCAAAGCAGCTTATCCATTACAGAAAATTCCATCACCATTTTACAGCATATTAAAGAACAGCTACCATCCATCCATCTATTATCTATACCCGTTTAGTCCTCTGCAGGGTCACAGGGATCTGCTGGAGTCTATCCCAGCTCTCTTCGGGCGAAAGGCAGGGGTTCACCCTGGACAGGTTGCCAGTCCATCACAGAACAACCATACACAGTCACAATCAGTCCTGCAGGCAATTTAGAACCAACAATTAACCAAACATGCATGTTGTTGTGGGAGGAAGACGGAGCACCTGGAAGAATTCCACGGAAGCACAGGGAGAACATGCAAACTCACACAGAAGGGCTCCTGCCAAAGTTCAAACCAGGAACCTTCTTGCTGTGAGGCAACAGTGCTGACCACCCATGATCAGCTACCATCATCTTTTTTTTGTTTTTGTTTTTTTTTTTAGTTTTGTTTTGGCACTAGTGGCCTTTATTCATAGTGGAGAGAGACAGGAAGGGGGGCAGAGAGAATGGGGAAGACACGCGGCAAAAGGTCAACAAGCCGGGAGTCGAACTCGCGACCAGCCGCACGAGGACTGTAGCGGCCACCTACACTAACCACTGCGTTACCGGGGTGACCCCGCTACCATCATCCTTAAAGTTATAACAATCGCTTCCATGGAGTTTTGAAATCGCGCTAACGCGAGCTAATGCCAACATGCGCAAGCCAGCAGCAGTCTCCCCCCTCTTCTCCCTCATCTCTCTCATCTAAAGCTTCCATGAGATGAAAAAGACAAAAAATCACTGAACCTCATTTACTTTAATTAAAAGTATTAATTTGAATGGAACCACAAGTCAAAATCCTTTAAGTGTAAATCCTTTTCAGTTTGTAATTTTGATGCATGTATTTCCATCAGTTCAAAGAACCTTTATTTTTTTATCAGTCAGTAATGCACCTATTTAAGTTGATGTGAGATATCAAATAGGTTTGTTTGATAGCTTTTAACTTTTTTTTTTAAATGTTTGAGAGACTTGCCAGTAGTTTTTCAATGGAAAAAATAAATATCTGTTCATTTAAAGAGTCCAAACTATTTTTGATTTTGTTCATAGTATTGATGTAATGATCTTAGGTATACGTGTGTGTTATCAGTTATCGGTATCGGCCTTTAGGAGCTGAAAGTTATCAGTATCGGTTTTAAAAAACAGTTATCGTGCATCCCTAGTTTCATCTGAATCTATGCTCAAACACTTTCTTAGACTTAATAACATCAATCCTCTGCTTGGGTTCCAGTTGCCACCAGTGCAGCAGCCCAAGTCTCTGATCACGCCTCGTTGGATCATCCCCTCCACCACTGTGAGTTTATCAGTTTATTTTCATTTTTGCATTTGTTATAGATTCTCTCTCAGAATATCTTAAATTAGATCCATTGCCATGAAACCTTTGACACAGGGTTTAGTATGGTCTCGCATAGTTGCTTTACACTCAAGCAGATGTAGAAGCTGTGCAGAAACTGACGTCCATGCTTCTTCCTCCTCTAATGCAGCCTCCTGGCATCTTTACTAACGGCCTGCTCGACATAGAACCCCCATCTAAGGTCTCCCCTCTTCTCCCTGCTGATCAGGCAGCAGCTTTCACCCCAGCCCCTCCCCACCTCGATCACATGTGTAATACCATCTCTGCCAGGTAAAGTTCACTACATTTGGAACAGAGAGCACATGAAATTTGTGTTGGAAGCTTTGTAGTCTGCTGCATTAACATGCGTTAATGAGTAGAAAAGTTCCCCCTCATTGTTAAGCTTGGCTGCTTTTAGAAATCACATTAAACACTCTTCAGTTTTAAAATCAGCTAATTACTGCTGAGTCCACTTAATCTGAAGAACCAAATCAGCACAGCAAAATCTGTGAGGAAATACCTCCAATCTTCCTGTTAACTTGTCACAAAAGTGATGTTTGTGTGTTTTTGCTCTCTCACTTATTGAGTTTTTTTAATCAAGATTTTTATAATTAAATCAATAATCAAAGTCTTAAAATTGGTGAAACACAACCACAGATGAAGAGCAACACATGATATGTTACAGTCATTAGAGAACGCTAAATCCATACTGCTCTGAGCAGCCAAATGCTACCAATCAAATGCACTTGATTAATTGATCATCAGCAGGTGTGCAGATCACGATAAAAGCAGAATTTTATGAGGTGCCATGGGACATTATTCTGAATTAGCATTCACACACACATATGACACTGAACTCTCTCACATATTATACTGAAAACCTTACACACATACAGGTGAAATCTTCTCATACATACAACTGGAAATGTATTCACTCACATACACTTGTGAAATCCTCTCATACATACATTTGAAATCCTCTCAACTGGAAATCCTCTCATACATACATGTGAAAGGTCAGATTGCAGCTCTCAGAGAAACTGCAGAAAAAAAAAAAAAAACCTCAGAGCTACATCTCCGATGTTAATGCTAATGACAGCTATGACAAATATAGCTAGTCTGGAAGAGCTGTCAGAAGAGTCTCTCCTCTCTAAAAAGAACTTTAAAGTATGGCTTGGGTTTACAAAGCTCTATCTGAACACACTACAAGACTTCTGGAACAATGTCCCTACCCACAGAAACGACAAAATTTTTAGTTCTTTGGTCATGATGTGCAGCACCATGTTTGATGAAAAAACAAATTCTATATCAGCTGATTTCAGGACCAAAAAAAAATAGGTGTCCATTCAGGGTGAAAGTGCATGATTAAAGTTTATACAGGCTAGCTCCTTCTCTGATACATACCCTACACTCCTGTCTCCCACAGCACTGTGGAACAGCCAGCAGCCTCGGAGGATGGAACCAAACTCAGAGGTCTCTTGACCACTGAGCTCTGATGAAGGGAAGAGCAGCTGTCGTCACATCGTTCATCTTCCTGACTGCTTTCCCACAAACTGGTTCAAAGGAAAGGAAGAGGCAGCTTACAAGCAACACAGCCATAGTCTTAGTTGCACGCACAGTGACAAAGGAACTTCACGCTGATCAACCATAGGACGTGTTATCTTCATGATCAAGTATCATTTTATACATTGTTTGGAACAAACATGTCATATTAACATCTTATCAGAAAAGCCCAGCCACCAACCTGCAGCACCATCTCCCAGCAGATGTGAACTAGCGTGGGTCTTGTATGGTACAGAGGTCCCGTTGGAGCTGAAATAGAAATCTGTGACCTCAAATCTTCAGACTCATAAATGAAAGGTGACTTCAGTGGTGGGTTGATGGTGTTATGGCGCTGGCAGTGTGTACCTCTGGATCTCTGAGCTTCGCATGTAGAGCTGCTGAAGTACCCTGGATGAAGGACTGAGAAGACAAGTCTTTAAGAAGAGGTATTAAACCTTCAATGTTGGTTCTTAGAAACAAACCTCTTAACACGATGAAAACGTGGATATGATTCACTACTGTCCTTGTAGCACAAACAGCATATATTTGTGTATTTAAACTAGTTTCATGTGAAATGTGTCTGTTGCGGCCACTGGAAATGACATCTTCACTGGATTCTCATTGTGACACTGGACCTTCCAACTGATGATGCAAATGATCATTTTAGGTTTTGCTGATATTTTTTATAACCCCGTTCTTAACTTTTTGTTGGTTTTTGATGACTGAAAATGCCTATTGCAGGTCTTTTTGACTCTTTGTAGCATCATCACAAAAAAAAGATAATATAACAGTCAGTTTTTGATAAACCTGATTGCAGCCTGAAGTTTTCACATTTTATTTAAAATTTAACCACCGCTTCAGATGCAGTAATTTTAGTTTTTTAATTGGGATTTTAAATGCCAAAAATGAAAACTGGTCAGTTGCTTGACACACTGTGACCACATGGAGTTGTGTAGCTGGACAGCTCCTTTTCAGCTATTTGACTGCTCTCTTAACATATTGTAGCTACTATCATGCCTTATGTAAATGAATGTATTCAACGTATCTCATCTGAGAAAACTGGAAATTCGACAATTCAAATGTGCATCACTTTTAGAGCTGTTCATGTTAGACTCACTATGGCTGATATAGTTTAGCACTGAAGGAAAATCTGTGAAGTATCTTTAAAGCGGATTTTGTACACTGGAAAAGATAAGCTTATTGCTGTACTTTTCTAATAATTTAGTATATGGTATTGACCTTTTTTACGTGTTGTAGTCACAAAGTGTAGACCCTCATTCCAGTTGTGTGTAGACTTTTTCAGTATGATCTTGAACAGGGGGCGACTGTTTTACAGTGTTGTCTTACTGTAGCAGTGACCAGTATTTATGCTCCCTCTCAGTGTAATTGTTCAACATTATGTTGTTGTAGCACACAGCTGATCATACATTGTCAATATGACACCAGCCAGTAGACATGAAGTAGACTATGTTGACAGTATAGCTGCTACAGATATTCTGTCTGGGCTTGTTTTCTTTATAAAAGCAGTAGATGTATTACTGATCAGATGGGAAATATTTCAGATTATGTCTCAAATGTGATTTTCTATCAACCTTTTCTTCTGGATGAACTGATCATGATTCAGTAAAAGCATTGCTACAGTAGGAGACAGTTATTTCTTGGTTATTTTTATTGTTTTGATTTAAAGGTTTAGATTATTAGGTTATTTGGTTTAGATTAATGTCATGTTTATCTGAGCTGCCACCCTGCTCTGCTGTTGAACAGATGTCTTTGAGGTTAAATTATCTTTTACATTCCTATTTTAATCCATTTGATCTGTTATGAACCAAGAAGGCTTTATTTTGTTTTTAATGCGGCAAAAGATGTCACCAAAAACCATTCAGTGAAGGGCAGCATTCTGCACATGTTGAGGCCCACTATGTTCAATATATTGTATGTTGGCCTTTTTGCCACTAGATGGCAGTGCAGTTTCATTTTTACTGTTAAGAGCTGGGCAGAGACCCATTTCTCCCTGAAGATTCAAACTCAAAACTACATCTCATTGTATAGACAGCATTCTGTTTTTTTGTAATTACCATTCAATAGAAAATGGTTCCTTTTTGTTTCTCACAAATCAGTGGGACATTAGAGCATTTGACAAGTTAATAAAATTTGAAGATGTTGAATGATCCAGACCACGTTTTAAATTTGAAGTCAGTTATTTTAGGTGTCATCTAGTGTTAAATATGTTTGACTTTCAAACCCTGGAAACAACCCTGGAGTAAAAACAGCGTCTGGGTCTAAGGAGATGACGTTGAACACTAGTGAGGACCTGTTGACTTCATCGTAGTACTGCCCTTAACCTTTAGATTGGAGTGTAGCTCCAGAAAGAAGCCCCACTACATCTCCAAACACTTACACAAATGGATAAATAGTCTGTGACCTCAAGGTTCAACATTGGTGTCTCTTCTGCCTTTTCTCAAATTTAATATGAGTGACATGGGAGTCATTTGTCAAAGTGATTAGCTGTTGGAGGAGTTTGCCAACATTGATGTTCATAAGACTTTTATTTTGAGTGTTTTGAGAAAATGAGCTGCACATCACCAGCTGAAATGACACATTTTGCTTTGAGGCAATATAAACTCCAAGTTTATTGTGGCTTTTGAAAAACATACAGATGAAAAAACAAAATGAATAAAAAGAAAAAACATTAAACACTTTAACACATTTTTGTTGATACAAACTAATTAAAACAGACACTCTGCTGGTATTTGTTAAATATGGTGACTTTACTCTTATTGACTGGCCCAAGCTACAGAGCAATACATAGTTGGATCATTATTCAGCAGCAGAACATCCTGCAGCTCAATAAGTCAGCCAGGATTGCTCCCCTCAGCAGATGGGCTGCCTCCCCCCCCACCTTCCAAATGAATAATTGATTTTGTACACGGACCTTATGCCAGGTCGTGATTGCTTAAGCAAGCTCAAAGCTCTGGGTGGATTCATGGAGATCTGGCGTACCGCCTGTGTCCCGACGACACCAATCTGACATCACATGGCATTCCTTAAAATTTATTATATGTGAAATTGGAACTCAGTCTTGTTGGAAGAAAACCAAAGGTACTTATTAATTATCTGCTTTGTTAACAGTCTGTCTAGTCATATTTTTAGTTTGGACCAGGATTTATTAGACTCAGATTTTTGACATGGCTATGCAGAAGCAGTTTATTATTTGTTATTATTATTAATAAACAAGAGCAAATGAAATGTCAGTCGATAATCATCTATCACCATAAAAAAAAGAAAGTCTTGGAGGAGGTTCATTCAGCTGTTTTTGATTCTGATGATCCTGGCTATCTAAAACATACCGCCCCCACCACCCCCCCAAAAGAAAAAAAAAGTTACATAAAGACATTCCAATTAATGCCAATTTCTTTTTTTTCCAGAGAAAGTAGGGGTAAGTAGGGGTTTGCAATTCACTGCTTGCTGACCTTAAAGATAGGGTAAGCAATTCTACACAATTCATAAAACAAGATGTTTTGTTGCATTCACTGAATATCTCCTCACTTTCCGATAGCTCTGTTTTTAAAAGAAAAAAGCAACACAGTCTTCAAACACAACACTGGCTCCATAAACTGGAAAAAGAGTGGGGGCAACCTTCCCCCCAGACGATACTAAACACTCCTCCAGTCAATCGCCACAAGGATGGTGGTTTCTTTTCTCAGGGGCGGAAGGGGAGAGAAGAACCAGCTCACCCTGTTTTACTAATTGTGTGTGTGTGTGTGTATATATGTGTGTATATATATATATATATATATATATATATATATATATATATATATATATATATATATATATATATATATATATATATATATATACCAGGAGAGGGGGGATGCAACGGTAAAACTCTGTAAAAATACCAAACCGTTTGGTACGACCTGCATGGGACAATACGCTTTTTTGTCCCGCGGTATTTATGTTCCAATAACTTTGCATTGGACTTGCACGTGAGCGTGCGTGCCTTTTAGGCACACACGCATGTCAATGTGCACTCGCCTCCACTCACTCACAGTGACCAACCTATCACACTTTGGCCAGTTGGCTGCAGCTCATAGATGCAGGAAAAAAACAAGCAGGCATGGCCAGCAGTAGCGGAGAAATTGGGAAAAACTTTTTTTAATCACCAGTGTGGGAGCATTTTGGTTTTGCTGTTGAATACACCGGCGAGGGAGTGAAAACAGTTAACAGAACGCAATCTTCCACCTCCCTAAACCCGCGATCTTACCTGCTTTAGATCCAGTTGTTACCAGCTGTGCGTCTTGGTGCAGCTGATGTGCTTTTTAAAATTCTGCAGAACGAATCATTGGATGCGCATTTAAAGATCATGAACAATTAATGTTCCTGTCCCTCCTCGACCACCAACAGTTTCAGACATATCAGGAAATAAATTCCCGCATCCAACCTTTTCCAGCTTGACACCAGAGACAAAGATCTCCTTGGTTTTCTCCACAGCAAACATCTGAATGAGATCATGCCACAGCTGTACAGACTGATGTGTCTGGCCGTGACTATTCCCACATCCACCACAACTGCTGACCAGACATCCTCTGACCTCAAGAGAATAAAAACGTATGCAAGTAATACGGTGATGCTTAATCGAGAGGTAGAGCCGTTTGTGCACGTCCACATGTGACCAGGTGGACGCACATTTATTCCATTTGGACGCACTCTTTTACGCACCGACATGCGAGTTGCGTCTTCCGCAAACTTGGTATCTTGCGATCGCGAGTTTAGGGTAGTAGGTGGTCTGAAACTACTGAAACCGTGACACAAAAGCCGCGGTACGAATCGTACCATGAGCCACCTGTACCATTGCACCCCTTATATATATATATATATATATATATATATATATATATATATATATATATATATATATATATATATATATATAGTTAATGCATTTATATATCGTTTTTATTTTTCAAATATTAACATTTTACCACATTCTGGAATTTCTTACTCTACCTTTAAAAAAGACATGACTTTATTCCTGATGTAAGCATAGGTTCCTTAGATCTTAAAACTGTATCTCAGAAGTTTTTTGTTTTTTTTAATCTCTATTCTAATCTCTCAGCTCTTTTTTCAACCAGTCCTTTACCATACTGTTAATAACATCCAATTTTAGTGGATTGAATCAGACTGCTCAGTCTTATCCATGAGGTCTACCTCATGGTAAAATCAGTGTTTTAGCTTTGTGTTACTCCCTTCAGTGGTTAAGCAGATATGATAAGATGTGAGGATGGTTGGAGATGATGAAGAGGAATTTGGATAATTTTACAGTAATCTGGCTCTGTGATGTCACAGAATCCTGCAAATATGAATGGCTCACTCAGTGTATTTTTACAGGATATTAGCCCAAGGATTTGTGCCTGAGACGTTAAAGAGAACAGTGTTAATTGCAATGACATAAACATACAAGAAGGGAAAAGAGAACACAGCACCCCCTCAGTCGCCCAGGCCCCAGATCTCAGTCTCAATGACTGAGATTTGATGGTTGAAACTGGGGATGACAGAGGTCCATAACAAGGCCTCATCCTGGAATGTTGATCAGTTAACTGCTATATAAGGACATTGGAGTCTGATTGATGAAAGATTTATTTAATTAGTTAGGTCTTAAAGAAAACTGTCATGAAAGCCAATGGAGGTGCACCAGAGTGATTGTGACTTTTTTACATGTGTTTTCATATTTCTATAATTTTTTCCTCATAAGTGAGTGATTCAATAATAATTTCCAGACTCAGTTGGGGGCGGGGGTAGTTACAAAGGGAAGAATGTTCAGCTTCCAGATAAAATTGATTTGTGACTCCTTGTCTTGCCAGGGATTATAAGTGAAAACGTTCTCCACTACTGTTGCTGTTTCCTTTTTGTTATCAAAAATTTTGAGAGCATGAAGGTGAACATTCAGAAAGAAATGACCAACACCAGCACACGCACAGTTCTCCATTTGTCAGTCCCTTATAGGACTCCATTCAACTTATTTATTGAGGGGGGGCTTACTATCATGAATTTGTAAAAAAGGACTACATGACAACCACATGAGTAGCAGTAACTTCTTTAAATGTCAGATTTACTTCAAAAAATTTTTATTTGGATTTCTATAAAATATATTTAAGTTTTTTTTTTTTAAATGGGGATGTACAGTTGTATATGGAAAGTACAAAGACTTTACAAGATAGTATATGAATATTAAAAATCTTATGACACTTAACATCAGAAAACCTAGTTGGGAAATCGCTAAATATATAGATCATAATGGAAGAAACACATGTGACTTCACACTAATTGCAGTTAAGTATCTGTTCTCTCCACACGCTTGCGTGCCATCGGTGAAGAAAAAATGACAGGACAGTACCCGGACCACCATAAACGTGTAATATCAAATACTCTGCGTAAATTAGTGGTGTAAGGAAAAGTGTTTACTATCTAGGTAAACTCCAGGTGCATTAACAGACATCCTTCCAGTCCTGGACTCACACCTGGCTCTGTGACTGACACAAATCAAGTTAACTGGTCTTGCAGAAGAAAAACACTGAGTTTACCGAATTTCATGCCAAAGCAGTTGTGCAAATGTTGGTCCATCTGGCCGTCAGGAGGAAGTGCGAGTTAAAGATGCCAGGAGTCTACAATCTGTGTGTGATCATGTCCTGAAAGCGCTGCTTCCTGATACATCCAGATGTGCTCCAAATTCAACAGGTGAAGAGGCGGCGCGCAGGTCTGTCCATATTTGCAACAGTCTGTTGTATTGTATAATTAAAAATGAGGTTTCTATATTGGGTTTATATTAGGCGTGTGTATAGTCTGTGGGGACAGGTATTCACAGTCAGAGCTTTGACATGATAAAGACATGAGTGAATGGTTGCTGATCCCTAAAGTGCTGCATAGTGCCAGTGAGTGTGAACTGTGTGTGTGTGTGCCAGGTGATGTGCCAGACTCGGTGAAAAGCCTCATTATTCATACATGAACAGGCACACACAAAAGCACACACTCTTACGCTCTCACCCTCCCTTCACATGCACACAGGCAGCGGTACGTAGCAAACCAGTCTTTAATTGGCAGTTTTCACATCTGCAGTTTGTGTCTCTTTAGGGAAAGCTTATTATCCATCTGTCACGCGTATCAGGGAACAAACTGCCAGAGGAACGCAACTGCACACAGATTTGGAGGCGGTTGCGAACACAACCATAAAGTTTGATCATCTGTGTGAAAAAGAAAATGTGTGTTAAGCATGTGTATTTGGATCATTTAGAACTTCCTTTATATCTGCTACTGTACTTAATATTCTAAAGTTGTTTCTTTTTGTTTATTTAAAAAAAAAAAATCTAAAATCTAAGAAGAAAAAAAAACAAAATAAAGGCATATGCCTAACCCCTCCAGTGCTTCATAGAGGGCTTGTTTTGAGTTTTGAAGCCTGGAGTTTGGCATTTATTTGACAGTTTTTAAAACTGGACATTAAAGTCAGAAGTATCTGACTGAAGAAAACACAAACAACTTGCATCCAGCTTGTCAATCACAGGGTGACTCTGCCCTGAACTATATCCTGCTTTGTTGCTTGTTTTAGACCACCATCAAATAATGATGCTGGGAGTTCGTGATTGTGATCATGAAAAAGAAAGTTTCAGAAGTCCATGATTTGGACAATAGCAAAAGTAAATAAGGCAAGGACACAAGCCTAAGTTGGATACCTGTGAGCTCTGATTCCTCAGGTGGCACTTAAAGAACAGTTATCAATAGCTGATAAGACCACAGGGCCAAGGAATTACAGTGGGAGACCTTTCTTAAACACTACAGTACTGAGCTAATGTCACAGCTTTTAACTGAACAAAAAAGGAGCCTTTATTTAAACATGGCCAGAGGTTGTACTGATGGCCTATGAGGCATCTGGATGCACCATCATCCATAATAAGTAATAAGAATAAGTGTTGTGGTCAGACAAATCTGTATTTCATATATTTTTTGGAAGTAAATGGGTGACATGCTCCAGACCAACGATAAAAAGGAGCATCCAGACTGTTATCAGCAACAAGTCCAAAAGGCTTTCTGATGGTATGGAGTTGTATCTGTCCTCGACAAAGCTCTTTTCCACTTTAGTGATGATAACATTAATTTTTTTTTTTTTTAAAAAAGCTAGAGATTTTAGAGCAATGTGTGCTGCTTTCCAGGGATATAAATGCAATTTTTAACAACCCCCCCCCCAAAAAAAAAAAAAAACATACTGCACACATTACAAAGGCATGACTGAGGAAGAAAAATTTGTAGAAGAGAGTACAGTGTGAATGAAACAGTGTTGCCCTGCTGAAGAGAGGGCTGATGTTACTGTTATCAGGTTCACTGACCTGCCACTGGCTGAACAGGACGCAGAACATTTGAGGCGGAGAACAAGAATCTATGAAAAGAAGTCAGAGGTAAACTCAGTTGTCTGTGTGTGTGTGTGTGTGTTTAAGAGAGAAGCAGAGTATTTCTGGGTTTCTATCAGGAGCTTATCTGTGTCAGTCGTGCCACCTGTGAGTTATCCACAACACCCAGACCGGTGACACTGATCAGTCCCACGTGGTCGCAGTGCCACAGATCAAGCCAGGTGACAAATGCAACCTCACAAACGCGCACATTCACACACGCACACACGACAGGTGCAGGATATGCTGCAGCATCCTCGTGCACATTTCCAAACAGCTGAATGCTTGTTCTTGTCGATTTCCTGTCATAACCTGTCAGCAGGTGACACTCACACTGAAAGAAGTGGAGACACCCTGCATGTGCACACACACACACACACACACACACACAAGTAACCATCATTTCCTCTTTCATTAGATTGTGTTTTTATTCTCTCCTGCGTTCACAGATGCAGTAAAATAACCGGACTGATGTCAAATTATACCAAATAATGAGCAACACATTATGGTGATCTTCTCCTTGTTAGAGCATCTTCTGGAAGTTGTGTGCACAACTGAATAATTTTACAGAAGTAATGATCAAAAGTTTTTAAAATAATAAGTGTGCACAACAGGGACAGCAGCGTGGTAGAAATGGCAAGAGATTTGAAATTCAATAAGGCACAAATGTGTGCAGTTTTTACAGGAAACTTATCCAACAGTTCAGCCAGTGAGTCACAAACAAGTAATGACAGACACTCTGACTGTTTACACTGGTGTTTCTCTGCACATACACAGCTTTAATATCAGCTTTCCACAATGGTTTAGGGAGAATGTTTGTAATTCAATTCCTGTCTGTTTGACTACCAGCTCAGCCCTTAAATCTTTTATTTAAACCGACCGACTACTGCTACTGTACATGGGAGCAGTAAAACAACACTTATTTCACTCTACAATCTCCTGGTCAGTCACTGCGCAAAAATGTAAATTAAAAACAGAATACAATGACTGGGGAATCTCATGAATTGATATTTTATTTGCAATAGAACATTGAAAAGAAGAAAAAAAACTAAAAGTGAGAAAATTGTATAATTTAATCGAAAATATTATCTGCTTTTTAAATTTTTCATCTATCAAACATGTCTCAAAAATTTGGACTGAGCAGTGTTCACCACCTTGTAGTGTCTTCTCTGCTGACGACAGTCAAATGTTTTCAGTTGATGGATTGCAGGGAGATCAGTTCACCACCTGGACTCTTCTATTTACATTGGCCACAGGGGTTTGACATCATCTTGCTTCTCTGATAAAGACACTGGTTCTCAGTCATGAAATCTCCTTAAATCTGTGAGTAGATAAATCACCGCCTTACTAAAAATCTGCTCCACCGTCATGAAAGCTACATAAACCTTGGATTTTTAAAAAATAAGAACTTGTGTCAGTTAGTGAATTTTAACTGATGGCAGGTGGGGACCTGAAGCCGTCCAGGTACCACCATGTTAGAGGGAGTACAGGTGCAGACCACAGTGGGATTCACGAGATTTAGAAACCTTTGATTTAACGCATGTAATCTCATAAATCCTGCTGAGGGGGCAAGTGCTCTTCTTTTGAAATGTTCCCGATGAGACCTGTGGTTGGAGAAAAAAACAAAACAAAAAAAGAAACAGAGCAGTTTCAGTTTCCTTTAGGACCAGGACTTGATGCTGATATTTAGTGCCGTGTCTTCTGTCCAACGAAGTATTTAAGAGGTGAAGGTTTAATGTAATTTTGGATGAAGAAAGAAAGAATGAATGAAAGAAAAATGAACTCATTTCTAAATCAGCAGAACTGTCTACTAGAGACACCTGCATCACTTTTAAAAGTCTCAGCCTAGTGTGAGAGTAACAGTCCATATAAGGATTAACATTGTAAAGTCTGAGACTGATAATATTTATGTGCTCCTCATCTGCATATGTTCTGCACATGCTCAGAGGCAGAAGATTTTGTTCATAGCTACGAAAAGTTCAGAACTACTAACATTCTCATGGATGCTGAAACGGGTGTATATTTAGCTCTGCACTCAGTCGACACACAAATCTGTCCTGCTCATGTTTCATAAATGAGACATTTTGTGAGGGTGGAAGCAAATGTTGTTCTAAAACATAAAGCCTTTAGTCGCCCATCTTCCATCTGCTTAGACACGTTATGGCAATCAAATTCTAAATTACTTATTTAATTTTCATTAATTGGTAAAATATTTGTTTCATAATTTGATGTGTTTTCTGTAATTTATTATAAATAAAATACAAGTTTATGAGATTTGAATACAACTGGATTCTGCTTTTATTAACATTTTGTACAATGTCCCAATTGTTTCAGGGCTGGGGTTGTATTTAAATATATTTTAGCACATCTCAGGTGCAGTAAATGCCACAAACTCATTAAAATATCTCATGAAAAATTTTCATTACTTGGAAATTTTACTCATTGTTCTTAGCAATGATATGATTTATGACATTTCTCCTGAATTAAGTCTTTAAATACTTCCCCAGGTGGAATAATATTGCAGACGGAAACATTGGCCACTGGGATGCTTTTGTATTGTGCTTTTATTCTTTCTTAATGTTCAGCTATCTGTTTGGCAACACTTTGTCCAGATCCATGTGTCCCTCTGGTGGTTTCTCATATCCTGATTGCCAGAAACACATCTGTCATCCCAAACATTGTTTCCATGACAGCCATTAATGAGGCCGGGAGTGGAAGCCTGCGCAGGGTGTCCGTTAACTCAAATGCAAATACCCACAAGCCTATGAACACACACTGTCCATGCAAATGTCACAAACACACACATTCACACACATGTAAATTTTTCAGTGACAGCATCAGTCACATTTGCTTAACTGAAGATGACGTAATTCCATTGATTCAAACAGAACACAATAGTTACTCATTATCACATCTATTGGATCATTTTCTCTCTCACACTCTCTTTCTGGATATCCAGATATTTCCAATGCTTTTTCCAAATAAGACTAAAAAATAAGACGAAAAAAAGTTTTACACTGAAGCATTTACAACAGCAACAAAGCAAGTTCAGCACCTTCCAGTTTGGTTCGTCTACATCACTTCTGTATTATGTAGCACCCATTTGGATTAGGGAACATCAGCAAGGACTCACTTGTAATTTAATAACATTTACATTATAACATACATACATATATTACAATAATATAATGTAAACAGTCAGTCAGGAGTTTCATACTATGATGTGCTAAAGATCAGATTTGGGCTGGCAGTATGAACATAGGCAAACTGAATAAGTGTAGGCATTAAACAAATGCAAATTGTTCAGTGTGACGTGACATTTCAGCGTCACCCTGGGAGGGGATGCTCCTAATCTTGCCGATATTTTGGATATGAAAAAAGGCTGTCTTGTAAACCTGATTAATATTCTGCTTAAACGACATATCCTGAGTGTTGTTGAAAGACAACATTAACATGTCAAATCTGTTACATCTACAACTGATATTTGGAGCTTGTCTCTAATCTTTAGTCATTACTGCCTAGTTGAACAACTGTGCACATGATTATCGTGAGCAGGTGAAGGACATTTCAATTTGACCTGACAGATTTATTTTAAATGCTGACGTGGAAAAAAACAAACAAACAAATTAAAAAAACCCAAAGCAAAACAAAAACATAGGGCTGTTCTTATCATCATCATCATCATCATCATCATCATCGTCATTTTCATTTTGCAGTCATTCATTTTGCAGTCCTTCATAAAAGAGCCCTGATTTTAGAATATTTTAATATCTGGTGATATCTAGATTCTATATATACAGATTCAGGTATAAGAAGTACCCCAAAAAAGTGGACGGTTGCATCTTAAGATACAACACTTTAAATTAATTCATAACTGTGTGTAAAGAAACACATGTCAAATTTTAATTTTTTTCTGATTGGTTATAAACCAATAGGTTCTTGCACTTTGATTATGTTGGACTACTAATGAGAAAAGGAAATGTTTTTTTTTTTTTTTTTTTTTTTTTTGCACGCATGTGTCTGTTTGTGTGTGTGGTTATCTGCTACGCTCCTCTGCATCTATGCTAGCTGCTCCACAGCAGTGCATGGCTGTGCTACTAATTGCTTCATTGGCTGCACCTGTGCAGCTGTGGATAAAGCTTCCCGGTGTGTCCTGCCTGCTTTGCTGCTTGTGTTTTGAACTTTTGATTATTGATTTTATTAAAACCTTTTTACGGTCCCACTGCCGTGTTCAGTCTCCATTTTATGTTGTGGCCGGGTTGTAACATCACACCCGCACATAAACCCCTTTTTATGTGGATGTACATGATGCTATAAATCATGGCTGTTTTTGAATCTTTGCCATTCCTCGTTTGTTGTTCAGTTGTTAAAATCAATTGTGTATAATGTAAAAAGACAGATGGGATGGTTCATTTAACCATGGACATGCATGCTTTCTATAATGATTCGTGCTGCTCCTATTGTTTCCAGAAATTGCTGTCAGTCAGTGAAAAATCTAAGAAGCTTTAATGAAGCAAGGGTCAGAAGAGAAGACTTTTTGAAGAGATTTGCAGACTGATGAAGGATGATCTGTTCTGAACTTTGCTGTGTTTTACGTGTGTGTGTGTCTGCATGTGCAGGTGTGTGTGTGCTTTGATGGTTCAACCCAGAAGACAAGTTTTGCTTCTTTTTGAAGCTCTCCCAGTTGTGTATTTGTTTGTGTTCAGATGATCCAGTTAAAACTCATAGCTTTTATCCTCAGACTAAAATTAGCCAGTGTGAGTCTCAAAACAATGCTCATACACACAAATTTTACATATAAAAATGTGTCTCCATAAACAGTTCCAGTCAGACATCAGAGTTACTGGGCTCTGTTACTGAGGTGTTATCAGTGACTACAGCTTTTGAACTACAACACTTTACTTTTCTTCTTTTTCTTTTTTTTTTTTTACATTATATGATACCAGACCACAAGACAATTAGATTGTTTTGCATCATCAACAACAACAGCGTACTTGTACAGCATCTTTCTAGTCTGGGAACGACTCAAGGCATCAGTTTTCATGCTGTTAAATGCACCCTATGTATCAATACCACTCCAGACCAAATGGGGGCAGCATAGCAATGGGAAATGCCTCTTGTATAAAAGCACAGTGAAGTAATAACCCTCCTCTCATTTTTCTCATCACTTCCACTTGGCATATTCTGTGGTCAGAAGACCAAGTGGAGAAAAACAGTACAGCAACTCTGTTATGCAACAACTGGCATCATACATTTAGTGTAAATATTAGCAGCAACAGTTTAGCCTTTGTACTAAGCTGGAAGACGTTTTGCCAGACTACATTTTTTTATTTGCTTTACTACTACTATGCCTGCTTTGTTACTATTTTAAATCTGTTTTACCTCTTTTTTAAAATCCCTCCTCCTCTTCGACTCCAGATGTGCTTTCATAATGGAACAAAGGGCTACTGGCGGTGAGGTGGTCCATCTTCCAACCTGACTGGGGTCACACTACAAAATCTGACAATGACTCGGTCATCCAAGAGGTTTCCAAATCACATTTTGTCAACAAAACTCATGCAGGGAATGAGGTATAATCATGCACACAATACAAGCTGTTGTTTTTTTAAAAAATGAACTGAGGAAAGAAACAGCTGTACAAGCTGCTTTGTGAAATGATTTGTTAAGAATACAAAGAAAAAATAAGATGACAATGAACATGGGCACAGAAATGAATTTGCACGCACCTGTTGGAAAAGCAATCCACAGCAGTGGATTGTTTGTGCTGTGGAAAACAGAGGTCCGGTAAAATATGATTTGGAATGAAAAAGTAGTTTCATTGAAAGTTAACAGCATCTTCATCTTGTTTTGCAGGAATCCTTTCTGCATAATGATGTCAGTCTTTGCTTTTGAGATTGGGTGTGGCTTGAATGTTATTTTTCCCCAACGGCTTCAGATACTTAGCATGCTAGATATCTATCAGCAGTTGGATATAGCTCAGTGACATGTCGATGAACGCCTTTGATGCATCTGAGTTTTTCAAACATAATGACTGATCTGTGACGGGTGACCATAGATTTGCCCGCCACCCAGTCTGTCAGCCAGTCAGTACTCTCAACATGATTGACATATTAATAAAATACTTCCTCAGCCAGCATAACGTCCTCTTCTTCATTTGAATGTATGCAGGTAGAACAAACCTGTAATGATTTATATCACCTCTAGCGGCTCAATGTGGTATTACAAGGGATTAATGCAATGCAGAAGGTTGCTTAAGATTAAAAGTAATGGTGCACGGCAACGTCTCTTATTATCTGTGGGTGTCACAGCAATGGCACAGTGCAGAGCTAGATTTACCCGAGCAAAAAGAAGTGCATCTTAAAGTGATCCCGGTGCTAGTGTTCCAGTTACTTTTCATCGTATCAGCGATTTCTGTGTAAATGCATCACGACGGCTCTTTTATCAGCTGGCTGAACCAGTTATCAATTACTCGAAAAGACAGCAAAACAACACAAAAACAACAAGATAAACAGGATTTCTGCTGAGTGCCGACATTTTGCTTTGTATGAAATGTGACTGTGATGGGCCAGCAGTAAGAGAGAGCACTGAAATTGTCAAAAGTGAGTAATCTTTTTAATTTAGTCAGCGTGTATGTAATGATGAGGAACACACTGCATAGGGCAGAATCAGAGGCATGAATAAAAATGATTATCATATTAGAATGAAGCCAATGTAAGACAATCAGTAGATTCCCAGCACTCTGATGTATTGATTCATATTTCAGTGACATTCAGAACTATTTCTACTGCTTACACCTCATGTCCACATGCATAATAGAGCATAATATGTCACAATGAAAATGAATAATAGTACCAGCTACGTCCCAGAGAACTACAGCGTCAAATAACAGAAGAATGACAAGAATTGTAACGTCTGGATCCATTATAACCACCATAAAATACAATTGGTTCCAGATTAAGGTTTTTCACTATTAACCTTGGCGGTATTCCTATTACATCTTTCAAGAATATGTCCCAACCCATCACAGAAAGAGCACATGAAGTCAACCAGCCACATGCCAAAATGAAATGTTAACCTTTTTTCATGCAATCCACAGTTACATGAGAAAAACAGAAGGCAATGGGCACAGCAACAGTTGACGCACAGAGCTAGAGTGATGCGCAAGAACCTGATGGCTGGTTTAAGGAGTGATGGGGAGTAAAATGGTGGGGTTCTGCCTTGAAGATCAAGTCTGAGCAGAGAAACATCTAAAACATGCAGCTCAGGGGGTTCCTCAGCATCTGGACTGAAAATCACTTTCACACCTGAAGGCTTCAGAACATGTCAAACAAACTGACTGTGCTTTTCCACTTGGTGCATATTGTTTCATGTCATGTGATCACAGTGGTGTGTGGACTTACAGCATCTGGACTGGGACTCCCAAAAAGGTTTGGTCTTGACACAGGTTTCCTGGCAAACTCCTTCTACCATACAAAACTGGAACAGGACCAAAAGCCTGGAATCACATGAGCTGAGGAATTCAAGTTAAACATGGGCCTTAGTTTCTATAGGATCAAAACTGAGCTAAACCATATAATTCACATTTCTCAACGATTAATGCAGAAACCTCTTGTTTTGCTTTGTGCCTTCGGCCACTCAAGTTACAAAATAATGTTCCTCTCCAACCGTAGTTGTTCTTCATTTTTAAATGAATGGAAAGGAAAAGTGATCAATACAAGCAATATAAAGAATCAGCAGGACGACAACCAATCCACCTTTGCTTTGTCAGAAAAATAAGCAGTTGACCAGCATGTTTTACAACGCAGTATCTTTATTTATTTTTTTTTGTTTCAGTAGGTGACATATTTGAATACGAGGTAAGGGTGTTCTTGCATGGTTTGAAATAACACATTTAAGGTATACTTACATTATTGTCATTGTGAAAAGTCAATAGACCAAAAGGAAAATGCTTTTAAAACTACAAGCACAGAAAATGAACTAAGGTGTGAAAGCGCTCCTATGTCGCAACAGCTGGAAATGTCATCAGAGCAACACCAACGAGTTTTTTAAATGTGAAAATACCGACTTCAGTTTCATTTAAAGGAATATCGGATCACTTAAATGAAAGTGTCACCAAGCCCATCCCTACTATCAACAAAATCACCAAGTAAATGAGTACTCCATCCCAGTCGTTTCTTGTTGCAACTGCGATATCAGTTCACGGTTCTATGTCACACATCAACATCAGTCATTGTGACAGAGGACACTAATGTCTTAAACTTAATGATTTCACAAGCAATTTCAAGATCACAGACAAAATCTCTACAGTTGAAAGATATAGTGAAGAGTCTTGCTTTAGTTGTAGTGTACTCCTGTGAGCATCATCATTAATAATTAAAGAAGAGCAAAACATTGCCAAAGGTCTTTTGCGTCACTTTAACAGTGTCTAAGAATTTGGTTTTCATTTCGACTATACATACAGTCATGGAAAAAATTATTAGACCACCATATTTTCTTCACTTTCTTGTTCATTTTAATACCTGGTACCACTAAACGTCATCATGTGACTAAAACAGACAGAAAAGAAAACACTGAATGCATAAAAGCAGTGTTTTTGGCAGTACAGCGCCATAGCTATTGATGTAAAAACTTAAGTGATTTAGGTTATAATCAAGAAAACCATGGAAAATGGTAAGATATCAGCTCTTAAATAAAACTCTTATGAGCAATCTTTGTGGTTATCGTTATGTTTGTCCAAACAAATGTACCTTTAGTTGTACCAGGCATTAAAATGAACAAGAAACTGAAGAAAACAAGGGGGGTCTAATAATTTTTTCCATGACTGTAGATATATGCATATATCACAGTTATGAAATTCATAGCGTTATTTTATTCACTCATTTGTAGCTTTGCTATCGTTGTCTTTTTCAGTTTCTATTTGTAACTCTTGTTTTAATGTGGCATAGTTTTACTGGCTCAGTCTGATAAATCTAGGGATGTGTTTGAATGAGACTGACATCAAATTTGAAATGCTTCACTAAATCGTCCTCTTAACCCCTTTTAGATTGTGAACAATCACGCCCCCGCACACTTGGCATCCACCTTTTCATGAGGTCAGGGTTATGCTCTGTGGCAAGCCAAGCACTTCTGAGAATAATATCAGTTCTCCATGGGAAACTAATGAGTGTTGGACATGCCCAGTGGCCACAGAGGACACATTTTATTCCATCACACTGGGCGTCTGTGTTGTGTCTCTCCGTTTGAGTGTTTAGAGCTTTTCGCTCAATGCTCTGCCATATGGCCACTGTGTCGGTCCGCTACGGGAATTTTTAGGAAAGTCTTGACTTTCTGTGCCCAGACGTGGCCCAATCATGCTAGGTCAAGATAGAGAGAAAGAGAGTCCCTGCCCACAGATGGAGTAAATAATGGTGCTGGGGGGGGGGTGGTCTTTCAAAAGGATGGAAAGACATTTGAACATTTGGCTTTTGAGAAATGTAGAGTGGAGGATTCATTGAACAAGATAAATTTGAGATAATCTGAGCTGAGAAAAGGGAGAGGGAGGAGACAAGGATGTCAAAAGTAAAAGAGTCAGTGAGAAACAAAAGACAGAACTATTCATTTGCAAAAAAGAGAGGAAGAGGAGGAGAGCAAAATCTGGCACATAAAGACAAAGAGAAATGATGAGAGAAGAGAAATAGAAGAAGTTAAAGAGAGGAAATGGAGTGAGAGAAAGTGAAGAGGCCAGGTGCTGAGTCTGAGCAGATGGAGGGAAAAGAGGGAGGGAGAGAGAGTGATGGCAGAGGGGAAAACAGAGAGAAGTTAATGTCTCCACTGTTGTTTGATGGGGCGTGTCTGTTCCAAAGCCAGGCCACTTTTCTACACGCTCACTAAAAGACCCTGCTCTTTTTTTCCTCTCCCTCTGTTTCTATTGCTGATTCAGTTCTGCAGCTTGGCAAAGATTTCTCTACATCACAAAAGGCGCTCTAAACTGTTCACCGCAAGCTAACTTTGAATAAACTTTCCTCAATTAAACCACATTAAAGCATATAATTCACCATTTAAACATAGAGCAGATCATTATCAGGTTGAATCTATAGTAATGGGAATCACTTCACTGGCTTACAGTGAAACAGCGTTGGTGATCAAGCTTTAAAACAAAACCTCAAAAGGCTACAAGAAGTCAGAGTCAAAATGTTCATGTTTTGGTAGCTTTACTCTCACAAGACAGATGAGAGTAATGATGTCCACTCTGATGAGATGAGTGGTTCAGGATGAGGACTGTAAAGCGGTAGCTCATGGAGGACTGAGAGTGACAAAATCAAATAGTCCTAAAAAAGACTTTAATGGCTCAGCAGATTAATTAAAATTCAACAAAAAAATAATGTATTATGAAAAAAAAGTAACATCCAGTGGATCAAAAGTGACTTCAGTTGTTTCTGCCTTTAACCTTCATTTAACAATAAAGTGTTTATTTCCTTCATTTTTACCTCCAAACTGTTTGTAATTACTTTACGTGGATAAATATCACAAGTAACACTACCGTGTAGTGGCTTTTCTTAAAGGGGCGGAGGGTGGGGTTCATGAGTTCATGAGAGAAGTCCTGTTGATGATCAGGAAACAAAACAGAAAAAAAACCCAAACCACGCCACAATAAACAAAACTTTGAGAAATGACTTACATTTTCAGCAATGACAAATTCAGAAATCCATCCATACATGTTGGAGCCAGAATCAGGTCTGGAGTATGAAAGTCATGAAGAAACCCCACAACAGCAAAGATTTCACACTGAAAAACAGTTTAGCTAAAGCTCATATATATCACACATGTCTTTCAAGGAATTATGAAAAAAACAAAAAACAAATTCTTATTTAGTGTTTTGAGAATATAAGAGTAAAAACCTTGCATAAGCTTGTGTTTTGGGTTGAAATGTACCCTTTTCACAAAGGTTATTATTACACTTCAAGCTTCCAATTTTTAGCTCTGTCCCTTAACCGTGACATCGTCAGTGAAGAACATTTTGCGACTGTGATCTGGTCTTTATCTCAGATGATGAATATATTCAACTGAATTCAGTTTTACTTCATTAATGGAACGCTACATACTGCAGCAAATCTGTCAACAGTCACTTCAAAGAGTCATCATATTGTAATATAGCTGTGGGCAAGAAGGTCTGTGTACTGGTCTGTATTGCAATAAATCTGAGGAAACTCAGACTGAAGACAATCTGTGTTTAATCAGTATATTTTCAAGAGGATGTGCAGTCTTACACCGATGACCTAAGCTTCCTCAAGAAGTTCTTTTCTGGTCGACAGTATTAGTGTTGCAATTCCAACCCAGTCTCTTCCCGAGTCTCTTCTTTAATGTGTGATATCAGTGTAACTGGTCTACAGTTGTTGGAGGCACCACCTGATTGAATTGAGTAACAATGCCCAACCAAATATATTTTAGGTATAACAAACTGTTCTGTAATTAAAAACATGAAGTTTAGTGGCAGAATAACTGCTGGGGTGCTGTTACCAAGATTAAAATTAAATGGGCAACAAAACTGTGATGTTACTGTGGGCATAATATTATACCTTCAAGTGTCATGCTTTGATGTTATAATCTTTCAATTGTCTCATTATTTTCACACACAATCAGAGACACGCACGCACTCGACGCACACATCTGCCCAACTGTGAAGTCCTGGAGACGCTTTTGCTTTCACAGAAATGGCAAGGACAAGCTCTGCTCTTTTCTGTCACAGAGTCAGTGGAGCAGTGCAGACATAAACATAATAATCCCTTTGAGCGCCGTGGGGGGACAGGATGTCCATATTTGGGAGCGAGGAAAAAGGGAGGCGTGGTGGGGCCTACAGGGCCACGATAGGGAACTTGACATGGCGGAACGAGTGAATTATATTGGAAAGCCTGAGAACAGTTGAGCATCCAGACTGTTGGAGTGGGCTGATTGTCTGTCTGAGGTTAATCTACTCTCTGTCTTTCTCACACACACACACACACACACACACACTCAAACACACACAATATGCTCGTCTGTCTCCTTTCCCTCTTTCCGTTTCCCTCTCTCCACGCCTCTGTCCTTCATGGCCTTACTTTCTAAAACTCTTATTTTTTTCACATCCATCTGTCTTCCATGGCAACTTTTACGTCTTTTATTTTTTCTTAATGTGTGACTTCTTTCTTTCCAGTTCCAACCTCGATGCGTCACACCCGTTAGCTTTCTATGTAATGTCCAGTGTTTTTCATCAAGATCACTATAATGCTGAATGGTCAAATTTCTCTTGCACCAACTGTTTTGCCTTCCACACATTGCATATTTTTATTTTTTTTTTCCAGTAGCCAGTGGTTGCCAAGAATTTCAGAACTCACATGAAAAACCAATCCAGATACTGAATATCCTTTCACTCCTGTGAGTTGTGAGCTTACTTGTTTTACCAGCAAATCCCACAGATGCTCACTGGGATTGAGATACGGGGACTTTGGGAGTCAAGACAACAACCTGAACTGTCGTCATGCTCAGTGAACCATATCTGAACAGTTCTGTTGCTCTTCAAGTCTGACGCTCACTTGAACAATGACAGTGCTTGGTTGGGGGACAGGGGTCAGCATGACCACATGAACTGTTTGTGGCGCTGCCACCTTGTCATGCTCTAGAGATTCTATTAATCAAGGTTTTCTTGTGTTCCTTTCTTTAAAGCCTTTGCTCTGTGTTTTCTTGTTCTTGTTCTTGTTTTTCAAACCTGATATTCAATGAACATGCCTAAAAGTTTTTTGTAGGCCATCAGATTCCTGATGACTCCTCTGGGCAATATTTCCAATATTTCGAGTTACAGTTAGTTGTAGCACCTCAGCAATTGTTTTTATGTAACTTTCTTATTTGTAAATTTTGGTTTTGGCACCAGTGGCCTTTATTTGACAGTGAAGGAGAGACGGAAACAAAGGCAGAGAGAACGGGGAGGACACACAGCAGGGGGTCATCCGGGCCGGGAGTCGACCCCGTGACCAGCTGCATGAGGACTTTAGCCTCTGTATATGGGCTGCCTCCCCTAACCACTACCACCAGGCGGCCCTGTAACTTTCTTTTTTCAACCCTCATTTCAGGCATACACTATTGATTTGTTTTTCTCATGTGTTCATTCAGTGATGTTTAAACCCAGCATCTCTAAACAAGGCTTTTTTACGGCTGGAAAATCCTGTCTAAGATGTTAAGGCCGATTCTGATATACCAGGGAGGAAAAAAAGGCCTGCAGGCAAAACAATAACGTGCATTTTGACTTACAGAGACCTCCAGCCATGGATTGTCCCTATACCAGGAGCTGTTGAATGCCCTCTTTCTTGTTCCATGCTGACCTCTTGATAACATTTTCAAACATGGCTGAACAGGACCCTCATCTAGTAGTTATTGGATATACATCTCTAGGGGTTAAATGTGAATAATATAACAGCCCTCAGAGGCACAAGTACCAGACTTAGTTTCATGTGACACTGGTCTATAAGCTGAATCAGCATTCAAAATTAGGCTTATTTTGACAAAATGACCTTTTGTTACAGTGTGAGGCTACACTTTTCAGTGTCTGAACTGGGCAAGCAATTTACGCCCCCGTACATTTGAGGAGCTGGGAGCTGCCAGAACTACTGATACTGGGGCCTGTCTGGGCTTGATCTGCACCCAATTTATGCTTCTTTACAAAAAAGTCAGAAATATCTGACTTTCTTTGTTTCTTCATTGTCTGTCCGTACACAAAATAAGACAGCCTAGTGACGCCTCAAGATTTTGTTAGGCAGAATCTTTAACCACATGTTTTTTTTCTTTAAATATTTCATTTTGAATGTGAAACATAAATACAAAAATAAATAACAAATAAACAGAGCATAAACCAGCACCAAAAAAGAATCCAATCCATAGCTCTACCATAAATTGCCCATGTTCATGTTCAGAGTGGAAGGAAGTCAAAACTTATCAAGTCCCACTCCTTATATTTGCATTCATAACTTATTAATTAATAAGGTTATTTCAACCTTATTTCAGTCTTGGTTTCATAATAATAACAACAATAATAAAAATGATGACAATATCATATCCTTCCATTAACTTCTGTTTATCCATAATCGGGTCACGGGGGCAGAGAGGCCCAGATCTCCCTCTCCCCAGCCGATTCTTGGACTATTGGTCCAATTCGGAATCCTTAACCAACCAGGGTTCACATCAGCATTGAAGGGACAGCCCATGTAAAACTGTAATTTTCGTTTCAGCTTCTCTCTACAGCAGCCATTCCCAAATTTTAGAATACCAAGGCCCAATTTGAAATGTGAAACATATATGCAGCCCACCGAAACCTTTAATCACAACTGTGATCAACATAAAGGATAAGGAACCATGATCCGATATTAATGTAAGGGGTTAAGTGTTATCTTAACACTTAACTGGTTTGTTTTATTACTTCTTAATGTGTTTTTTAATCATGTCATGAATATTTTACAGTAATTAAAAACATATATAAAAAAGATCGAGGATTGAAAACACATTTGTTTAATTTTAATGACCGCTCACGGCCCAGCTGCAGTCCTGCGATGGTCCACCAGGGGGCCGCGGCCCTGGGGGTTTGATCTGTGGACATGGCTGACCTCCGGCTCCTGGTACTCAGTGTTTTGAAAGTATTTACTCCATTCATGATTATTTTGGTTCTGTTTTTCCTTTTATTTTCATGTGTGATTCCATGTTTATGCCACATGATGCTAAAAGCAATGATGACATCTTTTTTGCATGATCAGAGATCTGATCCATTCCCCGACATCAACTGGGGTGGTGCACCTGCGGGTGCTTCTGAGAATTCAATGTTCTTTGCTTTAGATAGTCTTGTAGCCTTTTTTTCCCACTGGACTTTTTGGCCTAGTCTACAGTAATTAGCCTCTAAGGCAGGGGTGTCAAACTCATTTTCACTGAGGGCCACATCAGCATCATGGTTGCCCTCGAAGGGCCAGATTACATTTTGTTACATTCATGTTGTCAATGTAAATCAAAATAAATTAAACTACACTTTAATATATTGTTAAATGGTTTCTGTGTTTATCATGTATTCAAGTTTCAAATATGTAACTCATTATTATATTAAACTCAGGGATTGTAGTTGTAAACCTGCTCTTGTACAGGTGATGTTTAAAGGGTCCGTTGCCGCGGTAACGAACTGAGTATCCATTACCTTGGTTTCAGAAGCAAAAGCAATTCTTTGTTTTCTTGTGGGCTAAATTTAGCATACTTAGCTTCCGTGTTTGCTGTCAAAATGCCGACTGACAGCGCTTCATAACACAAAAGACATACTGTTTTTTCAGCTTGAGATACAAACTTGTATTAGTTTTCCCATCAGAAACTGCCTTCCTTGTGCATCATTTTTTCTTTTCTTGAACATGTTGGGGTTAGTTTGTAGAGATTTTTCTTCAGTCCATCAGTTCTAAAAATCGTCTTGTCTCGTTAATGGTAATATACCGTTATCGTTGTGGGTAAATACGAAATGCATTGTGGGAGATGTCGTTTATTGACGATATGTGCTTTAAAGCAGCATAAGCTTAAATTAAGTTTTATAATGTTGGTTTAATATATAAGCCAATAATGCACAAGCTCTCGAGGGCCAGATAAAATGATGTGGCGGGCCACATTTGGGCCTTGTGTTTGACACATGTGCTCTAAGGGGTCTTTTGCCGTTCCCCTTATTTTTGGAATCTGGCAATCTAAATTATACTAAAATTCAAAATTCAAACTCTAAATTTAATCACTTTAATCATTCATCACTCACCGATCCCTTTAACCAATCAACTGATTCCAATCTGAGCTGCAAACCCGTACACATAGTGGGGACGGGAGTTTGGACGCTGGAGGGGTCACATTCAGTAGAGTAGACTGGGCTCCATTATTCCCTATTTAGCTCGCAGTTGTGGGCTGTGCCCTTTGGGTGGGAACCGCGTTTTTTACTGCTGTGATCTAGATAAGCTTTTCATATATGCAAAACCAAAAAGTAGGGATTGTGATATTAAAAATCGCATTCTGAGGTCTAAATTGCTGTGTCATGAGTCCATGACTTTTGATCTCGATTCCTGTCTGTTCAAAGGTCATGATTTGTTATTGTTCTGGTTCCATCAAGTAGCTAAGTTTTAACACGTAGGCGTCTAGACAGTGTCCAAGGTCCTTATGTTTTCATGTGATGTTTTAAAGACGGCTGTTCCCTACTGACAATTTGTCATTCTGAACCATCCTTTGTTCTGTGATGTGAGCTAATGACCTCTCTGAATTGTACTGCTTGGAGAATAAAAATCTGCTTTGCACCTCAGTCGTAGTCCAGCCTATTGTTTAACAGCCGACTGACTGCCTCATCAGAACACAATTAGAGCACAATTGGAGTATATGCTTATGAGGAAGATATACCCAAATTTTAAAACAACAGTTATGTTATAGCTTTTTATAACGTGAACCTACTCGCACAGTTGAACTATTGGAGATAAAATCTCTTCTCGTCGACACATTCAGTTAAATTGTCATTAGTTTCAAACTCACAAAGAAACCACTTTAAAACTTACTTCAGAATGATCCAGTTTGCCCCCTGGCTCCACGCCAGACTGCCACTTGAAAGACATTCTGCTTTAATTTCAAGCATCCTTCAATGATGCATGCAGTGACCTTTCAATTGCCTGGGGTGCTATCGGAGGTGTCCAGTCAGATTCCAGAGGTGGTCAGTGCTAGCCAGGCCACCCGTCTAGCTCCGTCCCTGCTTTTGTGATGTGTGATGCCAGCTTATTTGTATATTTGCATGTTTCTCCTTCTTTATATGTCAATTAATTTGTTGCACTTCTGTTGTGCGTCCTCTTTGCGCTCGCCAGTCAGCTCTGTCTATGTTGCTCCCAGTGTGAGTCACATGTTTTCTGCTTGTGTTTCTTACCTTTGTTCTTGGGGATATTTGTTGTTGGATATCCAGCAGACTTAGTACAGTGGCTTAGCACTACTGCATCAGAGCTACAAGGTCTTGTAAGGTCTTACCTCTGGGTTGATGCTAGCCAACTTTCGGCCTGTCTTTCTTCAGAGTCTTTCAGGACAGCCCAGAGCCAGCCACAGTTGTCTTTTAGTACAATTAACGGCACAAAAAAACACATTATTTTTTAGAATGTTTTCATAGCTCTCAATTCACATCTTAGATGTGAAGTTGACTGAAAAATGCTTAGCACTAAGTTGCTAAATTGAGGACACCACAGACTGCGATGTAGCTGTCATTAAAAAAAAAGTGGCAGACAATCCAGGTTATTTTTGCATATTGCAGATTGTATAGTTGTTTGCCTAGAGCATACTGAATTTAGGCAAAGTATAACACTATATACCAGCATAGTGTGAGGGTCAAATCATCAGCCATTAGGTGCTGATGAATTAGGAAAAGTGTGTTCTCTCTGTACCTTCTTGATACTGCAGTAGATCTAAACAATAAAGATGAGTAATCAAAGGCACAGTAAAAAGCACAGTATCAAGAGAAAGTGTAGTACTTATGAGGCAAATGAAACTGGAGGCTGGAGGCTGACGCGTTGTTATTTTTCCACCAAGCAGTGGCAAGTAAAGTCTGTTGCTCCCATACTACCCAGACGAATGTTGCTGGTGTTTCATGTGGCCTTGCTGACATGTGGTATCGCTGGTTGGATGAACTCCCATTATGACTGACCTCTCTGAATCAAGAGCAGTTTTTTTTTCCTTCTATGCTGCAAATGGATGTAAAGACTCCTGCTGGTGCACTGCAGCCCATTTTGTTTGTATTGAACATTTTGTCTGGGATGAAAATTATGTTATAAGAGGAGGGAGACCTGCTCTTGGCTCCAATTTTGCTTAAATATATTTCTTTCTTACTTTTCTCTTCCTCTGTTCTCTTTTTCTCTAATTTTTAGGTACTATTCTTTCAGAACAGCCCCCAAAATTCTAATTCTTACACACACACACATCATGTTGTGTTATACATGTGGAGTTATTATCACTAAAATAAATGGCCATAATTAATAAGAAGAGGCAGGATTTCTTTTGTAAGGACTCCATAATGTACAAAACTGCACAAAGACATTGAAAGAGGTGACACAGCAGGGACCTTTTGGTAGCTTTTCTTTCTGTCAGGTTATACGCCAGTTGTGAGTCTGTTGAACCTTTAGAGTGGGACTACACGTCATGGCAGTTTTGCTTATTATGTTTGTGATTGCAATAGTTTATTTTTCACTTTAACATAAAGGAAAATAGGGCATACTTTCAGCTGGTGTAAAGTTAAAAAATGCATCCTTAGCCTAACGGCTCTGAGGCTAATTAAATTTCCTATGTTTTTATTCTCTTGAGGTCAAAGGATGTCCACTCAGCAGTTGTGGTGGATGTAGGAACGGTCACGGCCAGACACGTCAGTCTGTACAGCTGTGGCATGATCTCATTCAGATGTTTGCTGTGGAGGAAACCAAGGAGATCTTTGGGACATTTCCCTTCAAGATCCATCATGGTCTACATCACAGTCACTTCTATTTTTAAACAGGTCAGATCATTAAATAGAGCTCCGTGGCTCTGGTGTCAAGCTGGAAAAGGTTGGATGCGGGAATTTATTTTCCGATATGTCTGAAACTGTTGGTGGTCGAGGAGGGACAGGAACATAATTAAAGTTTAAAGTTCACGAACAATTAAGGTTTTCACTGTTGTGGAGTTACTGCGCGCGTATCCCTTCGTGCACTGGCCCTCTCCTTGTGCTCGAAGCACCCGAGATGCGCTCAGTGGTAGAATGTAGATGTCATCATACCTGCTCCTCTGGCTCAATAGTGTCACAAACATCTTTCACCCCTGACAGGCAGAACTGCTCATCCAATGATTCGTTCTGCAGTATTTTAAAAAGCACATCAGCTGCGCCACTTTACATTTGTCATCTTGTCCACCATAACACCGACAATTGGTGTTATATACTATATAGTTCAGAGCCATATAGTTGATACCGTGCACACACATAAAAATACGCACAGCTGTCCCAGACTCCCAGCACCCCCTGCTGAGAATATGTTACCGCAGCTCTGCCTGTGCATGTTTACCGGGAGCGCACCAATTATTTGGGACTTTCAGGTTGCCGATAGGAATTGTCTGTATATAAATATTTTTATGTATATATCAGCGCAGAGGAGGAGGAGGAAGGAAGAGGAGGAAGCTCTACAGCAGAGTCCCAGACGAGCTGCGCATGAGAGCAGCTCTGATCTGGATGAAAAGACGCTCCATAGTTTGCAGGTACCGCAACCTGCTCTTAAAGGCAATGGCTACTGATGCACTGATTGGTTTAACAGGTGGAACGCCCTAACCACTCCTATGCATAATATAGCGGGTAGCGCAGGTAAGATAGCGGGTTTCGGGAGTTGGAAGATTGTGTTCTTTGCGGGGGAGCGCCTCTCCCGCTACCCGCTATCCCTAAATAGTGGCTTTAGGAAATTTGCCAGAAGATCGGCCCCATAGTCTTCTGATTGACAGTCTAAATCTGTAGTGTCAAACAGCTAGCTGTCACTTTAGCTTTTTAGCATCTTTAGTGAACTTGATGTCTGAGCAGTGAATAAAGACATAATTAAAACTTTAAGCAGCAATTATCTGTGTGTTGTGCTCCAAGAAGCTAGTCTATGCATCTAGCGGCAAAAAAGCTCTTCACCCTCACGAAGGAGACGCCGGGTAGAAAGCAGCTGTTCGTGGGGCTCCGACACACAAGCCATTTACCGGAGCAACAGTTTTTGAGCTTCTCCCTCCCCACACATCGTTTTTACCATTTCGATGGCAGCAGGCAATATTAATGTCCCAGCAATGGTATGTGGCTTCATAGCCTTTGCTACGAGATAGCTCATCTCAAAAGATGCTTTCAGTGCCCGTTCACTGACCGTCACAGCCTCTCTGAAGTACACTCGCTGCTTATTCAGCTCGGTATATTTCTTTTCGAAAGAAGATCTTGGTTTGCTGAAATGTTCTCTGTGTGTTGTCTCAAAATGTCTTTTAAGCTTATTGGGTTTCATACTCTCGGCAGACAGTACGTTACCACATAGCAGACATTGCCGCTTTTCCTCATTGCTTTCAATGATGCTGGTAAATCCATACTTAAGGAAACTTTCGTCATATTTTCTCTGTCTTTTTGGTGTCTGTTTCTCCATTTCTCTTGGAGATGTCCTAGCAGGGCCAGGCGGGTGAAGAAATCTTTTCATTTTCTTTTTTTCTTTGCAATTTTCTGTCGGTCCGATTTTCTGACTGCAAGTTTGTGTCTGGGCGGGTTGAAGCGTGGGAACGCATTCTGCATTGGTCACTTGTTGCATTCACATGATCGGGTCAATCAAGATATGCCCGCTCAGATATTATATACTGCTTTTTATTTTAACTTGATTTTTATTAGGGAAAATGAAGGTGTAGAATAACTGTTTCGAATTCTGTGTGGAGCTTTTAATTATAGTTAAATATATATATATTATATATATATATATATATATATATACATATATATATATAATATATATATATATATATATATATATATATATATATATATATATATATATATAGATATATATATATATATATATATATATGTATAATCATAAAAAAATATTTTTCATTAGTTTTTTGTTTTTTTTATCAATCACTACAAATTTCAGGTTACCCCATTTGAATTCCAGGCGACACCATGTGGGGTCACGACCCCAAGGTTGAAAAACACTGTATTATATATTTCTGAAAAATCCACGAATAACTAAAACCGTGGAACTTAAAGTGCAAATTGGCAAGGGATCACTGTATTGTCATTGTCATAAAAAACACCCACACATACGAACTATTTATGATTGTTAATGCAAGAATCACTTGCATCTCCTAAACAAAAATTAACATAAACATTGTCTTTATACTGCTATTTTACCGTTACTTATATGCTTGCATATTAAACAGGAAAAAAAATCTATCTGTATCATAGCTTAATAAACCATACATTTATTTAAAACATCCCTTTTCTGTTTGAAATGAAAATTCTCTGATATGTAAACATAAATAATGTCTCATAACTAGTGTCATGTGGTGAGATTTATGACTGGTGAGGCACTGACTCCATCAGAATCAGATTTACACATTTATGAACCCAACAGAGTAGATTATTCACCATTTGGTCAGCAGTAGTTAGCGGGTTATGTTTTATATGTCATATCAGCATCTTTTAAAAATATTTTCTAGTGGCCTTTATTGGATAGAGAGAAAGTAATGGCAAAAAAAGGGACACAAAAACACTGGAAATTGAATTTACAAACCACTATATCAGAGTCCACCCACTTAACCACTAGACTACCTAGCAAATACTATTGTAGGACCCCGACATTATACTGACTTTTTAAATTAAATTGCCCCATGCAATGCTGCTGTGATTAGTTAGGGTACCATTCAACCAATCATCCTTCAAACAACATTTATAGCCTATTCCACAGACGTTGCACCAACACGCACCTCGAAAGAGAAGACAAAGTTAATTAGTCCCAAAATGGAAAACAAAATGGAAAACTCTTCTCTCCCTCAAAATTTTGGTTCTCTTGAACATCAAGAGCCTAATCTGTATGATTTATGCAGAGGTGAATATATTTGTGCATTTGTGCTTGCTTATCTATTTATAATTGGCATGCTTGGTAGTTACATGTTTGTTTTGACAGCAATAAGCCACATATTTCTCATCATCACACTGCAAATCCAGAACCATAACTTGTTTAATGCCATGGTTTTATGTCGTTGTCACTTATCAGTACCTCCTCCACTGGTGAAATTCCCTCAGCTGCCCACCTGCCCCTCATCAGCCTGTGGTTGGTCATGTTGGATGTCCAGCCTGCTCTCAGTCTTGCTTGGTGATGATACTTTAGTGCTTTGGTCGACACCATCATCTAAGTTGACTTCAACGTTACTGCTGGTGCTTGCAGTTGCGTTGCTGCCAAAAAAGCTCTGTAAACGTTCTATATTTTGAAGCATCAAGTGACTGGGCTTTCTTTAGTTTTAATTTTTCCCATCCACCTTTCTCCTTGTGTTTTCTGTTTGCCATCTTTCCGTTGACAGACACTAATGTTAGTCTGCTTTGTTGGTTTTCAGGCCTATAGCTGATAAATGATCGTCTTAACGCCCCCTGCTTTCAGTTGATAGACTGAAAATTTTGGTTATTGAACAGGGCCGACGGCCGTTGACCAGACGGTCGTTCTGGACTTTCCCTGCCTGAAGGACACTTTTGAAAAGACCGCGATGGACGAGTGCCAGTAAAATGTTTGTGGCAGCGCGACATACCTCTACAGTCTGTCCTGAGGGGTCTTATGTATAAATTTATTGGCTGACTAAATGATTCTGAAAATTAAATAATCCTGCTGTTATTAAATATTAAGTTCAGTGCTATACGCTACCAGTCTGAGCACTGGAGACACTGGTACAGTTGTCTTTTAAATTAACGTTTAGTGTGTTTTTGTCTTCTTTTTCTGTTTTTTTTTTTTTTACCTTAAAGTCTGCAATAAATTTTATCTGTCTATCTATAATTATTCTGCCATTTAGCAAATAGAAATAATTTTGGTGGCCCTAATTGACCTAAAACAAACAAACAAACAAACAAACAAACAACAACAACAACAAAAAGGTTATGCATCTTTTTATACAGTGCATGCAAAGATCTGGTTTCAACTGTATCTTAGGCCCTGGTGAAAAGCTGGTAGCCACAACTAAACAGAGGACACCCGCTGGACAACCTTTAGTTTCTACCTCTGGCAGCTGCTGGATTCTGTTTTCACCTCTGAGATACCTTTATCTCTTGACCACTCGCCAAGGTTGCTCAACTAACCTGTGTGTAACCACAAGGGACTGTCTAGGTTCCCTCAACTGGCCTCGGCCAGTGGTTGCAAAAAGCCACCAGACTGGTAACCTAGCAGCCACCCCCCCACCTAGCTTTGAAGAGATGATTGCTAAATGCTGAGTCATTAGTAAAATATACAATTTTCAAAGCTCAGTCATACAGTGTACATACAGTGGCAAGAAAAAGCATGTGAACCCCCTAGAATTCACATTTCATCTTCCACATTAATTTGTTATATGTGTTCCCATGTTCACATACGTATGTGTTGTATTTGTCTCAAGTGATCTGATCTTCCTGGTTGCATTTGGAAGGGCATCTGGTGTAAAACTTGTTCCAAATCAACCATGCAGATCACTCCGCTATGGTGACTGTGGACAGGGAACAGCTGAAAGGGCAAGAAGAAGAAGTGGTCTGACGTTCACCTAAATCACAAAGACAAACACAATATGCTTCAGATAATAATGCAAACAGTTATAATCTCTCATGTCTTTATTGAACACATTCATACAGACAATATTGACAGTGCTGGGGGAGTAAGTGAGCGAACCCTTGGAGTTAACAGCTGGTTGAACCACCTTTGGTAGAAATTTCCATCCATTATCTATACCTGCTTAATCCAATGCAGCGTCATGGGGACCTGCTGGAGTCTATCCCAGCTCTCTTCGGGCAAAAGGCAGGGGTACACCCTGGACAGGTCGCCAGTTTGGTAAAAATTTCGTCAAGAAAAAGAAGAATGTGTTTCAGATACATTGTACATTTTCTTTTCCTTTCAGCTTTTCCCTTCAGGGGTCTCCACAGTGAATCATCTGCCTCCATCTTACCCTATCCTCTGCATCCTCTTCTCTCACACCAACTAACTCCATGTCCTCTTTCACTAGGCCTCCTGCCTGACAGTTCCAACCTCATCATCCATCTACCGATATATTCACCATCCCTCCTTTGTACATGTTCAAACCATCCCAGTCTGGTCTCTCTGACTTTCTCTTCAAAACATCTAACATGAGCTGTCCCTTTGATGTATTCATTCCTGATCCTATCCATCCTCGTCAGTTCCAAAAAGAACTTCAACATTTTAACCTCTGGTACCTCCAACTCTACTTCCTGTCTTTCCTCAGTACCACAGTCTCTAAACCATACAACACTGCTGGTCTCACCACCGACTTGTATACCTTTCCTTTCATTCTTACTGAAACTCCTTTTATCACATCTGACATTTTTCTCCACCCATTCCAACAGCTTCCACGTGCTTCTTCACTTCTTTTTCTCCTTGCTGTTCAACCTAGGATACAAATCATCATACGCCCTCTGTTTGGCCTTTGCTACCTGTACCTTCACCTTAGGCTGCACCTCACTGTACTCCTGCCTACTCTCTTCAGTTCTCTGTGTCCCACTTCTTCCTAGCTAAGCTCTTTCTCTGCACATAGTCCTGTACTTCCTCATTCCACCATCAAGTCTCCTTACCTGTTTTCCTAACAGATGACACATCAAGTACTCTCTTACCTGTCTCACTGATCACATTAGTTGTAGTTGTCTAATCATCTCAAAGCACCTCCTGATCACCAAGAGCCTCTCTCAACTCCTCTCTGAAAACCAAATGACTCTTCTTTTCAGCTTCCACCACTTCATCCTTTGTCCTGCTTTTGTCCTCTTCATCTTCCATACCACCCGAGTCATCCTAAGCTGTCTGGCTACACTCTCACCTATCACTACTTTACAGTCACTGATCTCCTTCAGGTTACATCATCTACACAAAATGTAGTCCACCTGTGTACTCCTACCTCCACTCTTATTAGTCACCCTATGGTTCCTGCCTCTTCTGGAAGAAAGTATCCCCTAGCTATTTCCATCCTTTTTGCATTGTCTGCTGCATTCTGACCTTAATTCCTATCTTGAATACCAAACTCACCCATCATTTTCTCATCACCGCAGTTACCTTCTCCAACTTGACCTCTGACGTCTGCACCAATCACTACTTTTTCATCTCTAGGGATACTCTGCATCACCCAATTCCAGAATTTCTCCTTCTCTTCTACCTAACATCCTACCTGTGGGGCATAACCACTATCTCCAGCTTCGGACTCTGACACTCTTTACACCCCCCATAAAATTCAGAACAAACTCTTCCTTGAAGATAAATCTTACTCCATTTCTCTTTCCATCCACACTATGATAAAAGAGCTTGAAGTCTGCTCCTAAACATTTCCACCTGGTCTCCTGAACTATCCACTTTCCTCTTCTGCATCATGTCAACCAACTCTCAAGCTTTTCCTGTCATAGCCCTGCCCTCAGTCTTGTTCTCTACTTATGGACATGCCTTCCTCCTCTCCTTTGACAAGTAGTAACCCAATTTCCAACAATGCCCTGTAGGTGGTTGTTGTTAATCTTGCCCTCAACTGATCTGGTATGGGTTTCAAAGGTCTTGTGATTCGCATGGTTAGTTTGGCATAGGTTTTACGTTGGATGCCCTTCCTGACACAACCCTCTGCATTTATCTGGGCTTAGGACCGGCTCAAAAAGACAGTGGGTTGTGACCCCCCCGAGACTGCTTAATGCTGCTGCTCCTTAATCAAGAAAACAAAAAACCCCAAACACACACTCCATGATTGGTTGATTTATGTGCACTCCGTGGTTGTACTTCTTAGACTAACTTTATGAATATGAATAAAGACAGAAAAGAAAATTGTGACCTGTGACATATTATTTGTTTGTTTGTGTTTGACAAAGCTTGATCGAGAAGACCACATTGTCTATCTTATCTCCTCTCCCTGCTCCTCTGTCCCAAGAGATTTTAAATGTTTAACCAGCAGCTACAATCAATTATCAATCACACTGACACAGATGGTTACTGAACGCACACACTCACACAGAGTTTCATTCATTACTACATACCTGAAGGATACATAGCCAGGCACTGGCCTTTAAGTACTATAAGTGCACACACGTGCACATGCAGTCACTCGCTCTCTTTCCATGCATCTGTCTCTCCGTTCATTTCTCTTTTTCTCCTTCGTTTCATTTTCGCTCCAGCTCCAAAGAACAGCCCTTCTTCCCTTTTTCTGTTGAGCACTCCATCTCACTATGTCCAATTGCATCTCTGTCTCCCTTTGTCTGTCCTCCCACCACCTACTCAGGGCATCATCCTCTGTAGTAAATCTTACTCTCCATACTCTGAGGCTGACGCTGCCTGCAGCCCTATGCAGAATGATAGATGATACAATATTGAGCCACTGTAAAGCAGTGACGGAGATCTAGGGTTCTCATAAGAGCAGGGTCTCAATAGCCTGTTGGTAGAAAAACACAGGGAGTAAACAAGGGGGCAGGTGAATGTAACAGCAAAAATGAAAAAGAGACAAGAAGACAAAGATTTCACACAGAGCAAGAGAAAGGACAAGAAAGTCGACAGGCTGAAATCAGTCATGCTGGTGACTGATCATGGTTGATTATGCTGCATTGAAAAACTAAAAAATATGAGGCAAAAAACATATATAGGTCACAGTGATATAGCCTGATTCATGGCAGAAATGTTGTTGGATCTTAAGAAGAAAAAAGAAAAATCTTAAAAAACAAAACAAAACAAAACAAAGTACAAGACAATTTAGTGGTGTAGCGATCCACCTCGTAATTGTTAATAATTAATAATTCATAAAAATTGGGGCACCAACCCCTTTTATAGGAAAGGAGGAAACTATAATTTTATCAGTCTCTTATAAGACGCAAGTCCTTTTCGGGCTGGATTGGCTGAGTACATCAAAATAATTTGGGGTCTGGTCGAAGGTCCTGATCACTGGGGCATGTTCCGGCTTTTAGGGGGCCCTCCGCTGGTGGGGGCCTCCCTGCGCCGATGCGTAGGCCCGGGTGCGTCCCTGCTGGTGGGCTGGGTGCTCGGTGTGGCTCGGGGGTGGGGGTCTTGGGTGTGGGGGGGTGTTAGCTTGCTGTGATATGGGGGGTCTTTAGCCAGTAAGAGGGCATGAGATCACTGTCACACCTTGTCATAAAACAATAAACATCACCAGGAATGCTGGGAATTTGAGTTTTATTTAGATTCCTTTGTCTCAGAATACCATGTGGTTTCTGTTTAACTCATGACGTGTGGCCCTACAATGTATTCGGGGTGCCGGCTGGCGTGGTAACCGGCGACCTAGTCCTCTGACCATCTCATCTCAGTGCTGCTATCTGCATCTGTTTATGTAGTCATTTCATTCAGTCATTTGTGTGCTCTCCTCTCTTTGTCCTACATCCTCTCTCTGTCCTGCCTCCGCTCTCCTTTTCTTTCTTTACCCAGCTGGCCTTCGGCAGGAAGGTCACCCCATATGAGCCAGGTCCAGCTCAAGGTTTCTTCCTCTTAAAGTGGAGTTTTTCCTTGCCACTGTTTGGCTGAAAGGTTTTTTTTCTCCCTCTGTGGGAGTTTTTTTTTTTAACTTCCCATTATCCTCGATTTGGATTTAATATTATTAGACATTTAATATGTCTACCCTGCTTACTCTGATAACAAGTATAACTCAGCAGAGGATGTCCCTTTTTCTTTCAATTTCAATCTGTAAGAAAATCACTGAAGTGTTTGAAAACAAAAATGGATCTGCATATTTCTCCCTCCACACTGCATCATATCATTAAACCACCTGGGAAATCTGGACCAATTTCAGTGCACAAAGGGCAGATACCTAAGTTGGATACCTATGACCTCTGACTCCTTGACGACACATCATTCATCAGCAGCTGATAAAACCACATAGAATAAGGATTACTGCAGGAAATCTTTGTCAACTACAACAATATGGAGCTACAATCACAAATGTGACTTAAAACTTGACAGTGAAAAAAAAAAGTTGCTCATGACAAAGTGGAAACCTGTATCATGGTCAGATTAATCAATATTCCAGGTCTTTTTGGAAGAAATGGGAACTATGTGTTCCAGACCAAAGTCAAGAAGGACCATCCAGACTGATGGCATGGGGTTTTATCTGTGGTCTTAAGTGCCCTCATCTGTACCCACATACTAGTTGTGTTGCAATGTAGTTTTGGACTGGTTAATCTCACCACTTGTTTCTCTGATATAGATAGTAATACACATAGACTGATGCGCACTGGAGTTCACAGGCAACCAGAAGCATTTGGACAAATAAGATGTAGAAGACAAGAAAGTGACCATGGTGGAGTAAGATTTGGAGGAAGTAGCAGATGGAGATTGCAGACTTTTAATATGGGCCACATTAGTTATTTAAACACCTGTTAATTTTTAGTAGGGCTGTCAAGTGGTTAAAAATTTAACAACAATTAACTGCACAACTCTTTGTAGTTAATATTGATTCATTGTAAATTAGATTTAATAATTGAATCTACTGAAATGGTACCCAATTTCAAGATTTATACTGAAATACAAATGTCTTAGATATGAATGAACTGTTCCAAGTCAAGCCAAGCTGACTACAATTGAGAAATGCATGCTGGCAAGAGATCAGATTATTTATCCCTGACTATTAGCTGTCTAGCAGGTATGTGTCTCTGGTTTTTATAGGAAGATTCAAATTGCGACTGAGACAACTTATAAGGTGCAGAAGGCATCATCCTAAGTGTTCTAAGGCTGTCAACCTTCAGCCTTAGACTGAACCATAAGAAGGTTCCAGTGATGTGGAAACATCCTGCCTTGTCCCTGTATCAAAAAGAAATCTCATCCATCTACTTTAAGATGGATGCGTTGTCCTAACATCACGCATCATAAAAGACCTTTATTGGCCCACTTAAGTAAGCAAGCAAGCACCAGTTGTTTGCTTGTCTCATCTCAAAAAAAGGCCCAGGACTGCAAGTTTGCTTGAGGTTATGTGGTTGGAGTTGAGGACACTATCATATACCTGCTTTAATCAATCCATGGTCATTTGAATAAAGTAGGCAGAACTGTGAGGATTATGTTGTTTAAATCTCCCCTGTGTTTAACACTCTTCAATCTGCATTACTATCTAAGAGACTCTAGAGAATGCAGGTTGTTGACTAGTAGTAGTATCATCTAAATTACTGACTTCTTGACAAACAGATTATGGTTTGTAAGACTGAAGAATTGTGTGTCTGAGCAGCTTGTCAGCAGTGCAGGAGCACCACAGGGGACTGTACTCTCAACTCTCATCTTTACTTAGCCCACCTCAGACTGCCAGTACCAGTCAGAGTCTTGTCATCTGCAGAAATACTCAGGTGTCTCTGCAGTTGTGTGGTCTATCAGTGTGGGAACAATCATCTCTTCTTAAATGTGAACAAGACAAGGGAAATGATTATTGATTTTAGGATGATGAGAAATAAATCAAACATTCCCATCCTGGGAAAGGAGGCGGATGTGATGGAGGAGTATAATCACCTTAGTCTTCACCTGAACACCTTGGGTATCTTAGTTAAAGGTACTGCATATATATCTATTACCTAGATTATTGCTAAGGGTTTAGGACTTTATTGTGTCAATATAAATTACAGCTTCTGTGATCCATATGGAGCCATTGTAAACGGTAGTCACCACCAATTCACTTGATGTACAAATGTGGTCATGCTCTGGGTCTCGAAAGCACCTAGAGACAATTGACATTGTAACAGATGCTATACAAATAAAATTGAACTGAATTGAAACTGAAATTGAAAATGTGCCATAATTGTATGTCAAGGTAAATAAAGAGGTCTATCAATAACTATGCATTCCTTTATTTCCTGTTATGAAGCAAAAATACATAAATAAATCTTATTCTATAAAATATGTTAATCCGAAGGTAGGTAACCAATGCCACCTTTGTAGAAACTGCTTGTCTTCCTTCAGAGTCAAATAAATAGTTATGTTTAACTTGTATAAAGACTTGTATCAGAGTGCACCACATTAAACTGCATCACATAGCAACATCCCAGAATTAAATTGGTTTTCAAGTATATATCTATACATCTGTTTGTTTTATTAGGGAAATAAAAACATCCCTAACTCATGGCATTTAATGCACAGTACAGAAAAACTATGAGTGAGGTGGTAATAGAAGAAATTTAGCAAAGTAGCAGATCACCCAACCATTTAAATGATCTGGGAGTTATGACACAGCAGAAGGGCATCACCTTTAAAAGAAAAAATATATACTTTTCCACAGGTAACCTATTAGCACTCATGTATAAGTTATCATTGTAATGCAATTCCACGGTACTTGTTTTTACCTGTTAGGAGTTTTGTGAATGTGCAGAATAAATGCAGGCCATCTCACGTGGGGCGTCTGATGGATGTCCTGGTTTGATTGTGTTTTTTTTTTTTGGCACTGTTATATGTATTTGTGTTCTGTAAGATTTTGGCATGAGGCAGGTTTTGAATCCAGCTGAGCACAGCTCTTCAGTAAAATGTCTTGGCTATTCAGCTGCTAAATGCATCACAGCTGCAGTAATGACTCACTTTACTATTGTTTGTTGCTGGGTAGGGGACTGAACCACAGGTTTATCAAAACTTTACCCCTGAAAACATCTACCTGCAGAGCAGTAAGCAGGACATAAGTTATGCATTAGGGCCACACTGGTGGGAAGCCAGTGTTTAAACCAGAATAAGCCTTTATTTACAGCTGAACACTGGGGTTCCTCTGGACTGAGCAGTTGTTGCTCAGAATCACCAGCTGTCACTCACGACATGCTGAGAGGAGACTAGAGAAGGACACACAAAGGCACGGGCATTAAAGTACACAAGAAGGCAAACAAAATGCAGTATTTGTCACACACAAGCACACACACACCATGCTGTGCAGGAGGTGTTCAGAGTAAGTAACCTTTTCTTAACTCGGCAGGAAATGGAAGAACCTTCCCTTCTCATGCTGACTCCATTCACTTTAACAGCTTGATGGATGATTCAAACCAGCCTTGTGCTGAGTACAAGCTATATATATCAATCAATATTGTAAATGTATTAGGAACTATTGGGGCTTTGAATGAGAGCCCAAGGCCGTGTGGTTGTTCTTGTTTTTTTTTTTTTACAATTTATTAAGGTATTTTATAGCACCTTTCTTGTTACTGTGTTAAACATAAACAATGGAAATAAAAGGGTGATTAAAATGAAACTGAAGAAAAGAGAAAACTTTGATCTTGGGACTAATGAATAACCCAACTGCAGCTCTTCTCCCCAACAACTAAAAAGAATGTAAAAACTGCAGAAATAACATTAAACATTCCTTCCTGTTGGTGAAACATCAAAAACCAGAAAAAGTTACCAGATGCCCTCTATTCTAGTCTTTCTTTATTTTTAGGTTTGTGATCAGATTACAATTAAAATTAAAATTAAAATAGCCCATATTCATATACAGTGTCATCTTTTGACTTTATTGAGGTTCTTATTTTATATATGCACTCCATACACGATATGCAGGGCTCTTATCTCTACAATTGTACAAAGGTGAATATATTGGCAACAACATGCTGGTTCAGTGTCTTGCCATATACTATATCTGGAGAAACATACAGTCTAAGATTAACTGTTAAGGAAATGGCTGAAAAGAAATATAATATATATATATTTTTTGCGTTAGATTAAAAAACTGAAAAACAAAATAAAATGTCACTTTTTAATTTTTTTTAATTTTTGATTGACAATTGAAAATGGAAAGAATGAATGATACGTTGATTGATAAATTTACGGAACTTTTACATGGACATTTTCATTTTAAAGTTCTCCCAGACGGAGGATTTGATAGAAACAAGGTTATTTGTAACCACTAACAAGTTGAACTCCCCGTTAAAAGTTTCTGCTGTTACCTCAGAAATTGCCTGTTGTAATGTTATGATTGTGCTGAGCCAAAATCATGTTAGGATTTTGTTCGTAGACTTTTTTTTCCATAAAAACAGGATGACAATGCCCTGGTAGTGGCAATAAGCTTTTATTTATTTTACATTTTTTTAAGATGAGATTTACACTAAATATGTGTTACTGACAAGTGCTGATGTTAAAAGTGCTTGAACAACAAATGTTGACACTTTAGTTCATATGGCAGCAGAACATTTCAATAAAAGTGCACTTTACACTACTTTTGAATTCATTATTTGATTTTTTTTAATCATGATTAATCAGGGAAATAATGCGATTAAAAATTGTAATCGTTGCCCATCCCTAATATATATATATATATATATATATATATATATATATATATATATATATATATATATATAGTATCCGCAACATTTCTTTATTAGCAGCGCACTCCTGAAGGGAGTCATCTGTCACTCTCCATCAGGTGTTAAATAATTTACCAGAATGTCACCAATCCAGTAAGTACACTGCTGCTGGTGAATGCAAACTGAAACACACAAAGGAAACTAGAAATAACAACAAATAACCTTCCTGTAAATGCACAGGCAAAAGACCATTCGCAGAACGAACCCTCTGAACTGTGATTGATGATTTGGAGCTCTTTCCACATGTGAATCCATGAGGGTGTTATAAAAAAAAGTTCATTGATAGTGGACTTCCAGTCCTCAGAGAGTTTTAAGGACAAACACATGTGCGAATATACACACACAAAATATTTGAAACCCTCAATGCATGTTGTCAGAACTAGCCAACTTCATACATCATTACTTTTTCCCCGTGGTTTCATTATGTGACATTTTTCCATTATAAAACATCACCAAACACCAGGAGCCTTTTTTATGACAAAAAAAAGCATGATGTAAAATGTAACAATGAGTACAAAGACATCCATTAAAGCAAACTGTTGCCTTCAGGTGGTCATTTCAAAATTTCAAGCCTTGTATGCAAATTGACTACAATACCTTTAAAGTTCATCAGGAAAAAATTTTTTTTAAGAGCTTTCTATGACTTAATCATACATGCTGAAATAATGGAGTTCATCCTGACATATTTTCTCTGCTTTAAATCCCTCTGGCACCTTCATCCCCACAAATATTCAGTAATATCTGCACCATACGAGTATGAATTATTTAATACCAGGAGATTTTTATGGCTGCAAGGGATGTGTAATGTTTCTTCATTGCTATCTCTAAATGTAATGAGAATGCAGTGTGTTGATGGTATAATGAAATATGCTGGATAGGATTCTGTGTTGCGCTGGAGGAACTTGTGAGATTACCTGTAGATCTAAGAATAAACTGCTTTTTTTTGTTTTTTTTCTTAAGATGGAAAAACAGGGAAGATTTATAATGCCACTAGGAATGTATTACTCTTAATATTGTGGAGTTGTCAACTTGCAAAAGTATACTGGAATAAAAGAAATGGTAACAATAGGAAATTTGTTAATATTATTGTTAGTTAATAATAATAACAAAGTTAAACTACATTGTAGCTTTGGGCTCTATTGACTGGTGTCACAGCCTAACAGGCTGAATTATGTCAGGCATGGTTGTGGGTTTGAAATGGGAGGAATGTATATAACAAGAAAAATGGCATATGAAAGAAATATAGTATGGACCTCGGGCTAACAGTTAATACGATTCAATATCTGGGCTATAACTTCCTTCACAGTCATATGCTTAGGGAGTGACCATAAAATCCCATGCCCTTCGCCTCTCTTGGTACTTTCTGAACTATTTCTTAACCATCCAACAACGGCAAGTGTGCATCTTTTGAAATCGGTGTTGCAGCCTGGGCATGATCAATTAACGTCACAAGTAGAAAGCTGTAATAACAATTGTTGGTGAAAACATATGGGGCCACATGTGTCTTGGGTGGAAACTTGTATCTCTTATAAGGGAGTGTAGAGTGTAAAATAATTGGACAATCTCCCTTTGACGTCACCCTTAAACTTTCTCAATAGTGCTTTTGAAGCCTCTTATCCCCCATGTACTCTGGGGCCAGCATGTTGCAACTGGGAGGAACAACAACAAGTTAGCTATTTTGACTCAGCTCATGTTTTGAGGCTAACGTTACCTTCCATTATTCTGATCAAAGCCAAAAGGGCATTTGAAAAGAAGAATGTAAGAATTAATGTGAGGGAAGTTCAATTGGGCGGGACCTTCGATGAGCTGACGCTGAGGGTCTACTTAATGATGGCAGCCTTGAAGTCCCTCAGGGATTTGTCGCAGTTGGCTCCTGGGCCCTTCAGCTGAGTCATGGCAGAGGAGCTCCATTGTTCCTGGCAGATGTTATTGATGGGACCTTCTGTTAACTGAATGATGGAGATCCCATTGTGGGCCACCCGTTTCAGATTTAAACTCAGATACTGCATGGTTCCGGAATGTTTCATTAAAGCAAAAGAACTCTCAATCAGATTATTAGATGGGTGAGGAAGATGTTGGACAACTACAGCTTAACCCAGAGTTTCTGCACCCAAACAGTGACAGTTAAGGGCCGTGTATACTCTCGCTGCAATGTGTCGCCGTCAGCTTGTCGCAGGGATGCCGCCGTCACTTTTGATTTATACTCGCGCGGTCTCCGCTATGTTACGCCACAACGCAAGATGGACAATCACGAACTAGCTAAACTTACTAAACTTGTCTCTTGCGTGTTTCCACTTCCTCACCGTCTCGGCCGTATCTAGACCCACATTCATCGCAATCTCTCTCCATGAATTACTAGAATATGTGCTGTCTTTGTAGTGTGGAGAACCAGAATCGGGGCTACAAACACCAACAAAGACTAATGGACCCACAACGGAAACAGAAAAGACAGGACTTAAATACACAGGGGAACAAACGAGAAGCAGGTGCAAACAATCAGGATGACAAGGGGGAAGGAAGAAAAGTTGAACACAACGAAGACAAGACAAACCTTCAAAGTTAAAACAGGAAGCACTAGAGACAGGGAGAGACGCCAACTCGACACAGAACACAGAACTTCTGCCATGGCTGACCAAGGCCATGACATTGATAGCTCATGTGCGTATGGTCCTGTGTTTTCCTCCTTCCCATGACAGTTTCTGATACCTTCTGGTCATGTTTTCATCATACTTTCTATTTGCTCTCTATGTTGCTTTTCTTTTTTTGTCAGAAAAATTAAAAGGTATCATCATTCCTGCCCCTCATCTCAGTCTCCTACAATTGGGTCCTGAACTCCTGAAATATAACAGAAAACTTGAAACTACATGAAAACACCTTGCATGTACTGTATTTTCTCTTATCTATCAGTGTTCGGAGTCTGTATTCATCCCCCATTGCTTTTATCACTCTGGTGTAATTTGGACTCCACTCTGATCTCTGTTAGGATGTCCACAGCCACTATTGTTGCCACACTGGCTTGGATCAGTGTAATCAGCTGGTCTCAGGTGCGTACAATATAAGTGTTGCCAAGCAACAGCAAAAAGAGAGCGGTAACAGTATGGTACAAAAACAACATCCCTTCATGTCCTGGGAGATAAAAAAAAAAAAAGAAATCACTGGCAATAGTCTAAAACTGATAAGAAAGAAAGTCAAAATAAGTTAAAACCTAAATGGCCAGAAAAAAAAAGTTTGAAAGTTCATCGTGGTCAGCCAGCCCCAAAATAGCGACAGCAGATTTGAAAGGTATGATTTCATGTAACAGCACACAGAGTGGGAGGTTGCTCAGTGGGCACTTTGTGTTTGATCCAACACATATTGACAGGTGTGTGTGGGAACAAGCCCTTGCAGTAATGCAAAGTTTGCCTGCTGTGTGGGTTAGGACAAGGAGTGCTAAACACAGGCATTAGCTGTTGGTGCCAGAAACATCTCTTTAAACACACACACACGTGCACAAGCAAACGTGATTGCATGCTCACACTTGTGCCACCTACCCAGATGAAAGAATTAGCTGTGTGACAGACACTCTGCAGCCTCCTCAAGAGGCCTGTTGAGGGCTATTGTTGCTATTTGTGGGGCAAAGAGTCAGCAGTCACACCAATGTGTGCTACCCTGTATGTTGTGGCTTTTTCTATGTTCTTCTTAATGTGTGTGTGGGAACACGTATGTGAGACAGTATGTAGGACAGTGAGATAAAGCTACTTCGTGTTGTAAAAGCAGACATAATACCGTGAAACATAGTTTCTGCAGCCTGGATATTGAATTGTTAGGACTTTCTGTCCTTATTACCTACCGAAAGACTTCATCACTGTTATTGTAGTGGCAGTTTACATCCCCCCATAAACTGGTGCAGATGCTGCGTGTGACATTATCAGATCTGCTGTTGCTGAACTACAGATACAACAACCTACTGCATTTGTGGTGATATCTGGAGATTTCAGCCACGTCTCTCTCTCTCTCTGCCACATTCCCAAAGTTTCAACAATGTGTCAACTGCTCCACCACAGTAAAAAAAAAAAAAAATGATGGATTTGTTTCATGCAAATGTCAGAGATGCATATAGTTCTTCTACACAACCTGCTGATACGACAGATCATATTCTGGTCTGTCTCTCCTCCACCTTTGAACCCTTGAGGCAACCTGCAACTAAGAGAACTGTAAGGGGGTGGTCACAGGAAAGCTGAAGAAACTCTGCAGGGGTTCTTTGAGGCTGCAGACAGGGATGCACTGGGATGTCTATACTAAATTATGTTGTGAACAACACCATCCCCACCAGAACGGTAAGGTGCTTCCTCAATAACAAACCCTGGATCACCAGTGACCTGAAAGAGCTCCTCCACAAGAAAAAAATTAACTTTCAGAGAGGAAGACAGGAAACTATTGAGGTAAGTACTGAAACGACTTAATGTCTAGATTATAGACAGCAGGTTGTTTAATACTTTTATAGGCACAATTTATCTATTCATTTCTTAACAACTGTCTGCATATATATTGATGGTTAATGCCAGAATCTGGCAAAACCTGGATATATGCCTAACTTCCTCTTGCATCAGGTAGTTTTCTTGAGCGTAAGTGTGAGTGATAGTGGGTGTGTCCTTCACCAGGACATGCTGGTGAAGGACACTTCTTCACCACTCCTAAAACCTTGATTCTGCCAGAAGACGTAAATCACTGACAGTGGAGTACAAAAGGACAGATAAGGACAGATAAAGACACTAAACAAGAAGACATACAGTAAGACGGACAGTGATGATGTGGCATGTGCAATATGTGTGGTGTAGTATATGTGAGTTGTGTGGTGTGGTGCATATAGATGAATGTGTGGTGGTTTGAATAATGTTTTTGATAGTGTTTGTCTCAACTATCCTCCCCAAAGATAAAAGCAGACCAGCAACCAGACACAGAACAGTGAGCAGTGATGTTGGCCTCCAACACCTCTTCAGCATCAACCAGAGACCACAACCACATATACAGGCTGGACCACAGTTGGTGCTGGTGTGTTGGGCCAGTGTTATGCAGCAGACCTCCACTAGTGCAATGGATTTCCCTCCAGGCCTAACAGGTGCCATCCAACCCATCTAACCCTACCACCACCATGAGCCCAGACAAGGCAACAAGCCTCCCCGCCACATCCCAGAGGCAACAGAAATGTGGAGTGGTCCACAGTCCAGGAAGGCACCAGCCTGCACCACCGGAACATAGCACCGACGCCGTGGGTATGGTACGAGGGCAGGGGATGGGTGACCCCGCTCATCCCCCTCAACTGTACCACTACCCCACAGAGGGCAAGGCGCATGCACCCCAGCCCCAAAGGACACAGGGCGGGGCCCAGTGCCTCCCCCCACAGACCCCCTAGCCACGGGGGTCACTACCTCTTATGGGGATCCAGTTGGAAAGAAATACCATCCTGGGCCAGATGTCGAAGTAATCGTGGGGCTGGAGTTCCCCAGTGTTTGCCCGCCGCTATGCTCCAGCCACAGCAAACCACCCCCCGCACAACCCATCACCGGAACCAAAGGGGGCAGCCCTCACACCACCACAGCCTACTTGAGAGCCAGTCACCCACGTGCAGTGAGCCAGAACAGGGACAATTTAGTGTATGTTCATTCACATGGTAGTAAATTATTGATCAATCCATTTCACCGTCATGGAGTGGAGCTTGCATGGATCTTATAAGAGTGTGTTCTCATTTACGGGAAGAAAGGGATGACTGAAAAGATCATCTAAAAGGAGGCCTTTATGCAGCAGTTGGTCAAATATCTATTAATGACGACTAGTACAATGGCTTTGCCCAATCAAGATGACTCCTAGAGGCTCACAATGCAGAATCCTCAGTTAGAAAAGAATTCACAAATAACAGCTAAAGGCTTGATAAAATCACTGGAACTGGCAACATCTCTCTTCACTACTGTTTTACATAAATGGTTGAAAAGTCAGGGTGTCCAAGGCAGAAGCCTAAGCAGGGAGGTCCAGACTTTCCTGTCCCCAGCCTGTTTCTTTGGTTCTTGTCGGATTGCACCATGGTGTTCCTTGGCCATCACAGAGTTATAGTCTCTCCAAGGTAGATCCTTTTCCCAGTTGGTCACTCCTGGTCACTTCCTCCACAGAAGTGCCCAAACCACTTCAAATGACTCCTCTAAATGTGGAGGAACAGCAATTCTAGACTGGGTCCCCTCGGATGACTGAACTTCTCACCCATTGTCTAAAGCAACCCAACAGAGGAGTCTAATTTTAGCCACTTGTGTTCACGATGTTGTTATTTAGGTAACTCCCCACAATTCATGACCATAAGTGATTGACCGGTAAACAGAGAGTCATGCCTTTTGGCTCAATTTTCTCTTCACTTTAACAGACCAGTACAGTCTGCACAGCTGCAGTGCCAAACTGATCCGCCTGGCACTCTCCCATTACTGAGATACTTTATAGATGCTGATTCTCATCCCTGTTGCTTCACACTCAGCTGCAAACCACTCCAGTGAAAACTGAAGATTCCTGCTTGATGATGCCAACAAGAGAAAAAACTAGAGACAAAAGCCTGACACCACTGAACTAAACCCCCTGCCCCTTGAAGAGTACTATGCATGCCACAGAAAGAACACAGCTGACCAACATCACAACATAAATCCAATGGTCAAATATGGTTGGTGGAACATTATAATTTGGGCTTGCATCTCTATCTAAAGGTATTGATTACCTGCCACCAGGTTAATGCCAGGGAAGCTGTTCCACAGTTCAAGCTTAATAGACATTGGGTACAGCAACACAATGACCCTAAGCATGGCCAGAACCCAGACCTTAACTCTAAAGAAATGCTGTGGAATGACCTCAAGAGAGCCTTTCTCACTTGACATCCTATAAATGTAACTGAGCTGAAACAGTTCAGGTAAAAGTAATTGTTTAAAACTCCTCCTGAATGTTGTACAGGTCTGATTCAGAGCTGCTGAAAAATGCTTGCTTGAAGTAGAGCTGGTTGATTACTGAATCAGAAACCACCATTAATGATTCAAACCTTCATACTAAATCAGGAATCACGGGTTCGAGGTCTTCATTAACCAAGGTCTATTGAATCCTCTGCCTGCTACCTAAGTATACAAGGTGAGTTGCGGACTCATGGAAAGATAATGGACTCACTGGAAACACCACTGACTCAGATAATCCATCTGAATTAGTTCACTGACTCAAACTAGCATGCTGACCGGAAACACCATGAACTCACATGATTCAGTTCCCTGTGAACACTCCAATCAGTGAATCTGAGTAATAAACTTAACACTTAATAAGCAATAAACAAGTGGTTAAACATGTTATAGTTCTATTTGGTTGTTGTTTTACAATTTAACATATTTTAATTTTGGTTAACCTATAGCTGATGTGCATATTCAACATTTTTTGTTTATTTTGCTGTTATTTGTGTTTACGTTGCATTTGTTTTTTGTGAGGAATTTTGAAATAAACATCTGTAACACTAGTACCATAATAATGCATATGTGTTTCCTTGCCCTGGGTGAATCTTCAGTGAAATTATGTTCCATGCTCCTTTTAAATGTAGCTCCAAATATCATAATAATTGCATAAATAATCAAGGCTTTTTAATGTCTAAGATTTATTGCTGAAAGCATTTCTTTGTGAGTTTACTGTTGACCATTCCTGAGGATTTGTCAGATGGGAATAGCAAGCAACTGAAGGAAATGGACCAAAAATGACTTAAAAAAGACATTTCTACTCCTAGGGTTTACTTACTTTCTCCTCTGTTCAAGAGAGACACAACAAATTATAACTGTGTGTGTGTTCTCAGCTTGAGCACATTGTGTTTGTCTATTTATCTGAATTGGGTGAAAATCAGATCACATTTTGTGACAAATTAAAAACAGTTAATTACATTTAAATTACAAGGGCTTCACATTGTATATCACGCCACTGTTTATACTTATGCACAAACACACACACACACACACACACACACACACACACACACAGACTTACAGGCTTGAACTGTTTTGATAGCACCAGCATTTGTGACAGAGCAACAGTTTAGAATAAGCTAAAAGCTGCTGAACAGAAAAAGACTAAAATCATCCTAACAGCCATGATGGTGACTTATGAAATGTTTTCCAAATGAATCAAAAAAGATCATATATTAAACAAGGGGAGAGAAGGCAATGAAGACACATTTGATAAAATGCCTTATAAAAGAAATGGAGGCAAAACGAGAAAGAGATTTGGAGAAATTGAGGAGCAAGTGACTGAAGATATAAAATAAATGAAAAAAAAAATTATAAAATACAAAATACAAGTGGGTAAAAGAACAACAATATGTATAAAATAGTTATAAAAAAGCTGAACATAAAAATAAAAAGTTAACCTTTGAAGATAATGGGGGTTTCCTCTTGTGAACTTCACAGCTTTATTGGAACTTTTTTGTGGCAAAATTGCTTTAAACTGTTGCCAGCACTTTGACACACAGCCATACAAATGTAAAACCAGAAATAAAAAAAGCAATAAACCTTATGCTGTGATTAGATTTACAACAATCTTATTTGAACATTTGTACTGAAGACTGAGAAAAAAAAAGCTTTTATCTGATCAAATGGAATTTGATTTAGCAGCATGCAGCCAGTGAGTTTGAGACATTAGCAGGGAAAGGTTTGGAGGCTGCTGAGACCACAAACTAACACGCCCAGTGTAATTTCCAAACATGGGTATATCTTATTTATATGTATATACACTATAACGTGTTCTAGTGAGGCAGTCAATCGGCAGTTAAACAATGCACTGACCACGACAGAGGTGCAGAGTGGGTTTAATCTCCAGTTTGTATACAAATCGAGAGGCCATTAACTCACATCACAGAATGCAGGATGATCAAAAATGACAAATCTCCAGTAGGAAACAGCCGTCTTTAAACATCACATGGAAACATCAGGACCTTGAGATAAGTTCTCAAGATGCCTACGTGTCAAAACTTAGCAGACTTGGTGGAGCCAAAATGATAAACAGAAGCGATGGCCCCCACCAGACCAGAATCTAGAGCATAAGTCATGGATTTATGAACCAGCATTATACAATAAGGCCCCAAAATGCAGTTTTAATATTACACCCAGAAACGTTTATCCAGGTGGGGAATATTAAAAATAAACTGTACATTTTATACTGTGAAGGAGACATTTTGCCCTTAGCTTACTTTCTGTTTACAAACTGAAAATATGATCCAGTAAAAGACTGTAAGCTTACAAAAATAAAATTTATAACTAATTTTTTAAAGATACTCTTAGTCCTGCTTCATTTACCTTGTTATGAGTGTAGATTAATTTAGTCAAAATTATATGCAGATAATGAGGATGTAACTTAAATAGAAATATTTTAAAACTCAGTTTATAAAAATGGCTTTTGATATAAAGGAAACAGCTGCAAATAATGCAGATAAGAAAGGAAGAGAGAAGAAAAGAAGCAACTGAAACATGCAATAATTTCACTTAAGTTACAGGACACTTCCTGATGCTTTATCTGCAACTGACTGCAAGGTCAGAGAAGTGCAGATCTGCTACACTTATTCTTCTGTGACAGACTGGATTTACACATGGCGAATGATTCCAGGTCAACATGAATGAGAAAGTACAAACTCACCGATAAACGAATTCCTGAAAATGAATTAACATCAAATTCTGAGATTTTATTCAGTTGACATTTTTGGGAAAAACGTGATTGGAGTTGTGTGGAGACGATCATTGTCCAGATGTGATATTTGTCCCATGACATTTTATAAAAAATACTGGTTTGCAATGAGATAACTCATTGGTTACGGCACCAGATCTCTGAGGTCTTTCTGTGTAGGCAGAGCTAAAACAGTGAATGCAGCACCGAATTTTCTCAGCAATCAATACTGCAACTCAGCATTATGACTCGCAATAAAAAACAGATTTACAAGGAATCCAGTTCTGTGAGAGCTGTCTCTCTTTGGTTATTTAAGAAGCACAGATAAAGATATATTTTCATAGTATCTTGGGCTCTTATTTGCAAAACAAGAAAAATGGAGCATAGATTGACAGGTAGCTCTATTGCGATTTGGACTTTAGTAATATGCGGCAGCGGAGAGAGAACTGAACCACTGCTTCTGCGATGCATCTACATCTACACTCCTACTCTGATCTGCTGCCACAAGCTGTGGGTAGAAAAAAAAGTAAGACATTGCAAATGCAAGTAAAAAAATTGCTTACTTCAGGGGTTGTCTGGGCTCATCCTCCCAGGTGAGTCTGAAAATGTGTTGCTGAGACATTGAACTCTCCCTCTTAAAAGGAATGAGTTGAAGTTATTTGGAAATCTATACAGCATATTTCTTAGGTGCCTCTCAGAATCAGGTATTTCATGGATTAATTACATGAAATACATCAGAGTGGAGATGTTAAACCTCATAGCTGTCTCAGGGATGGCTCAGTTCCACCACAGAAAACCAAAAGGGGTGGTTAGGTAAAGGAGTCCTGGCCAGCTTTGTTTAGACGTCACAATCTGGACTCAACTAACTAATGTATATACAATTTACTTATATTATATAAGTTTTATGTCTCCTTCAGGCTCGGGTCCTCTATCAGAGGATCTTAGCCAACGACTGCCCTCTTCTGGATGAAGATCTCAGATGTTGCTCCTGGTATCTTCTGGAACCATCTACCCAGCTTCCACTAAAGCCCTCAGTCTGTCTTGATGTTTCTGTCAGGATTGCTACATCTATCACCACTGCTGTGTTCTGATGTTTATCAACCACAACTATATAATGCTGATGAGTCATCACCAGTTTATCAACCTGGATTTGTAAGTGCCACAGCATCTTTTGGCCTGCTTGTTCTCGGTCATCTTTGAAGGTATCTTCCATCATGACGCTGGGACCTCTAGTCCATACTAACTGTAGATGTTTCTGTGTATTATGTCAGATACCTGGTTGTGGCTTTACACCTTGTTGTGATGTGTTGCACTGTTTTAGGGGCTTCTTTGCAGAGCCTGTATCTGGGCTCCTGTCTCTACAGCACTGATCACGGCTGTACAAGAAGAGGCCCAAACAGACGCACAGACATCCATCCATCCATCCATCCATCCATCCATCCATCCATCCATCCCCATCCATCCATCCATCCATCCATCCCTCCATCCATCCATCCATCCATCCATCCATCCATCCATCCATCCATCCATCCATCCATCTATCTACCCACACTATCTAAACACACACACACAAATACTGTGTATATATTCAAGCAAATAAATACGCTTATATAGCTTTTCTCTCTCAGTTTACAAAAAGCCAGAACAACTTGTAATCAAAATAACAACAAATAACTACATGTTTGTTGTTTGCCTTTTTTACATGTGTTTTGTTTTTCTCTTGAACAAAGCCATCACTATTGAAATAGAGGCACCGCTTCTGATTTAAAGATAAAAAAAAAACCCCTGAAAAAGCTGAAAATGTGTTATATGTGTATGCAGTTATTTGTGCTACTAAGCAGAAAGAGGAAATCTGTGTTAGTAGGTTACACGCTCAGCAAATGGCAACCACAAGAGACCTGTCTGAAGTGGTGTGTGCACGCGCACACTTCACACTGACACACTTGAGTTTGTATAAGCTTCTGTTGTGTGGAAATGTTGATGCTTGTGTTCATACAGGCGTACACAACTTGTGTGTGCAATTGCCTGTTTTATGTCAGTGGAAGCGTGAGAACCAAGCCAGTCTCCTGAGGTGAAAAGTAATAGTGGGAGTGATGGTTAAATGAGGAGCATGAGTGATGCAGGGAAACAAAAGAAAAGTTGAAAAGGTGAATTAATGTTGATGGAGGTAGGTCAATGGTATTGACAAAGATAATTGGGAGACTAAACAAAACTTAAGGACTATATTGCATACAATTATAGCCAATTAAAAGCACTAAGAAGTGGATCAGATTTAAAGATAAAGGGCAGAGTATCCACACTACTGAACTTGCTTTTAATTTGGCTGTGTCTGCACACAATATGTGTCATGTTTATCAGTAAGCTAATTATCCAAAAATCTTGCTATTTTTGTCCCTTCATTACTTTCACACCTTTAAGACACATTGGTTGAGGGGGCGACAAATTTCCTATTGTAAGCTCCAGGCTAATCGCGTCCAGGTCTGGGTGCTTTGTGTTTTTTTTAAGTAGCTAATTAAGAAAAATCTTCCACAGTGTAATGAAATGAAGTAAATCTTTGATCATTCTCATTCTTTGGTCTCTCATGGATACCAATGCCAGAACACCCCTGAGATGCAGAAGGGGTGAGAGTGAATGTGTGTGAGAGAGAGTGAACAGTGAAAATGAGGGGTAGAAAGTGTGGATATCTGGCTGGTTTGGTCCACCAATTGTTCTCAACTGCCGATTTGAGGGATTCCTGTGATCTTTCTACATTCCAGTGTTAAAGGATCATAGTCTTACTTAAGTGTTTTATATGTCAGCTTGGGTGCTATCTACACTTATGCACTTTCATTTTGAAGCAAAACTCATTTGTGTCCACACTAGTATTTCAACTCCATGTTTGGAAAGATCTCTGTCCAGGGCTGCTGGATAGCTCAGTGGTTTGAGTTGGTGGACCATACAAAGTGGCTACAGTGTTCCTGCAGCAGTTTTGACTCCTGGCCTGCAGCCCTTTGCTGAATGTTTACCCCACTTTCCTGTCCAGTCAAAGACAGGGAACCATCTATCTTGCTCTCAGTGCAAAAATCAAGAGCCTGCATCTCTGATGATGTGAGGGTGAATTTGTGCCTGTGGAATGGAGAGCTTGCACATCTGGAAAGGAAACATCAGTGCTGCAAAGTATATCCAGCTCTCAGAACTTGCTGCCTACACCTGTGCACCAAGTAAGTACAGTGCATGTACTTTACAATGTATACCAGTTATAAGTACACTGTAAAAAAAAAAAATTGTAATATAACAGAATTTTACTGTCTTTTTTACAGATTTTTTTCTGTATTTTTAACATACCATTTAATTTACGAAAATAGACTTTGATTTTACATGTCAAATGTAAAATAACATTAAATCACTGTAACTGTGAAAACACACAATATTTCTGTTCTTTTACAAAAAACCCCATTAGAAATACATATATTTATTGTTAAAATACGTTCATAAATATATCGTTATTTCACAAATATTTGTCTGTTATTTAGGAGAATAAACTGTAAAATTCAACTTTAAAACTCGAAAAAAAAAGGAAAAAAATTATTTAAAATTACTGAGGAATTAATAGTAAAAATGTGTAATTTTACTATAATTTCTTTGTTAATTGACTAATATTTTCATTGAAAATAACTACAATTACTCTTATTTCTAGATGGTAACATTTATTAACATTATATTAATAAATTATTAATAATTATATTTATTTTGAAAGGACATCTAAAGAGACATAGGGAAAGGGGAAAGCTTGAGAGGGTAATAAATGATTGGACTTGAACTTAGGGCTGCTGCCTCTGCTGTATGGAAGCTCAGCTCTACCAAGTGAGCTGCAATTAAATGCTTTCAATAAAGCATTTCTCTGATAGATATGCTGCTAGTGATCTGGCAGGTCCATTTGGGTCGTTTCCCAGCATCCTTTGCAGCCCTGGTTGTTTAGGTGCTTATCTGTGTTTATTTGTTAGCTATTTGATTTGATGCTGCCATGTAAAGTCTGTTGCTGGTTTGACCCCCTGTTGATTCAGACCCCTGTTAATTCATACCCCTTACACTTAACATGTTAATTTGTGTCACCCTAAGTTAAGTCTGTCTGTGTTCGAATCAAGTGTGTTAAACGAAACTTGTGCTGTGCAAAAATAGGAAGATGATAAAATACTCCTTTTGCTAGTGCCATGGCTCTGTCAGGTGTTGCAGACCAGGATCCACTACAATGCAAAGAATACAGTCCTTAAAATTGTAGCAATTTCAAACCCAATATCTAGTTTTTCTACAGTACTTTGACATGTTTTGAAAGATGAATCACATTATTTTTTGTGTCATATACTGTTATATTACATCAAACACAAATTATTATGCAACTTCTTTACATAAAATAAAGTCATTGAAACCAATTAATAACAGCACATTTCTGTAAATTTAAGCATTATTATTTGTAATACAGCATTACTTACCATATTTATAGGTTATTTAATTGTTTTAAAATATGAAAATGTTCCTAATTAAATGTTAAAAACAACCTGAAAATAAGGCAAAATCATGTTAAAATTACAACTACAAACTGTATTTTAATTATGAAAAAACAGTATTTTCATGAGAAAGTAATTTTTTGTTAATTTCACGGTATTTTCTTGGTGCCCCAGCTGCCGGAAAATTACCTTTTTTTTTTTTTTTTTTTTTTTTTTTACATTTTTTTTACAGTGTAGATAGAATTCTTAGTTCTCCAGCTAAAAAAAATACTATTAATATATTTTGTCCTGCATATTGTTGCCAAGATATATGTGCCTCTCCTCTCTCTGTCCTCCATCCTCTCTGTCCTATCTCCCTCCTCTTTATTTCCTTGACCTTGCTGGTATTTGGCAGGAAGGCACCCCCCCCTATGAACCAGGTCCTGCTCAACATTTCTTCCTCAACGTTTTTCCTTGTCACTGTTTGGCTTTCTGCTGCAAGGGGAGTTTGTTTTTTTTGTTTTTTTTTGTTTTTTTACTTGCCATTGTTTCTTTACTTAAGATTTAATAATTTCAGCTATAGTTGATCATATTTGGTCGGGGGTCATGCTCTGGGTCTCTGAAAAGTGTCTAGAGCGAATATATATTGTAACAGAAGCTAGAAGAAGAGTCTGGGGCCTCATATACTAACCTTTGTACACACAAAAACGTTCTGTACATCCTTTTCAATGCTCATGTTGGAATGTATTAAAAGTGAAATGAACATTAGAATATGTGTTGCTCCGTACACATTTCATAGCTGGCCTATGCACTTTTGTTGGGGATGGGCCAGTTGGTGACACTCGAGGTGATGCAGAAAAGTTCCAAACATTAGGAACTGTTTCCTCAAGCATCTGTATCCCACCGCACTTGAAAGTATGTGAGAAAAGAAAAGTGTAACTGAGAAAGATTATTGCACTGTTGTTTACAGAATTTTATTGTGAGATTCTGAGTTTTCTTTTTCTGATTCAAGGCTTTGTTTCTTAGATTCTGAATTGTGTTTCGCAAATTGCAATGCACTGAATTGACGCCATATGAAATATATTGCTAGTTTTTCATGGTTTTGTAGACGCACGGGCCTTATGGTAACAATTTTTTCAATAAACCAATTATTCAGCTCATATAAAATCATGTAAAATGATGCAACCCAGAGCCAATATAAATGGCAACTTTGGCAGAATGAGAAGGGAAGCGGTTTTTAGGGACCAAAATGATTTTTTTTTTGGGTCCATGATGATGACAGCGGTCAGCTGCTTTAGATCTCCAAGAGCTGTCCTTTTGGAACTCTGTGCTGAGTTCGGTCCGACATTGGAGAGAGAGACGGAGTAAAGCTGAATATGACAAATTCCTTTACAAGTGCTGACAACACTGGGTTTCCTGACTGATCGGCTGCACACACACTGATAGAAAGGTGCCATCTGAATGCAAATTTGTGTTCATTCATAGAAAGAATTTCCATTCCATAAATGTGGAGATAATATGTAATGCACAAATGACCTTTTTTTTTTTATTTGTTTTATGGTCATTAATAGTAATCCCACTGCACAGGGGGCTTCCACCACATGCTCGCACTATATTTTTTTCTTTTACTATTGATGCCAGAAGACAAAGTGCCAAATAAAATAGCACTTTGGCCTTAACTTCAGAAAGAAGTGTTTTAAGTTCACACATGGTTAAATTACATTTTTTTTAAGCTTGTTTTTTGCCACTTTTTGTTTTTGGGATGAGTGGGTTTTCCTGTTTATACTCATTATCATATTCTAATGATAATGTTCAAATGACTGAGGCAGGAGACAGGGTAGAGTGTTGTGCTCATGAATCTGCGCTCAATTTCAAGTTGATTGTGATGCACTATAAGACATTGGTGTGGATTCTCCGTACGTAAGGTTTCATACATCTGAATTGTTTTGTGCATACGGTAATTTCCTCTGGAAGATTTAGAATGAAATCCACGCCAGTCCTCGTACATGAGGCCCCAGAGCTTTTAACAATTGAAAACACTTGCCGTTTCAGGAAACACAAAATATGAAAAGAAAGATTCCAAGACTGCTGAGCAGCTTAAATATAACATTAGACAAGAGTAGGACATTCATGTCATTGAGTCGCCAGCCTTCTGATTACGATAAAACTGCTTGGGCAGTAGTTACCATTTAGAACACCCACCAGCAAAAAATACACTTACATCCAGGTGAGTAGTTATTCATCCTTTATTAAATAATAATAACATTAAAAAAGAAACATTTCTGTACAAATTCTACAAACAACAGTTTGAGTTTTCTGGCCAGTGCTGCTCTGTTGGTGTGTCATAATGGATGTGTATGAGTCAATTCAGTTGTGCATAAGTGTGTGTACGTGGACTTCCAGGGGAACAAGTTAGCAAAGTCAAGCAGAAGAGGAAAAAAATCAAGAATATGTATGTCTGAGTGCATGTCTCATGATGTACTCACTGATCACAGCTTTATGTATCTTGTATGTGAGAAAAAGAAGTAGCGATAGAATGAGACATCAGTTGGGACAAAGAAAGAATAAGCAACCGCAAAACAGATTGAAAAACAAAGAGAGCACCAAGGCACTTGGAAAATAGTCAAGAGAAAACACAATTAGAAGGACAGAATATTCACCATCTCTTGTCTCTTTCCATTGTTCCATTATCCCATCTCACGTCTTCTGAATATTGTTTAACACCTTTAATGAACTGTTTATTTTTCTTTGTCTGTTTCATACGAATAAAGCTCATGGCTGCAGTAATGCATGCGTGCGAAGGTGTTGAGATGAAAAGAATGTGGCCTCGAGGCATGAATGCAACAAGTGTCACAAGTGTTATTCTTTTCTTCCCTCTTCTCCTCCCTCTTTGCACCTCGGAGGGGAAAAATGTAACCCAGATCCTTGACAGACTGAGGATTCAACTTGATCTGCTGGTGCTCAGCAGACTGGTAGCATGAAACGCAGATGGAAATCAGGAGTTCAGCGTCTGATTCTCTGGTGTCAACATTTATTCTTTTGTTTTTCCTTCGCTTTGCTCTTTCTTGATTGTGCATTTCTTTCATTCTCTACGTGTCTTTGTTGAAGTCCTGTTTTGTATCTTTTATTTTGTTTAACTTGCCAAGCTTTCTGAAATAGAATTTATATAACAAGTCACGCTTTTTTTTTAATGCCCTTTTTGTTTTATCCTTTTATGCCCTGACCGTTTATCCTTTTTCTAATAATTTGATGTGTGCCATTTAATACCATAAAAAGGCAAAAAAGCTTAGTAATGATGTTGAAATGTCACACAAAATGTTCCTGATATGCCATTCTTATGTCTCCACAATGTCACTGATACTGGCAGTCACCTGTCCACCTGTTCTTCTCCTTTCATGACTCTATCAGTTCTGGTTAGACTGGTTAGACTGGTTATGCTGACATGCAAGGTGGCCTACTTATTAATGTATTCACATGGTCCCAGCCACAGTTTGGTTTGGTCCAAAAGCTGTAATTGACTTCAGATAGAAGGAAAATAAATAATGACGAAAGTAACTACTGCTTGGTGTTGATGTTATTTGTTGCCTTTTAACATGAATGTGGTATTCAGGAGGTACGAACAAAAATAATGTTGAGCAACCCAGAATAATTGGATGGCTTCCTTCCCTCTATCCTTTCCAAATTTCCTCAGATATGTCCGGACTACAGGAAAAACAACAGTGAGAAGAATGTTAACATGTCTGAAATGATCATTTTTTTGGTATAAATGTCAAATAGAGATTTCTGAGCACCATTAAAGGTACTTTATTGGTGTATTCAGCATGAGTTCAGGAAGATGTGGCTTCTTTTCTTTTTGTTTTTATTTTCTATGTATGTCTTCACAATAAATAAAATTGAAATTGCTTCTAAAAACATTCTTTCCTTGTGCTTTGACTTGTCAAAAGTATTCTTAGGGTGCTTTCATTTGTTTGGTCAAATTTGAACCACTTGACCAGTTTGTAAACTTTCCTCTTGGTTTGGTTTCTTTCCACACAAAGAAAAATCCAAATGTAGCTAAACACACCACTTCAAACCGTGCAAGACTAATCGTGCAGAACTGTGAATTACGTGATTTATTTCAGTGTTAATCCCAAAGAAATGGCAGCCTACCCTTAATCCAATCCATTAGTTTGTAATTCAGGGCTTCTGGTGCTGTTTTGGTTCAGATCAGAAGGGGTTGGCCAGTTTATCTGGATTGAGACCACCTCTTTTTGGCAGTTTCAATTTTGTTGACTGATTTCTGTAAGGTGTGAAAGATGCAAGAAACTAGAGGCAAAATCTCCTGAACAGAATCGTGGCACTGGCATTGATATTCTGAGGAGTAGCTGCTACATTTTGTCTCCAAATGTTCACATGCAACCTGACTACTGTCGTCAGTCTCAGGTCCTCTCCAGGCTTTTGATAATATGGGTATAATTTTCACCACTTCGAGTTATCATATTGAAACTGGACCCATTCTGGTTTCCTCCAGCAAGTGAACATAACCATTTCCTCCACTCGCTCTCTGTCCTCCTCTTTGTTTTTCTGGATGTGTTTGTTTGTGGGCATATTCTATCCCATTTTGGGGGGGGTCTGAGAACTCATGCACAAATACAGTGTGGGGACTAAACTACTGGAAAAGCTGAAATAACTGAGGATTTACATCATGATTTAGGGTTAGAATTTGGTCAAGGTTTAGGCTTAGGCATCCCGTTAAAGGTTGGGTTTGAGGTGAGAGAGTGAAGAATGAATTAAGATATCAGTGGGTCCCCACAAACAGCAATACAAGGATGTCTGTGTGAGTGTTTTTGAAGTTATATGTCTCATTCTGCTCGTCAGTGTTTCTAGCAGCACTGGCCCTCCTTAATGGCTGTCCTCCGATACAGCGGATACTGTAGTTTGTTTAAGGCTCGATTGTGTGTCCAAAAATTTGATGGTACGATTTCCATTCTCCTCCTATAGTCATTCTTTATTCCTCCATGTTTTTTTCAGTGGCCTTTTTTCAACAGTACGATCAAGAGTGATGGATAAACAGCAGAATTATTCATCTCTCTCTTTAACACTGGTTCAGGCCCACTGAGGACATGAACAGCTATTTGGCAATCCATAGGTTGCAATAAAACACTCACTGACTTTTTGATCACACAGTGTCTGTCCATCATTTGGGCTTCATACAGTCTGAAAAGCAAAAAAATATAGATATATACCAAAAACCAAACTCTAGAATACTGAATCTAAAGCACAACTTCATGACAGCATATTAGATTTTGATAAACCTCTAATTTTCTCTGTCTTTTATTACTTTACCTCTCACCTACTCTTTCCAAAGACTGATCATCTGTAATGTAAATGTGCCAAAATAGAAAAAAAGACATTTAAGACCATGGAGTCAAACACAATTCTCAAAGAAAACTCTAAAAAAAATGGAATTAGAGCTCTACAGGGCGGCTACAAACTGAAGCTGCTTTTCTTTACCTTTTTATCCTAATGGACACAAGTCTAGAACAGAACAAAAACAGTCACCATCACTCTTCTATGCCACTGGTTTCACAAAGCGCAGGCCGAGGCCAGACAAAAGAGCGAGCAAGAGCCACATGGCAGGCGCATGAACGTTTAGAAATCACAGAACTCATATCTAAAACCTTCAAAAACAAACAGAAAAGAAAAATGTCTTCTTTCATCCTCTTTTCCTCCTTCACCATTAAAAATCTATACTTTTTTAACTGTATTGTTCAATATCTTTTTAAGCTTTTTTTTTTAGAGGGGTAGGCATTCACTTGATATGTGTTGATTTCAGTCAGAAGTACCCACTTGAAATGGTCCACTGGTGCTGAAGTCAAGCAGTAAGAAGTTTCTCTGTTGACTGATGAAGATAAAATCTTCTGAAAAGTACTAGTCATGGGTACAGTTTAAGGAAATTCCTATCTTCATGCAAAACCTTGTTTTCAATATATGACTCAAACACTCCAGACTATGCTGTCATTTATAGTCCAAATGTCCAGATTGTCGTGGGTGCTGTGGTCCATCTCTTTTCCAACTTCATTCCAGTGGCTGGTGGGTTATATTCTATGGTAAGTCTGTCATTTATATTAATGTATTCATTCCTTCATTCATTCACAGGCTTTGAGAACCGAGGAGGCTTTCTCCTGCAGGCAGAGGAGACTGGGCTCAGATGTTCCCTTTGTTTAGGCATCAACGCAAGCAGGTGTGATGAAGATCACATGTTCCCACTGGCAGATAAACAGTCAAAGGAAACTCTGGGTTTAAAGACATCAGAGGAAGGGAGTAGCAGGTTTTAAGGTCGGGGGACACTGAGGGTTGAAAGTACAGATAGCACTTTTTTTCATGTCCAAACTGACAGCAGGAGATCATAGAGCACGTCGCTCCCCGTCATTCTCCTCCCTCTCCGTTTCCTCATGCCTCCGAGCAGCACCTCTGCTGATTTATTTTCACTTTGTGCTTGATCCCGTCGTACAGCTCGAAGTTGTAGTTCTCCAGCGTCGTGGAGGAGCGTGAAGAAAGCCCGCTATAAGAGCACGTGCAGTAGAGGAGCAAGCCGGCGCACACTGCTCCCAGCAAGACGCCTAAAGAGCTCATGACGATGATGGTGAGGAGGATAGGGTCCAGTGTGTACAACCAGGCATTGTCCTTGTCTTTCCCTGATACCAAGGTGACAGAAGGGGGGTCGATATCAGACGATGGGGTGGAGAAAGAGGACGGCCAACCTGGGAAGAGATAATCTAGAGACAAAAACCAAAAATGTTGGAAAATCATTTGTGTGGCAAACAGTATCTGACACATATACATGTCATTTCAGAGGGCTGTCATGTTCACATGAAGGTCTGGTGCATAACAAGTTTAGTTATGAATGTATTATCAATGTGAGCTGTCAAATCAGATCTTTGTCAAATCCTAATTTTATTAGAATTGGACAATGTGGCCATAGTGTGAATGCGCCCTTTATCACAGTGAACTGGCTTAGTGATGTCACCAACAAGTCAAACGCTGACTGCTTCTAAAAGGTATAAAGTTCCAACCTAAAATGGTAAATATGTATAAGCGTGTGCCCGGTGTCCTGCATACTTTTGGTTCACTTTTGCTTTACAGTTGTCATTTAAAGTCACTTTTTTGTGCTTGCACTTAGGCTCAAAAACTACTTAGTTGCTTCTGGGAAAGATACACCCTAAGACAGTTACAGTTTCTGGGTTACCCTGGTGACAAGTCTATTCTCACCATAATTTTGATCCATGCAGTGACATCATACACATAAACAAGCACATCCACAATTAGGTAATGCACAGTAGAGGATTGTATTGAAGAAGAGACTGCAGCAAGCGCACAGACACACACACTCACACATATAGTGTGATTGATTGTTACAGACAGATGATCTCTGTGTGCACAGAAGGAAGCTGTCTGTCTCACTTGTTTGCCGTAGAAACATAAGAGGGGAGAAAAAAAAACATGACACGCACGCACGGAAACACTTTTGAATGCTCTCTTTCTCGTACATGAAGACAGACACACTCAGGCAAGAATGTCTGTCACCATTGCTGCAGGCTTGTTTCTCGTGGAAATGCAAGTAGATAAGACGAGCCATAGGCATGCCTCTTCTTAAAAGGCCATTTTACTTGTCTTTGGGTGAGACTTGTAAAAAAGCAAGTATAGCTTCAGGTGGAGAGGAGAGGAGAGGAGAGGAGAGGAGGAGGAACTCACCTTCATTCATGGGGGGCTTGTGATTGAAGACAGGATGTTTTACGGGATCTGTTAAAAACACAGAAGATAGCAGTGTTAATCTCAACCATCCAGTTTGGGCCACTCACGTCTGGATCATAGAGCGATAACATCACTCACTTTCTTATTTTACAGCCACCGAAACTACATTTGTAGATGGAAATCAAACAACACAATTCCCTTAAAGAGTGACTGATCTCATTGTAGCTTTCTGAAGCGAAATCTATTCTAAACTCTTTTATCCTGCACTCTGTCAAGGAAAACTGACAGCTTTGCTCAACTCTTTACCCAAAGTACCTGTATAGAGCTGGCAAGTTTCATTATGTGATAAGCATCAGTGCTTTTCTTTATTTGCTTAGAAATGAAAAGAGTAAAGAGGTTGAGAGAATGAGTGTAAAGATAGGGACACAAGTGGAAACTGAACCATGAAAGAAGACACAAAACTGCTTCATAGAAAAATATTACTTTTATTACCTTCACATTCACCACAATCTATTTTCTTTTTATACCAAGACCATGAAATTCACCAAACTAAAATGCCACTTTGAATTTCTGAGGCGGGCCAGAGAGCAAGGCTTCGAGGGGTTTGGAGGCTCAATTTTCTCTCAGTTCAGCTTTATTCAAAGTATCTGACATTAGAGCGCTCAAAAAAACCCAAAACAATATGTGGGCAACTGATAGTCATTTATTGGACAAGGGAACCTAAAGCAGTTCATGAAGAGAAACTGTAATAGATATTCAGAAGATAAGAGGTGAAAACCTAATTTGGTACATATGAAAAATGATGCAGAGCCTCATTTCCTCAGTCAGATAACATCTTTCATCTACGAGACATTTTTGGCATCTTCATATTAGACCTTCCACAAAATGCCTTCACAAACTTCAAATACTCTTCAAGGTGAAAATAATATTAATAGATTAAAACTTTTAAAGGACACTTGCAATAACATTTGCTCATGAATTAAACATGAGTTCACAGTTTCAAATAGAAGAGGTGGATGGATCTCATTCTTTGTTTTAAGACAGCCGAACCTGATGGAGAAACTCAGAAAAAGATTTTTGCAAATTTAATGAATTAATTGCATCATTGTGTCCACTTTTTCTATATGTTGTACTCCGGGTTGCACAATATAAGGAAAAACATGCTATATCATTGTTAAAGGTTGTAATGACAAAAAAAAAAGCAATATATAAATGAATCCTTCATTATATAGTGTTGATGTGTGTCTGCTGTGCTGCTAACATTGACCACAGATAGCAGATAGCCAATACAGACCTGAACACTGGAAAAAAAAAAAGAAAAAGAGAAAGAAATGGATTGAATCTGGCTAAATGGTTTGACAATAGAAAAAAAAAATTGCGCCTGTTAACAGTTGATAGTTACGGCTAGCTTTGGTGACCCTGAACCATTCTTTTAGTTCTGCTGCTACAGGGTGAGACCCCCAGACTCCCATGATGCACTGCGTACTTACTCTGCTCCATTTACTATTCATGTATGTATATGCCATTCATTACCTTTATGTTTCTCTTTTTTGTCTTAGGTATCTGTTTAATAATGTCTTTATGTTGTCATCTTTTTCTTGTCTTTAGCCCCCAACCAGTTGGGTCTGACTGCAGCCCTTCATGAGGCTGGTTCTGCTGGAGGCTTGTTCCTGTCAATAGGAAGTCATTTCTCACCACTGTCACCGAGTTCATGCTCAGGATGAACTGAAGTGAAGATTAGATGCAGTCTGTTAGCTCCCTGAGCTAGGTATATGAATTTAAATTGGACTGAAGTGGGATGAATGAATTACAACAAGTTAAATTTTATTGGAATATATTGGAAATATAATTACACTGGAATTCACTTGTATTTAACTGGAACAGTTTACTCTCAGTGAAAATACCATGAAAGGACTTTTGTTTTGAATTGAATTGAACTGAGTTGCTACTTTGGCAACAAACCAACTTAGTCACATTATCTTGGTCATATTCAATTAAAAGACTTTCTGTTGTACTGGGGGGAATTCAGGTAAAGTGTTAGACCACCAAATAGGAGGAAAATTACAAAAGGTAAATAAATAGCTCAACCATAAAAGTAAGTTCTTGGCCAAAAAACTATGTGGATCAAACCATGTCGGGTAGTGTACTCTGTGTGTATGTGTGTGCTATCCGTTTCAGCCAAAAGCTCTTCTTTTTCTGCATTTTCCTCACTTCTCTCCTTTCCCTTCTGTCATCACGATGCTGACAAAAACTCTCCATGCCATAGATTTTAGTATCTCAGCCACTAGTATCCAAATCAGGGCGGACATCATGGCCAGTGAGGATCCATCTGATCATATTACTGCCGAAAGGGCTATTGGGATTTAGAGTATAAATGAGTAGGACTCAGTAATATAATATACTTACATTTAGAGCAATATTATTATTAGTTTGTTTTTTGTGATAATGAAACTATATGAAAATATTTGTGTAGCCCTAATTATACTCAAAATGTAATGAGCTCAAATAGCAAGACTGTGGTGATGGTCATAAGATCTTCCTGTCCTTCAGAGGCAAAGAAAAGGACTTACAAAAACTATAATACATGTGGATGATTATAAAAACATGTTCTTTCTTCAAGGGTTGTTCAATTTGCTTTGAATGAGTCTAAACCAGTCACAGCTACAATCCAGAATGAGCACTTCTCACTGTCTTCAACAAAGTAAAATCAATAAAAATACCCATTAATCAAGAAATCAGGAAACCACAGGCAAACAAAAACAAACTAATCAATTTGATTAAAGGTGACATCGATCTAGATTGATTCTTCAAAAACACCACATAGAGCTGCAGTTCAGTTTATCACTTCACATCATCAAACTTAAAGATTGAGAAACGTAGACTTTGAGTGAAATACAGACATTCAAAAACATTTTGCCAATAAGACTCAGAGGATAAAAGTGATGAAAAGTCCACAGTGGCCTGTAGTTAATGAACATCATTTAAGGTAGAGGCAGTCTTAATCATTCCAGCAAATTAATCTTTCCATTTTATTACATGTAAAAAGAAAAGTGCAGTTATTTTGAAGTTAATAATTCAACGCCGTCACATTTTTAAGGTTATGTTGAAATTTACCCAAGTTGTTCTGTGTTGATCGTGTAAATTCTCACAAAACTCTCCCAGCTAGAAACTTAATACCACCGCAGGCCTTGACCAAACATTAATTCACTTAGGGGAAGATGGCAAAAGAAAGGAGGGGGGAAAAAAGCTTGGACACTTTTTGGATGACTGTTTAACACTTTCTAATGATCCTGGCCCAAAGCCCTCAGGCTAAAATCCTGAGAAGAATCATTACATGGATCTGAGAGGAGATTAAAACTCCCTATAGCCCCATTTTGTCTCCCCTCTCCAATTAGTAAAGAGAAAAATAAAAAGAGTCTTTTTTATGATTCAGGCAGAGATGGAGATGGCTCTTTGCCACTCTTCACTGTTCCAGAGGGGGCCAAGGGACCTGTAAGAATGCTTGTATCGGTAATATTTCTGGGAGGGCGAGGAAAGCAAAAAGAAAAAAGAAAACTAGAGATGGCTTGAGGGCTAGAAACGCTTACTGCAGGGTTTTATGAATGCAAAGAGCTCCATTAACTAATTAGAAATATTAAAGGGCTTCAAAGTAGTCTGTGACAGAAAAAGGAGGGAATGCTGATTTAAAAGCTCCTCATGAAACGTTTTCCAAATCTTGCAAAAAGTTTGATAGAGGCAGAGAGAATGTGAGAGAAAAGTGCACGGGCAGCACAGCATAAATACAGTCATATATCATTTCTTTATTTTCATTCAGACCCACATTGATTGGGTTATGGCACAGGGCTGCTGGAATGAGTCATATAATGTGTAAATCATACACCAATCGATTGAAATGGGAAGGAGAGGGGCTTGGGAGGTGGGAAATGGATATGCAAGCACAAAAATAACTAAAATACTTGTTGACCAAAGCACAAACTGGCATTTAGTAAGATATAGTGTGATGAAATGAGTAAGTATAGGGGAATATGTGCAGCGTAAAAATAACGTGCAACAGTGAAATACAGTATATTACTGTATTTAAGAGCTTGGTGGAAATGTGGAATATATTCTGCAGTAACACCAGCCTGGGTTGGGGAGTGGGTTTTTGTGTGTTATTTCTCTGTATTCATCACTGTCTATTCTGCCAAAACCCTGCTTTCATGTGCTTTTGTGTTTGAAACAACCTGACCTCCACCTTCAATTCTCCCTCTCCTTCAATCCAAACCCCAGCCTGCCTCCCTGTTAGCTTCCCTTATGGAGTAAAAGAAAGGTCTATCTTTAGAAGGTACAGAGAGATGTTTTTTTTTTCTTCTTTCATCTCCTCCATCTGTAGGTGCATTATTTGGAGAAAAAGGGGCTAGCTTAATGGCCCTTCTCCTCTGAGACATTTTGCTCTCCTCCATTTCTGCTTCTCATTTTTTCTCCTGTGTTTTTTACTGAGAGAATTTGCAACAAGAAAAGGAATATAAAAGGGAGCAGCAGGCTTTATTTAAAAAGGGATTTGGGCATGAACAAAATGAAACTAAATGATGCAGCAGGGTAGCATACAACACAAGATGGTGAGATGCTGTGAAGTCTCAGAAAATAAGTAGGCTATTACAATGGCATTTAAAATTTTGACAAGTGGGGGTTTGAATATACTTTCATTTGAATAATTTTCACTGATAAAAGCACTGGTTTGCTTCAGTTTGTGTTAAAATCTGAATGAAATAAGGAACAACAAGACCCTGTTTCAGCATGGCTTCAACTTCAGGGACTGCACATGTTTATAACAATTTTTTCTTTAGGTTTCTGTGGCATTAGTGACCTTTATTAACAGTGGGAGAGACAGGAAATTAGGGTGGAGAGAACAGGGAAGACATGCAACAAATGGTTACAAAACCAGGAATTGAAGCTGGAGGCTTTTTACATCGGCTGCCTGCCCTAACCACTGCTGTTTACTGTAACTAATAAACTCACCACAAGGAGCAATAATTAGAGTCAAAGCTTATTTACAGCACACTATGGTCACATGGTTTCAAAAATGCCCCCCAAGGATGACATTTTATCAAATGTTATGGACAGTCTTGAAAACTAAACTATCAGAAAATGCTGGCCTTAGAGCCTTTGTCATTTGTCTGTAACTTTGAAACATTTTTACTAATCACATTTTTAAAAGATTTTTTTGTAGCTCTAGTTGTCTTTATTGAAAGTTTGCCGAGAGAGAGAGGGGAAAGTTACACAGCAAAGGGTCACAGGACAGGAGTTGAACCTGCAACTGCTTGCATGGGGACTAAAGCCTCTACATACGACCTGCCTGCAAAGGGAGATATTTAGCAACACAACCAATCACAATTTTCTTTTTAAATTTTCATCAATGCTGTTTGAACATGATGTAAAGCAAATTTTGCCTTCCACACTTTTTTTTAAAGATTGTCGCCGTAAGAACCATCGCTGTAACTGAAATGTGATCAATGAACTGATGTTGTCTACTGGTTTTCATCCATCCATTATCTATACCTGCCTATTCTTATTTAGGGTCACAGGGATCTGCTGGAGCCTATTTCAGCTCTCTTTGGGCAAAATTCAGGGGTACACCCTGGACAAGTTGCCAGCCCATTACAGGGCCCAACTGCAATGGATTGGTTTGCAAATTTGATAAATTCTTTCCACATTTTAGTATGAACAAATCTATAAAGTTTCATGAACATGAGTGATTCATTTTGTAAATTTTCACTTCTTAAATTTGATTGGATTTGAAAATTCAGCTTTAGTTGTTGCCTACAACTACAACTTTGTATAAGTATGCACAATTTCAGATCTTTATATCAATGGGTTCATGACATATTGACATCTGGTTAAATTCCCCTACAGACAAAACTAAATCAAATTTAGTGATTTTACAAGAAAGGTTGTACCAACTGTCAACACCAAATTTCAATCAATTTGGATTATTACATCACAAGAAACAGTCCAAAGAATATATTTGTGCCATGCCCACACTTTTAATTGGTACATGACTTTGAAAGAGATCATAATTCTTTAAAAAAAAAAAATAAATAAATCATCAGCATGGTCACTAGATTAAGTATTCCAAATGTCATGAAAATCAGTGTTATGGACTCAGACTAGTTCGTCTGACTTTTAGTTTTTGAAAAATCTGGAATACTACAATGATAGAAATTGACAGTGTGGTCTTGGGCGAGGAGCTTGAAAGTGACTGAGGTAAAAAAAAAAGAATTTTTGTTCTCGCCAATATATTGTAGTAATCAAGAAATGAGCCATAACATAAGTCCTCCTTATTGCACCTCCTTGAAGCTTGCCAAGGTTGTGGGAATCTTGAATCTGTACAGGACTGTGCAGAAGTCTTTGTCCTGTTGTTTTATCAATGTTTAAATGACCCTCCATATTTATTTTTGATTATCTCTATTAAGGATACAAGTGGAAAATAATGTCATAATGTTAGATGTAGTCTGATGAATTGGTGGGCGGATCTTTAATAATCCAATGTTGGTCATAGAAAAAAACCATATCAGTTGACCTCTAGATAATATCTACAAAAAATAAAACCACACAATGCTCAGAACACAATAATTCTAGAAACAAAAGGCAGTATTTAGTGTGACCTCAGGAACTGAACACAGACTGAACTCTTTCAAGAAGACTGTCCCAAACACTTTTGCAATGATATAAATTAAATCCCTTCCATTTAAGTTCTAAAGAGAAAGATGATTATTTTCTTTTAAAAATTGAATAAAAAAAATAAGTATGTATGTCATTACAGGTTTGATAAAACAACAAAACTATGGTTCTCTAAGACTTTTGCACAGTACTGCATACCATGTTTGGTGTTGGTTCTGCACACACGCAATTTACACCTTAAAAATACAATAGGGTTCGAGCAACTTTGCTGCTTGGACCCCTAATATAAATTGCGTAACTCTATCAAAGCCATAGAGCATATACATCACTTCACAGTAAATGTAAGAGCTTATTCTTCATTAAAATATTAACATAAGAAAAAAGTGCTCATCAGGTTCCTCGCCCCCAAAAAAAGTGCAACAGATTCTCAGCAGTGAGGTTACACTTGAATAAATGTCCATGCTAACATACTCAAACCTCAAAACTAGGGAATATGCAGCGACAGGTACAACAATTATCCAACTGGTGATTTAAAAATAACTAATATCACTGTCTTACTTCAGCAAAGTTATATATAAATGTATCTTTAAGACAAATAAAAGATCAAATAAGAGATATGATAACATCCATCATAACAGCATATGGTCATGTCATTTTTGTAACGTGACAAGAAGGCATTAGCAAGTTGCTGATCAGCACCTCAGTTCACCATATCATGAAAAAAAAAGCAAACTGTACAGTAAAAGCATGAATATGGACTGTCTGCATAAATGCAAAAGCTCAACAGCAACATTCACCATGTCCTCCAGCAAACTCTTGGTTCTGTCTTCATTGTCATAAGTTTTGACTGAAAGCAGAGCGTCAGAGAAGTGGACTGACCAGAACTGATCCTACTTTATCTTCTCACCCACGTGATTTGTTTCCTTAAAGGTAACACTGGTGATGAAAGGAAAACCCATATTAAGACAATTCTGAACACTTACTGACAAAAAGAAATAAAAAAAAAAGAAAAGAAGGTGATGCTGGCTATGTAAAAAGTAAAAAAAAAAAAAAAAAAAAAAAAAACAGAAAAAAAAAAAAAACACTACAAGTAAAATGCTCTTTGTCACAGCATGTTGGTCTCATTTGTTGAATTAAAGTAAATTGTAAGTATTTGTCCAGGCTTTCCAGGACATCAGATAGTCTGCTAAAACTCTTATTTTATAATCTTTATATAATGGCTTATGTCCTCAGAAATTATTTTAATATTATTTCTCTTGCACATACAGAAAAAGATACGTCCACATTCATATTTTAAAAAAAAAGGCATATCCAGGACATAACGAAAAATATTTTTGGAAGAGTTCGTGCATATTCTAGTGTGGATTTCCAAGCCATTGCATTGTAGGATTCACAGACCAAAGCCGCATTGCACTGTGTATCTCCATCTTTCACAGACAGATGGTTATCCTTTTTTGTCTTCCTCTCAGTTTCAGAAAGGCAGGAGGACAAATAAACTGCAGCTTCATTCAATTCCAAAGAAATAGCCATCAGTCCTAATGCTGCACAGTGTGTTCTCTCCACCTCTCTGTAAATCCTCTCTATCTGGGTATTTGGAAGCAGCCAGTGTCCAAGTTACAGATCAGACATCCCGCTCTGCTCAAACATTCATAGAGCAACCCTCATATTGTAAATGCAGCTTCTCTTGTCCACAGTTTCTAACTTTGATTTACTTTATTCATAATCCAACTCATTTACAGGTTGCAGTGCAGATCTAAACATCAGTATGTTTTTAAGATCATCAAAAAAGTAGCAATGTGTTCTACTAATCAGTGCCCTCACCATCAAGGATTGTAAATAAAGGTTGGATTTTCATCCTGCCAGTTTCAGGCAACAGCATTTAGTGATCACTTCATCACATCATTTATTAGCAGCACAAGTTGGAACCTCTATCGTGTAGATTCTCTTCAGCGTAGAAGATTAAGGTGAGTAACTTCTGTTGCTCATTCACTGAGGGGAGTTGTCGCACCCTTTAATCTCTTCATTTTAATGAAAATCTATATTTCACCTTTCTCCAGTCTTTTTAACACTGGGAGTCATAGCCATCACCTTTCTCCAGTGTTATGGTGAGCATGGGTTCAAGACTCTGGCCAGTTCCCGGGTACAGGTGGCTTTGGTTGGGGCTGTGGGTCAGATTACTACTGAGGTTTTGGTTCTGGTAATAGCTTTCTTGGCCTCGCTGATATGCTTGTTGGCTGTTGTGGAACATCACTGAATGATGATGGCTTTTGCTGGTCTTCTTGGTCACCCAATGGTAGCGATGACAGCAGAGTACCGTCACCACGGTTACAGTGATCAACAGCAAGATGGCACCGCCTCCTGCCAACACATAGTACCAGTGGGCAGGAAGTGGCTGCGCTACCACCGAGTTTATGGTGGGCTCCATCCCAGACATGGCACCTCCTGGAGGGCAGGAGGACACATTACTGGTTGGCTCAGTAGAAGCGTGAGGCAGGCATGCAGACTGCAGTAGAGAGCTAAAAGCTGTTCATTTGTTGCCGAGACTTCATTAAATTCCTTTTCATCTGTAACTCGGTATGGCAAGTCTGTCAAGCTTTGAATTTCTCCACATGGTCAGTGAATGGTATATCACTGGTAAGACTTAGATTTGGAAACACATACAAAGACTTGTGAGGAATGAACCATATAGCTTATACTTTCAGACTTACTTTTACAAGGCTGATGTGCACATGATGAACTAACCTAACAGTATAATATTGGCTATCTCATAAGTTTAAAATTATCAAAATGTTCATTATCAATTGATAAAGATAATCTTGAGTAATGATTATGTAGAAGGCAGACTACAAAAGGCAGTAACTGACTGAACCTGTGTCAATAAAACAGACACACCACAAGCTTTCTTTGGTAACATGAGTAGCGCAGAGACGAGTCAGGTCTAACGTAGTAGCTACAATTCTTTTGTGCCCTAACTCCAGTCTCTTTGACAGCTGGCAACCAAGTTCTGAATCTAAGAATATCAAATTAAAATCCCACAGAGTTTTTTATTTATTTATTCTCTCTCCACTGTTGCTGTTGTTGATGTATTGCGTAGAGAGCTGTCTCAGGAATGGACTTATTATTTGTCTCGGAGCCAATGTTGGCTTAATTGTGTATCTAAATGAATCTTCACGTGATGCTCTGGAGTTAAGGACCTGTTGTTTCTAATATCAAGGAAAAGCTTAAAGTGGTAATTATATGTGTGAGAGATGAAAGCTTGACAGGCTCGGCAGAGTAACTTGGTATAAGAGATTACATCTAGCATTTGACTAAAAAAAAAAATCACATAACAACAGGCAAAATCAGACTCTCAGCTTCCAGGTTTAGTTCAACGTTCCCATATTTAAACAACCAATCGCACATTTTGATTCAGTTAAAACATTAATTCTTCAAAGGTGTGAGCACATTTCCTTTTTTTTTCATCACAAGCAGTAAGTGCACAATGACACGCAGCGGCCCATGCCATGCACTCACATTTAACCAGAGAATGCAAAGGCTCGATTATGCAGTGAATGGCTGTCCTGAACAAAGGCTGGGGAGGGTTAAGAGGTTCATACAGCTTTTTTATCTGGGCAAGATCACACTGAAGTTGGGCGGAGGGGGGAAGAGATTGAGGGAAATTACAGGGTTGGAAAAGGGATAAGAAAAAGGTATTATTGGTGGAACGAATGGAGCGAAATAGAGAGGGTTTCTAGAAAAGGGGAGAGGGTTTGGAGAAGTGAAGGGAAAGAGCTAATCCTGCCATGATATCTTTAATCCCGCATTAAAGGGTTTGTCAGAAACTTCAATACTCCGTCAATTGACTGAGTCAAACCTACTGGGAGAGAGACGTTAGGAAGGAAAGAGAGAGAAAACAGATAAAAAGACAAGCAGGGGATGAAAGACAGCAAAAAGAGCATTAAAGAATGAGCAAGAAAGGAATGAGGGAGGAAAAAAAGGAAATAGAGCCCTAGCAGGCTGGATGAAGCTGGTGATGAGAAAAAAGAGCAATTATAATAAAAGGAGAAGACAGAGAGGTGCAGAACAGGATATGGAACCTTAAGGAAACCAGTCAACTTCATTGAGTCTTTTTTAAAGTTCAGATGTGCTCTTTAAGAGTTTAGAATTGGCTTTGACTGTAAAGCTGCTCTCAATGCAGTCTGCACGCAGAGCCTTCCCACCGCTGGATTAGGAGACAGATAATTTTCAAGGAGGAAAAAACCCACTGCTACTTGCTTTTGGGGAAAGCAAATGGAAGAGGAAAGGGAGAGTTCCTTAAGCTTACCATTCTCAAAGCTTAATGTTGAGAAGGCTTTCGAGGAAGTCTTTCAAACTGTAACCTCTATCAAACCAGGCCTCTTACTTCACTCATCTGCAATCTTCCCTTAAATATGTAAATGAAAAAGGGAATCACTTCTACAGTTGTTAGAAATGGCCTCTTTTATCAGTGTAAGTATTCTTGAATGCAGTATGGTCACTTTTGCATGGTGACAGCTGAATATTAGTTTTATTTAGGGTACATTAGGTTTTGCTCATCAGGCTATATTACTTTTTTTTTTTTTTACCTCCGCCAAGGAGGTTATGTTTTTACCGGCGTTTATCTGTCTGTCTGTTTGTCTGTCTGTCTGTCTGTCTGTGTACAAGATAACTCAAAAAGTTATGGATGGATTTTGATGAAATTTGCAGGAGTTGTCAGAAATCTGAAATGAAAAAACTAATTTCATTTTGGGTGTGATCTGGAAGAAATCCTGGATTTTGGATCACTTTCAAATTTTCGATAACATTGAGGTCAATGGGGCCAAAAATTTTGTTTCGCAATATCTCCATTAATTATTGCCCAAAACTCATGAAATTTGATTCAGGGATTGACAATGGGAACCTCAATCAAATTTCAAAGGCTGATCCAGATCTGATCCAGAAGGCGGATTTTATAGCAATCTGTAAATCACTATACGGGAAAATTGTTGCTCTTGGCGGAGGTCTGCGCTCTCCGAGTGCTTTTCTAGTTTTTATAAATGAGGTTATTAGTGAATCATTAACAAAAAAAAAAAAAAAAAAGAAAAATCCAGCCCAACCAGCCAATTGTTCTCTATTCAACCATTCAATGCTGGCATTATATGAAATTGAACTAGAATGAGCTACATTATAATTGGAATAAAATATTTTACTGGAATGTAAGTTGATTATAATCAGGTTGAATTGAACTATTTAAGTGGATGGTAGTGAACCTTTTACTTTCTCTGTAAAGTCCCTTTTGAATTGGTGCCACACAAATAAACCAAATTGAACTGAATAATGTGCACAATTATTTTTTTTAGTTTTTACCTTGATCACTCAAAAACCAGTTTCAGTCCTATTTTTCTCCCTCAGGATACTGGCAGAAACCTCAGATATCCGACCAATTATATGTGTCTAAAAGTAATATTCCACATGATGGATTTTTAAAGTTTTAAAAACTCTAAAAAGCATAACTTCTCAATGAGACACTGAAATATCGCAGCAGTAATTAGCACCCTTACATAACAACTGATATATGCAACATTCTTTATTTCTATTATTTTTTTAAGCAGGAATTCATAAGAACATGTAATGCTTCTCTCTGGCATCCAGTGTCATAAAAACTGTTTTTAAATACCAAGAGTCATTTGATAACTGTCCAGGATAAAAACCAGCAAGAATTAGAGCAAAAAGTCTGAGTATGGGTCAAGTAAGATTAGTTGTCTCATGGCTTTTACTGTCTTGGGAATGGTATCCATGTTTTTGTTGAACGGGATATAAGAAACAAAGGTATCAAGGAATGTGTCAGATATGAACCCAGCACACAAACGTGACTATGAATTCAGATACACATTATCCATAAATCTACTTCTAGACCTGTTTATTAAAAAAAAAACCAAAAAAACCAAAAACATTATCAGACAACATTTAGAAGGTACACATCCATGCAGCAAAACCAAATAACCAACTCAAAAACAACTCCTGATCACCTCAGTCTAAATATTATTCTGAGTGTTCAGACATGTTTCAACAAACTATAAGATTGAACTTGAAGGTCAAAGATGATGTTGACTCTTGAAAAAAGTACAGTGGTACCTCTACTTACGAAATTAATTAGTTCTGGAAGTAGTTTCGTAACCTAAAATTTCCGTAAGTTTTCCATGTAAATGCCCTAATCCGTTCCAAACCCCCAAAATTCGGACATAAATTTTTTTTTTTATAAATCATAAAAATGCTTCAAAACATGAAAGAAATACATGTTACAATTAGATAACTGCACAATAAACATAAAATGAGACATAATAAAAAACAATAAATAAAGTAAAGAATAAAAATTATGTTAAATTTACCTTTTAACTGCTATCGTCGTTACACTTTTGCCTTCGTTTTTGCCTGATGTTGTGTAAAGAACTGATTCAGGCTTTTAACAGTCCTTCGAAAATGTGCAAGGCAAACATCACCATAATGAGCTATAGCCCGACTAGTGAACACTTTTTCTGGGTGATTCTTTTCAATGAATTCTGAGATTCAGAGAATTCAGAGAGAGATGCCAGGGATGCTAGGCGATAGCCAATGGCAGAGCAGCTACAAGTATGTTTCCGTTCGGTAAACTCTGGGAGCTGCGAGTAGCAGCGTGTACTGTATTTTTGCCTTTCGTATCCTGAAATTTCTTTCATAACAAGAGGCAATATTTTCCCGTTAAGGCGTTTCGTAACCTGAAAATTTCGTATGTAGAGACTTTCGTAAGTAGAGGTACCACTGTACACAGATCTGGTATTTCAGGTCCCAACAAGATCCTAAACCCTTTTATCTTCTATCAGACTGGATTATTTAGGGATAGAGTGAGAAAAGAAAAAAAGAAAAAGGCAAAAGGGAAGTGGGATGGAGATCAGATCTGGATTTCATGAAGGCAGGATCAGGGACCTGCTGGGCTCAGAAACAAATCAAGAGTTGGTGGAGAAGGATATGAGAGAAGAAGACAGAAAGGACAAAAGAAGAAAATAATCAAACATGAAAGACAGGAGAGTAAGAAACAGAATAAAGAGTGGAAAGGCAGGCAGGGGGGTGAAGAAAGAGGTTTCTTAGCCTGTGACAAGAACTAAAGATAAAGAAGTATATTATTAGCAGGGCTGCCCCTTTTCCTATTTAAAACATATATTGGGTGGAATAAATGCAAAATGGTAACAAAGACAGGTCTGCTTGGTGCATTTCATTTGTCTAATGATCCTGACCTCATGAGCTTCGTTCCTGAGTCATTCACAATAAAAATAGTTGAAACATGTCAAAACACAAAACACAAAGAAACTAAACCTCACTGGACAAAACTGAAGACTCCCAACAGTCCAACATTACTTTGTTGCAGCAGCATACATGTGCCTCCAACGTCTTGTAGTAAATAATCCTGTGACTAGTACTTCATGATTGCATTAACAGGACAGTATCAGCCCAACATGCAGGGGGTCATGCAGTAGATTCATTCCGTCAAAGTGTAATACTGCAGGCTGGTGAATGAAGATCAAAGATTTTTTTCTTCCACGTTCAATGAACATTCAGTACTTTTTTTTCATGTCACAATTAATGATTTTCAAATAAATGTACAGTGATCCCTTATTTTTTGCAGTTAATGGGGACCGGCGCCACCCGGCGAAAATCAAAATCCGTGAACTGGAGCCGGAGCCCCCCTAGCCTCAATAATGTGTTTAAAATATGTTTAAACACCACAAAAAAGTAGCGAGGTACTGCAGCGAAACAAGACAAAGGCTCAACTGTGGTCTTTCTACACAACATCCTATGATTCTTGGGTGATGCGTCTCAGCCAGTCAGTGCCTAGATTCTAGAGTGCTGGGCATCTGTGTTTCTCGTGTTGCTTACAGGAGGCTGTGAGTCATCGTTTGATGTTTCGCTGGCAGCTGCGGCCTCTCGTCTACTGTGGGGTGGATTTTTTGCGGAATTTCCGCGATTTTTTTCTTGATTTTTTTATATTATATATTTCTGAAAAATCCGCGAATAACTTAAAACCGCGGAACTTAAAGCGCAAATTGGCAAGGGATCAATGTATATCAGAAATACATTTAATGTTTGTTCTGCATCCCAAACACTTTTGTATGTTCGGCTGAGGTGTGTACTTGTCAGAAAAGAATCCAGGAAATGTAATGTATCATTAATGTTGATCTTAACCCATTATTCATACAATGTGTCTTTGCTTTCATCTTGAAATACTTGACTTGAAATACTTTAATTTTCCAGAAATACAGGAATTGGAGGCAAAGTCAGTGATTCAACCTGGGACTCAGGCCACGCCCACATTAGTGTGGTCTACAGCGTTGCCAGTACAATAATTATCGTATTTGTACGATAATTTGGCCTTCTGTACGATGTACGATCAATTATCCAAAAAAAAAAAGAAGCCAAATCTACGATAATTTGACCATTTCAAATTATTGCCTGCCTCTACTGTCTGCTGGAGAGTTTTTTTTTTTTGTGGACCCTGAAGGCATCTGTTCCCATGTGACATGTTTCCAGCCAATCATGAATGGTCAGCTGCGCGCGCCCCTCGAGACACTCACAGTCAGGACCATATCAGGAAGTCGAGCGAGGGAGATTCAGGGTGCTTTCACACCTGTCCCGTTTGGAGCAGTTGTTTCGAAACAGGGAGCGTTTCCCCCTAAAGATCGGTCATTTGGTATATGTAAATGCAGCAATCGCGCTCGGATGCGGGACAAAACAAGCGAGCCGAGATCATCTAGGAGAGGTGGTCTCGGCTCGCTTCCATTCGAGACCTGGAGCGGTTCGTTTTCAGTGAGAACATAATCGACACAGCAACCAACACAACTCAGTCATAACTGTGGTTCAACGTCCAAGAGAGGGGGGTAAGAGAGAGAGAGGAATGGAGGAAACTCCTTCCATGTTCATTTCTGACCAATGAGGGAACAGTTAAACAGCGTTTAAGCAGAAGGGGAAAAGCAAGGTAAAAAAATTAGTCTCCAAAATCGCCTCCAGGCCTCATAATTTGGCTCTTATTTTCCACCTCTAATTTGTTTTTGGGGGACACGTTAGTCTAACGCAACTGTGAATTGGGGCTGATGTGATGCCGTTAACCCATTCCATACTTATGCCATGAAGCTGTGAGTGCCTGTGGGACGCTATTTATCACTAGAGTGATTATATTTGACCATAGCGCATCATTGAGCTTGTTATTTTGGTTATGACAGATGTACGATAATTTCCCTCAAAATACGATAATTCTGAGTCTCTGGTACAATAATCCTACATTTCCCACCTGGCAACGCTGGTGGTCTAATTCAGTCTACCTCCCTGGTGTATACCTGGAGAAGATCTCCATTCACTCTTTATCACCATAAACACATATCACATAAACATCTAGCAAATATGGCGACACCTGTGAGCTCGATCAGGCAAACAACTGGAGTAAGAGTATGCACATACATACACCCCTGTACATGGTACATTCCAGTTGCACCAAATAGATGTAAGGATTAAATTAATTCTTACTTCTGCATAACAATATGTCTCGGTCATGAATAATGCTCTCAACAAAGCAGCTTAATCTGGTGTCTCTGAGTAGCATCTCCAACACAAGCACTAATATTAAAGGACTAGAAGTAGCCTCGTACTTTTAGTTTCTTGAAGGCAGGGTAATCAGTTTCTGGTTGACCTCATATCTGTTGATATCCTGAATCAAAATATCAACAAAACACAGAAAGCTAGGTCTTGCTGCCCCCTTTCCATTTCTTTCCAGTTTAAGGAGCCAGCTCCTATCATTTTTTTTCCTTTGCAATGTACTCAAGAAATGGTCAGTAAGTTGCTGGGAAGGAGATATTCAGTGAGACAAAAAGTGCTCTGTGTTTGGAAATCATGGAGAATCACATACTCTGCTTTTAGCATTGCACTTGTATGTTGTCAGTTGCATTTTTTATGTCCATAGATGTATGTTGTGTTTGCACCGCTGTGCCCCTCTGTTTTGCCAACCCATAAGCATTCCCTCGTTTGCTCCTGGTCAAAACTCCCACCGCCACCATCTGCCTGTTGGCTCTGAGTTTAACTTTCAGGATAGTAAGTTAAGTTGTGATTCATCAAATATCTCAATGTAGGTATTATCTGTGGGGAGTCATAAGGTCAGAGTTGTAAATGCAGAATTATATGTGTCTGATCATAATGATCATTTGTATTTATCATTGCGTGAGCTGAATGACAAAAAAAACAAAAAACCTGTAAAATCTTTGTTGCAAATTGCTCTTATGGTGGAAGTCCTCCTGCATACATATAGTATTATTAAATTAGACCATACCTTTATAACAGCTGATACCAACAAAGACAGCAGCGCTGGCTGACTGTCATTAAGGCTCATCGGTTTTTGTCTTATCTTCCGGGAATGATCATATGATAAAGGCTTGGTGAGTCAGGGAAGGATGTGTCGTGACCCACAAAAGCAAATCATGGTACACATGAAAAGTTATCATTTCTAAATGCTTTTGTTGTTGTTCCTCCACATTAGATCACAACGATGTGTGTACAATCTAAAATTAGGTGTGCAGTATATGAAGTATTTTCTGTCTTCCAAGGTCAAACTTGCCAAAATAGCGTGGACTCTTGGCCAAACTAACAAAAGTTTCATATCGTAAACCACACCAGCGTGGACGTACAACCAAACTTGATTCGTCTACTTGACAGTTACCTGAACAGCGTCACCACCTCTGACCTCCCAATGTGAATTTGAACATTGTTTTACTGAATATCCACATATCATGGTCTTTAAATTAAATATGTCCCCTTCAAAAGTTTCTCATAGTTGCTGTCTCAGTTTTTCTTTTTCTTTTTATGTTAAACATGACAGTTACAGCACATCTGCAAAACCATAATGCAATTTAAACTTCAGCTCCTGTATATTTAACTGTCCTCATACAGCGCTGTATAAGATGTCTGATTAACAGGGTTACTCAGGGTCAGTGCAGTGCTGCGGGCCGAGCTCAGCAACAAGCAGGAAGCACAGACATTTTGGGAAATGACACAAATGCACAGGAAGGAAAGCTTACTGGTTATGCCAGGAGTTAAGGCAGGTAGAGGTTCTGGAAGAGAGAGAGAAAAAAAAAAAAGACAAATGTCATTGGAGATAATAAGGGAGATTATGAACAAGAATAGTCAAAGTTCACTTAAAGTTTACTTATAACAAGAAAGTAGTAATTTTACAAGATGAAAGTCAGTGCGAGCACAAAAACAAACAAACATAATTTATCACAGTATATCTGAACAAATGCATTTTCTTTCATCATTTTCTCAGTTTTCCAGATACTAATAATGTAATGCTTGGTTCACCAAAAGATGAAGCTTTTATTCATGAAGCCAAAACTATTTTACAAACTTAAAAAAAAACAGCATAGGATTCATGTCCCTCATTTAACACATTTCTCTTTTTCCTTATGATTTTGTGCCTTTTTTCTTGTGAAATTTTAACTTTATTCTCATAAAATTATGACTTTTGTAAACATGGCATTTTTATTCTTGTAAAAATAACTTTTTCATAAAACCAAGCTTGCTTCTCATCATATTATGACTTTATTTTCCTACAAGATGGATCTGAAGCTCCATCGAAGGACTCTGACTTTTGAGCCAAAATAGTTTTGTCTTTCATGTGGATTTTATTCAGTTTCCCTTCATAATATAAAATAAATTAATACTTAATGTAGAATTTTTGGTATTTGTTCCATATTTTGAAATTAATCCAGTGTTGTGATTTTTGTGCATTTAAGTGGAGCTGCTAAACTGCAGCATTTGGATACCCAGATATTCATTCCTTAAGTGAAGATGTTGTTTTCATTGATGAGGATCCAGATTCTTTTTTTTTTCTTTCTTTTGCAAGTTTGCCAACAGCAAAATTACATTTGTTGGTTTGTTATAATTTTTGTTGCTTCAAATATTTGTCGTAATCCTCTACCAAAGCTTCTGAGCCCATAAAATGAAACAGCCCAGCTATATTGCAAAGACACTTGTTAGTCCTTTTTGAGGAAATCCCTGTAGATTTGTCAAATTCAGAGACTATTTAAATGTCTAACAGGCTGACATTTATTTTTATGACATTAAAAGAAAATAAAGAGGGGAAGATAAGAAGAAGGGAAATGAGGGAAGAGTTTCCTTGCTTTGTCACATGTTCCTCTTGCTTTGCCCTGATGTCTGTGTATTTGCTAAAAAATGTTTTTAATCTCTCCTTCTCGTTTGATAAGAAAGGTTTTAATGGCCACAAACATGCTAACTAGGTAGGGGAGAAGAAAAAGGAAAGGAAAGGATGATGAAACGTGGAGTAAAACATTTAAGGGACAGTGTCAAGAGAAAGGAAATGAAGGAGTTGGAGGGAAGGGTGGAGATAAGTTAAAGGGTCATGGGAACATGGACTGAAGTTTACTTCTGTTTATTATTTGCCAGAGGAAGTGACATCATGACAATGAAAAAAAGAAAGAAATGTAAAACAGTGATAACGGAGGGGAAGGGAGTGCAATGAAATGATGAGACAAACTTAAAAAAAAAAGAGAATAGAGGAATCAACATAGTGGGGGAAATAATCCTGAACAAAAACAACACCAACAGCTTGAAATACTGATTTTTAAGTCCTGTTTGAACAAAATTCTTATTTGATTATCACTTCTGTAATCATTTGTTATTTACAGTTAATAATCAATTATTAACAAACAGTAGTTGTTAACAGTTGTGTCATTGGCATTTGTCCATCTAGTGTGAGGGAGTGATAACACTCTCTGGCCTGTCCTACTGACAGTGAGACACTGGCCTGTCCTACTGTCAGTGAGACACTGGCCTGTCCTACTGACAGTGAGACACTGGCCTGTCCTACTGACAGTGAGACAGACCAGTGTGAAGACTAACAAGTGTACTGGAAGTTCAGCAGACATGTTATGTGACTTACGTGCACACTGGCCCAGCTCAACACTGTGGCTCATGTGGATGTTGTCTATTCTGATGTGGCCTCTCGTTGAATGATCAAAGAAACCCTCAAACACCACCTGCACCAGACATGAATAATTAGTTTCAAATCAGTTTTCTTCATTTAGAACACTCAGTGATGGATAGTTATTGCAGTCTGTTCTAACTTGTGCAATTAAAAACTCCAATGCAAATGACTGTTTTACAGCAGTTGCTTACCTGATACTCTTTGGGGCTTTGGGGCAGGATGGTTCGACCCTCTCTCCAGTTAGGCCCCTGGTCACCTTTTACTGCCCATAAAAGGGTCTCTTCCTGGTCACTTTCTCTCAGCAGGACCCTCAGACTCCCCTGTGCCTCCCCGTGAATCTGGTAGTGGAACAGAAGGCATAGGGGACCTTGTTCAGGCCCCACCTCAGGGCTCAGCAGCCTGGCTCTCTTGCGCAAGGTGCGGGTGCCTGCATCCAAGTGGAGGTAGTTCCCCGACAAATCTGGCAAGATGGAATAATGCATTATATGCGATGCAATAAACAATAAATAAGCTGTTTTTATTTGCTGCATATCATACAAGGGGTACGTATGCAATATTATAAATGGTTTTCTGGAAGCTATTTGCATCAATTTTCCTTTAATAAATTCAATTTTGCTGCATTTTCTGGTCTTGACACTGACATGTAGTAATGCAGAATAATATGGTAGTTTAGATTTTAAGACATAACCACCATCATTCTGTTGAATGAGGGTTGACCACAACTGAGACCTTCATTTCATGACAACTCTGTTAATGACCACGGACACAGCTGGACATGCTTAGACACATTCAGCTCTGCTAACCAACGCTCATCATTCTCAATGCTGTAACCTCATTTCAACTTGTTTCTGCTACTTAGCACAGCCAATGGTCCCAGTGCTGCTTGTTTTTGTGTCTGTCTTCTCTGCATGCATTAATGTGATTGATTCTTTTTTTTTTTTTTAAACCCACTTTGATCCAATTCACATTCAAATGAGAGAAGCAACTGTGTATGCTCACCCTCACTCTAAGACAAAATATAGAATCACCAATCATTCTCATATGCATCTTGCTGGACTGTGGGAAGAAGACAGAGCACCTGGACAATATCTACATAGATGCAAGAAAACAGAATCCAACTGCGATTTCAAGCCAGGAACTTTCAAGGCTGTAAAGAAATGGGACAAACTCCTGCCTGTGCCGTTTCTACTAGTAGTTAGCTGAAAGAATGAGCTTCCAGAGTAGAACTAAGAAATCCATTGCGTTCGTGTGACAAAAACAGAGCCATAATCGTTCACTAGTTGCTGTGTTTTGCCGTTTGCTGCTCTACCTTTTCTTTTACAATCACAGCAACAGCTTTTCTGGAGTTGCAAATGTCTTTTTACTCTGTTACAGACTCTGTGCATGGCACATAATGAGAAGAGGCAGTGATTCATCCACCATCGCCCCCTTCATCCATCCATCCATCCATCCATCCATCCATCCATCCATCCATCCATCCATCCATCCATCCATCCATCCATCCCCTCTCTCAGCTTTGACAAAAAGAAAAACATTTCACTGAGTTTGCAGCCCCATGAATAATGCATTTGGGTTGAGGTAGCTCTGCTCTACACTCGGAGGCATTAAAAAAAGGGGACCTAAATTACTGTTGCTCATTAAGAACATGTAGAGAAAAGTTGCTGTGTTTTTCTGTGGTCCCGTGTTTGATCTTGGTGAACGTACTAAGGGAGGGAATTAATTAACAACCCTCCATGGGAGGCACAGGCAGGCATGTAGAATTGGCTCTGAGGGAGGGAAGGCAAAGTTGTGTATGCCTCTGTGTGTGTGCACTGCCTCATTTTGCATCAGTTTCAGTTCAAGTTTCAGTACCATTTTCTTTTAACATTTATGTCTGTGTTTGCATGTAAATTCCGTCATTGTGTATGTGAAACTTCATCGTTCTGACTGGGAATACAGACATGCAGTGTATAATGCAACTGTATACGCCTCTATATGTGCATTTAAGTTTCCGACATGGGTGAGAGTCTTGTGAAGTTAAATCGCTGACTTGGCTGATAATGCATTTTTCATCTCAGCTGCATCTCTTCGATCACACCAGGAAAATTCTGCACAATGTCAAAAAGAGCTAGAAACTAAGGTTATGCTGTTTAGTTCAACCTTTACTTATCAAATACTATTCAACTTTCAACGACTACTCCAGTGAGAGGTTTCTATGAGTAAAATCCCCATAGAGTGAAGAGTTTCAGCCTCGCCATCTTTGAGATCAAAAGATTAATTTATGAGCTCTGTTCTGGTTGGCTTTTTTTCTTTTAAACACCTAAAAGGGCTCCTAATGACAGGGGTTGTGGATTTGATTTGCATACGAAGACAGCTTCCAGACAGGGTGCTGTGCTAATGCTGCTGTAGAACAAGACTTAATGTCATGTTGCTGTCAAATACAGAGACAGGGACGCGGCTAAGTCAATTTCACATAGCCACATGCATGCGTGGAGACGGACGCGCACAGCAGCCTGGCGAGATGTGTAATAGAGCTTCGCCTCATGCCACAGCCCTGTCTGTTTATAAAGGACCTGCTCAGTCAACCATGAACTGGATGATTTCAGTAGATACAAAGAAAATGTTGCTGGATGGCAAGGTCATGTGTGAGAAAGCAACCAACACACTTTGAGTGAATAACAGAAAGTCCCACCTTGAGAGCTAAAGCAGCACTTCTGTCAAAGCCATCACCTCACTTATCTAACTGCTGTGGGCTATTTGTGTGGACTTTCTAGGTGTGTAAAGTCAAAGAGTGTGAGGGTGAGGATGTAATTGATAAAACAGTCTGGCTTATCTTGCTGCTTTCTTATTAAAGATGGATAAAAAAGCAAGATATGAAAAAGCAAGAAATGGAAGAGAGGTCAACAAGGAGATGACTGATTGAGCAAAACGGGGTGGAGGTGAATGGTAAAAGAATCATGCAAAAAAAATTATACAGAATAGTATGATATGCAAAATAAGTCAATGACTTACAAAGGCTAGGATGGAATGAAAGAGGCAACGTACAATTTGTGGAACAAGGAATAATGAGACAGTGAGGAGGGAGAGCAGAGAGATTTTTGGAGGGACATTAGTAGCATATACAATGTTGGATAAAGTCAAGTAAAAAAGGCAGAGAAACGGCAAAGTAAGATCATTATAATGAATAAAGATGCTTCAAGGACAAAATACAGAGATAGTGAGTAAAAGAGAACAACTGTGAAAGAGTACAACTCCAAGAAGAGATAAAAAGAGCATTGATTATATCTGAAAACAATAAGAGGTAGAAAAGAAACTTAGACAATTAAGCAAACTATACTAAGTGAAACTGTTCAAACTAGCATTTTTCTCTTAATTCTAATTAAGACGTAGCTTATACTTGGAGCAGATGAGAAGGAAATCCTTGCATCATGGTTGCTCTCAGTGCTGGGATGCATAATACTTCACCACAGGACAATTGCTTTGTTCTTAATTAGCTCACTTTGTGCTGGGAGGAAATCTAAACATCTCAGCATGACAATGCTTTCTTTTCTTTTTCGTGTTTGAAAAATTTGAAGTCTCTTAAAAAGAAGAAAATGCAGAAGGATAAATGCGCTTCCAATCAGCACAGATTTAAAAAACTGAAACGTCTGGTGGGCAAAGTTGTACAGGGCATTTCTGTGAGACTTGGGAGTATTACTTGCTCTACTGCTGATCTGAGGATATTAAAGCTCCCATATTATGCAATTTTGTACAGCAAATAATTTTGCTGGGTTGGGTTGATCTTGTCATGGCAGCACCTCCTGCCTCTTTGGCGCCTCCTGTTGTCCATCTTCTTCCTGCAGTTTTGCTGCTTTGCTCGCTCTGTTCTCCCTTCTCCATCTCCAATCACCCTACCCTTTATAAGCCGGACTGATCCAGCCACTCAGTGCCAGTCTGATACAGCTCCTTGTGTGGTATTGAGCCCACTTCAGCTTCAACCTGAGTCTATTATCTGAATGTGTATCGAGGCTACTCTCATCTCCAGAGTCACCGTTCCTGTCCATTCCTGATATTGGTTATGGATCTCCGCCTCTGGATTTCATGTTCTGTCACTGGAAACTTCTGTACAATGAAACCTTTTCTATCTGAGGTCGACCATTTGAGTCCATATTCTCCTGAGCCATGACAGATCTATGCTTGGCTCAGGGGCTCTGTGGTAGAAGCTAAGGTGAAAGAGATGCTCCTCATATTCAAACATACACTAGCTAATCTAAGACAGCTTTTTAAGCTTACATGTGAGACAAGAAATTCATAAACCCATTGGCTTCTTACTAGCACTTCCTTGGATTTCCTTTTGTCTTTAAAACCGCTGTGATTCTTTGCGGCATAGGTTCAACCAGGTGCTGGACACATTGCTCAAAGACCTCAGTACATGCAGACATGATAAAATGAATTGCTTTTTTAAAGTTGTTGGCTGCACATCCATGACGTAAAACTCATGTTCCACTACATCCCAAAAGTCTTCTACTGGATTGAGATCTGTTGATATTGGACCCATTTGAGCAGAGTGTTCTTATTGCTATGTTCAAGAAACCAGTTTGAGATGATTTAAGATGTGTAATATGTTGTATTATCCTGCAGGGAGTATCCATCAAATGATACTCACATAGGCTTTGACATTTAATTGTGCCAAGGTTTTATCCACCTCACCAATACACCACCAGTAGCCATTGATACAAGTCAGGATGGATATGTGGTTTCATGTTTTTAATGCTTAATTATTCACATATAATGTGAGTGATGCAACAGCGACTCATTAGATCAGGCAGTTCTATGTTTTTTTTCCATCTTCTATTGTCTGGTTGCTAAGCCTGTTTGAAATGTAGCCCAAGTTTTCTGTGTTTTTCTGTGCTGACAGGAGCTGCAACAAGTGGGGTCTTCTGCTGTTTCAAGGTTCGACACGTTGTGCATTCAGAGATGGTGTTCTGCATATTTTTTCTTGCTATGAGTGGTTCTTTGACTTATTGTAGTCTTTATGTCACCCTAAAACTAGTAAGGCCATTCCCCTGTGACCTCTTGCATCAACCAGGAACGTTCATCCAGAGAACTCCGGCTGACTGGATATTTAGTTTTTTACACCATTCTCTGGGAAGCTTACAGATGCTTGTGCATGAAAAACCCTGATGATCAGAATTTTCTGAAAAATTCAGACCAACAACCATGGTCCATCCATCCAGCCACCCACACATTTTCTATACCCACTTCAATCGTATTCAGGGTTGTGGGTCTGATGCAGCCTGTCCCAGCTATCATCAGGTAAAAGGGCAAGAGCAGGTGACTATATCTAATACAGTAGCAAAAGTAGCAAATGAGCGTATATTTTCAGAAATACAGAGTTGCAAAATATAGTCATTGAATGATACCACACTACTGGCAGCCTGGGACCCCACCTCTGGTCAGATCGGGTCTTTCTTTGTATCTTCTTGAGAACTTCTTCTGTCATTTTTGTTCATCAAAAGTGGTTTTTGAGACATTTTCTCTCTTTGTTTGGATGCTTTGCTGCCTAAGAGACTTAAGCTAACTTAAGCTTTTAACATCGTAACCATGAGAACAGGTATTTTGTGTATATGTGGAAGCAGCTCATTGAGCTTTCCGAAGCCTAAATAATGCCCAGAATAACCTAAAACCTGATGAGTTAAAGACAAGACAGATCAGGAGCAAACAGAGGGCATCCAAAAATAAGACATTGGTTAAGCAGCAAAGAATACAAGAACAGTTTGAAGAGTGATCTTATATTTGAGCCAACACAGAATGTCAAATTTAAATATATTCCAAAAGTTCGACTTTATCTAACTTATTTTTACACAGGCATCTTCTCCCTCTTTTCTCCCCTTTATTGAATTCAAACTGGTGATCAATACACAGAACATGTACCAGGTGTATCATACGTCAAATCTGCAGGAATGCACGTACAAAAATGTGAATGACTTGCATCAGTCAGTTATGTTGCAAACCGTATATACAGAGATCCCCCACTATATCGTGTTTCACCTTTTGCAGTCCTGCTATATTACAGATTTTTTTCATTGATATATGCAATTTTTTTTTTTTTATCACTAAACCTTGGCTAAACCATGATTATTTGTCAGTGGGTTTTAACTACGAGTGCTGCTCATCTCTGAAGCAAAGTGCAGCTCCCCCGTGCTTACGACAACCGTTAGCAAAGAGGGAGTGTTAACATGTATTTAAATGTGTTCAAAGCAAGTGGGAGGATATTTTGAGGCTTAAACTATAAAATAAAATGTTTTCTACGGTCAAGCTTTATCGCAGATGTTTACCCATAGTGGGGGGTTCTGGAACGTAACTACCGCTATAGACGGGAGAATACTGTAATTCATGTTTTGTAGTGCATTTTAAGTGTCCTGAAAGTTCTACTTTCTCTTACTCTCTGATCCCACGGCCAAGTCCTGTCTTGTTCCATGTGGGCCGTGTACAGTGGAACTGCTGCTGGCTGTGTGCAAGGACCAGCTCACGCCTGAGTGGGGATCGGCTGACCAGCCGCACAAGGTCTGCTCGAAGTCACACACGGCTGACAGCGAAGGTGTCGTGGCTGAGGTAAGAAAAAGAAACACATGATACGAATTAATATTTTTGACAGTGTGGGCATTTTGACTGAAATATCACTGATGATCAGTTCATCCTCCCTTTTTGCTTTTAGTACTTGAACATCAGGTTTCTTTTTTGTGCAATTCTTTTTTTGGTTTTTATGAGACACAGTGCTATAATGGGTATCTATCTATCTATCTATCTATCTATCTATCTATCTATCTATCTATCTGTGTCTGACTGATTTATAGGTCTACTAATCACAAAGCCTCCAGAAATCAGAAAACACTTGAGCTAAATCTACTCATTTTCAAGAAAAGCCTCTCCTTCTTGGACTTATGCTGGGTGTAGAGCTACTCTAGAGGTAAAAGAAATGAAAGTTAGATGGCTGAAAATGGGCATAATATTACCACTTTAACAAGAGACGTGGAAAAAAAAAGAACCAAATAACAAAAGATGGCGAACAAAATGACAAACTGATGCTCCTTGAAGCACATCGTTATGAACTCCAGTGAGACCCGTTGTCTGACAGTCCATTGACCTATATATAAGGAGGAAAGATCCACTGGCTGAGCTTATTTTCCCTCAAAAGTGTCCGGTGGGACTTCTGACCGTTACAAACCTCAAAGCTCAGAGGCCCTTTGGTGCGCGGTGACATCATGAGTTTGACCTCTCAACGTGTGTGGATGTGAGGCCAGCACAAAAAAATACATGTGTGCTTGTAGGAAATCTGAATTTATGAGGCTGAAGATGCAAGAGGGTTTAAACAAGAGGGCTTGAACATCGTATGTGTGTGCGTGTGTGTTTTACCAGGTCTCATTGCAGACGTGGTCTGTTCCACACTGGGAGTGGTGGGGGTCACTGTGTCAGGCAGAGTGGTGGTTTCTGTCAACCGGAAAAATAACATTCATGGTCAGGACAAGAGGGAATATGGTTAGACAGCAGGACAGAAGCACCAACAGTACATCATGTGTCACATTTAATCAAAAACTGGCACAAGTTAATCTGTTTTAACATTTAATTGCTAATACAATCCAACTGTCTTATGAGTTGAGACAACACCTGCACCATCCTGCTATCAAAATCTGAGCTCTCCTTCTTAAACTGTTTCACTGCACAGTGGAAAACTGCCTCACAGTGTACTTGTGATGTTTAAGCAGAGCCAACGCTTAGACTTTACAGTAAAGAATGTTAGAGCTGTGCATAAAAGTTCGTCATGATCCTGGCAGTGACAGAGCAAACTAAACAGAATCAGCGCTCGGCTGTGGTTGGATCCAGATCACCCAGTTCACACAGCATGTTGGCACACCAACACAGATCTGATTTGTGAGGAACTGCGACTGGGATTCTGCATTCCTGAGTTTCTTAGTCCAACTTTAACTTTCTCAGCCAAAAGCAAATGTTTTCAAAGTCCTCAGAGAGAATCTCGACTCTCATTAGACACCCTGAAAACACCTCTGGGAAGTTTTATTAGGTCAATGGCAGCGGTTCTTTAACTTAATGTGCCATAACTGCAATTTTGATGGCTACCGGGGCATAAAAAGCGTATTATTAAAATAATCATCCAAGTATGATAAAAAAAAAAAATGCTGGACAGAAATTATAGGCAAGACAGCTGACTTTGCCTCAAAGTAAGACATTGTTCCTCCTGCCACACATACTCAAGGTTTCAAGATCACTTCATTTGTCTGGATGCCATATCATGTGTGTCCCAAGGCTGACACTAAAATCATTTTGCAGTGTCTCAACTTTGATGTAAAATGTTCTTTTAAGCTTTTAAACCTAATTTTGGCAGCAATGTCAGCAAAACACACACACACACACACCGTTTTATTGGCCGTTTTATTATTTTCTGATCTTGATCATGCCAAAATAAAGACATTGTTGACATGTTAATTGTGAAGCAGTGGGATAAGTTTGCACAGAAAAAAGAGAATTATTACCCAATTCAAAAGAATTCCTGCAGTTGTTATAAAGCTCATGGATTAAGTTCACAAACTGATTTCATGGATGTTACCAGTTAAAATAATTGAGTTCAGTAGGTCAGAAATTCTCCTTTTCAATGTAGAATGAATTTGGTTGTATGGTTTTTATGAATTCTTTTCCTTTTGGCATTGTCTGCAACCGCATATTATGCCTGAACCCTGTCGTCCAGACTTGGTACCGTTATGAACCTCAGCTGTGTTCCTGAATCCATGCAACATGCTGGTGCAGCGCATGGTTGGCTTTCCAGGAGGAGCAGCAGGAGGTCAAATATTTTTACCTTTACCCAGATCTAACTTTTACCCTACAGCACTGAGGATGCGTAGCTGCACTGACCACACACACACACACACAAAACACTGGGATTTGTCAGTGTAACCCCATGACCTGCTGGTATTAATAAACACTTCCCCACCGCTGGTTTAGAGTCTGTAAGCACCTCTGAATGCTTTGCCATCTCTCTTCCTCACATACAAACACACGAATAAGAGAGAGTGAGAGTTTGTCTGTATGTTGATGCAAGAGAACACAAAGTTTTCTGGCTTATGTGGCACAAACACTACAAACATCTCAATAAATTAGTCTCAGAAGCCGCTTCTGTTTTTACCTCTTCAGTTCACTTTCCTGCTACGCACACCTATTCTGTCTGTCCTCTGTCCTTCAAATTAAAACTCAACACATTCACTTCTGCTTTGCAAAACCACAGAACCACGGTTGCCATCCACCCCCCCCCCTCCTCCAAAAAAGCTTTCTACACACATAAACACACATGCTAACTCACACATACACACATAAAATCCATCTTTCTCCACCCTTCCAGCACACTGTCAAAATGAAATCCTATCTTTTGTTGTTTCTGTTTTTACCACAACGGCAATTTTCTTCTTCATAAGTCTTTCTCTTGTTCTCTTTCTGTCACCTCTCCCTGAGCTACATTTGGATTTCCCATCACCCATGCTTTTGTATGCCTGCAGCACTTCTTTCCCTCTCTTCGTTGAACCCATGTCTCTCAGCTTTATTCTGTAGCCTAAATCTCATATCACCTTTTTAATCTTTCAGTGCTTCTCTCTGTGTCATGACTCCGATTAGTGTTATTTTAAGTAGATTTTAAACACCTCCTCAGTCCAGTAAATCTGTGCCTTTTGGTGATTTATCTTTTGTTCAGTTGGGCTGCGTGTTTTTCTCTCCCTCTCCGTCTTGTTTAGAGTGTGAACTGTTAACCTTTGTTTGCTCTTACTAAAAGAGCGCTACAGTTTTGAGGTTCATCAGTTCTCCTACTGTGTATTGTTTATGTGCATAAATTTATTGAGTTGTTTACACAGTCTGTTCACAGTGAAAGTATGCAGTAATATTATGTAAGCCAAAACATTCACATTGCTATTTCAACACACACTCACCAAACTTGATATTAACACTGGATAAGCAGCTCCCAGCTGCTGACATTAAGCTGTTTTAATTTCGTGCCCTTTACTGCTGTAATTAGCCCTGCATCCTGAGGAGGGAATGGAAATGGGAGACTTCGAGCTGGGAACCTAACCCTTTCCACCTCACACTACCATTTTCCTAATTAATGACCACACACAGCTCCCGTTGGGCTCATGTTTCTACCTCAGTCTCCCCTCCACCTGTCTAATCCAATTTTGTTGTCTGTCTCTCCTCCCCACTCCTTTACTTCCTTCATTCCACATTCTCTTCATCATCTGTCACATCCATCCTCTTACTATCTATCAGGGTCATCTTGGTGCCAACTGTAAAGGTCAATAGAATCATTTTAATGGGTTACTTTAATTGCAATATTTTTTATAACTGTCAGTGTAGTTATTGCATTAAATGCCACTACTGTTTTTTTTTTTATTACTTGCTGTACTTAATTAAGGAACAAGATAAATATACAGCAGCAGATTCATGTTTCAAACATGTTTTTAGCAGATGTTTTTATTATGAGGATTTAAACAGTGATGTACAATGAAAAATAATAATAATACAAAGGTCATGATTAACACCATGAGGGCAAGCAACCAGTCATGACTGACTTCTACAAACCTAGGGACAGGAATAGTGGTGAACCTCTTGAAGCAGGCTTCTACCAGGGTCCCCACATGCTCTAAGTGAAGCCAAACCCTGATTAAACAACTGCATACTTGTGGCACTGACATCTGTGGAAATTAAGTGTTTGAGAAACATGTGAAATACCTCATATGCACACCACTACCCAGCTCTCTAGACCCGCTTCAGTTTGCCTACAGAGCTAACAGGAGTCACGATGACGCCATCTCTCATGTCCTTCACACCACCCTCTCCCATGTAGATGCTGGTAGGGGAACTATGCCAGGCTGTTATTCAGAGATTACAGCCCAGTATTTAACACCACAGCTCCCCTTAGGCTGTTCACCAAGGTCACTGATCTGGAGCTAGACTCCTCCTTATGCTCCTGGGTCATGAGCTCTCTGATAAAAAGACCACAAGTGGTGAAGACTGGACATTGTTCAAGTACAATCACGCCGAATACCAGCGCCCTCAAGGCTGCATCCTAAACCCCCCGCTCTACTCTGTTTACACACTTGAATTCAAGGCACATCACAGATCCGACACCATTATCAGGTTTGCAGATGACACAGTGGTAATCGACCTCGTCTCTGACAACAATGAGACAGTTTATTTGGAAGAGGTGACTACATTGTTTGCACTGTGTAAAAACAGCAACCTGGACCTAAATGTCTCCAAGGCCAAGGGGATGGTGGTAGATTCAGGAGGGGAAAAGAGAAGTCTCAACCCACCATTATGAGGATGTATGATGCTGGTGGAGTGAGTGAGTACTTACAAGAACTTAGGACTACACATTACCATCCTGGTGAAAAAAGCATACCGTTGCTGATTTCACCTCAGATAGTTGAAACTCAGAATTGATATGAATATTATACATGTTACCTGTCATATCCACAGACAGCGGGAATGTGATATCCATTTTATTTTATATAGTAAAATAAATTACATACTTAAGTTGTAGTGTTTAAGAAGTCATATATAAAACAGGTGGAAGACTCAACCATTGAACAATATATCTTGTACATTTTATATGTTCTGTTTCCTTAGTTAAGTAGTATTGCTAATGGCCTTTGATATTGTTTTAGCACAATCTGGGAGCATTGCAATTCCATTTTACCGCTATTGTGTCTGTGCAACCAAACATGTGACAACAAAAATCTTGAATCTTGATCACACACATTCACAAGCTCAGAGCTGAGACACAGAAGGTGCCATCGGCCCACGGGTTCATTGTAAAGCTGCTGACTGAGCAGGAAGAAACGGAAACACAGAAAACTGTTCAATTATGGAAAGAGCTCGGGGAATAAATCTGCCAGTGTCAGCCTAAATAATGACTACTGACATACAGTTGTGTGCACGTGTGTGTGTGTGTGTGTGTGTGTGTACATTTGGAAAGAAAGAAAATGCTGCTACTCAATTATTTGGGACACGATTCATGGGTGTTCACTTAATGACTATGGTGCTGACATGCAGGTCCTCTTTAAAACACTGTTTTAAAGTGATAGTTTTTTTTATTTAGATTAGCTACAAGAGAGTTAGTATCTAGAACAGTGGCAAAAAAAAAACTCCCCAGAATATTTTTAAATTAATTAAGTTCATTTTCCTTACAGTGTGTTTTGATTTTCACCCAGGTCACAATAACAGACTAACAGTATTTGTTTAAGCTGATTTTGAACACATAAAAAAAAAAAAAAAAAAACTATTTGTGTCTTCATTAAACACAACCATTAACATTAAAAGTGCTGGACGGAATAATAAGAGAACTCACAGAGAAAAGTTAATTGGACTCAGAAGTTGCACACCTGGAATCCAGTTAACAAAATTAGTTATCGAAAAAAATATAACCAGGAGTAGTTGATCTGCATAAGACTGGACAGGATGTTAAGGCATCACTCTGTGCCTCTAGTTTACCAAAGAGTAACTTGACAATCCACAATGGTACCAGGGAAATGTTTTGTGGACCGATGAAACAAAATTTGAAATGTTTGATAAGAATGATCAGCATTACGTGTAGTGCAAAAGTACACAGCTTACTTTTCCTAAATATATATGGCCAACGGTTTTGTTTCCTCTGGTTTCATAGATAAGTACAGCTGCGTATCATCAGCGTAGCAATGAAAGTTTATGCCATGGCTCTGGATAATTTTTCCCAAGGGCAGCATGGGCAGCAAGGTGGCAGATGTCTGGCAGCACTGCGAGCCTGCACATCCGCAGAAGAGTTGTCATCCATGGAGGCATCCACCGTAGAGCTGTAGGCCAGCATCTACAGCTGGACCTACTGTCTCAAATGTTGCTTTAGTGGTGACATCAGAAATGACAGCTGATGCTAAGTTAGCACAGCTAAGCTAAGGTACGCTTCGTACTCAGATACTTTGAGACCAACTTAGAGTCAGTCATGGTTAAATTAGCAGCACAACAGAATGCATTCTCTTTAACATATGATATGCTCTGCTTGGTTTTTATTCACAGCTCACAAGTCAATTTGATGCTCTGCGCTAAGTAGCTAAAATATGACACCAGTGACTAGATGTTATAAGCAGTGGCAGAGCCAATGGCTAGCTGTCAATCAAACAATGTCAAATAATGTCTTGCCATTTGATTGGACAGCTTTGTTGCTTTATACAATTTTACCTAATTTTACCCATGACCAAAGCCATTTCTTGAACCTGACTGTAAATGTTTATTTCTGCTGGAAAATTGGGCATTGTACCATGGAGGTCAATAAAAATTTGCTCTGTTTTGGAGCCAGCACCTTGTGGTCAGTCAAGGAACTGCAAAAAAAAAAAAAAACCTTCCTGGTAAGCTTCAACCCAGAAGTGAGGATGCTGATGCCTGAGCTCAGTAAAAGTTGGTTGATGCAGCAGGACAATGGCCAAATTTGATGATAAATCACTGCAAGACAATTTGTACATTCAAAGGGGTTCACATACTTGTTGATGCCACTGTGTGTGCAAGTAAAGTTTCTTGTTAAAATAATTTTTCCATTCACATAAAACCACTTCAAAACTGCAGCTCTTGTGTTAATATGCACTTCTAAAACTGTACGCTGCATTTGGAAGCAGAAAAGAGATGAGAAGAAAATAAATCTTACAAGCAGGAAACTTAAAACTTTTAACATATTTAGCTATGGCACCACCAAAAGCAGGGTTGTTAAATGTTAAAGTATGTCATCTAATGAGAAGTGATGGTGGAAAACATGAGTGTTTTTCAATGAAAATCATTCCGGCTATGTGAATGGCAAATCAGACAACAGCTCTTTAAAACTAAAACTGCAACTTTGATTTATGTGTAGCTTGAAGTGTTACATCCATCATGGCTTCCTCTTCTGTAGATGAGAGGTCTTTCAGACTAAATGCCTAATTAGCTCATTGTAAAGAAAGCTGTCAGTGATATCTTTTTTGGGCAAGCGCTACTTTGGACCACACAATTTTATGTCTTGTACATATACAAGTAGAGTTTCTGCAAACCAGTAAGTAATAAAATTAAGCAACCAATAATGGACTGACTGAAAGGCAGAGCCAAAGGCAGACAGTTAAGACTCTGAAAGAGAAGATGTTCTTTATGTCAAAAAACTACCACAACTGAATCGCTCATTTGCTCATTGTGACACAAACCTGAGTTGAGTGTGAAACTGACTAAAGTCTTAATATTAATTTGTAATTGAGGAGAAAGGAGTGCAGCTATGGACCTACAGCTACATTTTAGCATGAGCTACTAAAAAACAGTTCATGGATGGGTGGATGGGAGGGAAATACATGGAAAAAAATGCAGACATATCTGAGAAATGCTGTAAAGGTACGGTAAGCCAAAGCAAAAACATTTATCCTGGAAAAGTTCAATCTTTTTTGCACACAGACACATATAAACACACATGCAACCACAATGAACTTGAGCCAAAACCTGAACGTTTCCATATGTGTTATCACAAAAAGGAGAAAAGAAAACAAAAAAAAGAAAAAAAAATCAGCTTAACTGACCCATAGAAATGAAACGTTGTCATACGTAGTTAAAAAAGCTTCTCTTGTCAGAATGTGTGCTTGGTTTGATGATTAAATTAATTCATTTTTTTCTTTTGACTCTAAAATTAATTCACATCACTCCATTGTACTGTGGAGAACTAACATGTTAATTTAGCAACTTTTATAACACCGTTGCTTTTGATTTGCTCTGATGAATGAACTATCAAACATTTGGTGTTTGCAGGAGGTTTCATGGATAATATAAGAAAGATACGCTTTAGCATTAGCAACAGGTTTATTTTGGTTGGCTGACCAGTTTGGTTACAAACTAGTAACAGGTACATTTATGAGTAAGCCTGTCTGCAGGAAAAAGAAAAAGAGAGCTGGAGGAACAGTGAAGAATACATGACTTTAATGAAGTCAGGAGAGAATGGAAGGTGAGGATGTGTGTGTCTCAGTACGATGGAGAGAGCTTGTTACAAAATGTTTTGGCAGGAGATGGAGCAGAAGCCACAAACATTTGCTCTCAGCCTCGTTGTCAAACATTATTTCCATTTCTGCCTTTATTGTAAAATGGCTTTGTGTGAAGCATTAATCAGGCATGAAGTTAATCAATAACTGCTCCTAACCTTTCTAATAATGTAAATGGATGCTTCCAATTTCAGTATACTTTGGAACAAATGATGAATGGTTTCAATATGTTTGGACTAATCTTCATTGTAGTTATCATTATCCTCCTTTGAAGTGCTTTACAATCACAGAGCTTTAAACTCATTCAGTAAAATGAGGAGTGAGTAAACTCAGGAGAGAGAGAGCGGGGGAGAGATATTGGTGGGTGTAACCATGGACACATCCCACTGATCACATGGAAGGATCTGAAGTGGAGCCACAATTCACATGTGATAGTGATCAGCAGTGCTGGACCTGACACACTCACAAAAACACTTGGCTAAACCTGACTGATTGGCTGGAAGCTGAGAACACCAGGACACCTCTAGTATGTTCAAGAACAACAGAACGTCCCCATTGTTTTCCTCTATATTTTTGATATTAGTCCACAGGTGATAATCATATTGTAACTTTAACCTCTGTCAAGCCTTCATATTTGGAAATCTTAGGTGCCGTGCACTGAGTTGTGGTTCCACAATTTAAACAGATGAAGCGGTGATTAAAATAAATAACACACAGGAGAAAAGACAACACATGTGGATTCAATTAGCATATCTCTGAAACATTTTCGGGTTGCTGCATATGCCTCAAACAAACTGACAGTGAGTTGTACAAACAGCAACACCAAACAGCCAAAAGCAAAATGAGCTGAAGAATGACTAAATTCATTAGGAGTGATTTTGTTATCATTAGTCGATGATTTTCTGTCCAAGGTTTTAAAGCACTGTTTATTTATTTAGAATAAATGCTCCATATCCTTGTACATTCATGTTCCCTGCAGAAGCGCCACGGTCCGGCTTTTGCTTTGTCTTCATCGTGACTCAAGTCCCACTGAGACCATAAGGTAGGCAGCTGCTCAGCTGCTAGTTTACAGGAAGGTTTCCAGAGCACATGAGAATCACAAGGTCATCTATTCATTTAAAGATGTATTTTTCACCACAACTTGTCCATTCTCCAATTAAAATCATAAAAAAGGAAGAATGGTGTTAAATGAAATGTGCTTTTTGACTTCTCAAATAATCCTCTCCTGTTATGTGAATTGTTTACTCACGTTGACGTACCAGTCACAGCTCACTAAAGGCGCTTTATTTTGAACATTAACTGGATTCATTTTAATTCTCAATTTTCATTGGACATATTCAGAGGCTTAGTGAAGTAAAAAGTACTGAACAAAGGAAAGAAAAGTAGCTCTCTCACTGATTCATTCTTAAGCAATTACACTTATTTAATTACATTCTGCATGTAATGATGTACATGTATGTAACTGACTGAGTTGGTGCTGAACATCCATCCATCCATCCATCCATTATCTGTACCCGTTTAGTCCTATAAAAGCATCTCTGGGATCTGCTGGAGCCTAACCCACCTTTCTTTGGTTATTAGCATACAGAACCATTGCAATACATACACACATACACACACACACACATATACATATATATATCTATATCTATATATACATATATATATATATATATATATATATATATATATACACACGTGGACAAAATTGTTGGTACCCCTCAGTTAAAGAAGGAAAAACCCACAATTCTCACTGAAATCACTTGAAACTTACAAAAGTAACAATAAATAAAAATTTATTGAAAATCAAATAATCAAAATCAGCCATCAATTTTGAATTGTTGATTAACATAATTATTTAAAAAAACAAACTAATGAAATAGGGCTGGACAAAAATGATGGTACCTCTATAAAAGATTGAAAACTATTTGACCAGAGTGACATGATTAACTCAGGTGTGTCCTTTAATTGACACCACAGGTGTTTCCAAACTCATAATCAGTCAGTCTGCCTATTTAAAGGCAGACAAGTAGTCACTTTGCTGTTTGGTGAAAAGGTGTGTACCACACTGAACATGGACAACAGAAGGCGAAGGAGAGAATTGTCCCAGGACATCCGAAAAAAAATTATAGACAAACATCTTAAAGGTAAAGGCTATAAGACCATCTCTAAACAGCTTGAAGTTCCTGTGACAACAGTGGCTCATATTATTCAGAAGTTCAAGACCCACGGGACAGTAGCCAACCTCCCTGGACGTGGCCGCAAGAGGAAAATTGATGACAAATTGAAGAGACAGATCATTCGAATTGTATCCCAAGAGCCCAGAACAACCTCCAAAGAAATTAAAGGTGAACTCCAAGGCCAAGGTACATCAGTGTCAGATCGCACCATTCGTCGTTGTTTGAGCCAAAGTGGACTTCATGGATACGACACCACTGCTGAAAAAACCATTAAAAAAGCGAGACTGGAATTTGCAAAAATGCATGTTGACAAGCCACAAAGCTTCTGGGAGAATGTCCTTTGGACAGATGAGACCAAACTGGAGCTTTTTGGTAAGGCACATCAACTCTATGTTCATAGACTCAAAAACCAAGCATACGAAGAAAAGAACACTGTCCCTACGGTGAAACATGGAGGAGGCTCAGTAATGTTTTGGGGCTGCTTTGCTGCATCTGGCACAGGGTGTCTTGAATGTGTGCAAGGTAAAATGAAATCTGAAGACTATCAAGGCATTCTGGAGAGAAATGTGCTGCCTAGTGTCAGAAAGCTTGGTCTCAGTCGCAGGTCATGGGTCTTCCAACAGGACAACGATCCAAAACACACAGCCAAAAACACCCAAGAATGGCTGAGAGAAAGCGTTGGACTATTCTAAAGTGGCCTTCCATGAGCCCAGATCTGAATCCCATTGAACATCTGTGGAAGGAGCTGAAACATGCCATTTGGAGAAGACACCCATCAAACCTGAGACAACTGGAGCAGTTTGCTCATGAGGAGTGGGCCAAAATACCTGTTGACAGCTGCAGAACGCTCATTGACAAATACAGAAATCGTTTAATTGCAGTGATTGCCTCAAAAGGTTGTGCAACAAAATATTAAGTTATGGCTACCATCATTTTTGTCCAGCCCTATTTCATTAGTTTTTCTTTTTTAAATAATTATATTAATCAACAATTCAAAAGTGATGGCTGATTTTGATTATTTGATTTTCAATAAATTTTTATTTATTGTTACTTTTGTAAGTTTTAAGTGATTTCAGTGAGAATTGTGGGTTTTTCCTTCTTTAACTGAGGGGTACCAACAATTTTGTCCACGTGTGTATATATATATATATATATATATATATATATATATATACAGTCATGGAAAAAAATATTAGACCACAATTTTTTCTTCACACTTTCTTGTTCATTTTTAATACCTGGTACCACTAAACGTCATCATGTGACTAAAACAGACAGAAAAGAAAACACTGAATGCATAAAAGCAGTGTTTTTGGCAGTACAAAACGCCATAGCTATTGATGTAAAAACTTAAGTGATTTAGGTTATAATCAAGAAAACCATGGAAAATGGTAAGATATCAGCTCTTAAATAAAACTCTTATGAGCAATCTTTGTGGTTATCGTTATGTTTGTCCAAACAAATGTACCTTTAGTTGTACCAGGCATTAAAATGAACAAGAAACTGAAGAAAACAAGGGTGGTCTAATAATTTTTTTCCATGACTGTATATATATATATATTAGAGATGCGCGGTTGAACCGCGCACCCGCGGGCGGAGCGGATAATCCGCATATCGGGCGGATGACTCGTCAAAAATAATACTTTAATTACTTAATTAAATTCGGGCGGGTCGGTTGCGGTTGCGGTTGAAGCACTCAAATAATAATAATAAGAAAAAATATTTTACATATTATTAAAAAGGATGGCGGGTCGGTTCGGTTTTGAAAATTGGTGAAAAAACGATCCTGCAAATGGATAGCGGGCGGATAGAGATTTTAAGAAGCGGTTGCGGGTTAAAATATACGTCATCCGCGCATCTCTAATATATATATATATATATATATATACATACATACACACACACACACAGTGTTTCATTGAAGTGCTGATGAGGAAACTAGGTATGTGCTTATATAGCTAAGAACTGAGCTTCATCATTCTGTGACACAGGTGGCATCTGTGTGAGTATATGTATGTGTATTCATGTGTAAATCTGTGCCTGCCTGCCAACAACTAGGTATCTAGGTATGGACCGAAAGAGAGGAAAGCTTTGCAGATGTTCCGATGGCTGTCATTTAAAACATAGAAAAAAAAAATGGCAGCTTGCAAGCTCTCGATTTATATCCAATAGCTGAGGTTAGAAGACCTAAATTACACGTTGTCTCAACAGCTAGCGTGAATGATTGTAAATGAGCGGTAATATTCTGGCTTTTGTTTCTGTGTTTACACCGAAGGTTTGGCACAATAATGAGATGCTAAACTACATTACTGCGTGCCCTGAAGAACCCCATATCTGTAATTGTGAATTGGATATTGGAGCTGAGATTGTCTCGCTCATGTGTGGAAATTGTTAGGTCAGTGCACTTGATTGTACAGTGTCAAAACAATACAGAATTAGTAATGGAAAAGCAATTTTGTTGTCTCTACATTTGAACGGCAAATGTAATTACTGCTCATGTTTTTGGAATACACAAGTAGACTTGAAGTCTAAATACATTTTTTTTATGTCAACACTGAGCAGGAAGTAAGCTCAGAAATGAAGCAGATTTTTTTGACAGTAGACTTGAACCAGGCTGTCTAAAATATTGGGAACATGGAAATTTCAGTGTATCATAAACTAATTCTTTCCTTAAAAATATTAACTACCTTTTAAATTTGAAAACAGAATAAAAATGCCCATTAAAACTGGATATTCAATGATTGTCATGCTTGACAAAAAGAAAAATTAGGATTTGTACCATTTTTAATGTATCTATCCAGAGAAATTAAAGCAATTAAAATGACGAAGGAAAATAACCTGCATGGAAATGGATCGTTGCTATTCACCTGTTTTACTCAACAGATTTTTTTTTTCCAATCTGCAGCCCTGAAGCCCACTTAAACCCACTAGAGTTGAATGTCTTGCCTTTTTGTGTGCTTGTGACTTCTGTGTAAACAGCTGTGTTCAGAGGACAGAAGCTGATGCTCTGCTAAATATTTCATCTTCCTTCTAAAGCTCAGCCCAACAGTTAGAGCAAACACACACACAAGGAACAAAAAAACAAAACAAAACAGGAAAAAAAACAAAAGTATTACTACTTTCTCTAAGATTTGCTTTTTTTCTTGTGTTTATGGATAGTTCAGGTAAAATGATTGTAAACACATGACTAGTGACATCACAGGTTTTGTTTTTCCCATAGTTGTAATAAGAACAGAAACATCGAAGGAGTAAAGAGAAATTCATGATTTAAACTTCTGATTGCGTGGCTGTATTTATAGGATGGTAACAGTAGTGGTTGCTGCGGTGTTCATGTGAAGTGAGAACGAACTGTTATCATGTCTAACATGCAGATTACATCCAGAGGGCAAACATCTGGCATGCAGACTTACAGCTGGACCAGCAGACAGTCAGTGAAACGGCAGCAGTCAATATGTTTATCTCTACAGCGATGGTTGCTGAAACGATGTGGATTAGATGTAATCACAAACCCTTTTTTGTGAAAAACGCAATACCAGGCCTTGCCACTACTTATTTAACAATTATGGAGCCAAAACAAACAAACAAAAACAAAAAAATATATATAAAGGCAATACAACGTACCCGTTTATTGCTTCACATAAGTTTCAGTTAGGTGCTGCTTATCATCAGTACTTGAATGATGAATACATCCCTGTTCATAAGAAAGTGTGGAGACCTCTGCAAAAGTAGACATTTTGACACTTTGCTGGTCTTGAGCATTTACAAAACAGTTCTGATCTTTTATTATGACAACAACATAGTTCTGCACCCAGTACCAACTGATTAAAAAATATCATAAATAATCCTCCATCTAATGTACTGTAAAAAGTAATTGGGATTTTGTTTTTCTTCAGTGTAAACAGCCTTCTGGTTAGGCTTGACACATCTAGGATATAACATCCCTTCTGGCTCCTTCTCTCTTGGGTACACACACAAACGTTCTCACACACACACAACAGTGATGCGCGGGCCGATCCGAACTGAGCCGTCAACTGCAGTCAACTGAGATCACGAGTCAGACAAAAATATGTATCATATTCGGGTCGAGTTCGGTCAGGTCAGTTAGAATAATTATTGCACTTTTAAAATTTATATTTAAACAGAATTTTATAGCACCCCCCCCCCAAAAAAAAGGCAAAAGGTGACGACGATAGCAGTTAAAAGGTAAATTAACATAATTTTTATTCTTGACTTTATTCTTTGTTTTTTACATTATGTACAACTCTCATTTTATGTTTATTGTGCAGTAATCTAATTGTAACATGTATTTGTTACATGTTTAGCTATATTTCATGTTTAATTTGTTGAAATGAATCAGTGTTTGAAAGTTCTGGTTAATAAAGAAGTTCAATAGTGTCTTGTGGCCATTTTAGGAAAAAAAAAAAGGGGGGTGGAGTAAAAGTAAAATTCTAAAACTTAGTCTATAACTTTGTCAGAAAACCCTGAAAAATAGTCTGTTGTATTTTGAGGTAAATGAAATCAAACCAATCACTTTCATTAGCTTAAGCCTTGACTGTTTAACTCTTTCCTGATACCATGTGTGGCTTTCTGGTGTATGCTCCGCTCATATCTGTTGCAGGTTGTTGGCAGCTAGATCCAACAAGTGTTGTAGGACTGTTCATGGTAGGTATGTTTGAACAGTACATTTATTTATTTATTCTAATAATGATTGGGCAGAATATAACATGTTTTGCTGCAGGCATGCTGTGCGGCTATCTGCTGTCAATGTCTCCTCTTCCTGAGGGTGGCTCCATCCCATAAATTCTGGTCAGATAAAGTCAGTCAGCTCATCTCCTTGGTTTTGTAAGCCATTAAATCAATAATGGACTCCCGTATTTCCTGTTTATAGGAGAACCATAAGCAAATCACCTGAATGCTAAGGGATGCTACTGCTTTGCCAGATGCTGCTTTCTGCTGTGCCACACCTGCCCTAATCTTAACAGGTTCAGCGTTGGGACTACACCCTCGTCACCGGACCTGGTACCCTTCCACTGCTGGTTATTCTACTCAGATTGGGTTGTATGATTGACAGTTGCTTAGCTTAGCTTAGCTTGAAAGTCAAGTTGGGGCAACGCTGACCCCAGCTGCCCTCCGTTTGGGTTGGAGGGTGTGGTTTTATATATTGGTCTTATTGATTCTTAAGCCTTTTAGAATTGTGACCTCTGTTTTTGTGTTCCCTGCAGGGGTGGAGTCCTGGATGAGGGTGTAGGAGCCCAGTTGGTGGTGGTTTCCTCTCAGACTGTATTTTTTGTTCATTTCACATTGCTTGTATTTACATTTACATTTGATTTTCATTCCACACATTGTTTTCATTTCATGTTGTCCTTCTTTTACAGTTTTTCATCTCATTTCACGTGACTTTTCTTTACTCCTTTAATGACTTGTATTCATTTGTTGCAGACTTTGTATTCTTTATGACTGTTTTGAAAGGAGTGTAATTGTGGACTGTTCCAAAGTAGAGTATTTTACATGACAGAAGAGCGCAAACAGTTCTGTTGTCTAATGACATCCTATTCTCTGTAACAATCTTTTTTTTCTTCGTGCGCTGTAACTCATTAGATGTCACACACTAACCTCGCGACATCTACCACCTACAGTACCTGTAGTAGCTACTGCTGTGGCAGTTATCATGAGGCAAGTGACAGATCTCAGATTGGGAATGTCTTTTTGTTTTTTGTTTTTTTACTCCGCCCGATGCGGTATTATTATTTTTAAATAACACAGGTTAAAATATGGGAGATTTATGGGAAAAAATAAAATACAGGACTTTCCCGGCCAAAAATGGGATACTTGACAGGTATGCTCTTTGCTCTGCTCTGCTCTCACTATGTCCAGCACTACTATTACCACTGCTTCGCCGCGCATCACAGGAGCTGGAGGGTGTTTTACAAATCTCTTTTTACTCTAAAACTTTGAATAGTGTCACGTCCGTAAATGGTTCTCAGATTACAGGCACACATGTCTGCCATCTCCTGATGAAAAGTTGTAACAAGATTTGGCACCACATTTATAGATACAGCCCGTTTTATTCAGCAATTTTGCAACTTTGGCACTTAAAGAGTTAACACTTGTTCTGGAAAAAATAAATAGCTTATGAGTATACAGATGATCAATCAACAGGCAGGCTAAATCAAACCATGACCTATTTTCTTCTGTGGCAAAAAACTGGTCAGGAGAAGACAGAATTGGTATCAAAGTATTGAGCTAGCAGCAGCTAGCCTCCTCAAATTTCAATAGAGGCTACCAGACAATATTTTGCATCTGGGGCTTTTTGCAGACAAGACCATTTCTGGTAAAAAAAAAAAAAAAAAAAAAAAAAAGCAACAAGTCAAAGCAAGCAATAAAGATAATTTCTACCTTCAAACAACCATGTTGTACTACGATGCTGCAGAGTCAATATCACATTGATCCAAAGAAAAAGCCTTCATAGCTGATGGATCTCTCTGCATAGAGAGCATGAAAAGTATGGGGAAGAATGTCAAAGTGCTGAACCTCACAAGAAATTCCAGGTTATGTTCCTTTTATTTTGACAAGGAAAAGATCAACAATGTCTACTTTTCCCGGAGGAAGCTGCTCGAGTGGGGAAGACCGGAAAGGCACAGGTCTGCTAAGCACCGGATGAGTTTGAATGCTTACACGTCATATTCTGCAGTACTTGGTTAGCCTCTAATGAATGATGTTAGCTAGCTTACATTTAGTAGATCTGAGACATTTTTGCAAATTGCCAATTTATTTGTGAGCTTTTTCTCAAAGTCAGAATTTACAACTCCTGCATTTGTTATAACGCAAACTGGAAAAAAAAAAAACTAAAGTTTTTGTCTCAGTATTTAAATTTCAACCTCCACCCTGCAATTTTCTCAAATGGCCTTTTTTTACTGTTACAGTGCATCTGAGTGTGCGGGGGCAGAGGAAGTGGGGATGAGGGAGGGGGGAAACACAACTTACAAACTATATATTTATAATACGATAAGCTTGCAGAGATTGGGAAAGTAACATATACCTAACAAGCTGTTTTCATCTCCCTACCCATGCAGCAATCATTCTACAGAACAGCTAACACTAATCCTTAATTTGAAAAATATTTCAAACTTGAATGTAAATGAAGAAACCCTACTTTTATTTTAGACAGTTGATCAGGGACTGATCATGAACTTCTAAATTAAGCACGCTACAGACTGCAGCTAATCCTTCACAATAAACACTAGCAACATGGCGCTACTTTAAAAGGCAGTGCACACAATGGATAGCACAGCTGGCCACTATTAGTAAAAGTCCTGTGACCTAGACATTTTAATCCCTGTCCAGACATGTTGAAAAACCTCCTATGGAGCAACATGATTAACTTCAGCCGTGTGCATGATGCGTGAGGGCAAGTACATGCACAGACACACACTAACAGTATGCCACAAAGTCAAGGCACAAAACCATATACAAATAGGCCAAAAGAAAGATGACCAAGGGGAATAATGATATTTCCACCGCATATATAACTCCATTTATCTATATTTATGTGTTTGCATTTGTAAAATTGCTACAATTTTTACCATATTGCAATGGAAACCACAATCCCAGAGAGACCACCTAATGTTAATTAAATAGAGTTGCAGTTGATAATTTATGGCATAGTGTTAACTCACTTAAATAACTGCTATCTGGTTCCTAATTTACAGTCTACAGTCTGGTCATGTGTGACCGAACGGACAAACCCAGATCTTCACAGCCTATGAGTTATTCAAATGTTAATTTATATTGGATTTTTTTTTAATCCCACTCTGTAATTAAGTTTATAGATCATGACATGGAGTACACACATTCAAGGTTATTGCACTGTAAGAAGATTTTGATGATATTCTATAAAGATATGTCATGATCAAAGTTGTTGTACACAGTCTGTCTTTCTACATGACATTGTGCTATATACATCTACATTTATTTGCCTACATGTGTGCTTAGCTTTCTGTGGTCATGTGCGTGCATTCCTACCGGGTAGGTCACAGCCGAGGACCTCCAACCTCATGCCGATCCCAGCAGGCGACCATCGTTCTGGAAAGACTCTGATGTGCTGTGCCACAATCTCATCAAACCGCCGCACCTCTGGAGTATCATAGTGACTGTTCCCTTCAAAAATCTGAAAAAAAGATGAAAAGTTAAAAACAAAACAATTCCCTTAAATGTTTTCTTTACAAATTTTGGCTGCCGACGAAATTTATCATTGGCAATGTTTTGGAGTGTGCTACACTGGATGACAGATTCTTTCAGAGAGTTTTTCATACAAAGGAGAAACAAATACAATTGAAACTGGAAAATCTTTGGAGATTACACTGTTTCACAGTCAAATAATTCCATCCAAGCACCAACCGACAAAAACTAGGAAAACAGCAGATCCATGTAAAATCATCCAACACAACTGATCACCTTTGTTTCCCTGCTCAGTATGAAATATGTCATAAAAGCAAAAACTGAGACCTTCCTGCCTTTCTTTGAATTTCAGCAGCATAAAAAAGCAAAAAAACAAAACAAAACAAAACAAAACAAAAAAAAAAAAACTTTAAGAAAAAAACAAAACCGATGTATAACAAGCCTAAAGCTGACTAGACTAGACTACTGTTGGTTTTGTTAACTGAACTGTATATTCTGTCATGTGCTTGTCTAGGATTATAAAAACTCCTGATCAATTTTGCAGGATGCTTGTTTAAAAGTCAGATGAGCGAGAAAAGTATTTTAGCATCAGGAGCAAATCCTGGAGCTCAGTTGTCATATTACAGAGTTTTAAGATGTCTCTGAAAGGAGAATTAAGTTTCCCAACTCATGGTGTGTTAGACTTCCAGCAGTGCTGAGTTGAGACGCAGGAAAGACATTTTAATTAAGACCCATGAGAGACAAATGGAGGATGAGTGAACAAGCGTATGAGAGACAGAGAGCGTACAGGATTAAGAGAGAGGCTAATACAGAAAAGTAAAGTGATTAAAATGCATTACGAGAGTGATTTTCTTTTTTTTTTTTTTGCTGAAAAATATACAAGAATGAGAGAGACAGGAGGTAAAGAAGGAGAGGGGAAGCATAAAACAATAGTTTATAGGTGATGGATGATATAGAGATACAACTAAATAAACTAAATGTGAGAGATCTGATGTGGCAATCAGAGGACAGGAAGCTCAGATGTACCGTTTGTGTCAGACAGACCGTGTCATTGTGTTTATGTGTCGTGCGTTTGTGTTTACCTTCGTAAAACCAGTTTTCCTGTCGATGATATAGTTCCAGTCTTTGCCATTCAAGCTGTGGGCTAGTTTGTACTTTCTGACAAATGCCCTGTTCTCAGCGCTAGTGCTGCCCTCCAATCCTCTGGCACCTTGTGTAATAATGCCGCGCACCATCTTGGGTACACCGAGGTCCACCTGAAACACAGAGAAACACAGTTATTGCAGTGACAGACAGAGCATGGTTGTCTTTCTTTGGATGTAGAGGGGATGGTAACAGCCAATTCTGAGATTTTTCCCACGCAGACTGTGGTACTGTAGCTGTTTTGTATTGACTTTAATTTGTAAACATTGCAACATTTTTAGGTCAAAAGCAAAAAATTACCTTGACGGCACCAGCAAAGATTTTACATGTGCATACATACACAGCTGCTGGAGGTCACCTATGTAATCTGGACAGTGTTTTGTATTAATAGAGAGAAAAAATGATAACGTCTGAGTGTAATAAGAGTTAATAGAAGGATGTCCACTGGGTTTATCTATAAAAGTAATAAGTGATAAGCATCAATTTCATGTGCTGATAACATTCAAAGTGGATGTATGTTCACAAATCCAATTTAAATGGGGCTTCAGAATTGCTTCCAGTGTAACTACATGAAAAATGATGGCTTAAATTAGTTGAATTTACTATTTGTTGTGATTTGTTCTTTGGCAATGCTCTAAATGAAACTAAAACAGCAAAAAGAAACCAGTCAACTACATTTGTTTCATCATTTTAGTTGTTCTGATGAACTGAAATGGACCATCTCTTCAGCTTCTCATCTGCAATGACAGTTTCTTTGGCGAGCAAAAAGTTAGAAATATGCTATTAAGGTATATATTCATGTCCTTTAAGTTTGTCTTTAAAGGGGATATGTATCTCTGTGTTTGGAAACATACATTTTGACATCTGAAATTAATACTACATCAATAAAATCCTGCCAGATTCAGCAGTGCGAGTGTAAATTTGTGTCAGTAAGCTGTTCAGATTTACAGAGTACTGTGACATCACAGATCCAGCTTTTAGCCAGCCTCCCCATCTTTATCTCCACCCAACTTCACATCATATTGCATTTGCCCCTCTTCAGAAATGGCAAGCTCAAAGTTGGTAAGAATCAAAAGATGTACACCCCTTGGAGAATAAGGGCCAAGTGGAGAGCTCTGCCCTCCTGAAACCAGATAGCATGAACAGAGCTGTGAAGATATGTTGAAAAGGGAGCTACGCAAGTGTATCTCATAAGTATTTTTAACAATACATGTCATTAACATGTCATTTCAAGAAGATATCTCAAACTCTATGCCAACTTTTGAAACAAACCCAGAATGTACGTATATCCTTTAAGGTTATGCTTACACACCTGCAGCCACTCTTCTCCAGCTATGGGTTGTGTCGGGTTGGGAAACCAGCCTGACCTGCTGGCCACCAGCCTGGCTGCCCCCATGGAGCCATGGATGTCCCTCATAGAGGAGGCAGAGATTTGGGAGTCGGGGAGCAGCCCAGACAGCATGCCCTGCAGCTCTGAACAGGGAGCATCTGGACAGAAGACAGAGAAGAAAACTTTATAACACTGACCAGCAGTTTCCAAATAAGGAAATGCACACTGTGATTGTTTTCATCTTCATACAAGTCTTTTTTTTTTGTTTTTGTCTGAACAGCGATGACATGGTGGGAATAGGGAAGGGGTAAAAAGTGACTATTAACTATGTGGATATATAGTACACATATCTGGAGGTGTTCTATATACAGCTTGTAGCTTTTTCACCTACCCATTACACCCAATACAAAAACACTATGTAAAACACACACACATACACACACGGTTTACATATCAGATACTTATTCAGATGTCTTGCTAGGTGAATTTTGTATCTTAAGTTTTATGAAATGAAAATGATTCAATAAAGCATGGTATGACAGTAGGCTACCAAACACCCTCTCTGGGATCATGAGAAGTGGTAAAAATGCAATCAGTCACTTGAAAGTATCTTGCTTGGTCAGCCACCCTTGGAATCACATTTTAGTGCACCAAGTAATTATTTTCCTCGCTCTCCCTAATTCTTTTCTTCAATACAATGAATTAGTCTGGCTAACTGCCTCTACATGTCCATTGGATAGAAATAAAACCATTTAGAGAAACAAACACGTGACCTTGGCAGAGTGACAACCAGACCAGTGTCAACAAAAGACATGCAAAATAGCACGCAGTGAAAGCAGAAAATGCCAGTTAAAGACTTTGTTCGTTTACCAGTAAAGACTTGTTGATCGAAGGTGTTAGCAAATTTGAACCTATCTTGGTTGTTTGGAATCGTGGATCTTGGATGCCCCTGTATGAGTCACTGCAAAAAACCATCCCCATTTTAAAACCCATCCCCATTTTGTTGCAGTTGGTTTGGCATGTTCTGTACTGGTGGAAATGCCTGTGATTGGAATGAGTAGCATAGCTATTTCATAAGAGAAAAGCTCGCATCGTTAATACGTATGAGCTCTGATTTCTTATCAAGCATGCAGAATTTGACATAGCACCAGTTCATGTGTTCGCTTTGGAATTTAAAATAACACCAAACTCAAGTTCATCTTCAGTTCTAGAATAGCGCCGTTCATGGTGGCATCTTACTGTAGTAGCTTCTACTATTCTATTCTATTCTATTCTATTCTACCATTGTGAATGTTTTGTTTCCTGATTTTGCGAAAAGCTTTAGTACAATCTCTTTTTTTCAGAGTGATTAAACTGTATTTTATCACTTTTTGCCATCCTCAAACATTTTACAGCTTCTGTATGTGGAGGTTATTTGATGTTGCAAACGCCGACAAACTCCAGCAGAGTGTTATAGCATCAATAAGGTGTTTACATAGCTTTAATAAAGTGACTGTTACATATATGATGTTCACATGATACTTTCTTTCTGTGAGCATTTTCTTAATGGTATTAGTGAAGTAATAGTGAAGTAGTGTCATCTATATAAATGCACTGACTTACACCATACACTACATGTTCCACTGCCTTGATGAGGTCAAGTCACCTTCACAAATGTAATTAACTTTTAGGTCTGGAATAATTAGGAGTTAGAGCTTGATATAATCTCAGAGATTTGTTTCTTCCAGTTGTGATATAAATTGTTAAATAATTACAGATGTGTTGCACTCCGTCACCTGTCTGAGCTGCCTTCCTTCACCGTGTTTCATTATTTTTCCTTTCTGCTGGAAACTTGACACGTAAGTCTAACCAAACAGCCAAAGGGAATTCGGCATGGGGAATTGAGCCAGAGATCTCCCAAATGGAAAAATTAAATGAAAGCATGTTGCAGATCAAAGGGATGCTGTTTACTACACTGACAAATGTGTTCTAGTCTAGCAAGCATTCAAAATATTGCTTTTTATGAGTAATGACAGAAAACAAAGGCAGTCAAACAGTGTGAGCACATCTGTTTGAAATTGTACTGGGCAAAGGCATGATATGACAAAAAAAAAAGGTTAAATCAGAGTATTGGTTGGAGGAAAATCCAAGACAAAAGGTGAGGAAGAGGAGTAACATGAGACGTGAGAGATAAAGGGATAAGCAAAAGGTCAAGCATAGATGGACTGAAAAGCCAGTGAGTGAATAGGAGACAGAGGGGTGACTGTGATTGATGGTGACATTCTTCAGGTCCTTGTGGAGATGAATGTTTAATGCTGTGACGTTTGCAACAGTGTCTCACCATCGTGAATAATGCAACAACTATAAACAAGCACAGCTCGGCTGCACTCCCTCAAGCTTGGTGGCACTTGTGAAAACTTATCAGCCACAAGGAAACTCTTTTATTGCATTGTTTTATCTTTGTGTCTCTGTGCTTCAGTGAAAACCCTCCAGCAGGCCTTTTAATTCAGGAGTGCAGTGGGAGTAGACGAGAGCATCGTCTCTTCGGATCCCAGCAGAGAGAGTCAGATATTACACACCAGCATAAGAGCTCTTAAACTTGCACACATGCTCACACAAAGTAGCGTGCACTAGCACACGGTAGCAAAATAGCCCTATGCATGTGCTGAAACCTACTTCCTCTCACATAAGCTCTGATGTTTCACCCACACATGTGGGAGCACCCACTCCCACCAAGCTTTTGCTGATAACCAGGTCCCAAAACAGCAATAATGCACTGTCAGGCCAATACAGATGTGCATGGCTGCACACACACACGGCTGGTGAAACAACAACAACAAAAAAAAAAGCTAAAGGAACTGTAAATATGAGGTTGATAAAGTGCTGCAGTGCTAAAATAAAATGAGATTAAGGTGATGGAAGAGGAAAGAGCTGCTGAATGAGGCAGGAAGATTTAAGGAAAGTGAGAGAGAGGGCTGGAGAGAAGTGGGAATGGAGGTTGTCAGGAAAAGAAATAGATGGACAGAGGAGGAAACTGAATGAGGTAGAAGAAAAAACAGAGCGACACTGAAGAGAGATAGGTTGAAAGTGAGAGAAAAGTAGAGCAGGAGACATTAAAGTGTGATTTAAGTTAATGACATGTCACTCACTGAGTGCTTTATTTCTGCCATTATACGCCTGTGTCAGGCATTATTACATTCCCCCTTGTACTGTTTCTGAGTCTGTCCTTGTCTACATGCCTACTCTAGCAAGAGAAGACATGCGAATCCTTTAGAATTAACTGTTTCTGCATTAATTTGCCATAAATTGTGATCTGATCTTCATCCAAGTCACAATAATAGACAAACACATTGTGCTGAAGCTGAAAACATACAAAGTATTATATTGTCTTGTGTTACTGAACACGCCTATTCAACATTCAAACAGTGTGGGGGAGGAAAAGTAAATGAATCCACAGACAATCTACTTCAACGAAAGCTAATTGGAATCAGTAGTTTGTCGACCTGAAGCCCAATTAAATACACTAGTTTAATTTACTTTAATTGATGAGACACATTCAAACGTTGTAAGTTTGGTGTTCAAATGAAGCATCTGCTGGTGTGAATCATGCTTTGCAAAAAGTAGATCTCTGATGACCTATAATCAAGCGTACTTGATCTTGATAAGCTTGAACAGGTATTCACAGTCACCTCAAAAGTGGTAAGGTATCCATTATTCTTGATCATCTCCTGATATAGTAGGAGACGATGATGGCGCAGCAGCAAGACCCAGAACTGAGGTGGAGACAGTTGAGATGTGACCCGCAAGGTTTGGGTCAAGGGAGGGTGGGAGGTCTGTTCTGGCTGAGGGCGGGAGAGAAGATGCTTGTTTTTGAACTGAACCTATTGAACATTGACTCTGTCCAGATTTCCATCTATCAGATCTCCTTTCTGCTTGAAGCCTGTGATCTTCTTCCTTCCTGACCAAACATCCCACACATTGTTCTGCTGGAGCTTCTTCTCCTGTACACCTCTAAATGTTTTTGTTTTTTTTGTACTGACCTCAATAATATCCCATCTACCTCCTTGAAGGTTTTTTGTTTGTTTGTTGAGGAAATTTTTCAGGTCACTGGTAATCCAGCGTTTCTTACTGGGAAAACATCTTACTGTTCTGGTGGGGATGGTGTTGTCCACACAGGAGTTAATATAGTCAGTCACCACTCAGTCATAGAATTGATGTCATCTCCATGTGGCTCACAGAGTGCCTCCCAGTCTGAAGCCTCAAAACACCTCCAAAAAGTTACTTTAGCTTCCTGTGACCACCTCCCCACAGTCGTTCTGGTCACAGGACTGTCAGAGGACGATGGGTTTACAGGTTGAAGAGAGATACCAGATTATGATCTGTCTTGCCAAGAGCGGGTCATGCAGCGGAGCTGTAAGCATCTCTGATGTTTGCATAACACAAATCCAAAGTTTTATATTCTCTGGTGGAGCAGGTGACAAACTGTTGAGATGCTGGATATGTGGCAGATAGAGAGAGATGTGGTTGAAATCACCAGATATCACTATGAATGCTCTGGGTTGTTTGTATCTGTTGTATCTGTAGCTTAGCAACAGCAGAGCTGATGATGTTACACACTCCTACTGATGTTAACTGCCACTAACAGCGGTGAACCTCTCAGTATAAGGAACAGACTTACAGCTAACAGTTCAATATCCAAGCTGCAGAAATGATGTCTCACAGGAGCATATCTTAAATTGCACCATTTTTGTTGACAAGCACTACAATTCCACTGGCCTTGCTTTTGCTGCTCCTCCTCAAATCTCTATCTGCCCGTATCGTCTGAAAGGCGTTCAGAGAGATGTTAGAGTCCAGAATATGCTCCTGCAGCCACATCTCGGTGAAACACATTAAACTGCTTTGCCAAAACTCCAGGTTTGTTGTCATCAGCGCTTCAAGCTTTTCCATCTTATTTGTGAGAGATCTCATGTATGATGGAGGGAAGAATTAGTTTAAAATCCCTCTTTCTCAACTCATTGGGAATTTGGGGTCTCAATCTGGGTATTATTTGGGCTTTTGAACTCTCGATATCAGCTGCTCCTGCTTCTAAACAACTTTCTCATTGGTATGGTTACTCATCATAACAGGTTATAAAAAAAATAAATAAATTACAAAGAAAATCCCTCAAACCAGAATGAAGAATTATGAACAAATCAATGATGTCATTGAAGAAGATTGTGTTGGATGAAACTAATAAGCAAAAACGTTTAAAAAAAAAAGTACAAATCTAGTAAAATGACGGGGCTACTGTGATTGATTTATTTTAGAAATAAATCAAGATTATTTCTGCTGCTCCAGATCACAACTGATTAAATCTAAGGGATTCAGATAGGCACTTACTTATCTACAGACATATTTCATATATTGTATATTTTTTCTTGCGCTATTTATGCCATGAAATATATTGGTGAAACACTTCAAGGGTAGTAGCTGGTACATTTGCTTATAATTTTTTTTTTTTTTACAGGAAGACAGGTTATTTACCCCCTGTTTACCTCCTCTGAACAAAAGGGCCCATGATTGATTCCAAAAATCACAAAGTGCCATAGATGGGGAACGGGGAAGGGAAATGGACAAAAAGTGCTTAGAAAGTGTTCTCACTGCTGATGTTTGGTGAAAAAAGTAAGGTGATATATAAAGCAATTTCAACTGTTATAATAAAGTAAAAAAAAAAAAAAAAAAAGAAGTCAGTCATCGGTAGCCAAGAGCAGATGCCTGATATATTCCACATCCCTGTTTGTCTCTATATCATTCACACACACACACACACACAGTATCATATTGTTTCAGCTTGATTGTGATTTGTGTTAGTGCTGAAATAGCCCTCCTGGATAAGAGCATATTGGTCCCACTCAATGGCTGCGACCATGGCAGCAGAAAGAGGGCCTAACCTAATAATGACACAGTCGAACTGACACAAACACACACACACACAAACACACATACAAACACACACACAGGGGCCCATTCAAATGGACTGAAACCCTTTCTCTTTTACCATTTCTCGACAGACACACACACAAACAGTGGCAGTATAATTAAGTTTTATCTATTTATAGTATTGAGCTGATTATGCTGGTTGAAATCATATTTGTTTTCCAGGACTGCAGATGAAAGCCGAGAGCCTGTTACTCTCTGATGTTATCACCCACACATCACACTCTAGTATTATTCTATTAGGGCCGAGTGTGGCTCTACGAGTGTGTGTGTGTGTGTGTGTGAGTGTGTGTGAGTGTGAGAGAGAAAGAGAGAGCTCTGTGAGTGGGAGTCAAAGAAGGTGTTATATGTATATGAAAGAGCAAGGGCAAGAGTGTGAGTGGGTGTGCTGCATGCATGTCAGATAGAGAGAGGGATGAAAGTATGAACAGAATTATAAATAGGATTGATGGATGGGCAAATTTTTAGAATTATTTTTCATTAGATTATATTCACAAAGAAAAAAAGAATACCCTTTCACTTGTGTCTCTTCTTTTTCAGAGGATGTTTCTTCAGGGAGATATTTTTACTCTGATCCACCTTCTGTTCCAGTGTAAAAGTGAGAAAATCACTGACAAGAAGTAGTCTGAGAAAAGCTCAGTCGGTCTTACCCGTGATCTGACAGCCATAAAGCTCGAACCGCAGCGCGATTCCATTCATCCACGTCTGAGGTCTGATTCGTACAAAGCGAGCCAGGACCGGCTGTGGGACACGATTGAGAACCACCTCTGTAGCGTCCGTGTTGGCATGGAAAACCTGTCGGCAAAGAATAATAGAGACATTTATTGATGACACCTGCTGCACAAGAACTCAGTCTGCAAAATGACTGCTGACTCACACAGCAGAACCATAAAAAGATCAGGACTGCGTTGTTTAAATTCACGCTTACAGGGGAGACATTTGACCCCCCCGAACCATGGTGTGCATTTGTGTTATTGGTGTAAAAGTTTATGATACAGTAGATTTGTCTTTTCATCATTTTAGCTCAAACAGAAACTGAAATGCATTTGACGTGCACAATTATTTTTAACTTCTAAAGTCATGTTCACTTGAATAAATTTAAAAAACAAAAAAAGATTTTGTGGCTCTAGTGGCCTTTTTCCACAGTCAGAGAGGCAGGCTGGGAGTTGAACCTGTCACTGCTGCAGGAGCACTGTGGCTTCTGCATGTGGCTCACCTGTTTAAACCGCTGGGTTATGCAGCAGCCCATTAATATGTTTTCATTTTCAAATGTAAAACCTTTGTTTCAGATATGAATGGCATCCACAGTACTCCTGCAAGTTTGACCCTCAAAAAGGCCACAGACACTGTTTCAGTTTGGAAATACAGCAAGACCACAACAAAACCAAAAGCATCAAGAAAGGATAACGTATTTGCTTGGATTTCTTTCATCATTTGCTCTTCTGGATCATAACATCTTCCACTGATTAACCGAGCTTATAGCAACTTCTTACAGCTGAAGGCCGCCACAGCGGATCATGTTCTGTATGGTAATCTGGCATGGGTTTTACATTCCTGATTTCTATTTCAGTTGTGTTTTAGCAATATTCTGTTATTTCTCCGGTTCATATACCGGTGTTTATTTTTCTTATGGATTTTTCATATTTACCGTGAGTATTGTAGCGTACACAACGTTGGGAACGCCGTGTGGCAGAACGTAAGTGCCGCAGAACATTGTTTGACAGGGGACTCTTTTGCAGTTGCACTGGAAGCACAACAACAATGGTGATGGCTGCAAACAGCGAAAATCCCGAAGTGGAAGCTCCAGAACAGCAACATGAGACTGAGGAACTTCTTCCTAAACGAGGAGCCGTGTCTGTTGTGTGGAAGTTCTTTGGATTTAAAAAAGACGACGTCCAACAAACTACAATTATCTGCAAATGTTGCAGAGCTAAAGTTGTAGCCGCGGGAGGCAACACCAGCCTGGTGTTTGCCTCCCGCGGCTACAATTTTAGAATGTTGTTTACATTGTTTAGTTAATGTTGATTTTTTACAAAATATGTTTTTTCAAGTTGTTTGCAAAATTTGCAAAATAAAAGGGTTTGTATTTTAACTGCAACTATCATCCATTCTGATTCCTTCACTTAATTAGAATCATGAGTGCCACCTCTTTGTAAGTAGTATCATTTTGTGAGGCCATGCAAACCTGTATTAATACTAGTGTAGATATGAACAATATTCACTCCTCGTGACAGTAAAATAGGTCATTCTAAGCCAATTTACCGCAGCAATTCCTCTCTAAATGATTAGAAAAAGTGGTTAACACCCAGTTGTGCCTTCAAAAAAAAAATACAGTGATATACCGTGAAACCGATATAATTCTGAAAAATACCGTGATATAAATTTTTGGTCATACTGCCCAGCACTATCTGTTATATTTGGACTTTTCATATGTTGTATTTTTATTTTGCTGAATTTTGAACCTCTATTGCACAGTTAAACAATATATCACAAAACCTGACCAGCAAACCCCAACATCAGCATTTCTGGAGGACGTGCACAGAGGATTTATCTGGAGGATAAACATTAAAAAAACAATGACTCTTCATAAGAAAGGTCAACATTTTAGGGCGTTATCAGACAGTGATACCATTATTTTTTTGTTTGTTTTTCTTTCTTCCAGACTGTGTCATGGACAACATTGATTTTAATCTCATGTCTGAGAGTTAAGTATGAAAGTGGGGTCGATGGGTATTTGCATAAAAACTTATGAGATGAGGCTAACACGTTGACTTTTACAACCCAGGACGACACGATTTAGTGTGTGTAACAAGAACAAAAAAACGTTTCTTCTCCAATGGTTACACATAGTAAATACACAAAAAGAGAACTGCTTTCACAAAGGAGTTTACTTACACACTCGTACACACAGAGGTTATGCAGTGTGCAATAAATCAAAGATGTAAGCATGTGGGGGGGATGATCTTCTCACGTCCTCTTGACTCAACACACACACACACACCCACACACACACACACACACACACACACACACACAACACAAGCAGCTTTAATCCCTCATCCACAGAATGCAAAGATAAACACACTCTGTCAGCCCTTGATACACAAACACACATATATCAAACTACATTGAGACACCACTGTCTCTCACACACACATTTTTGCTATCCTTACACATAACAGATAAAAGGAAATTGAACGCAAGTGCACATGGCCAGAAGCACTCTTTTTGTCTCTTGACATCAAGACTTCCTATCTCTGTCTATCTGACAGAGTGTCAAGTCTCCCCCTCTCTTTCTGCCCCTCTCTCCCTCTCCAGCAGTCATCTCTCCACAGGAAAACACAGCAGGGCTTCAGCTTTTCTCTGTCGTTTCACTCTCTCTCCACTTCACCGCCTTTCTCTTCGACATCTCTATCTCCCTCTCAGTTGCGCTGCCATGATGATATACTGCTGTAAATTTAAGAGAAAAAAAACCCTCTGCCCTCTTTTTTATACAGAACCTCTGTCTCTCTAACACTCTTTCTGTTATGTTACATCAGTGCTGATAACGCAACGTAATGTGTTTATTACAAGGAGCAGTGAGCCTTATTTAACAGAGCCAAAGGCCTTGTAATTACTTGCTTGGATACGCATTTATAGGTGTTTTGTTTTAGGTGTGTGCGTAAGTCTGTGTGTGTGCAAATTCATTATTTTCCTCCAGTTCTCAATCCATTAAACAGAAGGACTTGTCAGTGGGGGGCAGGGGTGGGGAGGCAAATATGGATGAAGGTTGTCTCTGACTTGCTGGATCAGACTGAGCCACTGGGCCAGCTAGGGACCGAACCTATGACCCAAAGGCTGAGCAGCACAAAGTCGGCCCCGGTGACCTCATGTCCTCGCAGTAGAAAGTGTGACCACCTAAATGATGGAAAAATGCCTGAAGGCCCTACAAGATTTAATGGGATTGTGGCAGCAGTCTGTAATTACAAGTGTGTGTCAGTGTGTGTCGACGTGTAAAAGTGTAATTATGAGGTCTCACTCTGAGGAGTTGGGGGCTGGCGGGTGCTTTCAGATTTCCCTTGGTGCACACTGAAACATTTCCTCATGTAGACACAGAGACACACACACACGCACATACTTTCCTAAGAGTGGACATACTGTACTGAAGTTTTGGGCAGATTGTGTGAGAGTGTATCCTTGTGGCTGTCCTTTACCAGCTCTTAACAGTCTTTGTGTGCGTAGATCATGACTGTGTGTGGCAGGTTTCTGTATGTTGTTCACATGCTGTACTTTGATATCAATCTTCCCTCTCGATTATCTACTGTGTTCAGGGTCACCAGAGCAGCACTTCAAGAAGCTGCTTGATGTACTGTGTTGCACACCTAACACAAAAAACAGGCTGTAGGATTAATACTGGTAATCAAAAATGTATTTATCATGCATCAATGCAGAATAATATTATTTGATCTAAAAAAAAAAAGTGCTTTTAATGCAGGTATGAAACAGGTTTTTGTAATGCTATTGCTACAAATACATTTGCATGCAAGCTACAACTACAGTTGAACATGAAGGCAATCAATTTACCAACCAAATATGTCAGACTCTGCCACAAGTAGCTGGTTGGGTGCTCCTCCGGTGTACCGATTACACCACACATCAAAACAACAGAAAAATCTTTTGGTTTAGCTGGTGTCAGCATACAGGACAAATGGCAAAAACTGACTTGGACAATATTTGTAGATATTGTATGATTTACTTTTCATTTTCTTCTTTGTATCGCTTAGTCTCTTCCAGTACTTCCAGTACAAATGCTGAGGCAGGAGCTGTGGAGCATGTGCTCTGCACTGTAGCTGTAGCCACAGCTACAACTGCATTCAGCTTCAGCTGCATTGTGCACTGTGCGTTAGTCTGACTAGAAGAATTATTTTTATCTAGTTTTATTTCAGTTGGACCAAGATGTTTTCATGTATGCCATACTTATGCAATAATCTGACTTTTTGTAACGTCATGTATATGTATTGATTGACACTGACAGGCTTAAGCTTGAATTTTACTTTCTCATAAGATCGCCCCAGAGGCTATGAGACAGACCTATGTCCTATGCTGTAGTCCTTTGTACAATCTGAAACCAGAAAAAGTTAGGACAATACAGAAAATGCTAATTTAAAATGTAGTGATTCTTACATTGTTAGAGTATGGACCCAATATAATTAATAGCTTTTCTTGTGGCTGCAAGAGCATATTCTCTCTGCTCCGGTTTTCAGACAATACAGACAGACAGTGATTTGAAGAAAAGTTGCAAAGCAAAGGTGTTAGAATTGCAGTGCTTGTCAAGAACAGATGGCGCAATCCAGTGCATGCTGCTGTGAAAAAATGTGTCTGCGATATTGAACTGTTAGCTGTAAGTTTCCGTCCATATCCTCTACCGAGTGAGTTCACCAGTGTTATTTTAGTAGCAGTATACATCCCACCATCAACACCATCACATGCTGCTTGAGGTCATCAGCTCAGTTGTTGACAAGCTACAGACACTGTGCATTTGTGACCACATCTGGTGATTCCAACTCCATCTCTCTCTCTCTCTCTCTCTCTGTGTCACATTTCCAACATTTCAACAGTTTGTCAATTCCTCCACAAGATAAAATACAAAGTAAAGTTTGCTTTATGCAAACATCAGAGATATCTGCAGCTCTTCTGCACAACCTGCTCTTGGCAAGGTAGATCATCATCTGATTTGTGTCTCCTCCACCCACAAATGCCCTGTTCAGAAGCAACCTGTGGCCAAAAGAACCGTGGAGACCCTCTGTCACCACTTACTAGAAAGCGCTTCTCAACAGAGACAGGGAATTATTGATGTCAATATAACAAGGACTTACAGTCAATATTAGAGACAACAAGAAGGTGTACAGGAAAAAGCTGGTGAACAAACTTCAGTAGAACAACGTAAGAGATGTGTGGACAGGGATGAAGAAGATCAGGCTTCAAGTAGAAGGGAGCAGAACTGAACACATTCATCAACAGGTTCGGTTCAAAGACAAGCTCAGCATCCTCCTCCCCTGCCTCCAGCCAAGCAAACTTCCCACCCTCCCTTGACCCACAGCTTCCCTTTCACATCTCAGCTGTCTCATCTTCCACCTCAGTCATGGGTCTTGCTGCAGCTCCATCACTGTCTCCCTCCCGCATGTCTGTCTCTAGCAGTCTGGTGTCGAAGCAGCTGGAGAGACTGAACTGCAATAAAATTGCAGGTCTAGATGGTAGCGGTCCTGAGGGCCTATGTAGGCCAGCTATGTGGGATTCCTACAGCACCTTTTCATCTTCACCCTGAGCCAGGAGATGAATCTGGTGCTGCTGAAGACATCCTGTGTTCTTCCTATGCCAAAAAATTCTCATCTATCTGCTCTCAAAGACAATAGACCTATTTCTCTAACATCACATACCATGAAGTCCTGGAGAGACTTCTATTGGCCCACCATTGGGTGGCTGTAGCTCAGTTGGTAGAGCGGTCATCCAGTCAATGAAAGGTTGGTGGTTCGATCCCGGCTCCAACTGTCCACATGCCAAAGTGTCCTTGGGCAAGACACTGTACCCTAACTTTCCCCCCGTGGGTCTGACAGCGCCTTTCATGGTCGCGAATGGGAGGTCATTGTAAACCACTTTGATGGTGTGGAGAAAGTGGTATATAAGTGCAGTCCATTTACCTGAATAAGCAAACAAGAGTCTTTCAGGACTCCCTGCAGTTTTACTTATCGTTGTGTTGTTGGAGATGAAGACACCATCATACATCTGCTTCAACAAACCCACAGCCATGTGGACAAAGCAGGCCTCACTGTGAGAATCATGTTCTTCGATTTCTCCAGTGCATTTAACACCAATCAGCCTTCTTTACTATGAAATAAACTCACTCTGAATACACAGTGACCTGACAGATTACTCCACCATTCCTCTTCACAAGACTCCAGGTCGGTCCTGTCATCTGCAGAAAGAAACTCTGCAGTTGTACCAGTGGTGGACAGCACACAGCATACATTTCTTCAAAAAAGATCTAGAATGCTGATTTGTTTGACCATGATACACGTTTTCAGTGTGTGATGGTGCATCCCAGATGCTTGTGATCCTGCCTCCAGACAATATTTAAATAGCAGTTATGAATGTAGCCCTATAATGACTGCTTGGCAAAGGTTTTTGTTGTCTGGTTAAATCATAAATATATATAAAATGACTAACGATCAAGAGCATACACAGTTTCACCTCCGTTTAAACTGTTATCCCATTGATAACAGAGGGTATAGTTCCTCAATCCAGGCCACTGCCCTGTATGTTTCAGACATTTCTCTGCTTCAACATATGTGATTTAAATGAATAAATAACCATTAGCTTGTCATCAAGGTCTGGACAAATTTGTTAATAATCCATTCATTTGAATCAGGTGTGTAGGAGCATGAAGCATCTAAAACAGGGGTGAGCAAATCCAGTCCTCTAGGGTGAGTGTCCTGCAAGTCTTAGAAGTTTCCCTCCTTCAGCACACCTGATTCAAATAAATGTGGCGATCCATTCATTTGAATCAGGTGTGTTGTGGCACGAAGATATCTAAGAAATGCAGCGGCCCCTGGGGACTGGGATTTCCCACCCCTGATCTAAAGGGGTGGGCCCTTGAAGACCTGGATTGGGGAACACTGGAACAGAGAATGGATGGGCGTGCAATTGTCTTTGGTTTTCTATGTTATTTTATGATTTAGATGTTCTGGTTTTGTTAATTTTGTCTTGTGTTTCTCATATTCTTCTTTTGTCAAGTTCCTTTACCGTGTTTAGTTAGTATTTGCCTGATCTCAGTATTTTGTATTATTGTCTGATTTATTCATGTTTTATTTTTTAGTAACTTTCCTTAAGTTACTTGGTCACTTTCACTTTATTTTGTAAAACTTGTTCCCCTTTTATTTAGTTTACTTCCAGTCTCACGTCTGGGTTTGTTTACTGAAAGACACACCTTCATCACACTTTTACTTACCTTAGTCAGTATTTTTAGTCCGAGTTTTGTTTTATTCATTGCCAAATCCTTGTCTTTGTTTTGGTTTTCCCCTGTGCCCATTTCCAGCCTCCATTTTTATTTTTAGGATTTTTTTTTTTTATTATCTGCTTCAGCATCCCCCTGAGTTGTTGTTTTTTTTTTTTATTTTGTGTAAAAGTTAATAAAGTTATTTTTATTTTAACATCAACATGCCTCTGCTTGTGAGCCTATATTTGGTTACTCTTCAAGACATGAATGTATTTGGCTTGCTCTTAATACAATGAACAGCATTCTGGTTGTCGATAAACCTTATGTCCTGTTTCCTCATTTACAAAGCTCTGCCAGTCTGCATTTAGTTTCAGAAAAGGCCAAATCGAGTCTCCCCTCAGATGTCATACTTGTTTCAGGAATTTCAATATAGGTGATACACATTTATTAACTCCCCATCAACTAATAAAACTGAGGAATAACTCAGTAGTTATCTGGTAGTGTTTGAAACTCATGAACATTTTTTCTTCTACTGGGTTGTGTAAAGTATTTCTACATAATTAGTGTCTTACCTGCAGTAGACAGCAGCCAGTTTGGAGAATGAGAACTACTCAGGTAGTTACTCAGTTTTAGTGCTGCTATATGGACCACGTTTATCAGACTATGATGCAACACAGATATTTGCTGTAAAGATATTTGCTGGTCCAAAAGTGACATGATAAATATCTTCATAGAGTTTCAACACACCACGATGAAAGATGAATTGTTGATGGTGATGGTAAAAAAAACTCTCTGTGGCTCCTTAATCTGAGTAGCTGTTAGCCTAGCCATTAGCTTAAGTCGGCATCGGAATTTTTCCTCCAAAATGAGGACACTGACTGCTACCAGCTGCAGGTAAGACACTGGCTATGCTCCAAATAGTGTACTTTTGTGAATACAATCTAACACAGGGCCCTACGTATGCAGGGTTCTGACATTACCTTTTGTGAATATGCTGCTCCAATTTGGATCTGTCATTGCACTCATTCTGGAAATGACAATACACTTCTCAGAGTTATGCAAATGTGAATTTTTCATATCAGTGAATTAGAAAAAAATAATAACTTTATTTCCATCTTATGTCTCTAATATCTACCTATTTTATGTAAGATTTAAGAGGTGCGGAATATATCCATGTGATATACAACTGCATGGATATAAGACCAGTGTAAATCATTTCTGAAGGCTTTTCTCTTGGCTGTTCTACAGAGTAATCATAGATTTATAGAGTATGCCAAGGTATCCAGAGATTCAAGTCAATTCAGCATTTAGCTTATAGTTTGGAGAAATGTCACCGCTTTCAAAAATGACCAAAACAGTGAAGCGCCAGAAACAGAGAAGGAAAATAGAATCTTTAAATCTTTGTGTAACTAATTAGCCATCACATCTGTGTGGCCTGTGTGCTAAGACAGCAAAACTCTCATGACTAGTTTTTCTACAACTGCTGATTCACCAAATTGTATTTCACATTCAAACAACAAAAAGCTGACCATCCTGTAACCATTCTACATTACACATAAGTCACATTTTACACTGATGTATGAGCTCATTAACTCGTTTGAACAATTCGCTCTTTGTAAGTGTAATTTGTCCAACTGATCATTTATTATCCATGTGGAGTACTGTCCTCTTCTGTATGCTGGAAAAAATAATCACATTGCTCAACAGAGCACATTTTTGTGTCACACTGAAGGTAACCTGTGCATTTAATAAGATAATGAGCAGTGAAATATTACAGTGTTTAAGCATGCTTACTTATAAACATATTGTTATTTCTCTAACTCCCAGAGCTCTCCAATAGAATCCACAGAGAGGTGGTGTACTGTATGGAGCAACCCTGAGGTCTTCGGCCCCTAAATTCACTTTAAACATTTTCCTTCTATAAAATCTGCAATAACAATCAGGTAATGAACCTGCAACCCATCTCAGGTTATCAAGCATGCGTGCATCGTTTGCCTGGATTGGCTAAGGGTTTTGGTTTACGGTTTAAGTATCTCTATCTATCTATCTATCTATCTATCTATCTATCTATCTATCTATCTATCTATCTATCTATCTATCTATCTATCTATCTATCCACCTGTGTAAGGTGCAAAAGGAAGACAATGCCATGAAAGGTACAGGCTGAACAGATGCTTATTTATACATACCCAACGACACACCTGTTTTATTGAAGATCAATGGACCTGATGTGTGTGTTGGATTCCTGAATCAGGGTTGCAGGAAAAAGGCGACTTATCAGATGTAGTGTATAAATACTGGAAAATCGATGTGCTCACCTCACGTTAAAGTGAGGAACAGGTGTGCACATGTGAGCTCACCATGTTGTGAGCCTGCACGGCCATGGTCAGTCAACCAGAGAAGACCAGCACAGACCTGCTGAATAATGCAAATGTCCCTGCGTGTGTGCATCAAGTAATAAAATAGTAAAACAGCCCCCATCTCCTTTCATTTTATCACACTGGGGCAAACACACACACACACACATATGTATATATACATATATATATATATATATATATATATATATATATATATATATATATATATATATATATATATATATATATATATATATATGTGTCCATTACTTCTTTCTACTGCTCCTCTGTAGGTGGATCACCTCAACCTTATAACAACTTTCTTACAGACTATTAACAATATTTTGATGTAAAGTCTCTCTCTGATGTGTACATTTCTATATACTGAGATCAGATTGCATAGAGAGTATCATGCAGCTTAAGGTAATGCCATATTCCATGATCTGTTCTAGAATGTTGCTTACCTTCGTTCCTATATTGTGAGAAATTTCCAGAATAGATAAGATTGATGAAGTGTTCAATATCTCCAGCATTGTAAACACCTTTTTAAAATCTTTACTCTTGGACTTTGGTGACCATCTTCATGTTCTACATTGTCCTCAACTAAACACATAAACATGTTAAACACCTCAATAGCACATCTTGCTCACATACTTTGAATCTGGACTATATTACAATTACCATGAATGAAAAGTTGTCTGTTTCATTACTATTTCACATAACTGGAAGAATCTCGATAACCAGTTGACACCTGCACCTTTGTAAAAACTTGTTTCTAGTCCTATTCTTTGACCTCATCCTCCTTTTTGAATTTCTTTCATCTCACAGCCTTCTTCCCTCTTCTCTGTCATTTTCCTTTTTTTCTTTTTCTTGACATTCCTTTCAGACTGTGTTGCTGCGACCTCTAAGGGATTTGTAGTAAACACCCTTGTCTGCTATTCCCATTATTTCCTCTTTCCTTCTCAGCTCAATTTATCCATCCATCTCTCTCTCCTTTGCTCTGTGATTCCCTTATAAACATTGTCCCTGATCAACCTCCTTCACTCACTTATTCCCTCATGAACCTTGCTTTTCTCCCTGTGGTTTCCATCTCTTCTCCTCCCTCTGCACCACTCAGTTTCTTTTCACTATCAGTTGATTGCTCAACTACTTGACCTTTTGCTTATTTTTCTTTTATTTTCTTTATTTGCTAATTTTCCTCTCACCATGACACCTCTGTGCCCATCTTAGTTCAACCCCCCTAATTCCACTTTCATTTATCCCTCCTCTGTTTCTCTTCCACCATCTATCCCCCATCTTGTTGATTAAAGTGGGAATATGAGGCTTTGGCCTTGACTGAGGTTCAGTGTTGAAATGGCCACAGACAGGTGTGCTTTCAGCTATCCAGAGGGCTGTGTAATGCCATTTGTACCACATTGAGTTTAAATAAAAACTCAGTGCAATAGGTTTCAAACTACTGATGTACATCCTGAAAGTGAGTCAACATCATTTCTTAACCTGAGAACTTACGGAAGATCACTGAAAACTAGCGCTTGTCTCTAGCTGTGTGCCTCTGATAACCAGGCCCAAGGGCAATTATCAGTTCTGAAGCTTTCACTAGTTTAAGCTGTGAAAACTTTCTTTTTCTCTCTCTTTGTAATGCAAATTTAACAGGAGCAGTGAAATGATCTGACACTAATTATATTTACATAGACTGCAATAATCTAACTTTTGATTTATAAAGCATTAAACTAAATTTTGATTTGTTTTTCGATTGTTCTTAAAATATTTCATATTTTATTCTGGTTTTGCAGGTCAACCCACTTCTACACTACAGAGTTTAAGCCTAATTTGCCAATTGCCAAGCTCGCCTGCAGGCAGTGAGTCGTTATGTGTGAACAAATCGAAGATGCATCGAAGACCCATCTCCTAAGGTCAATATCCACAATGCCAGATATCTGAATTCATTGGGTGACTCCACACAAGGAATGAAGCGACTTCACCATGAGGAAGAGAAAACTAGGTGCACTATGCCACAATATCAGAAAGCAGCAACTTTTTTATTGAAAAATATTTTTTTACACACCTCCAATGTTCTCCAAGTCTCTGGACCACAGTAATTGCTGCTCATGTGTGCTATCCATTTCTTTACTCACGTTCTTTATCTTTTATCTTTTAGTTTGTGTTCTGAACAAATCCATCCATCCATCCATCCATCCATCCATCCATCCATTCATTACCCACACCTGGTTAGTCCTATGCAGGGTCACAGGGATCTGCTGGAGCCTATCCCAGCTCTCTTAGGGTGAAAGGGTTCATAACTGCACCGTTCAAGTCGCAGCTGATCCCTAAAAAATTCACAACTGCCATATGAGGAGGCTATATGGTTGCAAAAAGCCCTAAAAACTCAAAGTCACTATAAACTCAGAATATTATATAGCGATTGAGGTGTTTATATGTTTAGACTTACTGCAGTGATGCAACTATGATTGGAGGAATTTACATGCCTTAATGAGATTGATGTTTACATCATATATGATAATAATAATTTTAAGGGTGTCATTTGTATGGTAGTTTCTTATTCAGAGTATTGTCTTAACTGAATTTATACTGGAGTATTGCTATCCATTGAACTTGCACTGACTGACTGACTAGCTGCTGCACAGTTAAGAAAAAAAACAGGTAAAAAAAAAAAAAAAACAATATGGAAACCTCTCTGGATTAGAAGAAACAGCTTTTGGATTTGCAAGGGTGCTTTATACCATTTGCCAGCTTCACTCCTCCATTTCTCTGGTAGCGTTGGTCAGTACTACACAGGAGCAAATTTCTCAATATTACCATCTGCTGACAAAGTCTCTGCAAGTTAACTTGCATTCCATATGTCCCATCTGGTTCACAACATGTCTGAAATGACTTTATCAAATACATTACAGATCACACCAATCATCGTGATGGCGTGTGACAGCAGCACCACCCCTATGGACTGGCTCCCAGATGTTTTAGTGTGCACATGTATTCGTGTGCATGTGTGTGTATGGTGGCCACTTCATTACAAGCACCTCATCTGAGGAAATTGTTAGCATGAAACAAGAAACAAACTGTGCATGCAGGTTTTCTATTTGTATGTATCATTTCACTTAGAATTACATGGATGCAGAGCTGCAGTATTTTGTGCATGTATTGATGCATGTGTATCTAAACTGTGGTCCTTTTTCTCTGTTCATGTGGCTCCCATCATTTCCTATTCCCCTTTTAATGTCTCTAACTCATAAAACACTAATTCAATAATTCTTCCAGAGTATAAAAAAACACACATATACACACATGTACCATGGCCAAGCACATAAAGTCATCTGTATTAGGCTGTGTAATGTGCCCATGATGACTCTTCTGAGAGTTATAAGGTGGAATGAGGGAATAAAAAATGGAGTGCTGAGGGAAGGAATGGAGGAGAGATGGAAAAACTGGTAGGAAAGGGTGAATGCAGACGTGTGAAGCAAGAGTAGAGGAAGAGATTTTAAGAGAAGGAGTGGAGTGAATTAAGATGTCACTGTGGACATTGATATATAAATGCCCAGTTAGAAACATGGTTATCCAATAAACCGAACAGGATCAGAGTTTAGGAACTGACAACAAGCTTAACTTAAAAGTAAGAAATTAGAATTGCGAAAAGGCTTTTATGCTGATGAAGCCTGAGAAAAAAGTGAAATCATGCTTGCCCTGCATTAATGATCCATGATCTGCTCTCACTTGTAAAACTGTCTGAATTCAGATATGGGATTTTCCAAACAAATCACAGAATTAAACACAGAATTAAACACAGAATGTACGCTCACACGTATCCACTGAAAACTAATACAGATAATCAACATGTCAAGATCGATGCTAAATGTCTGACTGGGGTATGTCAACTGAAAACGAACATTAAACTACTGAACCATACTTACCAGGCCTATATTGTAAATAAGAATTTGTTCGTAATGTTATTGCCTGGTAAAATAGGGGTTAGATAAATAAATACCATATATAATGACACCAATGGGATTTTGAGTATTTTGAGTCTCTCCATTTTAACTTCTATCTGCATATACTGTCTCTAGGTACACAGGAACATCAATACTGCCCTGCATTCATATATGTAATACAGAATATTGACATATCTGGTTATCTGGTTAGCATTCTGATTTTAACAATGAAACAATGATACACAGAGGTAGATTAAACTGAGTAACTGACCGCTCTGATCTGAATCATCAGATTACTGCACCAAATGGCACACCGGGGAGCCAAATAGCTCAGAGGAACCTTAATAGGTTTGAATATAAGTGTGTGTGTGTGTGTGTTTAACCACAAGTGACCACTGATTTATTCTAGACCCATCTTCCTTAAGCACCCTCCTTTAAGTATCTGTTGGTCGTCAGCTCAAAGCAGCTTTCCAGGGCTTTTGAAGAATCAGAGGAGATTAAGGGCGGTGACACCATGAACTAATCTCAAAACACTGGTCATTAATCTGTTTGCATGTTGGACTTTTTTCTTTTGTTTCTTTCTTTCATACTGTACCCTAATATCAACCATGTTACAAAACTGGGTTACTACTGTTAAAAAGTAAGAGTGTTTTCCATCAGCCAAATCATGTATCACTGAGAACAAATGATCATTATTGTAATTAAATACCATATTGGTCCAAATATAGGGCGATATTTTATTCTAAAAACCATATTCTCAAAAATTGAGGTTGTCTTATAAATGAGGACTAGACTTTTCTATTGTCATTACACATCTCCGCCACTAGATGGAGCCGCACTGAAGTGACCAGTAAGTGAATCAAGTGTCACAGTGAATGCATACAAGCAGGATCTGATGCAGATCAGCAACCGACTCGAAAGTTTTGTTTAAAGGTTTTCTTGCACTCCAGAATTTGTATGGTAAGTATAATTTTATTAATAATATATATAATACTTCCTAAAAAAGATGAAATCATTAAAATGTTTAACAATACAGCAGAACGTTATCTCTGTGTGATTTTTTTCTATAGTAATTTTATGATAAGAAGTTGTTTTATGAATGACCTTATTGTCTTCATCATATTTTTATTTTCCCAAAGTGATATTTGAAATATAGGGGGTCGTCTCATAATCAGAGTCGTCCTTTATTCTGTCATGGTTTAGGTCAGCCATGGCAGTATGTCAGTATTGTGTAAAGTCAGCATCACTCTCCCTGTCGTTTGTTTAACCTGTTTCTTGTTTTACTTTGAAAGGTCCGTCTTGTATTCGTTGTTTTCTGCTTTGCTGCCTCCCCCATGTTATCCTGATTGTTTGCACCTGCCTCTCGTTTGTTTCTCCGTGTATTTGAGTCTGTCCTTCCCATTCTGTTAGCTGGTGTGTCTTCTTGTGCCCTGTAAGTCTCTTCTTGTGTCCCGTGGAAGTTTTTCTGTTTTTTCACCTGCTTACCTGTTTGGATTCTGTTGTGGATAGTTTTTGATTTAGTTTGGATATTTTGTTCTTGCTTGTTTTTTGGTAAATAAATACTCTTTTCTTTCGTACTCCTGCATTTGGGTACCTCCATCCTGCCTCAAAACATGACAATATTTGGGCCAATACGGTACTTACAGCTTGCTGTCTACAGTAGAGTTCAATCTTACCACTCCCCACAGATAATAACTATATTGAGATATTGGGGAGTGAACAATAACATTACCCCCTGTCCTGATGTGTTGAGTCCCAGCATCAGGTGGATGCTGGAATGGTGGTGAGGTTGGGTATCATTTTGACCCCTTAAATAGACCAAAGAACTTAGATTTTGTATTTGAAATCAACCAAGGAGAGGAGTGAATGTGAATGCAATATGTTTTACAAGTAGGCTGCTTAAACTAGCAAGCAAACATCCCCACATTTTGGCCAGTTTCTTTCAGAGATATGCAACTCCGATTCAAGTCTAAAGTGTATTACAGTCGTAATAAACATCCTTTGATCTCTTGCATGCCATCAGGTTTGTTTCAAACATTGCTTTACTATACCTAAAGAATTCAAAGCATGTACCGTGCTATCATTACTTATAGGTGTCTTTTAATCCAATTAATACCCCTCTCATCTCTAGACCCAGTGTAACTGTAACCAAATGACCAATAACACAACATGGTGAACAATAATTTGGTAACCTGATTGTGCATATACATGTGAGATATATATATATATATATATATATATATATATATATATATATATATATATATATATATATATTATACCTGATTCAAGGTTATGATAGCAAAGGAAATGGCTGTCTGACCGACAGGAAATCAAAGAGGAAAAATGAAGTAAGAAAGATTGTTCTGGTGTATCAAGTTACAAGACCAAGTAAAATCTCAAGTCACTGGTGCGTATGACTTAAGTGCAACTTGAATCCAAGTTGAAGATTTGAGTTGCCATCTCTGATTCCTCTCCTGTAACTCTTAGTGTCCTCCAATCAGTATAAAATATGATGATTATTTCTACGGACTCATTTATGCATACAGCATGAATTAAGCAAGTATATATCCCTGCTCTGTTATAAATAATATGAACTTAAAAGCTTTAAACATGATTGAAAAGAAAAGGAGATTAATAAATTCACCGTCCTGGTAATTTTCCTTTGTTACCATCTTTCTCTGAAATAATTTTCTATTTTCCTTTCTGTTTTATCCATCTATCACTTTTCTAGGAGCTAGCCATCTCTGCAAGTCTTTTGGGATCTATAGTTCTCATAGTGCAGATGGTTATTCTGGATCTCCTGTTTCTCTACAGAGCAGAATGTATGCATCTGTGAGCATGCGCAAGCATTAGTGCTCATTAAGGAAGGAGGGTTTATAGCACAAAGCTAGACGTAGAGCTCAACCACAGGACCAACATGTGTGACCACACAGCAGCCAGAAAATGTCTATGATGGAAAAGCCAGCACAACCACTGGAATGCTTCTCTGCGTTTAGTGCTTTATCAGCCATTGAAGACTCTCATTTCTACCTGGAACCACCCAGACTGTTGCACACTACTGATGACATATCATGCCTTAACACCTCTGAGAGAAATTGTTCAGAGACCCTCTCAGTCAGATCGACGTCAGGCCAGCATAACTTGGAACGGGAAATAACACAAAACAGATGTAACGTGAAGTGCTAATGTAACTCCATTCTAAATGAAAGGTATCAGTAGGAACATGGAGACGTGTTCGTTCAGGCTTGGTTGTAAACCTTTAAGCCAAGGCAACTGAACTCCAGTCGAATAACTATAATTGCGGAAACTGTTTGAAATGTGGGTTTGTGGGCACCTCTGGCTTCATATATATTCCATCTTAGGTTTCTCTTTCATGATAATACATGTTGGGGCACGTGTGTCAGTAAGGCTTTCCAAGCTGTCCTTGACTGGTTTCCAGTTCTACCATGTGTGCTTGTACCAACCTTGTGGTTCTTGCCGTGTCTGTAGACCATCCAATCTTCTCCATTAGTGCTGAGTTCAAGCTTGAAGGCGGTAACGTAGTAAGTCTTTCGCGTTTCCTTTGAGATGGCCCCCTGTGTGGAAATGCCTGTGAGGACCTTCAGAGTAAAGAGGTCCACCTGTTGGTTGGGACAGAGGTTTTTTAGAAAATCATCTAGAAAGTTCTGTTTAAGAAGTTTTATGCAATAGTAGAAACATTATAACAGTAAAAAAAAAAAGAAAAGATCAATACTTTTTTTCTGAAGGTTTCTGGATTAAAAAATATAAAAGATAACATCTGTAAGAAAATTAAAAACATAAGATAAAGGGAAATACACTATGTGAAATATGGGACATTTTTAAGGAATACTAAATTCTACATGTAACCTTATTACTAAGAAAGTTAAAACCTTGAGGTAAAAAAAAATTTGTACATATAAATATATAAATATATATATACATACACACACACACAGATACACTTCATCCCTCCCAGTTCAGTTTTCAGTATTCTGCTTTCCTCCATCCTTACCCTCATCTTTATGTTTCTACCTCCTGGCAGATCAATAGTAATGGCCTGAGGCTCATTTTTATTTCCTTCCATACAATACCGATAATCACCTCCCCATCCTGATTGCAGGTGTGACTTTACATGTCGAGCATGCTGCTGGTTGTGTTGTACTTTTTACATGGATGCTATAGTGTAGGATGCAGATAGTTTGACTCTGTTTCTTAATTTCTAAGGTTGATCAAATAGATACACATTTGTTTGACTGAGCAGGGCCCAATATGTGCACAACAAATGGAATACTGCTGCTGCAGTTTGACAGTTTCAACAATTTTCTAATCCCATTATAGGATTCAGATTTGTTTATAGATATAAATATAAAACATCAGTATTTCATGCCATTCCCAGATTATTGATTAGACCTTATTAAACAAATGAGCCAAAGAATGTTATAGCTTATTATTTATTTATTGACGAAAGGGAATATTGAGGCCCCCTCCCTGAATAGCAACCTTAACGTGGTGGAGGGGTTTGTGCCTGAATGATTCCTGGAGCTATGTTGTCGAGGGCATTTGCCTCTGGTAGGGTCATCCAAGGCAAACTGGTCCGGGGGGACGGGCCAGACTTAGTGTGATTCAGTCGACTTCTATGAATAGGAATAAAGCAAGAGTTCAATGTCCCTCGCCCAGGCAAGGGTCACCAGGCCCCCATCCTGGAGGCAAACAGGAGGTGGTTCGGGCATAGGGTTAGGATGTCCCTGGACGCCTCCTTGGAAAGGTGTTTCAGGGCATGTCTAACTGGGAGGAGACCACGAGCCAGACCCAGGACACTCTGAGAGATTACCTGTCGATCAGTCGTACACCTCCTGCTAACTGCTACCTGCAACCCTCAAATTGCAGGGTTTAGGAACTCCGCTAACCGCTAATGCAATTCTTCCGCTTCCCTAAAGCCGCTATTCGCTATGCCCTAACCACGCCCTAACCACTCCTATGCATAATATAATGGCTAGCGCAGGTAAGATCGCGGGGGAGGTGGAAGATTGTGCTATTATCCCTTAATAGTGGCTTTAGGAGGTTTGGCGGAAGATTGGGCCCTATATCTTTCGGCTGGCCTGGGAACGCCTTGGGGTTCTCTCAGAGGAGCTGGTGGAAGCAGCTGGGGGGAGGGAGTTCTGGGCCTCTGTTGAAGCTGCTGCCCCCACGACCCAACTCTGGACCAAGTGGAAATTGATGGATGGATGAATGGGATATTGAGGCTCTACTATTACATATCTGTGGGTTGAAGAGATGCTTTCAGTGTCTGTTTTGATATTCTTCAGGAAATTAATATCTTCTCTTCATAATCAGCTGAATATCGCCTTAGAGGAATGTTTTATTATTTCTCAGTAAAGGACATCTTGAACTCTGGGATGTTGGCAGGTTTCCACCCTTCAATGTGTTCATTTCTGGTCTTTCCACAGCATTTAACTGCATTATAAGGTCAGGACGTTTAACTTGGCCTGTTCAAAACATTAACTTCTTTATCTTTTAACCATTTAGTTAAATGACCAATATTTCTGCATGACCCATTTCCTCTCAAAATACACTTCACAGACAGATTTCCTTCAGAATTTGTTGGCATTGTTCAGAATGAATCGTTCCATTAATGATGGCGAGCAGTCCTCATCCAGATAGGGCAAGCTGGATCGAATCCATGATAATCATGTTTAACAGTTGAGATAAGGTAATTATGCTGGAATGCAGTGTGTAAATATAATATTTGTGGAACCATGTGTCTTATTCATATGTAAAATATTTTCCTGGTTGTGTTTTGAAAACTTTAGATGAGCAGGGCTGTTTTTCTTGGAGAACAGGGATTTTTACTTTGGAGTTCTGCCGTTAATCATTCAGTTTTCAACTTATGATAAACTTCTGCACATTCATGTTCACCGATATTGGCCAATGCCTTGCCCTTGGATGGTTACAACTAGCCATTTCCACAGCAACAACACTTTCTATAAGGTCCTCAGAGCCTTTCTTTGCTCATACTATTATACACTTCCACAAACATATTGTGAACATTGTGTGAAATACTGAGTATAACTTCCCCATTTCTGAAGATGAACTTTAATTTGTTAAGGACTGCAGTAATTAATGGTCCTTGCAAAGAATATTTTTTTCTAAGCTCTCTCAATTCAAGACGGAAAAATATGGACACAGAAGATGAGAAGAGTTCTACTGTAGGTCATGACATTTATTCTCCTCAATTGGAGCTGTTGAAACCCTTAAGATTAATCTGTGTGTGCTGTTAAAGTGTGTACTGGATGTCCCATTGGGGTGTAGTACAAAACACCGGGGGAGGTAAAATGCTGCGTTTGTTATCTGTCAGAGAGACAGGTGTTTTAGATTACTTCTAACACACACACACAGATACAAGCACACACACACACATGCGTCTCCACTGGTAGAGCAAGAACAAGATCCACTGAGACAACTAATCAATAGTCCAGAGCCGAGGAGAGAAACAGATGAGAAAAGAGGAGAAAGAGGGGTGAGAAGTAAGGTAGAGAAAAGAGAGAGAAAAGAAGAGAAGGAGGTAAAGAACAAATGAAAGGGAGAGAAAGAGAAAGATGCTAAGTGAGCCTTCCCCTGGAAGGTTCTCATCAATCACATAGCTGTTAGAATAACGAAGCCACCGGAGCTCGCATCATCAATCTGCACCACACTTCACTGAACCAGGCCAGAATGCCAGGACAGAATAGAATACAAATCAGAAAAAAACAGGATGAAATGTAAATAAACAAATAGATAAATAAAAATTATGGAAAATGTCATTTGTTAATTTGTCCCATTTGTTCTTGAAACATGTCTTTGTATCAAAATTTTCCACACATTCTCTATGGAGGACAGGTCCAAAACTGGTATTCTGGATTGTTTTCTGTAGAAATGCATGAATATCCCAGGGAAATGCGTCTTCTGAGAGCAGCATATGTTACTCTAAAATCTCATCATAACTTTCTGCTTTAATACTGCCACTAAAGAAGTGTAAATGATCTTTCAGGAAAAAATAATACCATCTTGGATTCACATTGTCTCCAAAGAAATATGATTCAGAATAAATTTCAGTATCTGTTATTTATCTATTTAATTTCCAAATTGTCCACTTTTTCTGACTTGAGATTGTAGAATATAATAGAATTTAAGTTAAATAAGTTCATAATAAGTTAAATTAGAAAAACTGTCCTGACAGTGAACAAATTTAAGCCACATATGTGGATCTTGACCCACTATTGTAAAACATACATGTCTGACAGAAACACACATGCAAACATACAGAGAGAGACTCACTAAGTTTCACTAGAGGACATCACATGGTGTGGGATGCAAGAAGGAGAGGCACGTTGGCATTTATGACAGCTGTTTGTCAACACAGAAGCTTTTACACACACACACACACAGACACGCGTGTGTGTACACGCAGGGGTCTTTGCTCTGTTAAGTATTAACACAACGAAGCAGCTGAGAGTCTCTGTATAACAGGACAAACCCAGCACAGCGGCAGGAACCATAGTGAGAACGGGAGGGAAAGAGGCTGTGGTTCTAGCCAACTGTGACGGCTGTTTTTTGCAAAGACCTGATATGTCACGGACAATAAAGTCCAAATTGGAGTCTTTCCCTGGGTTGAGAGGATTATCCTGGTTGTCTGCATACAGAACAAGTCTTAACAACTGTTTTTTGTTAAATGCAAAAAAAAAAAAAAAAAAAAAAAAAATCACTGAATCATTTTTATGTTGGTTGTTTTCCATTGTAGGCTGGAAGGAGTGAGCTGTCAACTGGGAGAGATAAGACAGATAGGAAGTCTGAGACTGACGGGACCTTGGAATTGTGCTGCCACTTGGCCTCGATCCCTTCCTGTGTTTTTCTGGGCCAGAATCAGGCTACAGTGAAGCTCCAAACTAAAGTTTCTAGTCAGCATCTGTCTCTGACTATCTATGATTAAATCCTTATTCCTACAGATGAGTATTCATATCCACTGTCTGTTTGTACATAGATGATACACAAAAGAGACAGCCTGAATTACTTATGCAGCTAAGCACTAAAACTACAAAAGGTTACTGATGTGGACCGGAAAGCCTTTGAGGTGGACTGAAGATTCTGTGCTCTCACTGCAAGCCCAAGTCTGGCAAGCCTACTTTTTGCAGTGTGATTGTGTAGTTATCTGGAAAGCGAGCAGCTGGCAGCCAAGCTAGTCAGCAAATTATACAGGAAGATTAAGGTCAGTGGTTTTTAACCTGAGGTGAAGCATTTTGCATAAGGGTTGCAATATAAATGTAATGTTCACAAGATAATTAGCAAGATAGAAAAGTCAAAACATATTTCTGCTACAAGAAAATCTGTTTATTTTCTTTCAAATGTGCATATTATATGTGGACTGCAAATTACTATAAACTGATTCCCATAAAAAGAATTTATCAAACTCCACAAAAAGCATTGGGTTGTAAGATGATAACTGAAAATTGGTTACTCATAAAGCAGCCTTTCAAATCTTCAAATACTGTGTGCCCTTATTATTTTGGTGAGTGGTGTAATGTGTTTGTGAGAATGCTCCAACTATTTTCCATTGAAGATCACAAATGACTGCAGGCAAACCACTGGAAGCAAAACTGTGTTCATTTTCATCATATTCTTTGAAAACAGGTTGGTAACTGAATATTAATTTAAATGATTAAAACTGGCAAATAGTTTGGTGATACCTAAGTCTGAAAATATGAATTTAGTGATTCAGATCTGTGTGCTACTGCAAAACCTACAAAACCAGACCAGAATATAATTATCCAGCTTCCCCATTTTTATCATCACCTAATTTTAGATCATATTGCATTTGCTATATCTCACAAAGCTGCAGGACTGATTTCAAGGTGGGCACATCCCACACATGGAGAGGAATGCAAATTGTAAAGCACTTTGTGCTGCATTTTAATTGTACTAAAAGTGCTATATAAATAAAATTTAATTGATTGATTCATTAAGATTAGATCCAAACTCCACCTCCTTAAAACGGCTGAACAGAAACATCATAACATGGTTTGAAAGGGGGGGGGTTGCACTGTTTTCTTAAGGCATTTTGATCAAAGCATGTATTGGACCTTAAGACCTCAATAAACTGTCAGCCTTTGAGAAAAAAATACAATATAATTTGTCTGCTTTAATACTGAAACAAACCAATCCATTTTAAAGTTGCTGGCCTTGAACAAAGAGCAAAGCTGAAGCTGTTGTCTAGCTTCATGAGACAGGCAGACAACCAGAAGGTGACAAGCAACAAGACAATCTGCTGTTTACACAGCATGTCTGACAGGAGAGTAGAAAAAAGTACAGCCTCATAATTCAAGCTTTGTTCAGGGACGGCACAAAGCTGGTAATGTCATGGACCCCAGGAAACAAAGCCTCATCCAGGCTGCTAGACCTCGATAGCGCTACACCTCACACTCCCTATCTGTCCTTTATCATTCTGTATGTACTCACTCTGACTTAAATACATCTGCTTTAAAACCTTATAATCTTATAACCACCAGGAAACGTTAAATCCCCAGATCAGGTGTTGGGGTAATATGGAAAATGCAAATAAGATAAAATGAAATAAAACAAAATAAAGCAGCTATTATTAAGTGTACTTTTTCTTTTTTTGTTGGCGTTATTAATCCAACTTCAAGCCTTTTGTTAAACTTCATTTTTGTAGTTCAGAAAAAAATTGAAAGAAAAAAAAAGTGATGCCACTTCAAACTGGTAATGTCAACAGGCATTAATGATTTATTACAAAACTGTATCCCTGAAAGGCTACATTTTAAGGATCACAGATGGGCAGAGGAGCTCCACTTTATCAACCAATGCATAAGAACATCACCGAAGAAACATTGTTTTGTAACATTTCAGACAATAATTTAAAGGGATTTGCACATTTCTCCAACTACAGTGTATATTAAAAAAGAATTTGGTAGAATTTCAGTGTGTAAAGGCCAAAGTTGCCAAAGACCTGTGATTTCCAATCCCTCAAACAGCAAGAACCATCATTCACCAACAGCTGATATAACCACATGGACAAGGGATTACTGTGGGAAACCTTTACCAAGCATTACAATGCTACCTAATGTAATTTAGACATTTACTGTGCAAAAAGCTGGTCTGGTGTCTACCTTGTCTAGAGGTGGCATCACTGTATCTGAGACATCTGGGGAGAACCATCATACAGTGGTGACATGTATTGTCCTCAGACAATTCCATTTTTTAACATGAAAATTTAAAAACTGATCATTTTTGGAAGCGGGTAGCTCCAAATGTCTCCTGTCTCTCAGCGGTGTATCACTTCATGGTTGTATGTGAAACATCAACACGGATGGTCAATGATGACTTCAAGATTAAACTAGGACATGGAGGTATGGACAGTGTTGTATACAAACTCCAATTTTTACTTCAGAACTACAGAGGGAGTGTAGTACCAGCACTGAGGCAAAACAACATGATGTTGTTTCAAAGCAGTGATGTTAGGAGGCGATTGGAATAATGATTTGGTACAGAGGCGTGTCAATGAAACAGTTGCGTTTTTGTGGAGACTCAGCATTCTCGAAGATTCAGGAGGCTTTGAGTTTTAACCTCATCTTGAAGTGTGTTCACAACAACATATTCCCACCTGAATGTACTCCTTGTTGCTGTCATCACTAGGCGTCCATCCGTTGTCATTGTAATTGAGTCGGGCCTGACGTGGCTGCCAGTGTCCATCGAAGAAAGACGATGAGGCAGTGATCTGCTCGTCTGTGATCTTTCCTGACTCCATACCAAAGGCATTACTGCAGTGGAAATCTGCAAGGTGTGAAGTGGTGGAAACAAAGAGAAGGTGATGAATATGTTCATGTTTCATTTTGAAATAAAACACATTACCGATGTGAAACTTACTCTCGCTGACATCTTTGTGCGTCATGTTGTATCGCACTGAGAAGCCATCTTTAGCCACAGCCATGTCGGTGTGGAAGGACAGAGAGAGAATCCCAGTAGATGACTGGATCACAGGAGGCACCTTGGTCCCGCAGTATCGACCAATCAGAGGGCCCACTGTCAAAGGGCCAAGATTTATTAGATTCGCCTTCAAATCTGCCAGCAAACTGTATGCCATCATTTCTTTGTTTATTTATCTGACTTATGACAGATTATTCAAACTGAGGTGTTCCCAAAAGATCTCACTCATCCAGATGTCAAGAGTCAAGATCCAACTTTGATTTTTCTCCATCCCTTAACCCTCATAGTTGTTTGTCCGTCTCCTTTGCTACAGTGCTTGCACTGCTTTATCTCTTTCAGTCCCTCCTCTGCTGACACCTGACCTCCTCCTGTCATCACCTTCTACTGTCATCTCTGGAATGAACATGGTTTTACAGTATGCACGTTTTGTATAAAATATATGTATGTCCTGTGTGTATGTGTGAAGTTTAAGTGATTCTTCTATCCTACTCTACCCCAAGAAGGAGGAGGAGGAAGAAGAAGGAGGAGTGAAAATAGCCAGGGATTGATCAGTGTTATTGATTTTTTTTCTCTTTCTTCTTTCTTTCTTTCTTTCTTTCTTTCTTTCTTTCCGTTAGGAATGAGTGGATATTTGAAATAGGGTGCTGGAGCAAATGACGGCAATAACTTTTCCTCATGATTTTCAAGGAGAAAAAAAAATAGAAAAACAAAAATAGTAGATTTGAATATTTGTAAAATGCAGTAAGGAAATTGTATTTGCTTGTTTCGGGATTTAAACTTATTTACAAAATAGCTTCAGACTACATTTCTCTAATTTCCATTTCCTGTCTGATGTGAAATGAAGATAAATGGGTATGAAAACAAAGAGCTGAGCAGTCAGTTTATCAGACAAGATAAAATCAGAGCAAACTGACACAAATGTTTTATGTATATTGGTGCAAATTAATTTTAGCTCATCTCAATTTTTTTTCCTCTTTCCTTATTTGATTTACTGTCTAATCAAGTGTTCTTTTCTTGCTAATCATCTATTCCTTTGTTTCCTTTAATCAAAGCCAGTTCGCAGGCCGGCCCACTGGCTCTCAGCATCTCCTCCCTCATTCTCACCTCTTCAACCTTGTAATATAGTAAACTCAGGCAGCCTTTCTGTTTTCCTGCTAGACTGTTTCCTGTTCTGTCATCCTGTTGGAGACTCTACATTCATGCAAAAGGGAAAAACTAAAAGTCCTTCACCTCTGACTCTAATCCTGCAAATTTCCTTCCCTTTCCACCCCCTCCCACCACATTTCACTGTCTTTCCTTTGCTTTCATCTTGCTGTCCTTCTTGTAAAGCCCCTCCATCACAAAAACCAGGGGCTTCTCATTCCTTTTCTCTTCCACCTTTCTGTTTTCGCAGCTGCTTTTTTTTTTCTTTTACATCATCTTCGGTTGTCCATCACAGTGTGTCAGATTGCCAAATAGACTAAATTCATATTTAAAACAATGTTCATTGAAGCTGAATTGCTCTTTATTCAGTCATACAAGATTTGAACCAAATCATAATAACAATTACCCGTTGGCATCACCTGTTTGAAATAACATCATTATTTTTGTTTCTTGAGCTTATAGTTTGCAGCAGATTACCCCTGTACCAACTGTGTTTGCCTGTGAGCCAGTTCATAGCGTTTTAAGATTGCTTTCTGCAGGGTTTTATTCCAGTTACTTCATCTCATTCAGAGCTCTATTTAAGAAGTAAAAGGTACTCGTCTCCCACATGCTTGGCAACCTCACCGACCATCTTCGCCCCAGTTTCCACCTATAGGCTCTGATTTTGAGGATGGGAGGATTAAGTTATGTTCTTTACCTCCAGTATCTTTATGTATGCCTAATAAATGAGGATTAATTAGATCGGAGCCGAGCCGAAGTGTTTCTCCATTAAGAAAGCATTTGAAGTGTTTATTGTGAGAGGCTGACTGAAAACTAAAATTAGATGTATATTAACAAATGCAGATGAGACAGAAATAAAAGTTAAATTAAATATGATCATTCATGTGTTTTTTTTTTTTTTTTTTTTTTTCATTTTTCTTATCATCAACTTTTTCTGATTTGGAGTTGTACAGTGATAAAATCCTACACAGACCGATTTGACATATTTTTTCCTTCTTTCCAGTCCCAGTCCCTTAACTCTCTTTTTTAAACTCTTTCTCTTTTCTCAAAAGCAAACCACAAATCTTCAGGCCTTTACGTTCACGCCAACATCTCCTACTCTTCTCAGCAGCAGAGGTCTTTGTGCTTTCCTTCCCCTGCTTTTTCTATTTTTCTCCACCTCTTCCACAGCTTTAAACTAGACTCAAAGGTCGTTGCACCTTAGATATGTCCTCCAAACTCTTCCAATTCTTTTTTAACAGTTAGACCAGAAATATCTTTGCCCAGCACCATTCTCCTCCCTCTCACCTCCAATGTTTTCTCCCTCTGCTCAGCAACTCTTGTTTTATTTTCCCCTTTTAAAACTTTGTTGTTTTTCCTCAGAAGGTGCCAGCATCCTGCCTGTAAGCTTAGCTTTCATCTACCAACACATAGCTACTAAAATAGTTTCTGCTCCACCTCAGTCAATAATGATGTAGGAGGAGCAAGACACACACATTTTTCACTGTACTGGCTCACAATACAAGGTGAATTATTACTAAACATTTCCACCAAGAACAACACTCAACATATTCATAATATACAGTATAGTATAGTAAAAGCTGTACCTGCTGGGAGACCATCCCACACTTCCAGCCAGTCATACTTGCAGTCTTTGTCTGGGCCTGGTAGGGGGTCGTTCTCCAAGTCAAAGGTGAGGAAGGTGAGGGATACATCCATGCTGGACGGGACAATGATAATGAAGGAGCAGTCCAGGTTGTGAGGGTATTTGTCGGGAAACCCCGGAGACTCAATGAGGCCTGATGGACTGGTGAAATTGCGGGAACAGTCTGAGCCTGTAAGAGAAGGCAAACACAATGTAATATATGTATAATAAGCAGAAATGTAGGTTAACAGCAGCTGGATGTTGGATTAATTCAATCAAATCAAATCAAATCAAATCAAAATAATCAAAAGTGGCATATATTTTAGCAAATCTGTTTAGAAAATGATGCAGATAACTAATGGAGTTGTTCTGGGCAGTCACCCAAGGGGTGTTTTTTTTTTTGAGAAGGGTATTTCCAAACTCACAGACAACAAAATACCTGCCTCTCAGTTCCACAAGGACGAGTTCTGGGATAAAGGTCTTTTGATCACTCATTACGTACAACCCCCAAATCAGAAAAAGTTAGAACAACAATGAAAGTGTCGATCAAAGTGAAAAAAGAAAAGCAGCATGTCTTTCCTGCTGACTTTACCATTTATCTTTACAGAAAAGATGAACTCTGTATTTATAAACACATCTCAGTTTTGTTGTTTTTTTTTTTTTTTTTTGTATTTCAGATCTGCAATACATTTAAAAAGTTTGGGAGCGAGGCACTTTAGTCTCAAAGAGTTGAAAAAAATGTAATTGCTTAATCATCTCCACTTTTTCAACAAACAGGTGAGAAATCATTGAAATGTTTAAAAGCAGTTTTCTCAAAGAAAGACTGGAATGGATTTGGGTATTACTTCTTCCACGATGTATAATGAACAATTAAAGTGATCTGGAGGAATGTCAGTGCCTATCAGGCCAAGGTGCAAACTTAAGCAGGACATCCATGGTACCCACTCCCTCAGACAGCATTTATCAACTGCTGGTTTTAGCCACATGCAACAGATTAGTGTGGGAAAGCTTTGTCAAGCGCAACAAGATGGAGCTAAATTCATAATGCCAATAGAACTGCACTGTGCAAAAAAGAATGTCAACATCTCTGAGCTCAGAGGCATCTGGAATGTTCCTTCAGTCCATGAAAGTATTTATTGCAATCAGTCAAATCAGTGCACAAGATATTTTTTTGTAAGAAATGGATCCCATGAGTTCCAGTCCAAAGAAGAAAAGGATCATCTAGGCTGTTATCAATGTAAGATGTTTTTCATTTTCCATATCGTGGACAACTTTTTGTTATTCAGGGTTGTACTTTATACCCTGTTCATGTAATCGAGGCTGTAAATATGTTTACAGTCGTAATGTTAATTTGACTTAAATGGTTATTCTATAGTGAGACACATGAATACCACATATCCTAAATTAGAAAGTTCATACCAGCAAAATACTCCATGTTGGCGTAAAATGTACTTTACCATCAGTCTAACAAAAGCAGAAGCAACGCCTCAACCCCACTTTCATCTTTAAGAAAAATTAACAGACACAAGTGAGCGAGAGAGACTGCTGACAATATCATGGATGTGTTGTCTAGCAGTTATGAGGGAAAAAGACACACACGCACACATACGCACACACACACAGTAGCCTAATACCCTTCTATTAATACTCACATTCACACACATTACAGAGCAACTGCAGCCGCACCAACGGGATCATTATTCCAGCACAGCCAGCCGTGTGTGACCAAACACTCAATCACTCACACACACACATATACAAGCACATACACGTGCACACGCACTCACAGTGTCTAAACCTTTTCTGTTAACCCATTTCTCTCCAGTCTGCATATAAGCAATTACCATTACATGTTTCCTGAAGCAAACTAATCACTGTAAGTCAGAAGACATTATAACAGAGTGTGAATTGTGGCACACAAAGTGTATTTACACAAATGTGTGATTGTGTCTGTGTGCAGTGATATGTGTTTAGACGAGAACACGTACACACATTTTAATCGGTACAACTGTATATGATCAGCTTACTTTATGCAGCCTGCCCCGAGTCTTTTTCAGTCTAACACACATCACTGCATTGATTTTGTATTGTAAACTATTGATGGACAACAATAGATGAACAGATTCAACTCAGAGACTAAGGGTTGCAGCTTCTTTGAGTTATAATCTGCTTCTGCCAAGTGGGTGGTTTCGTCATAGAGAAAATCAAAGCAAAGCCCCAAAGCTAGACAACGTGGTTACCTTCAGCTAAGATTTCAATGAAAACTATGTTGTTACTTCGCTGAAAAACTAAATTTGACAGACTTAGGTCTGAGCTCTGCTCCTCTGTTGTCCCCTCTACAATAAATCCATCCTTTTCAACAACAGTTTTTTTGTGTTTTTACTTTTTTTTTTTTTTTTTTTTTGTGTGTGTGTGTGTGTTTGTGGGTGGGGGTGCGGGGGGTCCGTTCTGATTTTGCTGTTATTGTGATCTTCTCTGTCATCCAGCGATGCCCTAGGAGCAGGAAAACCCAGACAGATACTATATTTCTTACAGGGCTCTACTTGCATCTGGCCCCCCTGCAGAGGTAGTCACTGAATCGAGCTTGCACGACTTTGGGTGTGTGCGTGTGTGTGCGTGTGTGTGTGTGTGTGCATGAATGTCTGACCAGTTCTGTTGCCGGCAGCAATTTTATTCTCCTCTCATTACTTCATGTTCATGGATCTGGTAAAAACACCAATGCCCTCCTTTCTCCTGTCTTGATCTGGTCTGTTCCTTCTCTGCCTTCTCTCTCAGTATAACATCTACTTCCACCTTTTCTCTTTTGTCCTTCTGCATTTGTTTAAGGTGGATAAATAAAGAAACACATGTTTCACTTTCACAAGGTTTAGGGAATTGTGAGTTGTGTTTGTTCATGTGTGTTGCTGGGTAGAAATGGTGGGATAAGTTTTTACACTTGGAAACAGAACAACATATCTTTGAATTATGTGTATTTCCATTGATTTTAGTTATGACAAACTACAATAAATGTATGTGTATGTTAATGTGTGTGTTGTGTCTTGACAGCTGACATGCAGACATCCAGTTTAAGGGCTGCTGGTTGGATAAAGCCCACTTTTACAACCTTTCCTGCCTCTTACACACACGCACATCAGCGGATAATTACTAGATAACATACACACTGAAAGATGATGCACTGCAGCCAAGCACACACCTTTAAGAGTTCCAAAAAAGCACAACCTGTCTTTTCCCCACGTCTGTTTGGATTTCATCCTGGGCATTGTTTCAGTGTGAGGCTTGTGGGAGTTAAAATCCTCTGACCCTAGGTTTCAGCCTTTGCTGCCTGATCACTTCAAGGAGACATATCATGCCTTTTATTTCACAAGCTGACTCAACTTCTTGAGGTCTTAATGAAATAAAGGTGACATGATTTGGTCAACATACCACTCAGATGCAGTACAACAGCTTCCATTTTAACCATATCTTTACAACCCTGTTGATAGTAGCTGGTTTTAGGTGGGAGTCAAACACGTCTCTTGACTCCACCATGGTCTACTCTGCAGGATCTTGTGCTTCCCACTTTCAATGTATAGCAAAAACAGCACTATGTAAAGTTGGAGAGAGATAGGGATGGGGAAGTTGGCTAACTCTACTATCATCTGGGTCTGGGACATCACAGTCCCTTGCAAATCCGAACCAGCACTGACTGACATTTTCATACTAACATGAAACCAAACTCAGTAATAGGGCTGTGTTAGAACAAAGGCTTTCTGCTCGTTGTCACTTTTGACACCCAAATCTATGTTCTCAAGCACATCATGTTTTTGTTTTGTTTTGTTTTCCCACAGTATGTCCCCTTTCATAAACTACTTTCTGAACATCATTTTGACAGACAGATGAATTCAAGTTGTTCTGAGCCAGTTAGCCATACAGTGATCCCACATCAGTTTACTAACAGCTCAAATCCAGGTGAAGTAAATTCCATCATTGATGTTTACATTAAAATGACGTATCTGGGGCTTTTGCAGGAAAAAAAAAAAGAGTGGTGCTGACACAACTGAACCTTTTTATTCATTTATATTTGATCATCTGGACTGAAAAGAGAGCATCTTAAAATAAGAAACATTGAAACAACCAATGAGAAACACACAATTGATTTTGTTCTAATAATATAAAGGCAGCAGAAGCAACCCACCAATCTGACAACATGCTAACTTCAGACTAACACATCTACGAGGCAAATGTTAAGTATAGAATATAGCACAATGTTGAGTATAAGAACTAGACCTGTAGAAGATGATGAAAGTCATAGATATGGCATAAGTAATTGCATTTGCATAACTGCAATGTGACTAGATTTTTTGAATACAACACATTAAAACCATAAGTGTTGATTTGAACATTCAGGTTTAAAAAGTCAATTTGTTTACCATTTGTCTTAACACTGATCATATTATCAAAATATTTACACACAAAATCAGCAAGAGGAAAATGTTTCCAGTGGAGAACGTATGTAAAAGAGCACTTAAAAATCCATTAGTCAGTGACAGTATAGGAAATAGTTTTTCAGTACACCTAGGAGGTTACTAGTTATCCTTAAAAGACCTTTGGCCCAATAAGAGCACCCTTTTTTTTAAACCACAAGCCAGGGCAAACACACACAGGGATGGCCAGACAAGAAAATGAAAACAGTTTGCTAAATTTCATTAACATGAAGAATTGCATACTCCCTAAATTCCTCCACTGCAAGACAAGCAAAGTTCCTCTATGAGTTTCAGTCGGGCTCATCATTCCCTGAACGTGATGTGGTGATATGGTTTATCTCACCATTGGTACTGCAGAGGGGCTTTCCCGTGTTACTAGGTCAGATCTGGAACCACTTTCCTCAATGGAAGCCAGAGGGAGGAGAGAGTGATATGATTGGTTAGAGCGTCCAATAAACTGATCTGATGAAGAGTCAGACAGCAGCAGAGGGAAGCGCCTAAAGGCATTGCGTAGAATGTAAACAACACTAGTTATTGGAGGGTTTGTCACAATAACTTCCATGTTACACAATCTTCTGTGTGTGTGTGTGTGTGTGTGTCGGGGGGGGGGGGGGGGGGTGGGGGATGTGGGTGTACTTATATGACTCATAAAATCTCCTATGAACTATGGAGATTCAGTTTTCACTTAAAGGACTCCTGTTGTCCACAGAGTATTATTTAAAACTTTACATTTTAAAAGGTCAGTTTCAGTTTAGTTTCATGTTATAAACCAGGATAAAATAAAGCCAGAATAGGACTGTTGGAAATGAAGGTAAATTGATGCAATGTCCCCTTCAGTGATAAAAACAAGGATGGTGATAGTATGTGAATGAACATTTGCGTGCAGACATGCAAGCTGCCCCGCATTTGTGGGTAACCTTCAGTGCATCAGTGCGTTCGTATGTGTGTGGGGGGGCATGTGTCTGCATGGGGGGGTGGGGGTGAGTTCTGGGTCACAATAACAGCTGGGGGCTCACAGCCCAGACAGTGAACTTTGATTGGTCATCATTTTCTCATGCTTGTGTATTATTGGTTGGAATTTTACTACAGTATCCATGGTAACAGAGCTGTAAACATAGAGCTCCCTGTTTTCTTTGGCCATCTATGTAGGTTTTTTTAATTTACTTAAATTTCAATGTCTGTTCCCATCAAACATGCATGAATTTTTAATCACATGTCTATTTTACATGTAAAATTACAAGTTTGCCTTAAATATTCAATCACCAGCTTTGAATCTCTATAATAACAGATAACTGGCATGGGAGAAAGCAGAAAGGTATGCAACGATAAGTCCTTTTTAACCACAGGAATCTTTTTATAGCTACTGGAGAAAGGCTGTTTGCAAAACCATAAACGCATAATGTGGAAACAATTGGATACGGCATCTGTTATTAGTACATCATATGCTACTGGGACAGAGATTATAACAAGGAGCTGGCCACGTGGCTGCTGTGACTGGCTTCCAGTGGAGCAGCCCACTGGATTACAGGATCCAGTATGGAAGATAGCCTACTGTACAGTGGAAGAGTTTTAGAAGTAGCACAGCATCCAGGTATTTCTCACATACTGCAGGATGTGATGTTGTTCTGCATCCTGCGTTCTGACAGAGTCAGCACGGACCACCCATGTTTTTTAAACTTTGTCAAGTAGGAGCTTTCCTAACTTATGGTGACTTAAATGTTTGGGCCACAGGTACTGCTTGAATTTACAAGCACAACGCTGGAATTTGCCTTTACAAAATTTTTTTTTACATCAGTTAAAAAGTCAGCCACTTAAGCAAACTATCAAATCCTAAGAGAAATGGAGGGATAACAAAGCCAGGGATTTACTAAGATTACACGTGTTATAGAGGAATTAAGACCGGATTTCTTTCATTGGTGTACCAGTCAACAACTGGTTTGCTTCATTATTTCAGCATTCCTGCACGCAGAGCAAGTAACACCAGAGGAAAAGCCCATGAATAGATGTTAAACTTCAGGAAACCTCCCAGTCACCAGATCCATCAGAGAATCTTCAAAACTGTCAAAACGTACCTTTGACAAAATCATTGTTTAAGTTAAAATGTAGCAAACTTGGAGAGATTTGTTTAACAGGTTTTCACGCAGATTCACACAGTCCTCAGGAAAACATGTTTCTGGCCAAAGAAAAAGCTTTCTCAATCTTCTAAACATGGTCTTCTGATAACAACAGCAATTATGAGTGAAGTGAAAAGGAAGAAAAAAGTTGCCATTGTTTGCCACTTTCATACTGTAGATGTCTTCTTTTATTTTATTTTATTTTTTTGTTTTTTGCAGATATCACCATTGATCATTTTGCAAAAATCAGGAACAAGCACTTATAACAATATTTGATATCACCGCACAGAGGGAATGCCATTACTCAAACTATGCTCTTTAACGTGTAAAACTGGCTTATGAAATGAATATTCTAAAATCATCTAGTGTAAATATTTAAAATAGGGGCAGTAATTAGATGATCGCTGTCCATGTAACCGTAGTCATTGTTCTAAGATCCTCGGCTTACATTTAGCATTGACTTCCAGCTATATTGCCTTATCTTCTTACCTGATAGTTTGGATGTTGTTCCCCTTTTGTCAATACTTTGTTTCTTGCATTTACAGGGATTTTCTTCATATGATAAAGTCTGAAAATGCATTTGAGTCTTCCAATCACTCACTATAATACAGTCACACAAGAAGCCACCCGGCAACCAGATGTTTGGCTGCAGCTTCCAGGAAAACAACATCTTGTTAGCAGTGTGACAGCAGCTTGAATGTTCCAAACAACTTCATTATTACTTCCAGGGAGCACTGGACACAAACACTAACGGAGGCAGCAGTAAACTGCTCTAATTTAGGTTGGTGGTAACTTTAGTAGGTCATTTTACAGAATTGGGCATATATAAACATTATAAGTGGAAATGGAAATACTTTTTTTTGCATCTTTTTTTTTGGTTCCTGTGAAGAAAATTGTATTACCTTTGGACTGAAAAATTCTTATCAAAACCAATTAGAAACTGACCACAATGAGGAGTAAAATTTGTTATTTCTTTATAAAAGTCATTTTCAGAAACAGTGAAAGGATTTGGTCTTCTGATCAAAGCACAATAAATGGATTGCGATATGCTCATAACAGCGACTCTTTAAATGTTTTCCATTAAACTTCTGATTTTGTTCATGTCTGGTGACTTTATAAAGTCCCGCATAAATCAGCTTACTCACAAATATTCCTCCCTTTCTGCGCTTCTTCCTTTTTTGCCCTGGGGTAGCAGGGTGTGAACACCGACACCCTCGTTGTTTTACGTCCATCAGGTGGTCATGCACAAAGCACATATGCACGTACACACACACAGAGAGAGAAGAAGAAATCCCAAAAGCCTGGTGCAAGCAAGTGAGAAACACCAACAAACCGCACGTGTTGTGTTAGTAACCTCAGCCCTGCGTGCATGTGCATACGTGCACGTGTGTGCGTCTCGGGGGAACGGGGCTCAGGACTCGATTAAGCCGACATGTGTGGAAGGCTTTCAGGGAGAACGGGACAAGATGGCTGTGGGGCCGACGCTACGCGCCTCTCTGTCTCACTCGCCCTTGATCCCAATTGGTCTCACTTGGGGTGACCCACGGCAGCGTGAAGGGGAGCCATGTCAGGCACACACACTTAGACACACACACATAAAGCGCCGTGAAGTGAAGAAATGACCCGCCTGGACAGACTAAAGGGCTCTCAAGGGTGCTCTGCTGCGTCACTCCACACTTTCTCTCTGACTCCACTGACACAAGAAGATAAACGAGGCTTGATCTCCTAATGAAGCATGTTGAGTCCTCTAGTAGCTTGTGATACACTTACTAATACTCTATTTATAGGTGCCCTCCTCATATGCACTCGTACTAACTTACTTTTAAGTTTCTCCATGTAAGAGGTGTAATTCAAGTGATGATGGCCTGTTTTTATAATTCTGCTTTCTTCAAAATATAAAATTAGTAGTGGATGTACCAACTTTTTCTGGAATGTTTTTAAGGCCTGAAATGCAAAATGCCTGTATATTACCAAAGGAAATGAAGTAGAGGAGAAAAAAACTAAACAAAATAACTTGGGTTCATAATGTGTGCAAAGAAATAAATGAGTTAGTAGAAGCCCAGAGCGTTCTTTGTTCTCCCTGATTCTGGGATGTGTAAAATATTGTATCTGTGTTTGAAAAAAAGCAATTAGCATTCATTTACCTGTTTTGAAGATTTCATAGCGCAGCGAGAAGCCCGCCCCCTGGTGAGCGTAGTCTGACACAAACTTGATGTGGAGTGAGGGGCCAGATGAGATGATTGGCGCAGGGGCGATGTTGCTGCAGTGCTTCCCCAGCAGGTCGGCAGATTCAGAGTTCCCATCATGGATCTCCACATAGTCATACCTGCAAACGGCAAATAAGTGTTCATAAACACCTGATGTCTCAGACCCAGGGTGGGAAACAAAACAGGACTGAATTCAGTTTCAGCATGTGGAAACCGGAGCCTTCTCACTAAAAAGAAAGAGTAGCCTACAATACTTTTATACTTCAACATCACAGATGAGTGCACGTTTAAGGTTCATGAAATATTTAGGAATTGTAAAATCTATGATGCTTGGAATTATATAAGTTGAGTTAAACAAATGACAAAATGACAGGTTTCCTTCCTTCTTTTTACTGATTGATGGAAATGTTCAGACCTCTTCATACATAGAAAATGTAGAAGAAAAAACAACAACACGTGAATCTAGCACACATGAGCAGATGGGATGTTAAGAATTGCTTTTCACTTAAAAGGAAAGTGTCTGTTTCTTTCATGTTTTCATGACAACAAATGTTAAGGAGCCAGCAGGAGAGCTGCCTCTTTGTCTGGATACCAAATACACACCTGTCTGAAACTAAAATAGCTTCCTGGGTAGAAATTCCTGGAGAAAAGAACGAAGGACTCCTTGAAAACTGATTCTGATTTTAAACAGCCCCTCCTCAAAACTGGGACTTTCTCACAGCAAAATGAAACTTTGGGTGAACTTTACTTGCTCATTTATCAGGCTGAGTCACTTTAATTACTTCTACACTGATCGTACGGGGTTTTCTGAACTCAGATCATTTTGGACTTTCCAAAATGATGACTCTAACGCTGTATAATACCATCAGCTAGAAACAGAGGGCTTTCCAGAGATTCAGCAGAATAAGGTATTACATACCGCTGGATAATATTTGATGCCATGGTGCAAGCACATTAAAGATGCATGAATATAAAAGGGGTGTTAATCTTTAAATTATTTGTTAGCTTCCTTTCACATTTACATGCATCCTTCCTAAACACAGTGGCCAAACTGCACAGGTCATGAAACGTACACTAATTAAGTGTTTAAATTAATAATATGTGATTCATTTCATGGAAGTTATTCCCCTATTATCAATCGCCCTCTGAGACGAGGAGTATAAGTCCCATTTAAAACACACCTGGATTGGTAGTTTGACCTCATGGGATGCGGAGGTGAATCGTTTCTTTTTCTGAAGCTACTCTGTGGTGGATTTACTTCCATACTTGGGCAAGTGGTCAAGGCTTTAAGGTAGCAAAAGAATCCCAAACCATGATCCCTCTTCCATATTTCACAACTGGGATGCTGTTTTGATGTTGTTCAGCTGTGACCTTTTTGCACTATACACATTGCTGAGTATTCCTCATGAAAAATTAAAAGGTTTTTTTTCTTTAAAAAAAGACCTTTGCCCCAGTAGTGTTGCAGACTGTATTGCAGCAGCTTCCTTTGACGTGCTCTGTTAGGGTTAGGCTCTGTCTGTTCAGGGACTAAAGTACGGGAGACTCATAAACAGATATATCAGCCAGATGAAGTGGTTTCTCATGGGTTTTTCTTCACCTCATTGAGGATGCATTGTGCCTTTGGAGTCAACTTGGCGAAAGGCTAAATGAACTAATAGTGGAGTGACGGATGCCTAAACGCTTTGAGATAATTTTGTGTCCCTTTTTTATCCTGTGGAAATCAACTACTCTTCATTGTATGTCTTCAGAGACCTCCTGTTTGTGAATGATGACTATCATCAGAAGATGCTTCTTGTGAATCACTCTCTACACAAACCTCCAAATTAATTTTTATCTGGACTCCAGGTTAAGCAACCTACTGACTACTATTACCTCCACCTGTTTCCTACGTTGAATGCTTAATGAGTGAGGAGTTCAATAGAGCCATGAGAAATTATAACTATCCGTGTGTTATTAGCATAAGTACATTATGTTTATTATTGTAATGACAATTAAGATCAGATCACATTTTATGGAAATTGTATGTAGGAAATTTAATTAAATCCACAGGGTTCACATACTTATTTTTGTCAGTATACATGACTTAACACATTTAAGCATTAAGATTAAATACAGTGGGTGAAAGATATTTCATGTCTCACAGTCCAAGTGATAAAGTTTTCTAGATTGTTGCAGGGTGTACAGATGTTGTGTGTAAAGACATCCCAGTTAGTGTTTTGACTGATCTGCTTGTGCACGCCTGCAGTCCTCCCTGACGCTGTGATGCGCTGCTGGAGTGAGTCGTCTGACAGGTGAGCAACATAATGAGGGTCACCCACCAACTGTCCCATCATGTTTTGTGAGAATCCAAAGCCACGCTGGCTGTCATCACACTATAAGTATGTGCAACTACACATGTAGATGTGCATGAATGTGCTAGTTAAGTGTGTGCATGTGCACCAGAGCTCTTGTCATATTTTCCCTTGAGAACACCTCATTGTAGTGACAGCTTTCCCCTCCCTATTCTCGCACTGACAACTTTAACAGCCACTTGTCTTCATAAAACATCTATTTTTTTCTTTCTTTCTTTTTTCTTTTTTTTTAGAAGCCCATCCACTCTCTGATCACCAAGTGCATCACTTTTCAGTATTTTCTTTCTCCCGTTGTTCATGTGTGGTGGTAACTGATGGCGTAAAACATGTGTATAGTGAAAAAAAAAAGACAGCCTGGAAAAGATCACCTTTAACTATTCTGTCAACAGTACTGAACAGAGTGACTGAGCTCAGCTGAGAGAGGGTTTATGCCAGCATCTCCCCAAAAGTGTTTTGCAAAGTCCAGCTTTCCTCCCCCCCATTAAATAATCAACTCTGGCTTTTTCTGGATTTTTCAACCTTGGGTGTTGTTTAGAAAGAATGACGGCAGGGCTAAAATGCAGACGTCAGAATAGAAGCTTTAAAATTTACTCTGCAATCTACACACTCAGTCACAGAGTGAACATGAAACGCTGTTTACTCTGACGTCTCGGACAGACGGATGGAGACAGGTGTCCCCCCCCAACCCCCCCCACTCCCCATAGGCCTTCTTCCCTTCAGCTTTCTGGTTTTAGTAGAAAGCAGAAAGACAAACCCAACCACTCCTGAAACACACTTTCTGTTCACACTGATTCACACAGAGCCTGTGGTTCTGTAACGTGGATCTTCAGAGAGGTTTGAGGTTTCCAACTGGTGTATGCGTTAGTGGAGCAGTGCTGTTTACTCTCATCATCTCCCCCTCCTTCACTCTCCTCTTTCCAAGTACAATTTCACTGCAGCCAATCAGAGATTTATGAAGTCTCACCAAAGGGAACTATAGGAGGTTCTCCTACACTTTTGCTAATCAGCACTTGAAATTTTTCATTTATTTATTATTTTTTTTATTTTTCTGTTGTGAAAATTATGAAAAAGTAAATGTTGGATGCAAAATCTCTGTCACTGGAGCCACAGTTAAGCAGTCATAGGCTATAAACACAGATTGAGTTTAAATTAAAGAAAAAAAAATTAAAGATGACTCTAACGTTGAAGATCTTGAGAGATTTGTGTGTCTGTGTTTTTTTTTTTTTTTTCTTTGTGTGTGTGTTTTGGGAGCTGGTGCATTTCAGGAACAAGCATGCTCTCCAAGGTTTGCCTGACAGGAAACCAAGGAAAAAACTGAGTGAAATGAAGCTCCACTCCTTTCTCTTCTTTTATGGTTGGGAGTCGTCTTCTTTCACCTGCAAATATTTGTTCAAACATCAGCACTGCTGTTTGATGAAGACACAACATCTGGCCAGCACACATGTAAAGCCACTGATACACGTTTGAAATCAGGCTAGACTTGAATTTTAGTGAGATGGTGTTGTAATAAAAGACAAAGCTGGGAGATCAAAGTCGACTTAGGCATTCAAATATCATTATGTGTTTTAAAAAGCACAACAAGAGGCACATGCTGTGTACTTAGTAAGTTGTGTTTTGTGTTAGGGGATGTATATTTAGTGAAATTGTTGTTATCAGATAGTATTATATGCAAGTCTTATGACATTTATTATACTTCAAATCCACCAGAGGCTCCAAATATCCACTGTTGCCGTCTACAAGCCCTGGAACATATAAAAAGGTGTTGAAGCCAGCCCTGCTTCAAGATGAACTCAAACTGAAATGAAAATAAGCTTAAAACATGTTTGGTATGTTTCCATCAGCATGTCTGTATGTTGCTGTTTTGTTCTGTTGTCACATGAACATTTGGCAGAAAATTTAGAAGTGAAACTATTCGTGGACATGTAGCATATGCAAGCACATGTTTTTGAGGAAAATATGTGCTGATTCACATGTACAGAAACTCATTTCCACTTTACTCATGCGGTTAACACACTAGAAATATTTTAAGATGTTTCATAGAGAAGTAAAACTGCACTGTTGGCGTTTTTGGCTTCAGGACAAAAATAAAAATTGGTGGTTTCTGCCAAGCTCTCTGATTATTCACAGATCCTTCTTTCAAAATTGATAATGAGTCATTCAGCAATGTTTATGGTGTTTATCTTACTCTTATTTGTTTTTGTTTTATCTATCATGCTTGTACAGCACAAGAGATAATAATTCAGGAGACTATCAGACAGTTCAAATCAATTTTTTTTAACTGCATTTCAATATGGTTTCAATTGGATTTCTCCAGACTTGACAGCAGTAGGTGAGTGAAATCAGACAGAGCAAAAACACACGTGGACAAAATTGTTGGTACCCTCAGAAAAGGAAAAAACCCACAATTCTCACTGAAATCACTTGAAACTTACAAAAGTAAAAATAAATAAAAATTTATTGAAAATCAAATAATCAAAATTCAGCCATCACTTTTGAATTGTTGATTAACATAATTATTTAAAAAAACTAACTAATGAATGGGCTGGACAAAAATGATGGTACCTCTATAAAAAGATTGAAAAACTATTTGACCAGAGTGACATGATTAACTCAGGTGTGTCCTTTAATTGACATCACAGGTGTTTCCAAACTCATAATCAGTCAGTCTGCCTATTTAAAGGCAGACAAGTAGTCACTTTGCTGTTTGGTGAAAAGGTGTGTACCACACTGAACATGGACAACAGAAAGTGAAGGAGAGAATTGTCCCCAGGACATCCGAAAAAAAATTATAGACAAACATCTTAAAGGTAAAGGCTATAAGACCATCTCTAAACAGCTTGAAGTTCCTGTGACACACAGTGGCTCATATTATTCAGAAGTTCAAGACCCACGGGACAGTAGCCAACCTCCCGGACGTGGCCGCAAGAGGAAAATTGATGACAAATTGAAGAGACGGATCGTTTCGAATTGTATCCAAAGAGCCCAGAACAACCTCCAAAGAAATTAAAGGTGAACTCCAAGGCCAAGGCACATCAGTGTCAGATCGCACCATCGTCGTTGTTTGAGCCAAAGTGGACTTCATGGGAGACGACACCACTGCTGAAAAAAAACATAAAAAGCAAGACTGGAATTTGCAAAAATGCATGTTGACAAAGCCACAAAGCTTCGGGAGAATGTCCTTTGGATAGATGAGACCAAACTGGAGCTTTTTGGTAAGGCACATCAACTCTATGTTCATAGACTCAAAAACCAAGATACGAAGAAAAGAACACTGTCCCTACGGTGAAACATGGAGGAGGCTCAGTAATGTTTTGGGGCTGCTTTGCTGTATCTGGCACAGGGTGTCTTGAATGTGTGCAAGGTAAAATGAAATCTGAAGACTATCAAGGCATTCTGGAGAGAAATGTGCCTAGTGTCAGAAAGCTTGGTCTCAGTCGCAGGTCATGGGTCTTCCAACAGGACAACGATCCAAAACACACAGCCAAAAACACCCAAGAATGGCTGAGAGAAAAGCGTTGGACTATTCTAAAGTGGCCTTCCATGAGCCCAGATCTGAATCCCATTGAACATCTGTGGAAGGAGCTGAAACATGCCATTTGGAGAAGACGCCCATCAAACCTGAGACAACTGGAGCAGTTTGCTCATGAGGGTGGGCCAAATACCTGTTGACAGCTGCAGAACGCTCATTGACAAATACAGAAATCGTTTAATTGCAGTGATTGCCTCAAAAGGTTGTGCAACAAAATATTAAGTTATGGATACCATCATTTTTGTCCAGCCCTATTTCATTAGTTTGTTTTTTTAAATAATTATGTTAATCAACAATTCAAAAGTGATGGCTGATTTTGATTATTTGATTTTCAATAAATTTTTATTTATTGTTACTTTTGTAAGTTTCAAGTGATTTCAGTGAGAATTGTGGGTTTTTCCTTCTTTAACTGAGGGGTACCAACAATTTTGTCCACGTGTGTATATGTTTTGATGTGACAAAATCCACAGTTCTGAAATGCATGTAAACCACAGAAATAATACTGAATCAGATCTCGGTTGGACTGACCAACCCCTATAATGCAGGTGGGCTACTGATGCATTCACTGATGCGTCAGTCATTAAGCTTGTAACATACACAATCAAGTTGTAGTGTGTTGCCACCTTTGCTGGAGATTTGTTACTGACAGAGTGTTTGGTTGATAGCAATGAGGCAGCGACAGGTCTACACACTCTTATGAACTCACTGCAAGCTTGCTTTAGTCTGAAGTGCACTGTCTTGAAAAAGTATGCATTCCTCAGATTCCTTCCATTCAGACACTAAATGATTTTGAAACTCTTTCAGTTTATTAACTGATAATTCTCTTTTATTGTTGATTTAGATTTCAATACCACCATTGATATATTATTAGATATCTATAGTATACAATGCCTGGAAAATATGTCAAAAGCCACAAATTCAAGATAATAAGAACAGCCGTAAACACGGTGGAATTTTTTTTTGTTTTTATTTACCCCCTCATTTGAAATTTCAGCCTGGTTAAACATTTTTGTTTGAAATAAGGTGTTTACATGGAGCGTTGTCATTCCAACTGGACAATTAAACTGATCACAATCAGAATTCAAAGGTTCCATGTACATGCACCCACACTGATTAAACTACATATTAAATCAAACCCAAACACACCAAAGTTCCTTATCTGAACCTTGACTTGAATGGAGACATGGAAGATGCAATGAGTAACCACAAGCGATTGGGTGCATATGTCTGATAAATATGGTTCAACATGTGTGAAATATAAAGAGCAGCAGAGCTAAACCGTTGGTCAGTTGTTCAGGTATGTGATGGAATAAGTTAACAGGACAAAGGCAAGCATTAACTAGCTGAAAGGTGGCTACACTGACACTTATCGTGCCAGAGAAGGAAATAGCCTCATCAAGCTATAATTCTAAATAGACTTATAAATGTACTCGGTGCTGTAAGAAACATGCGGAAACAGTCTCTGTACAGATACTAAATTAAATTATCAGCTATGTTTTGGAACAGGGTTCTGCACAAGCAACGCTTGAGAGAAGGTAGCATTGGAAAGCCATTTCCAGAAAAGCTATAGCATGTAGTTATTGATGCGTCTCAGATGTTACCTGAACAGCACAAGCAGAAAAGATGATGATGTCTGAACACAAATCTGGTAATGTCTAAATTACGGTTTAAGAAGTCGATCCTCAAAAGCTAATTTGGCTTGTGTCTAAAAATGCCATATTTGTGAGCAGTTAAGACATAATTTTGGTCCCCATCATCAGACGTACTGTTTCTTAAAGGTGGGGTGGGTGTTGTTTTTTTGCAACACTTTTTACAATATTGCCTGAAAACCTTTTCACATTTCCATTGCACCCACTGAAATAAAATGTTTGCAAAAAAACTAAACATTTTGGTCCAGTCTAGAAGATTTAATCAGAGAAAAACTCTGACCAATCAAAAAAGTGATCATCACTATTTTGATTGGCTGCCTAATACGTCCATCAAATATCACCCCTCCCTCCCCCCCTCCTATGGTTCATGCAGTCGTGAATCATGTGAAGGCTTTGGTTTCGAGGGGTGAGCTGAAGAGGAGGAGGCGGAGCCTTTGGGAGGAGGGAGGGAGTGTATATTTTCAAAATCTCACTTGAGTTGGATTGTTGGAACCGTTTTTCAAACAACACCTACACCACCTTTAACATCATCAGCAGAAGTCAGGATTACGAACATGTGCATCTTATTAGTACCCAGTGTTAAAACTATATACAAGAAACCGATCATTGTGAAACAGAACAAAATTACCTGGTTTCTGGCTTGAGTGACTCAGACACAAGCCTTCTGTCAACAACTATATTTTACATTTATAAACCTGTGCCAACTGAAAGCAGCAGCAGTCAGTCTGATGTTGAAACAGTTAATAGAAAGTGAGGAGCCTGACTGACTTCACCTATTACCGCAGACAGCTGGACACTAGTGTATGTGTGTGAGAACTTACATGTGTGTCCACCCAGAGCCTCCAGGACAACCAATCGATTCCTCATTAAGGTTTTAACACACATTGATCAGGATCTGCCCTCCACTGACACACACACACACAGAGTTATTACAGTAACAGACATTGATCAGGCGGACCTTCAGGGCCCTGTTGAGTGTCTGTAAATCAGAGCACTGATATTATCATTATTACCTACACTAAGGCTGATTTTGTGTGTGAGGATTTCTTGCTTTCATTTCCTCTGAGCTGAACTCCTCTTCATTTAACATCACTTCAGCATTTCTTTGGTATTATTATTTTTTTTTCTTGGTAAGGTCAAGTTTCTTGAATCTCAACAATGTTTTTTAAAAACAATGGCATGTTTTTCTGTGTTTTTTCACTTATCTAAAGTGTTGAAATGGTGAATTATTACTTTAGACATCATGATAAGCTCAAGAACAGAGATTTAAGAGGTGTTTTCCTAAGCAAAATTAGGACAGTGTAGTCTATAAATCTTGCGAACTCTGGTGTGAGACTTTATTTTGGGAATTCAACTAACGATTTTACAACCAACCCAAAATGAGACGTCTGTTTAATCTTTGTCTTTGCAGTTATTCCAGTTGACGATTTTCCTACTTCCAGATCTGGCTTTGGCTTGAACATGTCTGGAGCTGTTATTAATTGGAAATCTAAAGAAATTCTCCAAATTTTGCTTACTGTAGCTTGGCTTGGAGCTGTATTCCACTCTCAACTGACAGGAGTTTGTCTCGCAAATCACATCAGCCACAAGCAAACAAAATGTGAGATAGAAAAACACAGGGCAGGAAGTCTAAAAATTAGACCAGTTCTGGCAGTCACAATCACGCCGAGTCAAAGCTGAATGTGGACCAATGTGGCCTAAATATCGTCAACTGGCTTTGACATTGGACCAATATAGGGGTCAAGTGTGAGGGATTAGAAGATGGTATTAGAAAAACATATTTTCAGGCCAGTGGCTGAAAAAATCTAGACAATTAGGCATGCATATCTGCGGGCAGTTCTGTTGCATTAAACATGTTACACAGCATCTTGTTTTATTAAATAATTCTATTTTCTATCAAAATCTAAATATTTTTTCTGAGTGTTTACTTAAAGTAAATCAAATGTGTGCATCATTTAAGTATAAATTATTATGGCTGATCCTATTGAGAGCTAAAAAAGGAAAATGGACAGAACATAATTGACAAAAAATAGATTAAAAAATCAGTTTTATGAATCAGCTATTGGCCGCTCAGATTTCTAAAAATCAGCATCATAGAAAAATTATTATTGGTTTACCTTAAGCACAAAACCAAAAGAAAATGCAGATTTACATTATGTCTGGAGGAGACGTGGCTGATATTTGGCAGCCACACTCATCCTGAGTCATCACTGTCAATCAGGCCAAATGTGGGCCAAAGAAACTGCAGATGTGGGCCAAGTTCAAACCAAACACTGTTTGCTATTTGAGCTGTCTCTCTACATGCTGCTCCTCTCTCCACCTCCCTCTGTCATGTAGTCCTTTTTTCTTTCCCTGCACCTTTCTCCTTTAGCCACTCTGCCCTAAAGCTGATGTCACATTGCATCACTGTCTTATTTGCTCTTTCTCTCAGCCGCGTCTGTAGGACTGACCCGCCTGCCAGCCAGGTGTGATAAAATATACCTGCACTTCCAGTCAGCAATGTCTCTATTTGATACAGGGCTCACATTAGAGAAGAGAAGAGAAGAGAAGAGAAGAGAAGAGAGAGAGAAGAGAAGAGAAGAGAAGAGAAAATCAGGGGTGAAGTTTAATGATTGATTGAGGCAGAGCACAAGACAAGGTCCAAATCATTTATGGAACCATTATCATTGACTGCAGCTTCTCTGCCATATAAATCATTTCTTAACTCACTGCTTTCGTCAAAACGTATCGTGTAAGGCATACAGCGACGAAACCCATATGTGACTTTATTTTAGTAATAGGACTACCCCCGCTGGCCTTCAGCAGGAAGGTCCCCCCCATATGAGCCAGGTCCTGCTCAAGGTTTTTCCCTCTAAAGTGGAGTTTTTTTGACATTGTAACATATTGTAACTTTGAATTGAATTGAATTGATATTCCTGCACCTTCTTGTTCTGTCTTCATCCAAGTCTTCTGCTGAATATGAGTTTGTGTTGCATCAGACTTTGAAGTGAGGCGGTGTGATGCGGGTGGTGAAGAGGTTGAGAAATGACAAGTGTAGAAGATTAACAAAGAATGGAGGAGAAAAATTGAAAGGGGAAGAAAACACGCGAGATAGCATGAGGGAAAAGAGAGGACAATGAGACAATATTGGGAGAGTATGACATTTGCCTTGCTGTTCACGTTTTATGATACTAAATGCAGAATAACGATTGGCCTATATTGTAGAAGACTGGCTCGTGCTGAAGGAAAAGGGTGAGGCAGGAAGAAAGATGAGAGGGAAGGAAAGAACGTGAGAAATTAGATTGAAGCACATGCAGCCGACTTCACAAGATGAGGTCAAAAGGAGACGGGAGGTGATGAAGAAGGAAGGAGCAGGAGAGAGGGAAAAGAAGGTTAGACTGAAGAAGTTGCAAGAGCATGCGAAAGATGATAGATGGGCAGCAGCGTGTGGGTGGGAGGGCTGAGGAAGGGTGAGATGAATTAAGCGGGAGAATGGGGAAAGAGCCAGGAGGAAAGGGGAGAGGAGACAGAGGGACAGGAGGTAGCTGTCAGGAAGATTTGAGCCTGCCCTCAATGGACCCTGACGCTGCACTTTTTTACAAGCAGCTGTGTGTGTGAGAGAGCGTGTGCTCCTTTCAAACACTCCAAATGAAGATCTTGCTTTCAGAGACAGAGCAGTGCAGCGAGATAAGTGGAAATGTTGAAGACGCTATCATACACTGCCTTAAAACTCTTCATTGTGTACACTTTAACATAGATTTTATAGCTCTACTTTAACTTCAGCAGTTCCAGAAGTTGTCTCATCAGTCAAGTAGATTTAAAAAACCACTAGGAACTTTTAAAATTGGAAAGTTTCTATGATAGCTAATGGGACTATGTGGGAATCTTGTATCCATCACCTGCACAGATCACTTCTACAATCTTGCAGATGACATTTTCTTTGACCAGTCATGCCAAGTTTTAACTTTTAAAGTTGGCCAATTATATTTTTCAGAGAGACGCTGTCTTGACAGACCAACAGCAATTTTGAAGTTTAAAGAAATAAATGCTCATGTGAAAATATTGTAAAACTATATTCAGTTGCACAACAGCAGCAGTATTTCATAGTTGTAACATAAGACAGCACAAAAGAGCCCTTCTATCAGCAAAAACCAAGCAAAGTAACTGTGGGCCCCCATTCTGAATGTCTTTTGCAACAACTGTAAGTGGCTTTACGGGTCTATGTCACACATCAGTGATGAAGCTAGCTCACACAGCTACAAGTGACATCATGGCAGAGGTGACTCAGGAAAGCACATGACTAGTTTCCATTATTTTAATGCAAAGTTTGCTTTTGTGTCAAAGCATAATAATAATAATATTAATAATCTTTTTTTTTTAAAGCATCCATTCATTGTGGGGTTTAGTAATTGGTAAATACATCTTCAGACTTTTTTCACTGTTTAACAACAACAATAACAATAACAACAATAATAATAATAATAATAATAATAATAATAATGCAGACACTACTAAGTACCCCCTTGTTGCTTCAGATGGATTTAAGGGATTAAGTTACAGCCAAGAGCTGCTAATTATCAGCCTTTGATGAATTGTGCATCAGCAAGAGTGTCTTTTGGCAGTTTGCTGGTCTGGAGCAATCAGGTATCTGTTTATGCAATGCCAAGAGCAATGGTCTTAGAGAAGCAATTACGAAGCAGTTGTTGCTTTTGAATTCACCATCCCAGAGTGAAAATAAATTTTCACAAGTGGAAAGCATTAAAGACAGTTGCAAATCTTCCCAGATGTCCCAACAAATTTACTCCGAGGTTCTTCTTCATCTCTTGAATTTCCTGTTGCTACTTCTTTGTTGTTTTCACGTCGGGTATAACGACAGTTTGCTGCAATGTCTAAAAAAAATGACTGGATGTTCAACATTTGTCAGCGGAAACTCAGTGTTTTCTCCATTGTTATGTCTGAGCTACATATAGAACGCAAACAAAAGGAAACTCGGCAGTGCGAGCTGCAGCGCTGCAGAAACAAACCCGCACTGCCGTCTAGTGGTTGGTGGTGTAATTACAGAACAACACAAACAATATTGCACAAGTATAAACACCAGAGACGGCGTAGGGGCTGTGTGTAGCCTTTGTACATAGCTGCGATGTAAGAAGCATAAATCAGCCTTTAGTAATGACCACAATATTTTTTTTTCTTTTTGCCTTCATGTTTGTTGAAGGAATAATGACAAGCTAATAAAAAGTTAGATATTGTTGTTCAGGTTGTATTTTCCTCATGTTAAGGCTGACTACTAATAATCAAATTATTTTCATTATCTTTTTACACAATAAAGTAGAGGATTAAATGAGTAATACCCTTTCGAAATTACTTTGAAGTGAGTTTTTTATGTGATAAAGAAGATATTAGGAGAAACCATCTGGCAGTTTATAAAGTAGTCTTTGTATGCTCCAGACAGTCACAGACATTTTCTGCTGTATAAGAGAAGAACCACACTGATTATGTCCTTACGACCATATCAAATGGAAAACACAAGTGTATGTGTGTGTGGGTGGGTGTGTGTGTGTGTGTGTGTGTGTTGTCATAGTTGCTGCTGATAATCACAGAATGACCATGTATATCTGGCCCCCTACTATTCGTACACACACACCATCAGCTTCCTACTCCTGAGACTTGTTGCCCTTTGAACCTAACAGCTCAATTTCAGACACACACATGCATAGAGACACTTGGGACAGGGTGCCTGAGGACATTAATAGCTCTTCACTGTAGGACACCACCAAAACTGTAAATATCTTACTTGACTGCAACAGTCTGGAGGTATTAAAAAAGAAATGTAGAAAGTGGAAACCATTAAAGACAGTAACCAATCTTCCCAGAAGTGGACATCCCAACAAACATAATCCTCAGAGAAACTAAGAAACCCAAGATATTGGGTAATGGGTGTAAAGAGATACATTTCTCTTATTTTTTCCTTTTTTTTAATATGTGGACTTATGTCCATAGTTATTTTCTGTGTCATAACTTACATGCTTGAGTCTGTGTTGTATTGGTTATTTGCTGTAAATCAAATGTTCCCCAAGGGGACATTAAATATATTCCAATCCAATCAAACTCTTTAGGCCTCAGTTAGTATGCTAACTGAGTTCATGACAGTACAATAAGAAAAAGACTGAACAAATATGGCTATCAACATGCAGGTAGGAAGTACCCAAATAGAGGATCAAATAAAGTTAAATAACGGTTTTATACAGCAGACCAGTAAGTGGTATTAGAAAAATGAAGTCTTTTATTTTAACTAAGAAATGCTGCACACAGCAGGATTTCTAACAAAACAAAAAACCAAAAGAAGAGATAAAAAGAGAAAAAGCAGGAGATAGGTGGCCAACATGGGGAAAAAACAAACACAATAAACAGACTTGAAACATAAATAGGAGACAATGGACCGTACACGTAAGGACTCAGGACAGGCAGGTGATATAAACAAGGTGAAGATGGCAATTATCAAGAGATGCCAGGAGAGGTGAAGGCAGGCAGGGAGGAAAGGACAAAGAAACAAGAGTGAAAGCTTCACAGAAAAGAACACAAGACAATCAGAAATCGTAAACCATGACAGTGGCTTGTTTGGAAGCATTGTTGGTAGAGTCTCTTCTCTCTAAAAAGAACATGGCAGCATGACTTAGGTTGCATCTCAACAAACCACAGGACCTTTGGAACAATGTTTGTGGGAAAAACAAGACCAAAGAAATATTAAGCCACAATGCACATCACCATGTTTGATAAAAAACAGAATATTATCACATCTCATTCCAACTGTCAAGCACGGAAGTGGAGGGGTGATGATATGGGATTGTTTTGAAAATACAGTGCTGGGCTGTTAGTGATCATGAAGGTCGAAAACGAACTTCTCTGTTTATCATCCGTATACCAAATACTTGGCATGTGCAAGCCATCTGTTGGACAGTTAAAGGTTGGTTGAAACTACTCCATTCAACGGGACAAAGATCCCAAACTCACCAGCAAATCTATCAAAATGGCAGAGAAAAACAAATTATTTTGCAGGAGGCAGGTGACCAAAACGGTGAGCACTAGAGGTAACACAACAAAGTTCAGATCTCAACCACAGCCATGCATAAATGAAAATTTGTTCATCTGTGACTGCATTTACCTAATTTTAAGATCTGGTAACAACCACATTATTTTTTTTAATGTCCAGATGTGTAAAACATTAGTGAATGTACTTTCTTTTTCACATAACCATAAATGCTTGTTATTTCTTGTAATAACTGCTATAATTAATCCTTCTGGAAAATGGCTCTATAATGGATGTAAGGAAGTTAAAGAGAAAGAAAGGTTGATGGAAAGGTGGCAGGGAGGAGAACACGGCTCAGTGGGAGAGTAAAGATGGTACGAGCAAACAGCCCATGTATCAAACAGGAATTTGAGTGTAACTGAAAAAAAGACAAGGACCAGGAGACAGACAGAGGTGTATGTTTTTCATTTCCAGAACACAGTACAAAAGCAAAGCAGAGTAAAACACAGTGGGCCTTTTCAACCTTTCAGCCTTTCAACAAACAGGCAGTGAGTGAAATATTGATGCTTCAATTCAAGCAAAGAAATGTCTGAATGACTTTGGTATATCTGAGTGCGGAGAATTCACCCATCTATTATAGATATGGCTGAGATGTTAATAAGTGGGTAAGAAAGCACTGGAACAGAGACTGAGGTCGAAAAGTGTATGCGTGTGTGCATGTGAAGCCTTGTATGCTCATAGTGCCCATAACGTCCCAAAGGTCTATCCTCCACTGTGTCAGAGATGCATTCATCCATTTTATGGCAGCCACAGAGATGAAAACTCACCAAGCACATGGGCTCAAAACTTAAACCCATATGGCTTTTAAAGCTGTACCACTGCATTTCATTCCCTCTTAAATGTCTTTTTTGAAGATGCCCTTCCATCAGCCTCACTGGGCAACTAACCACAGACAGCCAAAAACAATGAAGGACACCATATCTTCTAATCTCTGTTAATTCACCCAAAGTGTGAAAACCATGCTGGAACAGTAAATGTGTTGTAATTAGACTTTGATAATTAGAGACAGGAAACCAAGGGAGGTCCCAAAGTGATTATTATGGCACAGTGAAAGCCAGAGAAGCAGAAGGAGAGTGGGCTGAAGTTCATCGAATACACCCAGCAACTCTTCCACAAAAACAGTATGAAGCAGCAGTGCAGCAATGAAAAAAGAATTAGAACTTGTCAGATGCAGTCTCGTGTAACTCTCTGAATCTAGTATTTCTCTCCGAAGCCCCACTTCTGCCAACTATCCCAGGTGTACCCATCTTACCTGCAGTCTAGTTTCTCAATCTCAAAATGCGGGTTGAAATTGAGAACGATACGTTGTGAGGGCTCGGGGGCTGTGATGACCCAGCGACAGTTCTGGTGGGGTGGATACTCCAGCGGGTAGCCAGGGGGTGGTGATGTAGCCGGCATCGCTGGCATCCAAATAGCCACCGCATGGGCTCAGATGCTGAATGCAGAGAGAGATAAGGAGGAAGACATGAGCGAAACTCTTGAACAAATGATACAAAAAGTTAAGCAGTAACATGGTCAGTCTTTTTGTGCCTTTGGTCCACTAAAGTTCTGTCAGCATTAAATAATCATAGCATATTTTACATACAGATACCCCACACAAAATAATAAGGGGAATGAGAAAGAAGAGTGAAGGGGAAAAAAATAGCTTCAAAGACAACCCTAAATCCAGAGGAGTTTAGGAGGAGATGTTGAGGAAGTATAGCAGTTGCAAAACAAACCAACAAGGAGGACATTTAAACAGTTTTCACTTGTCGCTGAAAATGTGAGATCACTGGCATATCAAATGGAAGAGTATAAAGTGCTGAAAAAGATAAAGCCAAACTGTCAGGGTTTGAGCTCATTGTGTCACTATGACATGACTGAAGGAACTTATTTTGGACTCTTTTGGAGTGCATTGATATTTGATGGACGTATTAGGCAGCCAATGAAAGTAATGATGATCACTATTTTGATTGGTCAGAGTTTTTCTCTGATTATACCCTCTAGACCGGACCAAAACGTTTCGTTTATTTTGCAAACATTTTATTTCAGTGGGTGCAATGGGAATATGAAAAGGTTTTCAAGCAAAATTGTAAAAAGTGCTGCAAAAAAAGAACACCTACTCCATCTTTAATAGCTTTTCCCACAGCAGTAAATAAAAGTATTATCAAATATAGATCAGTGTTGTTTCCTGATCAAGACTGGCCACAAGATTATACAAAGTCACTCAAATTAATTCAAAACTCTTCATCCTACATGACTTTAAAGTGTAAATGGCCCAAAAAAGATATAATACAGATAGGAGTCATGTTTGCAGGATCAGGAAACAAATAGAAAGTGTAAAAGACTTTCTCTGTGTGTAACGTGTCAAAAGTCATTCCGGCATCCTGATGCACAAAGACTTGATTGAGGCGCAGACTGACTCACACACCCTTTGTCACACACATGAACACACTCACAGCCGTCCAGATGCCACTGTTACTGTCACAGAGCGGATCCACTTGTCAGCACTGATACATCTGTGTTATGTCATAAACAATGGCTTTCATTGACGGCTGCAGATGCACCCCGACATAGATGGGTAATACATATATATCTGTGACACCCAGAGGCAAAACACACACAACTACACTGTATGAACTCTGTGGAGTCAATTGTCTAGAAGCTGCTCTTTTTGATGGACTGTGCAGAGTATCTATGTGAGCTGAGCACCCTCATTGTTTAAGATCTGCAAAATTTAAGTTAAATCATCATGGTGGATATACACTTAATGCAGTCTTTGCTTTAGTGCAAGGCAATTCAGTATAATGGCACAGTTTGGGTAAAGATGGGTTAGCTGTTTGCTTTTTAAACAATTTATACAGTATTAACTGTATATACATTAAAGCAAAGCTAACTTGCAATATCATACACTATGTTGTTATACTGTTCTTATACATAAAGATTACATTAGCTCTATATCCATTTATAGTATGTGCATAAAGTTATATTGAGTGTACATCCATTGCAGACATTGCAGAAAGTGGTAGAGGAAGTTGCTCCTCTCCAAAAAAAAAAAAAGAAAAGAAAAACAAAACATTGCTGCTTTCCTTAACTTTGCTAAAGAGCACAGAGACGTCTGATCATCAGCCCTATGGTATGGCGCAAAAAGAGTACAGCTAACCAACATCAAAACTTCACCCAGATCTGTGATTTGGGCTTGCTTTTCTACCTGTGGGAAGGAAGACTTGACATCATTGACAGGAAAATGAAAAGCTTACCAAAATATATTACAGGAGAATGTCAGTTTCACTGTCTGCCAGCTGAAGCCGGGTGATGCAGCAGGACAATGACCCTAAGTATGTAAGTAAATCCACCACAGAATGACTTCAGAACAAGCTAATCCTCCCTTCTGAGTGGCCCATTCAGAGCCCAGACCTTAACCCCAAAGTGCTACTGTGGAAAATGAGACATTCACAACAGTCTGGTGTAAGATGGTGGTAGATCAAGCAGTTCTGGAAAGACGAATGGGCAAAAACTCCTCCTGAAACTTGTGCAGGTCTAATCTGATCTGAGCTGTGCACATAGAAATGATTTCAAAACAAAACAAGAACAACAAAAAAAATCTTGGTCAAATGGCCACAAAGGACTATGCTATTCAGATGAAAACAGCATCTGTGAGGTTCTGGCTGCATGATGGGAAATACTTGGCTGGTATGCAGCCCCTAAAATAATTTCCTCTCTTTGAGAAAAAGAAGAACAAATTCAACAATCAAGCCCCTGACAGTCTTTATTAATCTTTCAGGCACAACTAAATATGCATCAAGAGACTTGCCTTGGATGAAAAAAAGAGGGGAAAAAATCAGGAAGAGGTTTGCAACTTGCTGGTCTGAGCCACTATCTACCCTTCTGTGCTGTGACGTTTTATTTATTGCCACTGTGCTGTGAGGGGTGACATAGCCAAGTCAAACTACTCAGCAGAATACAGCATGTTTTAAGGCTATTAATAGACCAGATACTGTAAACCTACTCTGAGAGGGGTCACACATAGAGACATGAGCACACACACACACACACACACACGGCTCAGGATGAAAACTTCACCAAAAGCCATCTGCAAAGCTAATTGAATGATAAGCAAAAAATAAAATAAAAAGCATTCTGAAAATCTCAATTTTTTTATTATGGCTGCAAAAATGCCACATATCACATATAAGAGTCAGCAAAATAAAAAAGATTAAAGAGGAGGTCAGATTTCAACAGTCTGCTCACACAACATGATTGACACTTTGGCATCTGTATCTGGTGTCTACCTCATTCTGTCTGCTGACAATTAATGATCAGCACTCTGTATTTCTCTGCCTCACTCCCCCTCATGCTGTGAACCAACTAGTCCTGTCTATCTCCTCCTATCTGTTCCCAGTCTCCCTGGTGACATGCAGTAAAACAGGAGTAGAGTTACAAGAACTATGTAACCGAGTCAGATGCATTTCGACTCAGAACCACCTGGAATAGTACTTAACCACTCTGGAATCTCACTGCAGCATCAGCCAGACACCATTTTTAGCACACTGCTTAGTTAGCCCTATTACTGAGAAATATGGTGATGCAAGAGATGTAAACGCACGAGGTCTAACTGATAAATAAGCTCTTGCAGGGCTTGTAATGTATACTGATACCCCTTTTCAATCAACTTGAACCAGGGGCTGGTGCTAGAAGGGGTGGTTTAACTTTTAAGAACCATTTTTGCTTTTCCATGTACACAGACCCACTACAGAGCAACATCATTTTGCCAAAACATCTCTTCGTTTGTTGTACTCTGAATTTCAGTATAGGATCGCAGTTCTCAGCATCTATCTTGTTTTATTTCAAGACCAGTGTCTTAATATTACCAATTTGAATTCATCAAAGTTTTTGTATATTATTTGTGCATTGTAGGGCATTCATGAATACTCTTTTCTACGGTAGCCAGTGTTTCCAAATGCTGTCCAGTATTTAGGGACGCTGCTATAAACTGGATTTATAAATGCTGTTTTGAGTGGGATCCATAAATACTCAGAGTTGGTTGCAGTAATCCCACTTTAACCACATGCCATGACCGGTTCTTTTATTTAGCCCTGCAGAGATTTGAGGCCTCCAAGTTAGGCACTGGCTCTGAACTAGCTTGAGATCCCCTTTGATGTAAATGGTTTGTTCTTCGGCTCACTCTTGTAATGAAGTTACAGTAAATATGCTTTCAGACATGAATACCTTCCCATTGATCACATGTGAATGAGCCTATGTCACTTAATTTTGTTGTATTTGTTATATAGCTAGAGCCACACCTATGGTAGATTTGTAACTACTGACTGATAAAAAAAATTCCTCTATGTGTGAGGATAGTACGAGCACAGTGAAAGGTCAAACCCTTGCAGTAATGGCGGAAGACACAGTAAACAGAGATTTATTTTTTCTTTTTAGTAATCTAAGATATAAATTAAGAAAGATTTTAAAAGCAGCCTCCTGAACAAAATCAATTGCAGTGCTAATTTGTATTCTACACTAAAACACTGCATGTCATGCAGTGCACTTTGTGTGTGTCCGTGTGTGTGTGTGTGTGTGTGTGTTTATGTGAAAAACAGAAAATATGCTGAGTTGGAAGAAGCCTGAGTTCATGCCAAGAATAATCTAAAAGGTAAGGAGAGTCTTCCCTTAACTGTGTTTTAACATTTTCTCAATGTACCCCCCCTACTCCAATCAGCTGCAGTGTTTCCAGTTCACCATAAAGCTGCACTGCTCAAACTGCTGCTGTGAGTGGGTACTTTCATGAGGCAAAAGATACCACATCAAAACGCCACCAGATTCTTTGTCTCAACATCCGTCTCGCACATAAACACTCTCTTTCTCTTGACCATCATTTTCGCATGAGGCTAATTTTTTCTAAACCACATCAACATGCGAGATCATCACAGAGAGGGTGTATTTAGACCACATATTCAGAACAAATGTGCAAACACAAACCACTGAGCATCCCTTATCCCCACTGGGCTGAGACGTCTCTGAATTCAGACCACACACACAGATGCACACGTACGAGATAAGTGGTGGTAAACGGTGCTAAGCAGTCAAGCAGGGATATGAGACAGGTCACTGCATTATTTATGGCTCTCCTCCGTGTTTAGTACTGCATCCTGATTACACCTTTTCAGCAAGTTTTTCCCACGTGCACATACCTTAACACACACACACACACTGATCTCTCCATGCAGAAATGTATCACACTCTCTACAGTCCCCAACATGTGCACACACACACATTTCCACATGGAGCCTTTGTACAATTGAATTTGAGTCATCTTTGTTTTCCACGAATGCAAATGCTGTGACTTTGTTTCTAAAAGGTGCCTTAAAACCACAGGTACCATATTACTGTTGGAGGAGGTTCCCCTCCCTCTACTATAGATCCTGTGGTGGTTGGCCAGGTTGACCAATTTAAGTTGTCAATTTTAGAAATCAGTGCAGCTTGATGATTCTGCTTTTTTTTTTGTTTGTTTGTTTGTTTTTTGGCTCCATATGAAAATATAATAGTGGTTTCAAAATAACAAATGAGACATCTTTTACTGAATTAAACATTTAATAAATACATTTTAAAAGTCAATTTATCAAATAAAGCAAGACTCATGACCCTGCGCAGGAATAAGCGGCTATAAATAAGGGATGAATGGATGCACCTAAAGCAGAGGGCTGTTTAGAGGGCTGCCCATAGATGCGCCTGCCTGTTAATCAGTAAGATATTCCAAGACACATTCTGATGCCAAAAAACAACAGGTGAATAATTACCCCAGTAGGGCATTTCCTAGTACCGTGAAACAAAACATGTTAGGAGGCAGAAGTCACACTCTTCTGAGGCTTTGTAGACCTGTGCCTTTCTGGGTTAGTAGTTTCCTCCAGTTATTCCAGGCAAACTAGGCAGGATCACCACTCATCTCACTGTCAGTGATAATCTTTTCCTTGCCAAAATGACCAGAACATATTCTGGAACTTTTTGTGAGGTTCAGCACGTCAATATTCTTTCCCATTTTTCCTTACCCCCTTGCTACATCAGCGCCCTCTGAATTAGTGGGAGTTCTGCATTGTTTTTTTTTCAAAATCGGATTTTTTAATATCTTCCAAAAGCCCCAAATGCAGTGGTGACAACCTGGTGCTGTCGCCTGGTGGATACCATTTTTACAGTACCTGGGTAGTCCCTATTAATTTAATCAACCAACCAATTAAGTAGTCTACTTCTAATCTACAGCCCTTCTAGTTTATAGAAAGACTTTTATACAGTCTTTTTTTTTTTTAGCTCCACCTTCAGAACAGGAACTTTCCAAGCCTGCAGAGGATTCATCTGTATTGTATTTGTACGTTTGTATCATTGTCTGAACAATGTAACTTGTATGGTGAATTACCAAGGTGGCACAGTGCACAGTACCTGGTTGAACATACGAGCACAACACTGAAACCTGCCATTACAAAAAACTTGTAAATGTCAGTAAAAAGTCAGCCTGATGACTTTTATGAATATGTGAACAATGGATCTTAACATTATTCCCCTAACAGACATTAATATAGAAGGACTGAAATGACAGTAGATCCGGGAGTTTATTGGGTTCATACGTGTTGGGATAGTTACGATAAAATTTTAATTTCTCTACCACCGACCACCCTGCTGTTACATCACTTCAGCTTTCCCATCCACAGTAGAAATGCAACCAAGAGAAAAATCTAATGAAGGTATGCTATCCTTGGAATAAACTCCAAGGACCCTAAAACTAGTTGGTTCAAACATGTTTTCAGCCCTCTAGTGGATCCACACTCCTCTCTGAAGGAATCTGATTTGTGTTGAAATAAAAGGCTTATTTGCAAGAAACAACTGATTTTCTAATCTGTGAGAACTTTGCTAACATGTTAAAGTCCCCATTTTCAGCTCCATACCAAAAGCATGTACACTTTTGTGAGTCTTTGTGCATTAAAAGGAGAGCTAAACGTGTCTTACCCAGCTAATGAGAAAGTTTGTTAGGTGAAACTGTGGACGCATCAACCAACACTAGGCCCCAATAGTCCAGTGGCTCTCAGTATTTAGACCCTGCAGGAAATGTGGCCCTTTAAATAAACTATCAAAATATTCTTTTTGTGTGAATCAAAGGCTGAAGTTTAAAAAAAAAGAAAAACCCTTAATGCAAACTGTTGATTTTTATTTATTTTCTGTTTATTGAGACAATGTATTTTTGGTGGTTTTAGCATTATAAAGTACTTGTACAAGCTTAAAGTGTAGTTTCCTCAAACTAGAAACTATTGTTGTCAAAAGCTTTTGTGTAACTCTGGTAATATGAGAAACACTGAAAATAACAAAGTGAAATGTATTGTTTGGATCAAAACCAAGGAGCTCTTAGTCACTCAAACCTGGGAATAGGCCGAAAGAGAGAGGAAAGGAGGGAGAAAAAGTGAGAGCAGGATGAAAGTAAGAGGGGGAGACTGATGCAAAAACATCTGTCTCTCATCTAAAAAGGAGAAAGTCAGCAACTCCAAAAAGCTCACAGGACAGAAAATCCAGCCTACATGTACACACAAGCACACACACACAGATCCAGACACAAATACACACAAACAGGTGGGGTTGTCTTTTCCAGGTGCCCTGCATTAACACACAGTGGAAAACTACTGTGTGCATGTAAAACTGAGAGAGGGATGATGAAGAAAGACTAGAAAGACTCAAGAACAGAAAGGGGAAAACAGAGCCATAAAAAAAAAAAAAAAAAAAGCTGAGCGTGTAACAGAGAAGGTACTGACACGAGAACGAGCTTCTCAACTCACAGAGAAACGGCACTGTAACACACACAAAGAAAAGATTCAAAACCAGTGCCTGAAGGTTAACTGAAAAACTAACAGTTGCTGCTGTCAGTGTCCTGAGGAGAACAAAACGAAAGCACATCCCTAGTGCAACCATTTCCACGAACTGAAATGCAGTTTATTTTGTTAATAAGGATTATTAAAAATGCTTCTGAGGTAATGGCCACACAATCAATGCCACTTTCATCTTTTCCATATACAAAGTTAATCACTCTGTAGTCTTTTTTTTTTTTTTACACAGCGGTTACACCTAATTGGTACAAAAACAAGACGTCCTTGTTCAGCTGCTCTTCCCCTTCAGGCGGTTCACACAGAGCAAACAGAGAGCAGCCCAGAATCAGCTCAGTGACAGCAGGACTGCTGGTGAGAATGGTGCGCTCTGCCATGCTGACGGGCCCCCACACACACCAGGACCGCCTGTTACGACCCGGCCCATACGGTCCCAACATAAAACAGAGACTGAACACTGACCTTAGAAACATGCACGTTTGAGTAAAATCTAACAATAACAACCAAGCAGCAGCGTGAATGATGAACTCCCGCTTCCATCTGAGTCACACCATGAAGCTTTATCCACAGCTTCACAGGTGCTGCCAATAATATAATTAGGGCCACGGCCATGCGCTGCTGCGGAGCAGCCAGAAGAGATGCAGAGGGGCGCGGCGCTGCCTCCACTGCCTCCTCAAAGGTGCCTCACTCACATCGACCGCTCATCCACCCATGTACTTAAAAAACATGGGATCAGTCCAGTTTTGAACATGACATGTAACGCAGGCTCCTCCCAGCATCCAAGCTAATCCTACTGAGGGAAGGGATCAAAAACAGTCAGTAATATGCAGAGTATATACACTTTTCTTTTAATCTTATTTAATTACTTCATGGTTGTCGCAACTTGTTCATAATTTTCCTTCTTATTTTTTTGTTCACATTGTAAAAACTTGGAGACTCTCACAACATAAGGGGAATCTTTAGTGGTCTATACAACTTAAGTGCCCTGTTATTTGGTTGGACATGTGAGTTCCTCACCTGGGATTTCAAAAAATTAACTTGTATTCATTGTTGGGCTCAGTATTCATATGAGCCCTTTACTCAAACGGCTGACACAAGTTCCCGAGGTCTTTATGAAACGCCAGCAACATTTTTTGCTCAACATGCCTCAGAGAAACTACACAAAAGCTCCCTCTTGTCTTTACTGCTTTGTTCGAAGCAACTGGTTTTAAGGGGCAGAGTCAGACACTCAACGTGACTCTACACCTTCTCTTCCTTAAAGTATGCCTCTTTTGACGTTGGTTGTCACAATTTACACTACCCATTTCTGAGGTACAGTAAATTTAGCAAGATTTGAAGTTTGAAGGAGGTAAAAATGGTAAGGCTGGACATTTCTACTTTGATGTGAGTCTGTGACCTCACAGAACCCTGTAAATCCACGGTTCGAATCCAACCAGAGAAAAGGCCCGTGAAAGTATGCTGCCAAACCTGTGCTGAATCTTCAGATTTATAGGTTGAAAATAATGTCTCTGTGTACCATGTGTTGAAACTGCTGACTTGTACATTAGCATTTCTGTTATATATTACTGGGAAAAGTTACCAGCCATCCAAATGCTCTGAAAGACTGATTATGCAAGGAGTTTGTAGTGATCAATGGAGCCTAAAACTGGTGTTAAGTAATTGGAAAAACACCAAAAGCAATTTACTTAATGCTATACATCAACCTCGTCAGAAGTGTGTGAATGAGGCGTCAGTAACAAGGCGTGTGAATGGATTTCCAACAAGTGTGAGAAAACACAGATTGACAGAATCGGAGAGAAAAGACAGAAAGAAGAAAAATACAAAGAGAGGCTGAAACAGTAAAGAGATTTCCCACCGTGTCGGAGTGAGGAGAACAGAAGGTGATGGAGGTTTCTTTATAATTCTGAGGGAAAACACCGACTGAGGGAGGTGTGGAGAAAGAAACAGAGATCACCATTAAAGACAAACTGAAGTGCTGTGAAAGCAGGGAAACAACGGGATGATTCAGAGCGAAAAGAAGAGAAAAGAAAAAGAGAAAGCAAAACAACCCATGGCCCTGCACTAGACTGCTGTTGAGGGACTACAGAAACGTACACACACACACACACACACACACACACACACAGCAAACATTCTTCTTTTTGCATGAAGGTTTTCACACAAGTGAAAAGCAGATTTGAAAGGATCTGCATTATCTCAGCTTCCATCTGACAATATTTTTCTCCACAAATATACGATCATGACACACACACACACACACACACACACACACACTACTCCCCTTCCTCAATGATTACTCCAGTCATTACCAACAACTAACAAAGACACCAGAATACCAACAGTTTACTAATGACATTATAACTGTAATTAGAACGTTCTGGGGGACCCACTAATTGTCCTCCCTTTTACAGACGAGGGAAAGAGAGACGGAGAATGTGCCAAAGGGTAATTGGTTTAGTGTTCATTCAGTCTTCACAGACTAGGTGGTTAAAGTCAGCACCTTCCCTCCATGAACATGCTCATTCAGATGATTGAAAGTTAGTATAAATTTATTTGATTCTATGTTGTTGTGCAAAAATGAGTATCCACTCTTTCAATCTTGTGCGTGTGTGTGTGTTTCTTTTGTGTAAAAACATAATAAAAATCATTTTGATTTTAGTATTAGACAAATACAACCTCAGACAACAAAATAAAGTCAAAAAGAAAACAGAATTTGGAAGTACCCCCATGTATCTGTGGCATCTTTTGCAGCATCTTCTGCAGCAACAACTTGAAGTAGTTATTTCCTCTGTGATTTTATCAGTCTTTCACATCATTGTGGAACAATTTTGTCCTTTTATTGTGACTTTTATTTCTCAAATTTCAGATCACAAGCCCATAATGTGTATAAATGACTGGCGGCAAACCTCAATAAACTGAGTGTTGCACAGAAGAAAGGCCTCATATGCCTCCAGAACCACGTGAGACACTGATCAAGTCATACAGGACTTTAAATAAATTACAGCACAGTGATGTTATTTTTCATTTAAAGACTGCATTTGCTTAATACTGAGACCCACAATGATCAGATTTCCTTTTTTTTTTTTTTTTTACACACACGCACACAGAAATTAAAGAGGGGGTGCACTATCTTTATGGAACAACAATGTAGTTTAACTGAGGTAGAAATGCAGAAAAAAACACTTTGTCTTGAGCATTGATGTAGAGTTATATACATAGTGTGGGCTGTTTTTTTAAAACTCTTTCCCTCTTTCATCACAACCCTCACAACATTCTCCATGGACTCCAGCATCTCAGCCACCAGCATCTAAATCGGGCCAGTCGGGGCTCATTTGTTGGGCCTAATGAACATTCGGAGCACAAATGCATTCCACTTGGAAAAACAAGAAACCGTCTCTTATTAAAGTCCATGCAGTCTTTTAAGTGCTCACATTGCAAATTTTTGAAACAGCAATGATGTTAAATTTCCAACATACTGTGCAGCGCTTATTTATTTATATGTACTTTAAGAAGAAAAATTATAAATCACCATTTCTTACAGCAGTGTGAGTCACTATTGGAAAACACCTGTTATCAGAATGATAATTTAGCTGAGATCTGAGTAAAGTCTCTGGAAAAGTGTTACCTTCCACAGATTGGTCGTCATGTAAAGTGGTTTCAGTTGAACATTACACTGGAGAAAACTTTATTAGACCAATTTTTCAAAATCAGCTGAGCGACCTCATAGATTTCTCTTGTGATTTTAATAAAGGGCTTCTCTTGTTGTGATGAAGTGGATGAAAAATGTTCCTTTAAGCAAAATCATAATATAATTACTATCATTAAACATACATTGTGATCTTTCACCTTATGAATATCATAATTAGAATATATTAAATGTTCTACTTAGTCAGAAAAGCCTTCCTGTGTGCAGCGGAGCAGAGGAATAAATCTGGATTGGTTTACTGCAGGTGGCTCCACTCAGCTGCTTCACACTCTGCTGCTTCCTTTCCTCCGGTTACATTAATGCCCTATAATACTCCCTCCCTCCCACTTTCTCTGTGCTCCTGAATGCTCATGATTCCTTACACTATTTATTCATTTTCTCTGCCTCTCACTCTCTCTTTTTATTGCTTTTTTCATCATAATATAGGAAAGTTCATCCTGTGTAGATTTTATAATATTCTCCCCTTTTGTATTAGTAGTTCTGATGGTTCAGTAATAATAAAGAACCATTTAAACTGTATCTAAATACAATATCAGTAAATGGCATTATATTCTTGGAAAAACGCAGACAAATGTATAGAAAGCATTTTTAGTCATGAATTGCTTTTTGTGTTTATAACTAGCTGTGAGACATTTTGCTTCTAATATTGAATATGATTTTATTAGTTTCTTTTTCATTCCACACAGCTGTAATGCAGCCTGTATGAAGAAACCACACACACAGCCGTCTTTATGAGAAGGAATAAAAAAGAAAATTAGAGTCATATTTGTAGAATATGTGCAGTATTTAAAACTAACAGCTCCCTAATGTCAGGTGTAGGATGACTGCGTCTGAGGCAGGCAGCCAATTTATCATGTAGCAGCTAGAATGGAGTCTAACCCCATTAAGTGAACAAATGACATAAGCGATTTGTTTTATTGATGGCCAACTGACTTATACAAAGCTCTATGACCCATACTAATGTAACATTTAATTACTGCAAACCGAGCCCACAGCTCAATGCAGCACCTGGTTGTGTAGCTGGAGGCTAGAAAATAAAAACTTGCATTAATGTTCATGAAGTTATGTGTTCTCAGTTTGCATTGCTCTGACAGAACAAATGAAACTCTTCTTCTCTGATTCCTACTGAAGCAGGCCTGGCTGCACGTGCATGCAGGTTGGATCTGTAGACTCCCCTCTCTGTTTTGTTCATTAGATGATTTAAAACACAGATAAATCCTTAATGCCACCTGTGGGCCAACCACACCACAGCTAAAGCTCTTCTTCCACTCGGTGTCATGCTGATCCTGTTTCATCATCCGGCATATTTCAGCAGAGACACTATAGAAGCAGACAGCTGGTCTTGAGTGGCCAATTACGTCCGTTTATCTCCCTTCCAGGCGCAGCTGTGATCAAACGGAATGAAAAATCAGGATCAAACAGCCATGCTGAAAAATCCCTCTTCCGCTTCGTTCCCTTCTTTCTGCAGCTTCCCTCTGCCTCCTTACTTCCTTCCTCTCTTCTTTCATTTTATCCCTTCTGTCTCTCCATATATATATATATATATATATAGTCTCCATCTTTTTCATGCTTTCCTCTCTCGTCTCTGGGGAGATAGTCCTAAAATGTTATTGCTGATGAAGCTTCATTGTGCACAGCAGTGCGCTGTGGTGGTTCTCATGGTGCCAGAGGGCAGAGCTGGAAGGGAGCCTGAGGGATTTTCTCCAGAGGTTTTACCTATTTGTAAGCAGATATTCTGCTATCAGAAAGTAAGCCTGAGAGATATATCAACAGGTCTCATATAAAATAGGTCACTGACATAAAAGTACTATATTTTTTTTCAATCCTGATGAAAGTTTTAAGATTAATTTACATGGGTGAAGCAACAATGATATAGAAGTGGAAACAACAAGTCTGTCATGCCACTGGCAACCGATATTCATGAAAATAAGCGTTTGAACAGCACCCCCACCACTGTTTTCCCTACTTTCAGATTTCTCTTAATGTCAAAATACGCACAGCTCACCGTTCACTCCATAGCACACTGTTTCCCACTGTTTCCTACATCAGACGTGATTGTGATATAAAGAAAGCCTCCTCTGTGCTCTCTCCGTACACTCCGCTGGGTTTCTCCGAAACAGCATTTGGCAGACCGGCAACAGAATCCAAGTCATGAGATCTGTAAAAGCCCCCCTGAATGAGCCGTAAGTCAATAAAGTACAGAAAACAACCAGGTTCTTCACAATTACACTTTTCAATCCCGCCTTTTGTAACTGTAGCCTAACTTTATTTTTAGAAGGGATTACACTGAGCCATGCGCCTTTTTGCGCTGAAAGGAGCGATGCCAAATGACTAGAGCCAGAGACTGAACAGCCAGGTCAGATCAGCTCAGGATGCGAAGACAAGTCGGATGTTTTTGCAACGAAAATTGATAAAGGGAACCTCAAACTATCTCTTTTGAAGCTCAGTTTTACAGCTCAGACACTCTCAAACTTCCCCACACCTGTGGCAGCACAATCGAATCACAATGTCTAAAGCGTATGTTAAAAAGGGTTTTGCTCAATTTAAACAAACAAAAAGAAAAAGCTGGAGTGCTGCGCTCGATGCGCAACATTTCCCGTTTTAATACTCTCCGTGTGCGTAAAGACAATCGGGTGCGTGTAAAAGCGCACAAAGGGTTGCGCAAACTGAAGCAGCACGCCATTCAGCGCAAAAAAAAAAAAAAAAAAATAAAAAAGCAGAGCTTGTGTTGTCTTGGTCACCAGACTTTGTTCATACAGATGGAGTTTGTGGGGCTACAACCCGCTCGATCAGACTCCGGGATGAGCAGGATGGGAGCGCGGCGGAGCGCCGGAGCTGACCGACGCACCTCCACCGCCACGGCGGAGCGCGGCTCCCAGTTCAGGTGCTGGTGAAGCTTTGAAAAAGATTCAGATGTCGAGCTTTGGGGTGGGACAAAGACAAAAACTATCGAGGAATATTGTAAGGTTGCCTCAAGGTAAACGACTGCAGCGAGGTCATAAACTCCTGAGAAAGTGAAAGAGATTCACCGATAAGTTAAGTCCTTACTGGGGTGTCATGGACGGGTTATTTTGCAGTTACTTAAAATGTTAAAAGAGTTCTGCAGTTTAAAATCGAGATTTTAAAAGATATTTCAAAAGAGGGGAAAAAAATCATTATTGATATGTGCGTACACACACACACACACGTATATATATATATATATATATATATATATATATATATATATATATATATATATATATATATATATATATAGTTATTGTATGTGTTAGTTATTGGAGAAAAGAGGCTCCCCTCCTATAGCTGCCCTCCTAATTGTGCAGTTCATGTTTTTATGTTAAATACAGTGAAGTCTGGGGAGTCACGACGGTCCCAGTACATGTTTTCTCTTTCCAGACTGATGTGCAGCAACAGTTGCTTCTCTAAGGCTGTTGCTTGCGTCTTTCTCTATTCCACACCTGAATGTCCCAGACCAGAAAACTGCCAAAACATCCGCTTTTATGGAGATCTGCACATCTGGTGATGAACAATTCAAGGGCCGGTTGACCAGCAGCGCCTGATGTAGCGCAGCCTCTTATTTCCTTTAGAAGCTATAAAGGGGAACTTAGTATCGCTCACATTTTTTTCCTTTTTTTATTGGGGGATGGGGGGGGGGGGGTGTCTTTATTTTAAACTAATAATGGCGAAGCTAAACGACTTATATGCAGTTGTTCACTTTTAGTTTTACTCGCATTACATACATACAAATCAATATCAGTCAGTCAAGGATCACCAACCATGATTTCACTAAAGTGTTCATAATCCCAGAAAACTGAAATTAGTGAAAAATCCATGACAAACTGTTGGGAGAGTTCAGTCTGGGGAGTCTCCAACTCTCAGAAGTGCAGTTTCGTTCCCATCTAACACCTAAGGAGACGCATACGTGTGAAACTCACCTCCTTCCTCTGCTTTTACCGCTGAAGGAGGCAAAAGAACCGCCAGTGTACATCCACAGAGCCATAGGAATAAATCCATCTTTTCCTCCCGGGTATGTTGAAAAACAACACCCCCTCTCCTCCTGAATGCGATTGTATTCTGATTCTTTTTTTAGATAAAGGTTCAGATGCACTTCTCTTTCCGTTTCTGCAGTTCTCAGTTTATTTCAAGAGCAAAACAAAAAGAGACCAAACATCCAAATGCCGGGTTGCTTTCCAAGAATATGGAGCTGCTTTTTAGACACAGTCCTGCTGAGATGTTTCGGTGCGCGGCACTGCCTCTTCTCTCCTGGAATCACCAATCAGTTCAAGTTAATTTGAAATCGCTTTATAATCTAAAACCGGTTTCAAACCCGCGAAATCCATCGCGGTGCGCAGCTCCGAGAGTCCAAACGTGACTTGGAAAGGACCCAGACAGTTCAAGGAGCAAAGTGTAGGCTGTATGTCAATTAAATTAAAACCACTAGAAACAACTGCAAACAAATCAAGTTTATGCAATTTTTAAAAGTCTCTTTCCACTTGAGTAGACAGAATATTTCCAAATGTTCTTCTGTAACTCCCGTCATCTGGGGCGCACTTTCAGTTCAAAAGCGCGAGATGTTTTCTCATCAGTTTCATTTTCCACGTGCTGTCCCAACAGCACTTCGTCCTGGAGCCAAAGATGACAAGGTCTCCGGAAGGGCGCACCGCAATCTGCGTGCGTAAAACTGCGTGAAGGAGCAAATGAAAGCTGCCCTGCTCCTCTCTGCTCCTCTCTGCTCCTGGAAAACTGTCCGCGTCTCCTCTCCGGTGGCTCCGCGCGCAGAGTTGTGTCTCCGTCCGTCCTCCTCCGGCAGGCTGCGTCTCTGCTCTCCGTCCCCTCCGGTCTCCGCCGGTGTTGTGCCACAGATCAGGACAGCTCACTCAGTCCCTGCTCCGCGTGCGTGTCCTCAGTGCGCGCGACCGCGTATCGTATTACAGCAGCACCTCGGTCCGCCTCCATTCAGCCCCTCACTGATTAAAGAGCAGTTTCAGCTCCCTCTCATTAGAGCCCCCCCCCCCCCCCCCCCGTTTTTTTTTTTTTTTTTTTTTTGCCTGATCATCTCTCACCCTACAAATACCACTTTAACTTCAATTGTATTATTAAAATTTTAACAAATTTTCTATAACTTATTTCTACATGTTCCTTCCTCTTCATTTTGTGTCTTGGTACTTTCTTTTATCTTCTAGCTTTTATTCCTCCATCTCCCCCTAATGAAGAGAAAGGGAGCAGATAAAAAAAAAATACAGAAAGCAGAGAGAAAAGCCTCCTGAGAGCAGTGTAGTCTGGTCCCAGCTCTGCTTTAGAACATTACTGGAGGAACAGTTGGCATGCTGCTTCAGGCAAGACTAGTTTACGTTTATGGACTTCTGTGCACAGAGAACAGAATAGTTCAGGTTCACGGGTAGTTAAAAAGGGCTTTACAACATAAACACATATCAGAAACAAGATTGAATAGATTAAAAGAGAGGTACAAGTTGAGAAGTCTGAAAAAAAAATTCTAAAAGAAAGAAAATCCACTAGGAAAAAGAAAAGCCACTAGGGGGCAACAACCAATGTTGTTTTTTGAGGCAAGTTTGAAAATATGCAGTTGCTCAAATGACCTCTAGGGGTTAGGTCGAAAAGGTCCATTGTCTTGCATGTTGTAATGTCCAACTTTACAGCAGAGATAAACAATTTTACAGCCTGGTAAAGAAAATGGTTTTGGTTACCATAGCTAGATTAAACATCCATGACAGCCGTACAGAGGGTGACTTCTGATGCTCCTTATCAGTTTAAACATTTCAGAACTATACATTGTGCATAATTTTGGGTGTGTTTTTCTGAGTGACAGCTGCATCAGTCTCTGACTCTGTTTGGAGGTGTTATTAACATGTTATTAACATCCCTCCTGAGTGTTCCAATCACAAGCAGACAGCTCTAAGTGTATCTGTTCACACCTGCCATTAACATAAAGCATGAGTCCATTTATTTTGAGAAGAGCAGGATGGTTTTGGCAACATGCTTTTATTTAGTTTTTACTTTTATTTGTAATTAACTTACCTACATGCTGAGTTAATGACCATAACAGTTGATGAACACATTAGATATTCACCAATGAATGATCTGTTGATCAGATATATCATTATGTCAGTGATGGAATATAATTGAGTACAATGAAACTTTATTTTTGTACTGCACAATGTCACAAGACAATGCAGTTTTGTATAACATTTATAAATGCAATAAAAGAATTATACTATAGTACACCTTTAAATAATATAATATAAAATAATATAATATAATAGCAACCAATAAATGGTTCTTTTTTTCCTCAGATGAATGTAACAATTCAAACATGATCTTCCTTGTTTTGTTTTTTCCCAGCATCCTCTGTTTCCAGCTCTGTCTTGCTCTTCACTGTCTGTCCAGCATTACTTCATGTATTTTCTTACTTAATTTTTTCTTACTTCATCTTTTAAGGCAATCCCATGTTTATTTCTTTTTAAAGATGAAACCTGAGTCCACCTCCTCCATTTAAAGGTGGAGTAGGTGTTGTTTGAAAAACGGTTCCAGCACTCCAACTCAAGTGAGATTTTGAAAATATACACTCCCTCCCTCCTCCCAAAGGCTCCGCCTCCTCCTCTTCAGCTCACCCCTCGAAACCACGCCTTCACATGATTCACGACTGCATGAACCATAGGGAGGGAGGGAGGGAGGGGTGATATTTGATGGATGTATTGGGCAGCCAATCAAAATAGTGATGATCACTTTTTTGATTGGTCAGAGTTTTTCTCTGATTATACCTTCTAGACTGGACCAAAATGTTTAGTTTTTTTTGCAAACATTTTATTTCAGTGGGTGCAATGGAAATGTGAAAAGGTTTTCAGGCAATATTGTAAAAAGTGTTGCAAAAAAACAACACCCACCCCACCTTTAATGTTTGGTTTTCCTATTTGCGCTCTTCTGTCTGTCTTTGTCCAACATGTACTCCTTGGTTCTTCTGTTTTGTGCCACACATTTGAGCTGTTGTTTAGTCTCTCCAGTGTAAAGGTCCATGCACTTCTTACCGCACTGGACTACATAAACAAGACCGTTGGGTTTCTGTGTAGGTGGTTTCTGTCTAACCGTGGCGTTAGGTTTGAAATGGACCGGTATGTTCCATTTGGAGAAGATCCTTCTGAGTTTCTCAGACACTTCTGCCACATATAGGATTTCAACATTATTTGGATTTCCTTTTCTTTTTCTTCTTGGCTGACTTTACAAAGACGCAGTTTAGATACCTGCAGGTTCAAAGAGCTGTCTTGATAATGTGTTTGTGCTCCTTACAATGAGTTTAGAAGAAAGCAAATTAACTGGTTGTACAGCCATTAACTGATTTCAAACTCCTACTTTTGTGACAGCAGATACCGCTCTCAAAGTTTAGTTCCCAGAACCATCATTTTTATGATTATGTTGGCAGACTACGCCACTTCTTCAGTTGCAATCAGTTAAGGAAAAAGAAAATCCTTTATGCCTTAGACCTTTTAAAACTACATTTATTCTACATTGCTAAAGAGAAAAAAACATGAAATATAAATCAGTTTATAAGTCAGTGAAGAAGACAAAGCAGCTGCAAACAATTAAGTGTTAAAGCTGCATTTTAAACTGGCTACTGTTTCTATGTACACTTGTTGATATGTGGGGAGAAATGCTGTGAAATCCCATGAAATGTGATCAGTTACCAGAAACACTTTATCAATAAGATTGCTCGGAGGATTAATACAAACTGTTACGTGAAAAAGACAGATTAGCAGTCACATAGCGGAGCTGTTGTAGTAATTATTGTGTTCACACACACATGCACAGCTACTTGTCTCCAAGCCAAGGCAAAGACTTAAGCTATTTTACTGCAGTACATGGTTGCTGTTTTGAACTACTTCTGAACAAGAGGTGGAGGACGGAGAGGAATAAAAGGGAGACAAATGCATTAAAAATAAACATGCTCTACATATCCCGAGAGATGCATATTCACAGGATTGTATACTTTTACTGAAAAGATATTTTGAATTTAAAGCCTCTTTTTTGCTCACTTATATTTTTGGTGCCCCCCCCCCCCCCCCCCCCCACACACACACACACACACAGAGGCTTTTTTATCCTGCTTGTTCTCAGCTGTGTAATAGAAGGAGTGTGTCAGTGGGAGGTGTGTTTAAGCAACTCCAAAGCTTGTGGCCTGACAATGTAAACCAAACTGTTGCACTGTCTTCCCAGGGCACACCCTGCTCACACCACACACAGATGTGCGCACACATGGCCTATAATGACACAGTGGAACTCACCGCTGGCCGCTCGGCACAACAAAATCATGCTGCACGGCTCAGATCTTGAGGGAGGAAAACTCTTTCAGGACAGAGAAGATAATCACTTGCTCACTGATGCTTTAACATTGCTTGCCAATTATTTACAGCCCCTTGACTTTTTGTGATGCAAGGTTTCCCTGAGAGCAGCCAGTCTTCTACAGTGATATGTGATGTGGACCTGGAGGGAGGCAGGTGATTTTACTTCAGATCTGATTCATGCAGCCTAAACAGGGTCAGACACACGCAGACGTCTTCAATCTGTCATTTCACTTTTCATACACCTCAGGAGATCTGAAGGTATTAAGTTCCTTTTTGCAGTGACAGATAAGTTCTTGTTTGTGTGTTAGGTGTGGGTTAGACCTAAAGACAGGGCAACTGCCATCATTCCTCAGGTCCCTTTGCGTTTGTAACCTCTGTAATCCATCTCTCTCACCGTTCCTTCCGTCTGTTGTCTTCTGCGTCTTTCTGCTGAAACTAATTGCGCTTGACAATTTTCAAAACTTAACACAGAAAGAATTGTTTTCTGGGTGCTTAAAATGAATATTTCTGAAGATTTTTTTTTATTTCTAGCTCTCTATGATGTCAGAGGGTCTAAATCCCAACACACACAAATAGAGAAAAGGCAGCACATAGCAACAGCCACTGAACAAACAAGGTGTCGACCCTCCGTGGGATCACCAGAGAATTAAAGTGCAAAAGGATCTTGATGCCCAGTGAGGAATTAATATTTATTCCAGATGGTGTTGTTCTTGGTGGTGTAATTATTTTTTGATCAAAGACAATCTATGTGGCATGGTTGTAATCTCCCACTGCTGACTAATACAGCGGCAGCCATCGAGCATACAGGCTTGGTAGTAGGCAACGGAAACTAGGTTACAATACAAATAGTACTGTATTTTACTGACCTGAACAGAGCTGCACCACCCAATTAAAACATGGCTTCTAACTTGAGGAGGGGGGGGGGACTACAGTGAGAAACTGTGTGAACAAATTTCAAGCCGTTTTTGAACTTCAATAACATATGGGAGACACTGATGCTGGTGTCTTGGAAATACTACAAAACTGGCAGGAGAGCCAGTTTTCCCAGATGATTCCCACAAACCCAAAACTAAAAGACTACTGACCGGACAAGCTGTCTGCTTTGTGGCAGGAAAGTATCAGTCAGCCAGGCTGATACCAGTGCTGAACATTCAGACCAAGCAGTGCCCCCTGACTGATATAACTGTGACTGATATTACTCTGACAGAGAAAACTGAGGATTTTGTTCAGCGAAATTGAACAAAACAGACTTTGTGTAGAGCAAATATACGTTCCAGACAACAGAAAATATCTCAGAACTACTCAAATTGAGGATTGATTCTACTTTTAGGACAGTGGAAAGAGGCCAAATTATATTTTACTTAAAATTGATTTTACATAATAACCAAATTACATTCACATCACAATCCTCTTCCAGTTCCGCAGCAGCCAATAAGAGACTTTTCAAAACAAAAGCATGTGAGCAACATGCGTTAACGCGCAATAAAATAAATGTTGGTGTTAATAAATTAATGGGTTAATGTGATAATAATGTGTTATCTTGCCCAGCCAAAGTTAAAATCAATGTAGAAGGCAATTTTTCTTTTTTATTTATTCAATGATTTATTCATTTTACCTGCCACATTTTAAAAGGTGCAGCGGTGGTGGTCATAGCATGGTGCATTGGCTGAGTATCTTTCTACGTCTGGTAACTATAAGTACATCTTTCAAATAAATTAGGTTCATTTTGTCCAACAATAAATGTGAAAACTGTTGTCAAATCTTTGATGCTGATAAGTCACTGATTTTGAGTTTCAGCATTTCAGTGTTGGAGCCAATGACTAAGCACTTTTTTCTCTTCTGGTTCTCATTACCCTATTAGATTTTTGACAAGTTGTTTGATGCAGAGTTGATTTTATTTTGCTGAAGTGTTGGCTTCTGTCAGGGAATGAGGGAGAAGTAAAACGTCATTGCGTCTCTGTGAAAACATGCGTGTGTGTGTGTTTCAGCAGAACTGTGAACCCAGCATAGAGTAAGGTGATCCTTGCTCTGCGTCAAGGGAAGAACTTATCGGCTGGCTTGTCAACAGATGTCCATGCCTTGCCAACATACTACACCTCCGCCCACCTCTCTTGTTCTGCTGATTTGATGAATGATGTATGATTTAAATTCTTCACCGTCTCAAATTGGGTTTTCATCTGTGCAATATCTCTGCTCTGTCAACTGTTCACTTTTAAACCTTCATCTGTCGCTGAGACATATGAAGATTACACTCAACTGTCCTTTTTAACTTTTAAACAATTTGTTTTTCTTCAATCATTATTCTCTTTTAGTTTTCTTACCTACCTTATTTTTTTCTGTTACTGTTTCTAAAGCAGCAAAATCAATATTGTTTGAAAAGGACTCCACTGGAATTGAGGTCACCTGAAGCAATACAGAAATAAACCACAAGCCAAAAGAAGCGGTCTAACATCTCCAGTACTTCAAAGTAGTGAAAGAATTGAAGTCAATCAAATTTAAGTCACTGTTTTCCCTCAATTAGATCTATCACAACATGAAAGCTGTCCTGCTATTAGATAAAGAGCAAAGGCTTAACATCCAGGCACAGGACAAAAATCAAAAGCACATGGAGAAGTTAGTGATCTCATGGGGACCAGCAGCTCTGTGTCCATCGGCTTCTGCACATGTGTGCATGTTTGTGTTCCTTTGAATGAATGCCAGTTCATGTGTTTGAATATCAGAGAGTTAAAGATGTCTGAGGGCAGAGGTAGAAGCTGTCAAGACTCAGGATATACTTTTTGTTTTTGAATATGTGTGCCATGTCAACTTGTTGACACCTTTAGGCTCCAGGGTCCCAGTCCTGTTCAAAAGGAAACTTCCATTCAGGGCCTCTGACAGCAGCACTGCATCATGTTACTTGTCTTCTTCTCTTTTCTTGTCTCTGCTTAGAAAAAATAGCAACTTTTACCCCAATGCAAAGACAATCTTTGCAACATACAGAATAGGGTGGCAAGAAAAAGAAAGCAAACCCCTTAGAACGGGGGTCACGCAACAGCAGACTCTGGTCCGGATCCGGACTAGGAGATGGTTCTGTCCGGACCCGTGACCAATGCAAAAAATAAGTACTGTGTTGTCATTTTCACAGAGCGGTTTTGAACGACCGTGGATATTTACAGCAGGCGCTGCTACTTCCGTTACTATGGTAATCTAGCTGGTAGTCATATCTTGGAAACGGGTGTTTGTTGTTGGCAGCAGAGCCACACATGGCCAAAGTCTCTGACATCGCATCAACTAGAATACAGTGGCCACATGCAAATTCTCCGTGCAAATCAAGATTAGATCCCCAGAATTCATTGCACCCTTCAAACCAAACCACACCTACATTATTCCCAGCAAACCCAAAATCAGTCACACAAGCACAAACTTAAGCACTGACGTTTGCAACAGCGCAGCAAGAAAGCAGAGTAGATACCATGGAGACATCATGGCTTGCTGGAAAAAGAGAAAGGTAGACACTAAAAACCGTTGTTTTAAAGACAAACGGACAGCAAAATGTATGTTTATACTCCCGGTCGGCATTTCCAAGCCTGTTGGCCTCATAAACTCTGAGACTGTGGCACTGATTCAAAGTGTGAACGTAAAACGCCACTATGAGACAAAACACGGCACTTTTTTTTGTTGCACTTTTTAGTTAATTTTTCCTGAGTGTACATGAGTTTAACTTTTTTACTTAAAGGGACCTTTAATTCCAAAAGAAAGGACAGGTCAAAGAAAAATGTTTTATGAAAAAGTCAACACCCTTTTTTGCCCTTTTTAGTTTTTTCAGGGTTTAATTTTTTACTTGAAGAGGCCTTCAATTCTTCAGGCATGGACTTGCACCATTATTGAATTTATTCTGAGGTTTCACTTTAGGTTGATTTGAAATAAAAGCCTTAAACTTATTTAAATGCAAATGACTGCTTTTATTTATGATAAAAGATATTGAATATATTGGAATATTTACTGCATTTGAAGTTAAAATAAAAATTAGTTACTTTTTCAAAATATATACTTTGGCTCGGACCTTCTACTTCTAGACAAAATTTAGTAACCGGACCTCTGTGACTTTTAATTGAATATCCCTGCCTTAGAATCTCCCGATTTTGTGGATTAATCTGACATAAAATGTGAGCTGATCTTCATCTAAGTGAAAAAAGTAGAGAAATGTAATGCGCTTCAGCTGAGAACACAATTATAATTTCTCTTGTCTTAGTGGAACACACCAGTTAAACATTCACAATACTGAAGGGAAAAATAAATACATTTCTCAAGTTAATAGCTGGACTGACTTCCTTTGGCAGCAAATACTTCATCAAGCACTTTTATTATCTCTGGTTCAGGAGAGATTTTGACCGTTCTTCTTTACAGAACTGGTTCAATTCAGACATATTTGTAAAATGTCTGATGTGAACTGCTGTGTTAATGTCTGGGCCTCTTCATAAGGTCTTTTTTTTCTTTTTTCCTAAACCCATTCTGTGGTGAATTTACTTCAATTCTCAGGGTCATTGTCCTGCTGCATCTCTTTGCTTAACTTTTACTAAGTTTCAGCAGGTGGACAGCTATTCCAACACTATCCTGGAGGATATTTTGTTAACTTAAAAATTCAGTTTCCCCTCGATAATGGCAGTGAAACAAGCCCAAACCATGATGCTCCCTCCATCATACCTCACTACAGGGATAACGTTTTCATGTTGGTTAGCCATGTTCTTTTTGTGCCATTCATAGTGCAGAGTTAAACAGTTCAACTTTTGTATAATTAGTCAGCAAAAAATTTTCCCAGCAGTACTCCATATTGTCAAGGTAAACTCCATGCATTCAGCATTTTTTCTTTTACTTTGTGGTGTTCAATCATTGACAGATGTTTGCTTGTCAAGCTTTAGCTGTTACTCATGGATTCTTCTTTACCTCATTGAGGATTCTGTGTTGTATCTTTGGCTCTTAACTAAGCGGCCACTTTGAGGAAGCGTTGCCACAGTACAAAAATAACTCAATTTATAGGCAGTTTGTCTAACTGTGGACTGATGGATGCCCATACCCTTTGAGATTAATTTGGGCCCTTTCCAGCCTCAGGCAAATCAACTACTCTTCATTGGACATCCTCAGACATCTTCTATTTAGCAAGGTGTGGTTCACATCATCAGATGCTTCTTATGAACAGCAAACATAAAGAGTTAGAAAGCCTCTTACCAATCAAAACAGCTCTAAATCAAACCTCCAAAATCATTTTATTAATTGGAGGCCAAGTGTGCAACTGCTGACTCAAATGAGCTTTCTTTGAAGTAATTAGTCTGTGGGTTCACTTATTTTTTCCCTGCAGCACTGTGAATGTTTATTGCAGTGTGTTTATTAAAGACATTGAGGAATTATGACAGTTTGTGTGTTCTCTTAAACACATGTGTTTGTCTATTATTGTGAGTTGAAGATCAGATCACATTTTATGGCAAATTAATGTAGAAAAACTGTTAATCCAAGGTTTGCATACCCTTTCTTGCCAGTGTATGCAAACTGAAACAACGCAGGTATAAATGTGTCTCACAAACAGACATATTCACAGACACAGTAAATATTTATGTGTGCATCCATCCCCCTGTGGACTGACCATATTTATTGCTAGTGTGGCTACAGCAGGCCCCGAAAACATTAATGCAAGCACTTACAACGTACAAACACACTTCCTATGCCCTCATCAATAACCCATACTATTAAATCTTAGGGAAACCGCCGTAAATAAATGAGTGTGTCAACAGTTAGCATGGGCTGCGCTGACAAACTCATTTAGGACTGCAGCTTTGTGTGGGTGTGCTGCTAAGAAGTGATAATCACAGGACAGCCTGTGGAGACTGTGGGAAGCCCACTCAGCTGTTAGCAATGACACAGACATGAGAAGGAGACAAGTACACAGACACAACCCTGCACACACACACACACACACACACACACACACACACACACACACACACACACACACACACACACACACACACACGTATGCATGGACAAGCCGACATGTATGTATATAGTGTTGAGGGATCATAAGAGAACATCAGAGATGTGTGGAATCTTTGAAAAATGTCTGCTCTTTTAATATCTTTACTCTCCAGCTTTCTTCACAAATGTTCACAAACTTCTAATGATCTCATTTTTCACTTTATTCTATCTTTAACTGAACTATATTTTTTTCCTCTTTATTTTCATGGTAAAGGTTTCTTTTGTGGTGGCAGCTCAGAGTAAATATGTTTTTTTTGTGATAATTTTTTTTAAATAATTTTACAAAGGTCAAACAGAGACGTGAAATTATATTAAACAATAACAAAATGTGAAAACAATAAAACAACAAATAAAAACAAAAGAGAACAAACATTTTAAAAAGCAAGGAAACAAGCATGATAAAGCAGACCTTACGGCAAAAGTGCATGACCAACCTTCCAAAAAAAAAAAATAAAAAATGAAAATAAATAAATAAAAATCACCACACTCATCCATAAGAGCACACAGACATGCACAGACAGACAAACAAACACGTACACAGACAAGACACAGGGGACTCTACATCAGAAAGCCACAAAGTAGGAAAAGTAGCAGCAAAGCATTACACTTCAGAACAAATTTTTCAAGGAGTCAGTAGTATCATACCACAAATTCAGACTGCTCTCGTTTGCACCATTAATTCAGGCTGCAGATAGCTCCATGTACATAGTGTCCAAAAAAACTGAAGATCCAAGATCTGGTTGTTAGAGATTGAGGGTGCTTCCAACGACTTGTAACAAATTTTTGGCTGCCGTCAGTCCGGCAAGAATGACATGTTTTTTGAGCCTGGAGATGTTAAAAATCATCTAATCATTTAGAATCAATTGCACATATAGTCGCAGGCACTGTTTCATGTATCAAATCAGATGGATCCAACATTGTACCAGAATTGTCTAACAGGAGGACAGTCCCAAAACATGTGAATAAATGTGCCATGAAATCTTGATGAGCAGAGATTACAAAATGACTCATTGATAAGTTTCATGTGATGAAGCTTAACAGGAGTAAGATATGTCCTATGAATAAAATTAAAATGAATTTGTTGGTGGTCTGGATTGCAAGATACCTCATGGATGCTGGACCACAATATATCCCAATTCAAGTTCTGAGCTAGATTGGGGCAGTCCCTTCTCCACACCTTTTCCAGTGGTAGCCAGATCTGTTACCTGCATAAACTGGAGCAGTTAGATACCATAGGGCTGGATGGGACCAAAAATGGCCCGGGCATTTTGATCCCTGGCGGCCCACAACGCCGGGGATCAAAAATGCGGTTATTTATACGATATGCGGAAGCACATGTTGCATGTTGTATACTATGTGCACATAGTGAATTTTCAAAATTAAAAATAAACCCACACACACCACACACACACAGGTTCACCTCCAAATAGCTATTCTGACCTCAATCTCGCCTGCTGGGGTCATCTCTCTCCTCTCCTCATCCTCCTCCTCCTCCTTCTCCCTCTCCTCGTCCGCTTCTTCTCCGACAACCACCTGTTCACTCAACGGCCCCGCGGCCGACGCCCCGCGGCCCCCGCCCCCGAGCTTGTGGTTGAAAACATTTCCGGATTTTGGCAATTTTGCTGCATCCACTTTTAATTTTTTTTGTCTCCGTTCTCTGAGCTTTTCTGCTCCTCCCTTTCGTTTTTGTGCTTTTTTCTCCATTCCATACTCATCCACGAGCCACCACACTCTCCGGTCAGCCAAACGGCAAAATTTGGTCAGGAAGGATGGGAGGAGGGGCCAACGAGAGCTGAGAAATTTCATTGGACTAGCCCAATGTCCGTCAAGAAAATAACCAATGGCCACTTAGTGTCTTGCAAGGCCCTGCCCCGCCTCCACCCGCTCCCTTCAGCAGAAAATAACGTTCATACTGCGTTAAATCAGCGCAGCACTGAGGCTGTCTGATTAGCTGTCACTTTCTTGATAACCCCCCCCCCCCCCCCCCCCCCCCGGAGATTTTTATGAACTCCAGTCCGTTACCGTCACGGTCAATAAAAACTATATACTTTTTTTTTTTTTTTTTTTTATGAAGACTGGCCGGCCACAGATGTGCGTCGGCCCACCGGGCATTGCCCGGTACGCCCGATGGCCAGTCCATGCCTGGATACCATACCTTTAGTGTTGCTCTGTTTAGTCAACAAGTTTCGGAGTGGATGAATAGGTAAGGAGCATTTTCATAGGCACACCATGTGCTCTAAGTGCAGACCTTAACTGTAAATAAAAGAAAAAGGTGGAACTGGGCAGATCAAATGCAGCCTTGATATCAGCAAAGGAGAGTAATCCAAAGTTATTGTAAATGTCTTTTAAATAATGAACACCTCTCCGTTCCCACTGGAGGCAAGAGACAGGCCTTCCTCCTATCAGAAGGGCTTTGTTATTGAATATTGGAGAAAATGTGTTCCAGGAAAGATGACAGTGAGCTTCAACTAACCTCCAGACCTGAATAACATGCGAGACAATAGGACCGAAGTGCAGTTGACATTGTTTTTTTGAAATGTTGCAAAAGAGGACATCTTGGAGTGTCCAGGAGTGAACAATATTACTCTCTAATATACGCCAAGAGATAGAGGAACAGGGATCAAACCAGGAGAGCAGAGGCCTGAGCACAAATGACCAAAAGTAAAGTTCAAAATTAAGAACAGCCAGGCCGCCATCCTGCCTCCTCTGCTGCAAGAGTTGACATTTTCGGACGTGGCCGCTTCCGGTTCTAAATAAACTTGGAAACTGCAGATTAGAGCTTCCTCCAGTAGTCAGACAGAGGGGGAAGGGGGACCATAGAGCTTACAAAACTGATCCTGGGCAGAACATTCATTTTTCCAATAGAGTTACAAGCACGAATAGAAACAGGGAGGGCAAACCACCGATCCATGTCCTTCAGGACTGTATTCAAAGCAAGAAAATAATTATACTTAACAATCTGACATAAAAAGGAAAAAATTTCAATTCCCAAATACCTAAAGTGTTGTACTATGAGGATATTGACTGGAAGAGGAGATGCTCTGGCAGCATCATTCAGATGTAGGAGAGCAGATTTAGACCAGTTAATTTTAAAACCTGACATGTTATCAAATTCTTTGCATATTGTCAAAAGCTGTGGGATCAACCAAGAGGGATTTCCCAGACAGACCAGAATGTCATCAGCATACAGAGACACCTGGTGTTGAGTGTTATGAACAGAGATGGGTGATATCAAGGCATACTGGTGAATAGCTTGAGCTAGCGGCTCTAAAGAGAGTATAAAGAGAGCAGGACTCAATGGACAACCCCGGCGTGAGACTGGGAAGAGGGAGGAGCAGATTTGACTTATTAGAACTAGTGCTGAAGGGTTGGAGTATACTGTTTTAATCATTTCAATGAAAATATTACCAAAGCCCATCGCCTCCAAGACGGACCACAAATATGACCACTCTAATCGATCAAAAGCTTTCATAGCATCAAGTGAGAGTACTGACATAGGTGTGTTGTTATTTGTTACAGCATCAATAATGTGAAGAAGGCGCCTCACATTATCTAAAGCAAGCCTTGATTTTATGAACCCTGTCTGATCAGGATTGATCAATGATAGCATGTGGTGTTCGAGACAGCGAGCACGGAGCTTTGCAAAAATCTTCAAGTCAGAATTGAGGAGGCTGAGTGGGCGGTAGCTAGAACAGTCAGTAGAGTTCTTATCTGTCTTCAACAGTACAGAGATCAGGGCCATATTAACATCTCTTGAGAATCTGCCTTTCTTAACTGAAGCAATAATCATAGAGTAAATACATTTTTGAATTCTGCATGTAGTTACTCCAGACACTCTGCTTTCCTCACATTCATCACAATGCTCATGAAATGTAAAAAGATGTTCAAATATTCAGGTACCACCAGCATTCCATTTCTTTCCCTAATTTAAATGTTTTCATCTCTCAAAAATTAAGAGGGGACATGTTATGAAACAAATGTCATCATTTCATGAACAGCTCAGATTTGCAGGTTGCTGTGACATCTCAGACCCACCTCTGAGCAAAATTATTCATCCTCTCCATCTTTATCTTTACTCAACCTCATATCTGAGATCATTCATTTCTTGTCCCTCCAAAGTTGGCAGTGCAAAGCTTTAAAGGAGACACAAAGCAAATACTTGGACCAGCATCTCAAAAACTTCTAACATAGCACAACCCTGTCAGCTTGTTTGGGCTGATCTAGGTATGAAAATCTCTCATTTAGTGAGCCGTATCAAAGACAAGGACCAAAAAAGAGCTATCTAGCATGCATGTAATCATCTCTTCCCAATGCCAAATAATGAGGAATGCTCTGTATCTTAGAAGTGGGTATAGAAAAAAGTTGTAATAGTGATGTCAGAAGAGGCATGCCTCATGGCAGAAGTGGTTCACTCCAGCCCCAAAATTTAGCTGCTTTGAACAGGGCTCAAACACATGGTGAAAAGTGTGTTTTTGTACTGTATCCTCTGTCATATTTTGATCAAAGCATGTTCCAGACACTTTATTAAGACCTCAAGAAATAAAAAATAAAAGGAAAAAAATAAAAGAAAGAAAAGGTCAATCACCAATTTCAAAAGACAGACATGGTTCAGAAGAGTGAGGTGGAGTTGTGACTTACTCTGTCCTCTAAAACCAGCTGCTATGAACAGAGATGCAAAGTCTTGTAGAAAAGGGAGCTCTTGAACTATTACTAAATCCTGAGAGAATTGTGTCAAATTTCAAACAAAAGGCACATTAAGTCTATTTGGAAAGTTCTGTTTGTACATCTGTGTGTGTGTGGGAGAGAGAGAGAGAGAGAGGAGAGTCTCTGCATTCCTCTTTCATTTTATACCATTTCCTCATCATCCTCCAGTCTGGGCATCTTGTTTATACTTTTTCACTTTGTCTTCTGTTCCTCCCTCTGTTTCTTCTCTGTCTTCAGCACTATGTGGTGATAGATAATGTCCTCTCTTGATGTTTCTCTCAGCTGGAAGCGCAGCAGCAGCAGTTAGCAGCTTAGTGATCCTGCAGAGATGTCAGACTGACTTTTGTTACGACTGTTGAAATTTCAGTACATTTTGATTAACTATCAAAATGATATCCAGTCCTTCCTCAGTTGATTTCCAGTATACATTACAAGAATCTTGGGCTTATAATTGAATATGGCTATATTATAATTTCCCATGTTTTTTTTGATGAATTAGGATCTTAAATGTCAAGGTAGGCTAAAAAAAACAAAGCAAACAGATGTTGCAGTATTCCATCCATCCATCCATCCATATGCATGGGGATCTGCTGGAGCCTATCCCAGTTCTCTTCGGGCAGAAGGCAGGGGTGCACCCTGGACAGGTTGCCAGTCCATCACAGGGCCACATATGGACAAACAACCACACGCTCACACTCACTCCTATGGGCCATTCAGAACTACCAATTCACCTGACATGCAGGTCTTTGGACTGTGGGAGGAAGCCGGAGTACCCGGAGGAAACCCACGCAAGCACTGGGAGAACATGCAAACTCCACACAGAAAGACCCCTGCTGAGGTTCAAACCAGGGTTCTTCCTGCTGTGAGGTACCAGTGCTAACCACCAAGCCACCGTGCTGCCCATGTTGCAGTATTCCTATGCACAAAATACTGCAAAGGTTTTCAGGATGGTGAGAATACTTCTATCTATCAAGTTGTCGGGTTTTTGTTTTGTTTTGCTTTGTTTTTTCTAACATTGGGTCTTTCTGACATCATAGAGGACAGACCCTCCTGGTGTGGTCACATTCTCTCGCTAGTTCATGTCTGCATGAGCAAGAGCTTCAGCAGTTAATTTAAAGGTGGAAGTTTTCTACTGTATAGCCAGGATCAAGCATGTTTTCAATCCTGGTGGACCTGCAAAGTACTTATTATCATGCTTTGCTTTATTTTTATTTCCAAGATGTCTCCAAAGAATGTTTTGGCCACCTTTCTTTCTTTCTTTCTTTCTTTCTTCCTTTCTTTCTTCTTATTTAGGATTTCCAGTAAGTGTTTTTTTTGGTTTAATTTAATGTTATTATTATCACTATTACAGTGTCTATTACAGTGTTTTCCTTTGTTGTGGTTGTTGTTGTCACACAGCTGAGGTTCAGCGTTCAGCACTTCAGCACCTTGTTTTTACGCCCATCAGTCTTATCAGTCTGACAAGGCAGATGGGTCAGGGGTTCACACTTTACAATCCACTCCTTCCACCCCCCCCCCCCCCCCCCCCCCCCCCCCATCACCTTCTATTGTTCCTTTTCATTGTTGTTGTTGTTGTACTTCCTTCCCACTCTTTCAGGTTTTTAAATTATTTCAGTTCATTGATCACAATTACTATTATAAAAACCACTGCTAATACACAATATATAGTGTTTGACAAAAACTGCATTTGAGTGTATGGCACAGATTTTACAATCCAATACCTTGGAGTCATATGTGTGGTGGCATTGTTTAAGAGAAACAAAAGACAGACCTGTTCATGGGCAAGTCACTCAACTGGGACACTGGAACTTCAGAGACGCACGGGTCACTGCTCACCAGTCTGGAACACATACATATATAAATACAGCCGATGACAGGATGCAAAACTTCTTCTTATCCTTCTGTCTGATGACATTATCAGCACTAACAGCCTTGGGGAGATGTGAGTGTATCTGACTACATTTGTGGAGGGGATCCCTTTGGCTATGGAAGGCACATTAACAGTGGTTTTCTTTTCTGGGGAAACTGCTGTTTGCCCCAGATGACACAAACTGATAGGATTATCACTAATAGCTTAATCATGAACAGGCACAACACCCATGAGCACACACACACCATCTGCAGAGACAGAATGGCATCTGATCAAGATAGATAGAGGGTCAGGAAACCTAACACTGATTAAATGGCCTTTAACCTCACAGAGTGCTGATTACACAAACTGTATCAGTGGGAAATGTGCTTGTATCTCATGTTACCACATTTGCAGCTCCTCCCTTCTCTTCCACTTTACAATTTCGGCACATACCCCTTTCTAACAAACCCTAAAGCACATTCATGGGCCTCTGCTGCCAAAGTGGTTCCAGGGTTGGTTCAGCTCAAATCTCTAACTTAGAACCGGTTTTCCATTTTTCATTTTTCAACAACGAAGAAAGCACTAGTTCAGAGGCAGGAAAACTGGTGTTACTTAGGCCCCACAACTCTGCTACATTGATGCAAGAAGCAGTTATATCAGGGGGTGAGGGATGGGATTATCGCAACTATCCAAAGCATTGTGACCACTATTGTTAAGTCACATCTGTGTTGAGCAAATAGAGAAGAAACATAAGAAAACAAAGGACTGCAAAATCAATAAGTGATCTGTGATCTCTTCCACAGTGATCTGTGAAAGAGACCAAAACTGGTCTCAAAATCACATGCTATACTACTGTAACATACTGATTTTGGACGAAAAAAAAGTAAAGTAGTAGGCGATACAGTATGCAAACAATTGCACAATCTGTGAAAAATATACAGATACACAGGTGTGCTACTGGTATGCAACTGACCTGTCTGCTTCATCGTATCATTTAATAAAAAGGGCCACTACAGCACAGTGGTCCTAGGGCTAGCTTCTATTTCTGCAGTAGTTTAATCACATTACGGTGCCCTACTATCTACTAATGACGACAACCACACTAGTTTGCAGGACATATACTGGGTTGCATTGTGTGTACATTTTACAGTATATGTTATGAAAGCCTTGCACGATGGTTGTTGACAAAAACAAATTTGATGGCACAAGAAGATACTGACTGCTCTAACTAAAGCTTTTTGAGTCCGACATTTAAAAAGAAAAAGAAATAGAGCCACGATAGTTTCCACACTGCTTGATTCAGAAGAGGAGAAACACCTGAGCTTCAACAGAGAAGTGAATTGAAAGCAGCAGTGGAAGCGTACCCTTTGATGTTGTAAATTTGACAGTCTATGTTGTCAGAGACCCAATGTTAGAAAAAAAAAACACTCCTGAAGGAATCATTGTCACCTTTAATAGTTGTTCTTTTTCACGGCTGCTTTAAAAACAGCGTTCGCATCGTCATTGATAAAAATTGCTGGGTGTTTCAGTATCGCCTGTTGGCACATATGGATGCCACTGAAAACAGTGAGTCTAAATCCTGTTTGAAGCAATGATCATAAATAACAGTCAGCATTTGAAAATGCTGGATGGCATAGTACAGACTGCTCACAAACGCCAACTGTTGTTTGTGACAACCTTCATAAACAAACTGGAAATATTAAGACATTAGTTTTAAGGAAAAACACTGTTTGATGTTGGAAGAGATGCGATGACACAACGGCGTGGTGCTGTACAGGCTCTGTGTATAAGAAAAGCAAACCAGTTCTTCAAATGCTCCAAAGTAAAAACAGTTCTGAATTGGTTTTAGTACCTGGTACAAGTTAGTAGGAAAGAGGCATGAAGCAGCATGTTGTCTTTCTCTGCTTCTTCACCTCTATACATTTCTTTTGCCTTTTCCTCAGTATGTGGAAGATAGGGGTAGTTCCTGTCACCTTTTATCAGTGCCCTTTGTATGCAAATGTTGGCCGATAACACCATGAAGTGAGCAGGCTGCTGTCTTAGCTTGTCATCAAATGAAACAATTCTGGATTACAACTAACCAGAAGGAACAGGGGACAGGTATCATTTAACACCATTTTCACCTTGTTTGATTTTTCCTGGATATTATTGGAGATTATTTTTTAAATAATAATAATAATAATGAAGCACATATTTGGAATGGGGCTGACAACAACTTATGAGCCATGACAGACAGGAAATACACTCTGAGGACTCCCACTGTGCCTTCACTACTCACACAGCTCAGTTCCAAGGTTTACCAAAGCTCATATACAACCCAGATGACATTTCCATCTCATAGGTGACTGAAATGAAAAATATTTTGACCTTTATGCTACCACAAAAATAGGATTTGGGGACAGGAGTACGGGGAGGAGGAGTGATTGCAGGGGAGGGTCGCAGAACCAAGGGTTGAAGAAATGGCTTGGCTATCGTATCACAGAGTAGAAATCTGAGAAGGCGAAAGCCGGGCAGGGCAGAGTGAAAGAGATTGAGTGGGTTATTGGATAAGGCATGTATTAGGACAGAAAATAACCCTACTTTAGGGAAAAAAAGGGCTCTGTTGGTGCTGGCATGTTTCTAAAGATGATGAAATACAAACTAATTTGTCCATGTCAGTAATAGATTTCTGGGTTTAGATCATTATCAAACTCCTCCTCTTAAGCGCACACTTTATATTATATACCATTACACAATTTATAAGCATTTACAGTCCTATAATTTTTCACCTTATAACTTTCATTTTCCATTGTTGTTGTATTAGGAATGTCCAGGCTCTGTAAGCTGAAAACAAACAATGAGTGGGGTTCAGCCTGTTCCCCAAACCATAAAAGATGTTGCTCCAGCCAATCAGCAACAGGAAGAGGGTTTATATTCATTCACATGAGTTGAAGGAGGGGAGGGGGAGGCTTGGAAGAATCTAAGGGCATTTTTTTTCTCAAGGGAACAGGAGAAGGACAGGGAGAGAGGAACTAGATCTCTGTATTATTTTCATGTTTTGTTCAAATATCAACAGACATGATATTATCCAGATATCTCTTACCCTACCTTTACTGTCCAAGTCAGTCCATGCTTAAATGTGGCCAATATTTTCATGCCAAAAGAATTTGGCCCGAAAGATTAATTGCATGCATTGATTATATTAGCAACTTTTTACACGTATCTGCTTGATTGTATGTTGCAAACAATTCTGCATAAATGCTTCAAATATAGCCTTTTACACCTATACATATCTTTTATTTACTGTGAAAAGAAATAGATTTCCATAGTGTGCTTTTTGCATCACATCTGTCTCCCCATAGCTCCATTGTCTTTAATTAAAGTCAATCACTCACTAAATGTTGTATTTAATTCACAAATGAAAACAGGTTCAATTGAGTTTAATTCCAAATCTATGTTAAGTAAGAAATAAAGTTAATATGAAGTCAATATCAAGTCGGCTGTAGCCAGTTACTCAAGTGTAGGTTTTTCCAATATGTACTTGTTATGACATGACATGTCTAGGTTTGCACTATTACAAGTCTGAACAAGACCTAGAAGCAAGAAAAGTGAAAATGATTAAAGTGAATAAGGTGAAAGAGGGGTTGTTGCATGTAGTCTCATGCAGCCATACAGCAATAAACTAAATTAAAGTCCTGGAATTAAAATATATATATTGTTTTATTTATTTATTTATTTATTTTGAATAAATGCAGAAAAAAACGTGGAAGGTGTATTGCCAATACAAATGCTGAAAATAATTCTTAACAACTAATATATACGAAAATGTAAAAGTGACAAACTTTGGGATTATCACTTTGATGGTGTGTAAGGAGGGAGTTACCATTAAACCAATGTACAGTTAGGTGTCTATTTATAAGCAGGAGGGAGATGGAGCAGGGACCAGAAGGGGGGAAATGATATAATAATTGGAGTTACTTCCAGGGAAAATCCTATTTTCGCAGTCTGGCAGAGATAGAGGAAGACATGAATAGAAGGAGGACTGGTGGAAATGTAGGAATACACAATTGCTTGCAGGGGAAAATCTCATTTTTCTCAGTCTAGTGTAAAGGAGAACAACCAGAGTAACGGACTGGCCAGCTGGCTGGCTGGATGGCTGGCTGGCTGGCTGGATGGATGGATGGATGATGGATGATGGATGGATGGATGGATGGATGGATGGATGGATGGACAGATGGACAGACGGACGGATGGACCGACCAATGACTGCCGATGGACCGGCCGATGGATGGATTGAAATGCTTACAGGAAAATCCCATTTTCTGCAGCTGCTAGATTTAGCACCTGGACTCTTCAGATTACCAAAATAATCTACCATGAGGAAATACCCAGATTTTAGACTCACAGTTTGTTTGTGTGTGTCAGTGTATAATAACATGAATGTATCCATATTCCTGAACTTCTACATGACCGCTATCTTTATGGGTAGAAGGTACATCTTAAGCATAGGACAGAAGCTATGATGGGAAATGAGGACATTCTTCTTTCAAAGACGTATTTGAAGGTTTCAGATTTAAGTTGAGTCAGCTTCAAGCTTCACAACTTTAAAGGTCAGCAGATTGCTGTGCTGTTCAAGCTACACAACTTACTGTCTGTCTTTTTTTTCGGAATCTTGAAGTCATGATGTTCAGACCACATCACTATTCAGTAACAGGGGTCACATGCAGCAGCAACTTATTCATTCTGTAGAAAGGTGTGTACTGTCACTTGTGTTGTACAATAACTAAGGCATAAATGTCTTGTTCTAGTGGTATTTATTTGCAGACATCCCATAATAAACTTGAGAAAATAGCAAAATATATCTCACAGCCAGCTCTTGTTATGAACTAAGTTAAGTAAGTCACAACTGGTACTGTATGTGGTATGTTGACCCTGAGTTACAGCATCAGTAAAAAGACATCATCAGTGGAGTTTCATTACTCTGTTTCACCATGGCAATGCTAAGTTAATAGAAGTCATCTTCTTAATTTTCTTTGTTGAATTAGAGCTGTTATTCCAATCACATGGTAAATTTGTGCATATCTTTCTGCAGAAAAGTAAGACTGCTGCAGCAAAGGAAAGAGTTGATGTTGAAGAAATTTCAGAGGGAGCGAATGCATAATTAAACTAGAAAAGCACTCGGAGAGCGCAGACCTCCGCCAAGCACAACAGTTCTCCCATATAGCGATTTACAGATTGCGCTAAAATCTGCGTTCTGGATCAGATCCGGATCAGCCTTTGAAATTTGATAGAGGTTCCCATTGTCAATCTCTGGGTGAAATTTTATGAGTTTTGGGCAATAATTATTGAGAAACAAAATTTTCGGCCCCATTGACTGCAAAAAATTTGAAAGTGATCCAAAATCCAGGATTTTTTTCCGATCACACCCAGAATGAAATCAGTTCTTCCTTGTCACATTTGACATGACAACTCCTGAAAATTTCCTCAAAATCCATCCATAACTTTTTGAGTTATCTTGAACACAGACAGACAGACAGATAAATGCTGGCAAAAACATAACCTCCTTGGCGGAGGTAAATATTCATTGACAAGTTGGTGAATGTAGGTGTATTTCACTTTCATGCAGGTGCAATCCTACTGCTGACAAAAAAAAAAAATAAAATAAAAAAAAAAAAAACTTAAAGTACAAAAGCATAATTTACCCACATAACTTGAATGTATGACAGTGATGGTATATATATATATATATATATATATATATATATATATATATATATATATATATATATATATATATATATATATATATATATATATATATATATATCTATATATATATATATATATATATATTATAGGGCTGGGCAACGATTCACATTTTTAATCATGATTAATCGCATGATTTCCCTGATTAATAACAATTAATCACATTGTATACTTAAAATCAAATCATGAATTCAAAAGTAGTGTAAAGTGCGCTTTTATTTACATGTTCTGCTGCCATATGAACAAAAGTGCCACACTTTTAACATCAGCACTAGTCAGTAACACACATTTAGTGTAGATCTCTGTAAAATAAATAAATAAAGCTTATTGCCACTGCCAGGGCATTAATGTCATCCTGTTTTTTATGAAAAATAAAAAAGTCTACCAACAAAATCACAACACAATCATAACACTAAAACAGGCAATTTCTGAGGTAACAACAGAAACTTTTAACGGAGAGTTCAACTTGTCAGTGGTTACAGATAACCTTGTTTCTGTCAAATCTGCTCTCTGGGAGAACTTTAAAATGAAAATGTCCATGTAAAAGTTCCTTAACTTTACCGCTCTCCATGTCTGTTTTAGCTTTCCCGCATGTTTTTACGCCAATTTTCTTCCGGTACCGCAGCAGCCAGTAACATACTTTTAAAAACAAAAGCAACATGCGTTAATGTGCAATAAAATAAATGTTGGCATTAATAAATTAATGAGTTTATGCGATAATTACATATATATTTCAATAGATAGGTAGCTATACACTGTATTGCCAAAAGTATTTGCTCACCCATCCAAATAATCAGAATCAGGTGTTCCAATCACTTCCATGGCCACAGGTGTATAAAATTAAGCACCTAGTCATGCAGACTGTTTTTTACAAACATTTGTGAAAGAATGGGTTGCTCTCAGGAGCTCAGTGAATTCCAGCGTGGAACTGTGATAGGATGACACCTGTGCAAACAAGTCATGAAATTTCCTCACTCCTAAATATTTCACAGACAACTATCAGCTGTATTATAAGGAAATGGAAGTGTTTGCGAACGACAGCAACTCAGCCATGAAGTGGTAGGACACGTAAACTGATGGAGTGAGGTCAGTGGATGCTGAAGTGCATAGTGTGAAGAGGTCGCCAACTTTCTGCAGAGTCAATCACTACAGACCTCCAAACTTCATGTGGCCTTCAGATTAGCTCAACAACAGTGCGCAGAGAGCTTCATGAATGGGTCGAGCAGTTGCATCAAAGCCATACATCACCATGTACAATGCAAAGGGTCGGATGTTGTGATGTAAAGCAGCCACCACTGGACTCTAGAGCAGTGGAGGAACGTTCTCTGGAATGAGAATGAGGTTCTCCATCTGGCAATCTGATGGAAGAGTCTGGATTTGTTGGTTACCAGGAGAAAAGTACTTGTCTGACTGCATTGCGCCTGGTGTAGAGTTTGGTGGAGGGGGGATTATGGTGTGGGGTTGTTTTTCAGGAGCTGGGCTTGGCCCCTTAGTTCCAGTGAAAGGAACTCTGAATGCTTCATACCAAGACATTTTGTACAATTCCATGCTCCCAACTTTGTGGGAACAGTTTGGAGCTGGTCCCTTCCTCTTCCAACATGACTGTGCACCAGTGCACAAAGCAAGGTCCATAAAGACATGGATGGCAGAGTCTGGTGTGGATGAACTTGACTGGCCTGCACAGAGTCCTGACCTCAACCTGATAGAACACTCTTGGGATGAATTAGAGCAGAGACTGAGAACCAGACCTTCTCAGCCAACATCAGTGTGTGACCTCACAAATGTGCTTCTGGTAGAATGGTCAAAAATCCCCATAAACACACTCCTAAACCTTGTGGACAGCCTTCCAAGAAGAGTTGAAGCTGTTCTAGCTGCAAAGGGTGGACCCACGTCATATTGATTAGGAATTGGATGAACTAAAACTCATACGGGAGTCAAGGCAGGTGAGCAAATACCTTTGGCAATATAGTGTATATGGGTTTTGGTTCTGTTTTTTTTACTTTGTGTGTGTTTGTGTGTGCGTCATGTGCTTGTATGTATGTACTGGACAAGACAGTTTGAGTAGGGGAAACGATAGGGCTGCTATACCGAACCACAAATGTGATTTGGCACTGCCACTTTAATGAGATGCCTGACTGCATCCTTCATCATCCCCCTCCTCACATTATATACATGTGTGCACGCGCACACACACGTTAGTGGGTGCTTATTGATGGGGGAGCGTTGGCTGATGGACAGCGTCTGAGATGGGTGAGAGATGCATGAGGGAGGTCAACAGCTGTTTCATTTCCCAGACTTCCCAAAGTGTGTTAAGAGACACCCAACCCACACGGACATAGACAGTCACCAACACACACACACACAAAGTGTGTAATGCTGTTATGTATCAATGAATGGCTTGATGACACGGAAAGAGGACAGACAAACACACAAGCACACAATGCTATCACACAGACCTGACTGGGCACATTAATAAAAAAAAAGTCTAATCCTCAGGGCATACAAAAAAAAAACACATACGCACATGTACCAACACAAACTCAACCATGGGAGTGAAACATGATGTCAGGTCACTGTTAGATCATTACCAGGGATCATGGGTGTAATTATTTATCTATCAGACTAAAATCTAGGTCACAGACTCAAAGATTAAGAGATTTGTTTCTTCTTGGCTGAACAATAAAATTACGAACAACTAAAAACTATTAGATTCTCAAAATCTTATTTACTGTTAAAGTTTATCAATTCAATTTTATTTGTATAGCGTCTGTTACGATGTCAGTTGTCTCTAGGTGCTTTACAGAGACCCAGAGCATGACCCCCGAGCAAAAATCATTAACTAGAAGTATAATATTAAAACCTAAAGAAGGATAATGGCAGATAAAAAAAACTCCCACAGCGGGAGACAAAAAACCTTAAAGCCAAAGAGTGACAAGGAAAAACTCCACTTTAAGAGGAAGAAACCTTGAGCAGGATCTGGCTCATATGGCAGTCAGAGGTTGTACAAATTTACTGTGGATAAATATCTGTCTTACCATAAGCTTAACACAGTAAATGTATAAATTCTCTATGATTTTGTCTGCAAAAGTGGAAAATAATCTGTTAATATGACTTTGTTGATTAATCTTTGGTGATGTCTGATTGTAAGAAGAGCTGTGGTATTTGAGTTTGGGATAAAGAGAGATCGTTTTGTGGTTCTCTGTGTTTCTACCACCTTCTGTCCACCATGTGTGTCATAGCTTAGCCTTATTCTGAAAATGTCTGTCTATGGGGACCCTTTGTCTTCATATCAGGCAGAGTCCCCATGCCATGAAACACCCTTCATCCTCTCAGTCACTAATTTGTCTTTTATGAAAAGCTCAGCAGGGACAGAGCAAGGACAAAGGATTAAAATAATATTTCTGGAGGCCTATCTGTGTTTGTATGTGCATACATGAAGAGGAAAAAGAATTGTTTTGTATAACCCCCTAGAGAGATGCCCTCCTTTTTTTCCTAATCAGATGGTCTCTGATAGTGTCAGCTTCATTCTTAAATGAGCACCCTGGTCTCTTTTCTGTTGTGGTAATCTCATTAGATTGGATTTAGTTACAAATCACTGTCAACATGTCATAATGACAGACTTACACGCCGGACTATAACGTGCACCTAAACCCAAGTACCGGACTATAATGTGCACCTAAATATAAGTCGCACCCACTAAAATTTAAACGAAATACATATTTTGTCACATATAAGCCGCACCGGACTATAAACCGCCGGTATCCAGGCTGAGAAATAAAATATTTACATTGAAAGATTTTGTACCATAAGTGTTTATTTACATACCTGAACTGTTTCCGAACAGTGCCTGTAACACGGCAGTAAAAGTGCTGATCAAACAAAACAGAAAAGTCATTGATGGTTTTAATTTAATTTTCCTCCTGCACACTAAAACCAAGTTGCTTTATTTTTCCTCCTCCTGTGTACTGAAACCACCCCACACAGCAAAGACATCCGGAACGGACCCGTGAAACGGACCCGTATCGGGGTCCACTTGCACTCAGTGCCGGATCCGCTTTGGAGCCGGATCGCGGACCTGCTGGCTCCACGCTGCGTCCGGTCCGCATCTGCGATTAAAACCTTACCTCCGCGGCAGGTCCGCTCAGAACCTGGAAATCCGCTGAGGAACCAACAAACTGACTGGACAAACTGATTAATCCAGGTGTGTCAGACACACCTGGATTAATCAGTTTGTCCAATAATAATAGGTATTGATGCTCACAAAATGAAAGTAGAGTAGCATAGCCAACATAGGCTACTTAACAAAAACAAAAAGCCTACTTGGTTTGTTTTTGGTTTTTGCACATCCTGCTAGAGCGCCCCCTGAGGGCTGAAGAAAAATTAATAGAAAAGCCGCAGCTCTGTATAAGCCTCATAGTTTTAAAGCGTAGGACAAAAGTAGCGGCTTACAGTCCAAAAAATACGGTAGGTATTCGTTTAGTATTTGGTTTAGGGTTCATTTAGTATATCTGTCTTTTCCAAGGAAACTGACAAATCAAAACATTAATTACTGCATTTCCACAAAAACACATCCAATTGTTAGTATGTTCAGAGCTCTTGATTATTATCAGAAACTATCAGAACCACATTGTTGAATGTGTGAAGTCCAAACTGCAGGGTCTTTGATAGTATGGGGTTATATCAGTGCCCCTGGAAAAGGTCATTCACACTTTACATTAATGCAGAAAAGTACAAAGATTTTAGAGCTACATATGCTGCCTTTAAAAACTTTTCTAGAGGAACATCCATGCATTTTTCACCAAGACAATACCAAATCACATTACAAAAGATATAGCTGAGGACCAAGTGAGTATAGGTAAACCAAAAATGCAAAACCACAGCATACCATAAGATGTTTTTCCAAGAAGAATTTGACAAATATTAATAAAAATTAAACATCCATTTATCCTGCAGGGTCATGTGGATCTGCTGGAGTCTATCCCAGCTCTCTTTGGGAGAAAGGCAGGGCTACACCCTGGACAGGTCACCAGTCCATCACAAGGCCACATGTACATAGATGAACAATCATGCAAGAAACTCAACATAAATTTTAGAATTACTTCAAGTTCTTTTTAACCCTTTTAACCCCCCATTTCCTTTTCATCCTATTTTTTACCCAATTGGGCTTGTAAACAAGCCACATTTCAATTTCTTCCAACCTCATCCAGTATGTTTTACACAAACACAGCATGCTGGCGCAGCAACATCACAGGCTGCATTAAGAAAACTGATGTCATGCATCACTGTCATTTGAAGAATGAATGAATGCTGAAGAGTTGTCACTTTAACATATGATACCATGTTATATGTACTGTGTCTGAAGAGGAAGCCCTACTGAATACCTAATAAAGAATTAACATGTTAACAAAATGTTATCGTGCCTAGTGGAGGATATGTTTAGAATTGTTTCATTCTCTGTGTGAGAACTTCCTACATCACCATTTCATGTTGGTAAATCACATAGCTTAACTGAAGGTAAGGGAGTTAATCAGATGTGAGCTCTCTAACATCTGATTAACTCCTGGTTCTTATTGCTTGCTCAAATTTCACTCTGTATACAGAGGTCTTTACTGGTTTCATTCATCTCACTTTCTTAGAAATCTTTCTCTTCCAGTCCCTTCCCTAGCAATGAATTACATTTAGAGACAGGGATAGATTTTACAGATCTACTGATGACAGTAAGGATGGGATTTGAGAAGGTGAAGGTGGAGAAAAGTCTAGAATGTTAATGGAGAAGACCACTGTAGCTCTTTTATGTCTTCTTTTCCATTTGCCTCTCTGTCCTGTTTATAGCTCTGCATGGCCTTAAAACAGGCACAGGATGAAATACAAAGGATTTAATAAGGCATCTCACTCCCTCTCCCCCTCACACACACCCATACAGAGAGAGAGACACACAACTTCTCTGTTTACTACCCTATCCTTTTAGGGTTCTTCTCTCACTCCAGAGTTTTATGGACCTGTAATAAAACAGACAAAGGACAAATGGCAAGTGAGCAATCGCTTCTGCAAAGGATGTTTAGTAGTCAATAGTCACTCAGCTGGTCGGTTAACTAGTCAATAAGTCATCCATATACTTAGACAGTCAGTGCCAAAACCAGATGGCCAGGCAGTCAATCAGTCATTAAAGTCCAGTGAAAGTTTCCTCTGAATACCAGGTCCAGAGTGCAAAGGCCCAGACTACACAACTTTCAGTGTCGGCAGATTGTTGTGCTGTTCAGACTATATGATTTGCTGTCTTGTAACCTGAAGTCTTGAAGTCATTGCAGTGTTTGCATCATATGACTGATGGGCAATGTGGGGCACACCCTTGATGATCTGATAGTGATTCAGTCACTCTACAATTCTATGTGGTTTACAAACCATGTTTTTTCAACAAAACATACTTAAGCAAATACACAGGAAAAGTAAAACAATGCACAAAACAGAAATTGCTCATGACAAAATGGACATAGGGAAAAAGCAAATGTTCCAGGTTGTTTGTGGAATGATTTGCACAGAACACATACCAAAAAGTAAGAGACATTTATCTATTTGTCACAGCTCAGCATAATTAGCATGGTGGCCATCTGTCTAGCAATGGATGAGGAGTATGCTAAATATCTGGTGCTGGTTGTGTTTCTGCCGCATGCTGATGTAGAGACAAACCTCTTTTATGCATCTTGTGCCCCTTTCAGACAGAGGGAAATCCACTAATTTAGCTCTAAGATGGTATGTTTCAATGTTTCAAACACACCAAAGTGAGCTCATGACCTGTTAGCCCATCTAGTATGATTAGTGGTAATCCTTTCAACCATGTTGTGTCTGAATCACTGATAAACGTCTGACTACATGGACAAACTTGAACAAATAATAAAGACCACTGTGCAGCGTGTCATGCATAAATAGTCACTACAATTCACCAGACTACTGATTTAGGAGAGTGACATCTTGGAAAAAGCTGAGAGGAAATTGAAATGACAATGAAATCAAGAAAGTGCTGGCTGCTCTTGCCAAGGAAGAAATTTATCTGCAGACTGGTGAAGCCGATACAGTAATTTACTATAAAAAAATTTGAAATGCTCCACAAAGCTGTCTACAGAAGAAAGTCACAAATTATGAATAAATTAAAATCACTTAGAGATAAAAGGCTTTGACATCAATAATCATAATCACTGAAGTTAGTGGGCAAGAGTGTCATGGGACAATGGACGTCAGAACATTCCACTCTGGGAGGAGTTGCCAATCCACCGGTATGGTACATGCACTAGTCCTGTGGAGCAGGTGCCATATGGGCAGTGCTGTTGGTTTCCATTTGAGTTTCTCTTTATTCAGAGGCAGGACAGTAGAGTCCAAGACAGCTGGAAATATTTTAATATGTGCAGCTGTGAGTTTGGATACAGAAATAAGACTGAAGAGACAGGTGACAGAAGCAAGCAGTCAGCCCTTACGAAACAAAAATATATTGCAATATATTGCCAAATATAATGTAATGTATTAGACAATATATTCCCATATATGGGATTTAGTATTTATGTTTTCCAATATATTGCAATATATGCATAGATCATATATGTGTATATATTAAAACATATATATGATCTATGCATATATTGCAATATATGCATAGATCATATATGTGTATATATTAATACATATATATGATCTATGCATATATTAGAGATGTCCCGATCCAGTATTTTGAACTTCCGATCCGATACCGATATTTATTTGTACTTCCGATCCGATACCGATCTCTGCCGATACCGATACCGGCCTATCTGAGCATGTATTAAAGTTTTAAGCCATTTAAACCAACTTAATTTGTTGTCAGACTCATGCTGAATAGGGTTTTAACTCCTGATAAAAATAACTAGCCAGCTGAATTAGGTGCATTTGAATAATACACATTGGTTGGTAACGAGAAACTTTTGAAATTCTAGACTCTCTGAGACGCATTTTCCAGCATTTTGAGACGCAAAATGGGATGTTCAGATACCTTTTTTTTAAAAATTAAAATAACCCTTTAACGTTGCATGTCTTTTGTTAAACAAGAGTAAAGAAAGTAATTGCAAGTTTGAAAGAGCAAAGTGTGATACATGTATTTAATAACAAATCAAATGAAAATAAACTGGTTATTTTATAACTTCATGTTTGCTTGGTTTATGATAACATTAACGTCCTTGATATTAATCTGATTCTACAATACATTTGAATGGGCCTTGAAGTTACAAGATTACAAAATTATTTATTAAATCTGGATTACATTATATAATTACCTGGTACATCCTTTTTCCTTTTGGTTTTTGGCGCTGCTAGCTGCCACATCTCAGCCAGCCAACGCTGTCGCTTTTCCGCCATTTTGCTCGTCTTGGAATACAGAATATTGTAGCAACCCTGGACATTATGTTCATGTTATGATGCTCTGTTATTGTTTAGATGTTCTGTTGTTCGGATTACATGAGTTCATTGAATGCATCTCGAGCTGAGGCAGGCAGGTTATTGGGTAGAATAGGTTAGGGGGCGGGACTAGCAACCAAGAGAGACGGAAGCTTGTGTGTTATTGTGGGAGAGCCCGAGAGCAGTGTTGCCAACTTGGCGACTTTGTCGCTATATCTAGCGACTTTCCAGACCCCCCTTAGCGACTTAATTGGTAAAAAGCGACTAGCGACAAATCTAGCGACTTTTTCTGGTGATTTTGAGACTCACGCGCACTCAAACCGCTAGGTTTAAAGCCATCACTTGGTGGAGAGCTCGAGTTGTCTCGCACGGGGGGCGGGGTGTTTCTGGCTGTGCACTGTGCCCGACAGAGAGAGAAGCGTGGCTTGCGAGGCAGACAGCAGCCATCAGCAGCCAAGTGATGGCTTCAAACCTAGCGGTTTGAGTGCCAGTGAGTCGCTAAATCACCAGAAAAAGTCGCTAGATTTGTCGCTAGTCGCTTTTACAAATTAAGTCGCTAGGGAGGTCTGGAAAGTCGCTAGATATAGCGACAAAGTCGCCAAGTTGGCAACACTGGGGAGGGAGATGCTCGTGTGCTGACGGTGTGCTGGAAAATGCGGACCGGATATTAGGGAAACCTGGAATGGGTTATCTGAATAATGCGCTGCGCGGTGCGCTGGAAAACCCGGAACGGACGTTGGAAAAGAAAAATGGATCGGGAGTCTGGATCGGCATTTTTAGGGCTTGCCGATCCGATACCGATCCGCATTTTTTGCTCATATCCGATATTCGGATCGGATCGGCCGCCGATATGAGCAAAAAATGCGAATCCGAATATCGGATCGGGACACCTCTAGTTAAGACATTCTTTAAAAATGTTGCACTGTTTGGTTCAGTATCTGTGCCTGATTAAAAGAAAATAAAAGGTTGCTTTTGACAGATTACCCAGCCTGTGTTAATATGTGGTATGAAAGTTTGTGCACATATTGCAGGTTGCATATTTATTAAGTATTCATACATTTTAGATGTTACATGTACATAATGTATATCTCACCATATATGTACATACATTGTATGTGCATGTTTTCATATATGTACACATATATTGTGCATACATTTACACACAAAATATATTCCACAATATATTGAACACATATCAGTACATATATTTCATGTTTGTGTTTCCATATAATTTTACATATATAAAATGTATTCCACAATATATTGAATACATAGCTGTAAATATACTTCATACATGTCTCCATATATGTTTAGATATATTTAAAATATATTCTACCATATATGAAACATACATGTGACACTATATCTTTACATATATTACTAATACATTTTCCCATATAAATCTGAATACATTATAATGGATATTTATAAATATAAAATTGCATATATTTTGGCATGTATAAACACATATATTATATATTCAGGTTTAATATATTTCAATATATTGAAAGCGGCAATCATTTGTATATTCTGCAATATATTGCCATATATTACATGAATATATAATATATTGTGTAATATATGCACCATCAATATATTATTCCATGTATTTCTAATATATCATGTATTGGAAAATGTAATGGAAACATAATATATTACAATATATTAAAATATATTTCAAGTAATATATTGATAAATATATTTTCCTTTCATAAGGGAGCTTCAGAGTAAAGAAGAGGCTAGAAGTTTTTATATATCCTGTTCAGCACAAATAAGTCTGATAACCTGGTTTTGCACCTAAAATTAGTATTTGAATAGTTAACACATATCACATTTCTTAACTATCGAGCATCTGCTTGCAAAGACAGACCACTTGCTCAGTTGCTTTAGATTAAGGATATTTTCATTAAATATCAAAATGAGCAACTTCCAAATTGGACTGGAAATTATATACTCTAAAGGTAGCATAAGTTCAATCAAATTAATTAAAAAAAATCTAAATAAAAGCTAGTGATAAAACAATTGTATTTGCTTTTAAGATCTTACTGAAGAATTTGAACATACAACAAAGAAATGCGATCACAATGTACATAGACGAAGATGGAAAACTCCTTTTTTTATGCTAAATCAGTGTGAAATCCAGCCCCTAACAAGCACAGTTAGCCTCCTGGCATGAAGCCCCACCCCCCTACCCCACTCCATTAAGAGTAATGGGTTGTGAGACTTAAAAACACATGCATACAAAAAGGCGCTGCCATTACACTGAAAAAAAAAAAAAAACACAAACACACTAGGACGCTTATTCTGCGCTGGGTATGTACTTGCAGAGAAAAATCAATCAAAGTCAGACCCACAACACGCATTCATTCATCCATCCATCATTCAATTTGTCCAAATCAGAAAGCAGAAATCCTCCTTGCACTGCTACGTTCTGTGCACTCTCCAAGCAGGAAATCCCATTTAAAGACCATGTCATTTACATGTTCAGAACAAAAAGTCGAAAAAAAAGCTTGGCTGCTTCCACTTTTGCTTTATTGCTTCAGCAGACAGTAGATCACTGAACCAATGAATCAGAAGAGCTAACAAGGTGTAAAAATGTCAAGGATGTCTCATCTAACAACAAACTAGATGTTTTCAACTTACTCCACCACTGCCTCTCCAAGTCTGGTATTTCATGTGGCACACACTAGTGAACATTTCCACATAAATTCCGTCACGTTGATAGGTTCCAACAGTTTTATAACACAGTCACAAAGAATATTTATGTCTGCCATACAGGACAGCTACGAAAATAAACATTCAGACACTACAGTCAAACCTCAGATTTAAATGAATTTGAAGGGAATTGTTGTGTCGTTTTACTGAGGGTGACATGAATGTGAAATTTAACAAGAAAATACATTATATGCACCATTCTATGATGACCACTCTTTAGTGGTATATTCGAAACATTGTGCTTGTAACATGACTTTGGCTGTGTTACAAATTGTGCACTAGTGCAATTACACAATTTTAGTGCATAAAAGTGTTCACACTGACAATTCTGTTGCAGCCAGAGACACTGCAAGTATAAGACTGTTACACTCAAAACAATCAGAATTGTGTGTGGAATGAAGGGTACTTGACACACTCAACAATCAATCTCTTGTTGATGACACAGAAGTTGTGGGACACTTGCCGGAGAGCAGAGAGAATGCAGCGACATTTCAAAATAAAACACCGCTGGCAGGTTCACACATTGACATTTTGTTAACTCACAGAGTGTGTTTTAGAAGAAGCTTTTAACGCGATTTGAACCACATATAAGGAAAGGGTCAGTCTGTAAGTTGAAGAACATATTTTACTTGACAGCACTCAGAGTTTTAAATGTAAACTTCTAGAAAGAACAAGGCACTGTGAGAAATAAGTTTTCAAACAAACAGACTCCCGCACAACAGTCCTGTGATCTCGAAACCTTTGGGTGAGTTTGTTATCAGTTTCGAGTACAGCGAAAACAATGGGCTGCACTCACCAGCACCGTGCTCCAAGTTCCTTTCTGTGGTACTGGAAAACAAGAGCATGGTGTTGCCTGCCTGCTGTGGGACTCTGAATTTATAAATTATAAACCACATTTGAATATACACTGACCGGCCACTTTATTAGGTCCACCTTGCTAGTAGCGGGTTGGACCCCCTTTTTGCCTTTAGAACTACCTTAATCCTTGGTGGCATAGATTCAACAAGGTACTGGAAACATTTCACAGAGAGTTTGGTCCATATTGACATGATAGAATCACACAGTTGCTGCAGATGTGTCAGCTGCACATCCATGATGCGAATCTCCTGTTCCACCACATCCCAAAGGTGCTCTATAGGATTGAGATCTGGTGACTGTGGAGGCCATTTCAGTACAGTGAACACACTGTCATGTTCAAGAAATCAGTCTGAGATGATTTGCGCTTTATGACGCGTTATCCTGCTGGAAGTAGCCATCAGAAGATGGGTACACTGTGGTCATAAAGGTGCTTTCATGTTGTTGACGCCAAATTCTGACCCTACTATGAGAGTGTCGCAGCAGAAATCAAGACTCATCAGACAAGGCAACATTTTTCCAATCTTCTATTGTCCACTTTTGGTGAGCCTGTGTGAACTGTAGCCTCAGTTTCCTGCTCTTAGCTGACAGGAGTGACACACGGTGTGGTCTTCTGCTGCTGTAGCCCATCCGCCTCAAGATGTGTTGTGCGTTCAGAGATTCTCTGTAAACCCCAGAGATGGTTGTGCGTGAAAATCCCACTAGATTAGCAGTTTTTGAAATACTCAGACCAACCCATCTGGCACCAACAACCATGCCACGTTCAGTCACTTAAATCATCTTTCTTCCCCATTCTGATGCTCGTTTGAACTGCAGCAGATCATTTTGACCATGTCTACATGCCTAAATGCATTGAGTTGCTGCTATGTGATTGGCTGATTAGAAACTTGCGTGAATGAGCAGTTGGACAGGTGTACCTAATGAAGTAGCCGGTGAGTGTAATATTGTAATATATTGTATTCTGTTTGAAATGCAACCTCAGGGGGTCACAAGTCATTGTCTTTTTGAGCTGGTCCCAACCCTGGATAAATACAGAGGGTTGTGTCAGGAAGAGCATCCGACATAAAATCTATGCCAAACTAACCATGCCAATCACAAGACCATAGAATACCAGAAACCATACCAGATCAAGTGAGGCTTGGGTTATGTCAGGCCAAAAGAAATACTTCAGAATATAATTGTACGTCTTACACACCCCCAAATGTCCAGACTGATCATGCGGGAATATCAGCACCTCCTTCCGAAACTTAACTGGAACCACAACTTGGAAAACCAGCCTCCCAACAAAATGGTCCCCATGACACCACCATGTCCTCACCAGTACCTGATCCTGCAGAATATAGCCACAAGCAGCACTCCTTTCATCATCTGCCGACAACACTTTACCAAACAGGTTTCCCAATGACACATCAGCCCGTTGCTCTGCCGCCATCTCACTGCGAAAACCAGACAAAAGAGAGTCGGGCAGGGACACACAGTCAGACACCATCTCATCTGCCTCACACTGCACTTGACGCTCTGCATTTGCACGATGCATAGTGCAAGTCACAGCCCCAGCAGCAAAAACAGCAGGAAATCTCTGTTCACTCTTACCAGGTAACATTGAAACAGACGGAGACAAAGTTACCACAGGAGTCTGTGAATCAGCCCACACACGGTTACCAGCCAGGATATTTCCTAGAATAATATCAACACCAGGAATTGGCAGCGCGGGACGCACACCCATTTCCATATCTCCCTGAACCAGGCCAAAGACCAAACGTAGCTTATGCATGGGAACAGGCAACACGTTTAAATCCATGTCCCGCATCAGAATACGGTTTCCAGTGTCACTATTATCGGAAAAAGGAAGCACATTATCCACAAAGAAGGACTGGGCAGCTCCAGTATCTCCTTAAGATTTTAACTGGTATCTGAATGACGCTCCCAGACAGAGAAACGTGACCGTCAGAAATAAATGATGAAAATGCTGAGTGCACAGAGCCACAAACTTCTTCCTGCTCCACCCGTAAAGGAGAAACACAACTAGCCGGACTGGGTGTAACCACGGAGGGTTTAAACCCACGACAAGGTGAAATGACAGACTTATGGGAAGTCACTGAGGTGGCCAAAGCAATCGGCATAACCGCACCAGTGGAGCCCCTCTAAGCACCAGTCTTAACAGGACATTCAGCCTTCCAATGCCCTCTGTCTCTACAATAGTTACACACCTTACCGGGATCATACGGTATATGATCCGGTCTATCTGACCCAGAATAGTGCGTGGCGACCAACTCTTGTCGGATAGTACTTGGTCGCCACCTACCGCTACCTCCCTGGCAACCCGTGTCACCACAAACCGCAAAGTCCCGGTGCATCAACACATACTCGTCAGCCAACGCTGCCACATCAGTTACTAATGTGGCTCTGAGTAACTGTCTTCACTTTATGCTCCACAATAAACAGCGAAATCTGGGCTGAAAGAGAACTCTTAAACTGCTCCAAAAATTCAAATCACACAACGACTTAAAATTGTCAACACCAAGAGACGCACACCAACGATGAAAATGAGTAGTCAAATCTCTACTCTATATGTCTGACCGTCCAGTCTTCCCCATATGACCGAAACCTCTGCTGGTAAGCTTCAGGCACAAGCTCATGAGCATCCAACACAGCCTTTTTAACCGTGGTATAAACCTTACTATCATTCACAGTGAATGCGGAATATACCTCCTGCGCCTTCCATGTCAACACACACTGCAGCAGTAAGGTCCTCTCCTGGTCAGTCCAGCCTCTAGTCTCCGCCACCCCCTCAAACAATGAGAAAAATGTGTCTGGGTCCCGCTCACAAAACTGGGGAACTAAACGCAAATTAGACCGCACATCAAAACCAAGACTTCCACCAGAAGGTCGCCGTGGTTCAGAGTCTCCACCCAGCCTGTCCGATGCTCTTCCAGCTCCAATTGCTTAATCTCTAGCAGTAACAACCTTTCACGCTGCTCAAAAGTTAAACCACCAATACCAGGGTCAATTGAGCCAGCAGCGGCTCCAGCAGACACAACAGAACATGGCTGCTGGAGAACACCCTGCACACCATTACCACCCTGCACCAACAGGTTCTCCTTAATTATAGTCTTTATATTGTCCTTCAGTTGCTTGTCACCAACTTCCATATCAAAATGTTCCTCTATTTTCATCAACTGTTCGCATGTACAATGCCCCAATAACCCCTCCGAAGGAGTTTTCACAAAAACTTTAACTAGGTCCATTATTGCTCCAACTTAACCAAAATCCAGAGTGCACAAACAGCCAACTCACATAAACCTATCAACCAGAGCCCACACAGCCAGAAACGTTACCACCACTCCGTCCCACTAACTGCCTAACCCAAAACTAACTAGTCACCTCCCTAGTCTTCAGACTGCGTATTGTGGCGGGTACGTATGCACTCGATACCGCAAGCCCGGAGAAGCAACCACGATTGCGGCGACTCACCTGCAGCCTCAGCCGTGCTCCCGAGCCAAATACTCCAACCACTAACGCCACCACTCTACCAACCCCCCCGGCAAATTCCTAGGGAACCCGCTCCTGAACCTACCACGGACAGAGAAGCAGCAACTCACCTCAGCTGTGTGACCCAAACCTACAGGGCCCAGCCACGCCCTAAGCCACTGGCGTAGGCTCTCACAGACACCCCCTGTGAGGTAGTCATGACCTGGTGCCATTCACAAAAACACAGCTGCCTCCACTCACTAAAAAAAAAACTGAGCAGAAATACGCAAGGCGGACAAACCAACACAGATCTGACCAGGTACACCAGTATCCAACTGTTTTCCGGTGAGCCCCCAATTGTCACAACCCGGCTCGAAGGCCGTGACAAGAGTTAGGGAGGCAGCACAAGACAGTCGGTACCAACAATATATATTTATTGTAAAACTGTTGCATTACCACAACACAGAAAAAAAAAACCCAGCCAAACGCTCTGCCAGCCACAGTCCAGTCAACTGGGCCCACAGCCCATCAGCAGAACCTCAGCCACCAGTAGTAATCCCCGCGTGGTGAAAAGGACCAGCTCCCCAAAGCAGCCCTCATCACAGCCCTCTCCTGCAACAGCCTGAAGAAGAACCTCTTAAGGGAAAGCAACCACTGAGCCCAGGTGTGTCTCCTCAGGTTGACGACGCTCCACCTGCAACAAAACAAACCCAAAAAAACAACAAAACACCACCACTTGGTGTACAGGTGGAGGAGTCATCACAGTTAACATTGACTGCCATTGGTGCTTCTGAACTACAGGGCACCGATTTGAAATTGTGCTACTGTTGGTTGAAGATGGAGAGGAGGAAGGTATGTCCATAGGCTGAGAGAAAAGAAGAAAAGCAAGAGACTCGGGCTGACTAATGATCCATCCATCCATCCATCCATTAGCTCCCACTTGGTCCGGAGTTGGGTCGTGGGGGCAGCAGCTTCAGCAGAGAGGCCCAGACCTTCCTCCCTTCGGCTGCTTCCACCAGCTCCTCTGGGAGAATCCCGAGGCGCTCCCAGGCGAGCCGAGAGACATAATCTCTCCAGCAGGTCCTGGGCCTGCCCCGTGGTCTTCTCCCAGTTAGACATGCCCGAAACACCTCTCCAGGGAGGCGTCCGGGGGGCATCCTAGCCAGATGCCCGAACCACCTCAACTGGCTCCTCTCGATGTGAAGGAGCAGCGGCTCTACTCTGAGTCTCTTTCCGAATGACTAAACTTCTCACCTTATCTCTAAGGGAGAGTCCAGCCACCCTGCGGAGAAAACTCATTTTCACTGCTTGTATCCGCAGTCTCATTCTTTCAGTCACTACCCACAGTTCATGACCATAGGTGAGGGTTGGAACAAAGATCGACCGGTAAACAGAGAGCCTTGCCTTTTGGCTCAGCTCTCTCTTCACCACAATGGACTGGTACAGAGTTTGCACCACAGCCGACGCTGCACTAATCCGTCTGTCAATCTCCCGTTCCTTTCTCCCATCATTCATGAACAAGACCCTGAGATACTTAAACTCCTCCACATGATGCAGAACCTCACTCCCAACCTGGAGGAGGCATTCTACCCTTTTCCGACTGAGAACCATGGTCTCAGATTTGGAGGTGCTGACTCTCATCCCTGCCGCTTCACACTTGGCTGCGAACCGCTCCAGCGAGAGCTGCAGATCCCCACTCAATGGCGCCAACAGGACCACGTCATCTGCAAACAGCAGAGACGAGATCCCGACACCACTGAACTGGAACCCCTCCGCTCCTTGGCTGCGCCTAGAAATTCTGTCCATAAACGTTATGAACAGAATCGGTTACAAAGGTCAGCCCTGGCGGAGTCCAACTCTCACTGAAAACAAATCCGACTTACAACCGGTAATGCGGACCAAGCTCCCACTCCATCTATACAGGGACTGGACAGCCCGCAACAACGGGCCCTATAGGAGCTATAGTAGGGCTGAGACTAGGGACTTTGAATGTTGGGCTATGACAGGAAAAGCTTGAGAATTGGTTGACATGTTGCAGAGGAGGAAGGTGGATATTTTGTGTGTTCAGGAGACCAGGTGGAAAGGTAGCAAAGCTAGAAGCTGAGGAGCAGGGTTTAAACTGTTTTATCACGGTGTAGATGGAAAGAGAAATGGAGTAGGATTTATCTTGAAGGAAGAGTTTGTTAGGAATGTTCTGGAGGTGACAAGAGTGTCAGATAGAGTGTTGAGGGAAGCTGGAGATTGAAGAAGTGATGTTCAGTGTTCTTAGTGGTTATGCCCCACAGGTAGGATGTGAGTTAGAAGAGATGGAGAAATTCTGGAATTAGGTAGATTAGCCAATGCAGAGTATTCCCAGAGATTAAGGAGTAGTGATCGGTGCAGACTTCAGTGGTCATGTTGGAGAAGGTAATAGAGGTGATGAGGATGATGGGCAGGTTTGGTATTCAAGATAGGAATGCAGGTCAGATGGTGGTAGACTTTGCAAAAAGGATGGAAGTGACTGTAGTGAATACTTTCTTCCAGAAGAGACAGGAACCATAGAGTGACTTATAAGTGTGGAGGTAGGAACACACAGGTGGACTACATTTTGTGTAGATGATGTAACGTGAAGGAGATCAGTGACTGCAAAGTAATGGTAGGTCAAAGTGTAGCCAGACATCATAGTGGTGGTGTGTATAGTCACTGGTCCACATTGAGAGAAGCCAATTGAGGTGGTTCAGACATCTGATTAGGATGCCCCCTGGACTCCTCCCCAGGGAGGTTTTGCAGCTTTGTCCAGCAGGGAGGAGGCCCTGAGACAGACCCAGAATACACTGGCAAGATTATATTCCTCTGAAGCCTTGGGAATGCCTCAGCATTCCCCTGAGCTAGATGAGGTGCCTGGCGAGTGGGACGTCTGGGCATCTCTGCTTAAGCTTAATCTTTGATGACCCAAACTCAGATGAGCAGAAGTTAATGGATGGATGGATGGATGGATATGCGTGTGTGTGTTCATGAGTGAAACATAAGATTTTACACCATCAAGATATGTGAGTGGTTTGTAAGTGGGTGTTAATTGATGCATTCTGTCCTTTTCTGTGTTTAATGGAAAAGCTCTTTTTATTAAACTGTCAGTCAGAAATTTGTGTCTCTGTGTATACAGAGCAAGAGAGAAAGAGGAAGACAGGAGCAGGTCATTATAACACAGTGTGAAAGGAGACTAGAGAGGTTGTAAAAGGAGACCAACGCAGAAGAGTGCAGGAGAGGTGCAAAAGAACAGACCATTTCAACAATTAGTGAAGCCCTTAAAAAGCTTTCTGTCACAGCTGTTTGATATTAGAATGAAGCAGCATGTCTCTGCAGGTGGCTGTTGGGAAATTAGGTTAACAATACATAAACTGATGCACTCACTCTTCATCACCTGTGGAGGATGTGTTTTGAACTCTCCCAACTTCAGTCATTTTATTTAAATGAATTCAAATTCAATTCCACTCATTTAAGTTAAATTATGTTAAACACTTTTCATTTTACCTCAGTGACTTGTGTTGAGCTAAATGTAAATTTTACAGAGGCAGTAAACAATGTTGACAAAATATTTTAAAAAATTATATTAAAGTCATGTACTTCCGTGGTTCATGCAATTTGCAAACATAAACAGAATACAGTCTTCTTCCATTTTTTTCCTTCAGGGGTCGCCACAGTGAATCATCTGTGTTACAGGTCTCAGACTGAGAACCCATAGACAGATAAGGTTCTTGTACAAAACAAGATAAAAGATTGTCAGGTGTGAGGCAGAATGGAGGACCCAGGTGCAGGAGTGCAAAAAAAGTAAAGTATTTATTCAACAAAAACAAAAACCAAAAGTCCAAGAAAATTACAAAATCCCCAAAAGTAATCCACCAGGAAGGAAAAAACACAGAGTCCAAAATAAAACCAAAAAATCCACAAAAGTAATCCAAAATGGAAACAAGACAAAATCATAGAGCAAAGATCTACTTACATAAGACACAAAAAAACAGAAGACAAAAAAACAAACCAGCATAGAAACCCATGGAAATAAAGACAACGGACCAGCACAGACATGGGAGATGACAAGACTTTAATACACAGGTCAACAAACGAGAGGCAGTTGCAGACAATCAGGATAACAAGAGGGAAGAAAGCAAAACTCAAAACAATGGAGATAAGACAAACCTTCAAAGTAAAACAGGAAACAAGTAACACAAAAGACACGAATTGGCGCCAACTTAACACAAAACATAAAAGAAACCAAAATGGCTGTCATGGTCCGCCCCAGACCATGAAAGTACCCCCCCTCAAAAGGACTGGCTCCCAGACAGTCCTAACAAAAAAGAAGAAAAAACAAACAAAGACAAACCTAGAGAGGGAGCAGACCAGGCAGGGCGGAGGGGGCCGGAAGGCAGGGAGCCAAAAAAAAACAAAAAAACCTAACAGCCACTAGCCCCTAAAGGCCCGGGGGCAAAAGTCCAGGCAGAAAAGGCCTCAACACCGGGCAGACGGCAGAAACAGTTCAGGCGGGCGGCCACAGCCACCGGGCTGAAGTCAGACAGTCCAGGCGGGCGGTCTCGGCGCCGGGCTGACGGCAGAGACAGTTCAGGCAGGCAGCCTCGGCACCACGCAGGAACCAGGAGCTGACGAGGTGGACGGCCGCAGCGGCGGCGGACTGGAACCAGGAACTGACGAGCCAGGCTGGCCCGGCTAGCCTTCAGCAGGAAGGTCCCCCCATATGAGCCAGGTCCTGCTCAAGGTTTCTTCCTCTTACAGTGGAGTTTTTCCTTGCCACTGTTTGGCTTAAAGGTTTTTTCTCCCTCTGTGGAAGTTTTTTACCAGCCATTATCATTGACTGGATTTAATATCATAATTTTAGTTCATGATATTTGCCGGGGGTCATGCTCTGGGTCTCTGTAAAGCGCCTAGAGACAATTGTCATTGTAACAGACGCTATACAAATAAAATTGAATTGAAGTTGAATTGAATTGAGTTGAATTGAATTGAATTGAATTGAATTGAATTGAATTGAATTGAATTGACGAGGTGGACAGCCACGGCGGGCTGGAACCAGGAACTGACGAGGCGGACGGCCACAGCGGCGGTGAACAGGAACCGGGAACCAACAAGGTGGACGGCCGAGGCGGACGGCCGAAGGCGGACGGCCGTGGTGGCGGCGAACAGGAACTAGGAACCGACGAGGCGGACGGCTGCGGCGGCGGTGAATAGGTACCAGGAACTGACAAGCCGGATGGCCACGGCGGACTGAAACCAGGAGCCAGGTGAGGGGGACGGCTGTGGCGGCAGTGAACTGGAACCAGGAGCTGGTGAGTAGGACGGCTTTGGCGGACTGGAACCAGGAGCTGGTAGGGCGGATGGCCGAGGAGGCGGCGAACTTGGAACCAGGAGGTGGCAAAGAGGGCAGGTGCGGCGCCGGGCGCTGATGTTTCTCACAGATTGTGAAGGTTTAAAATTCTGTAATTTGGGTAAAATTTTCTCTCTCTTGCCTTCAGCACCTATAACTAAAACCTCGGTCCTGATTGAGTTTTAGGAAGTTTGCTGCCATCCATGACTTAATATCTAAAATACAGTTAAAAAAGGCATCAACTTGCCCCGTGTCATCAGGAGACACGGCGATGTACAGTTGCGTATCATCAGCGTAACTATGGAAGCTGATGCCGTGTCTTGATGACATCACCCAGGGAAAGCATATAGAGATTAAAAAGGGTTGGGCCTAAAATTGACCCCTGGGGAACCCCACATCTAATTTTGTGTGTTTTTGAGGAACAGGTATCTGAACTTACAAAGGTAGGAGGAGAACCAATTTAAAACAGCACGAGAGAGTCCGACCAGATTCCTCAGTCTTTTTATTAAAATCTGATGGTCCACTGTATCAAAAGCGGTGGTTAGATCCAGCAGAACCAAGACTGTGAGGCTATGATTATCTTAATTGAGCCTGGTGCCATTTAAAATCTTTAGAAGGGCTGTCTCTGTACTGTGGTTAATCCTAAAACCAGACTGATACTTCTACAATGCATTGTTTGAACTTAAAAAATTATTAATTTGGGTAAAAACCAGTTTTTCAAAAATTTTGCTTAAAAATGGTAAGTTGGATATTGGGCGGTAATTATTAAAAATGGTCGGGTCTAGGCCACTCTTCTTCAGAAGGGGCTTCACCACCGCTGTTTTAAAGCAGGTTGGGAAGACACCCGTCTGAAGAGAGCAGTTCACCAGATATAAAAGCTGTTCCACAAAGACTTCATAAAACATTTTTAAAAAGCGTGTGGGAATTGGATCTAAAAGGAGGTTTTTGGGCTTTACTTGGGAGAAAACTAAACCAAGTGTCCTTGCGTCAACTAGGGGAAAACAATCCAGTGTCTCCTCAGGTGGAAGCATTGATCCAGGAGTATTGGAGGATAAAATCTGATAAGATAAAAGACTGGATCTAATGTTATCGATTTTACTTCTGAAATGGTCTGTAAACGCCTCACAAATTGAATCAGTTGCTATTGCCGACATGATACAATTACTGTTACGGTTAAAAACTCAATTGTGGAGAAAAGAAATTCAGGATTATTTTTATTGTCAGATATTAGTTTTTTGAAGTGCAAGGTTCTGGCCAGTTTGACTGTTTTATTGTATATTTTGAGGTGTTGACAGAGTGATTCATAGTGGACTGTCAACTTGGATTTTCTCCATCTCCTCTCAGCACTCCTGCAGGTTCTCTTCAGTTTTTTGATTTCTTCATTTCTTCCATGGTGGCACACGTCTAATTTTTACAGTTTTTGTTAAAAGTGGAGCCACTAAGTCCAGCGTTAACCTCAGATTGTAATTAAAATTGTCAATGATAAAATCCAAAGGTGCTCTGTAAAATCTGGATAAAATTTGCAGCCATTTCAGAAGTAAGGTAGCGTTTCCTCACCGTTCTCACAGGGTCCTCCAAGTGGTTAAAACTGGTGATGTTAAAAAACACACATAAATGGTCTGACAGATCCACGAACAGAGAGCGCACCCACAGACAGGCCATAGGTTATGACCAAGTCTAGGGTGCACCCCCTGTCATGGGTTGGCTGTGAGACATGCTGTTTAAAATCCAAACAGTGAAGAAGGTTTAGAAATTCTCTAGACATTGGGTCTGAGGTGTTATTGATGTGAAGATTAAAATCACCAGCTATTAAAGTCCTGTTGTACTTCCCATGATTGATGGTTAAAAGCTCAGAGAACTTGGCTGATAAAAACAGCAGAGTACTGTGGTGGTCTGTAGACAGTTATGCAGAAGAATAGGAGGGCTGCTAAAAACAAAGGCATGATATTCAAATGATGAAAATTTGTTGAAAGAAACTTCATTTGATAGAATGTTGCCCTTGTGATTGAAGCCAATGTTCCACCTCCTTTCCTGCCCACCCTTGTTGAAAATAAAAAATTAAAATCTGGAGAACAGGTCTCTGTGAGAACAACACGTGCATCAGTGCCCAGTCATGTCTCAGTAAGGAGAATACTGTCAAGTTTTCAAAAAGTTGCGGTCGGTTTAAAAAGGGAGCGTAATTGTCAACAAAAGGATACTGTTGCCCAAGCAGTATCCCTTTAGCCACAGATGCAGTTGGCAGATGCAGCTGGTGATGACGTCACCGTAGCGGGGCGGGGGAAGCAGACCTGAAATAATTAGCTGCTTCCCCGTGTCCAGCAGACAGTCGACCATGGGGGCGGAGTTTCTTTTAAGTACCTCCGACTGCTGGTATTTAAAGTCATTGATGCCAGCCTCCAGGAACAGTGTAGAGGCCGAAGGGTGCTGGGCACTCACCTGCAGGGCGGAGGATGTGACCTCCGTAACACAGGCACCAGGCTGGCAGAAAATCTATGCGTTGAGCACGACCACGTGCCTAATCATTGAGGTCCCAACCACCAGTACCTCGGGGGTGTGCTGAGCCGGAGTGGCCGCCTCTGACCGCCTGGGGACGCCGAGGTTTGCGGGGGAAACCTGTGGGTGGTGGTGGCGCTGGGCCATGGTTCGTCCTTGCCGGGATGAAGGTGATGGTCCAGAGCGGGCGGATGGGTCCAGATTCAGTGATTGCTGAGCTGGATGAATCGGTTCTGGAGGCGGGCTGGTGCAGGCGCCCACAGGAGGGAAGTCCTGCAGGCTTAGGATATTGTAGAGCTGGGCGATACTGGAAATTTTAGAATCGATCCGATACCAAGTAAATACGGAGCTATTATCACCGATACCATACCGAATACTGATTTTCATATTAACCTTGATCTATCATGAAACTTCTTACCTTTTGGTGTTTTTGTGATTTTTGTCTTTGGATTATTTTGTTAAAACCTTGGATAGAATTTCAGCAAACATTATGTCTTCAACATTTTTGTGTAAATATTCTTTGGAGTTGAATTATTAGATTCATTAATGTTTTTTTCTAGTCCACCTCGTATATTATATTTTAAATACTTTTTTTTTTTTTTGTTTTTGCCCTGTGTGCACTTTCCTGTTGCTTTAACTCTATAAATTTCCCCATTGTAGTATAGATAAAGGATTCTGTTTTTGTTTTTTGTTTTTTTTTATCTTAGATAACACCTTTTAATGGGATACATGACATGTACTAAATTACTTTATGGTCCTAATTAATTCATTTTTTTTTTAGTTGGCTCCAGTAACATATGACTTAAGTAACATGTACTTTGAAAGTTAATATGAATTGATGCTGAAGATGACCACTCTCATCTACCTGGATACTCTGTTGGACTGAAACGCGTCTGCCAATGACTTCTGTCTCAGGGTTGAGAGTTTGTCAGGGCCGGGGAATGGGGGAATGGGGGATGTCTCTCCTTTCTGCCTCCCTTCTGCAGCTCTTTAATTTCTTGTGCATGGTTTTTCATGTGCTTAAATAAATTTGTCGTGTTTTCATTGTATTTCACAGCCATTTTACAAACCACACAACTTGACGTTTCGTTTTCGAGATTAAAATACAGCCAAATCGCACTCCTTTGCCTTTCTGCCATTCTTGATTCTTCTACTCCGTTATCTCTCTCTGTGATGCGTGTGTGTCGACGAGGGGAGAGAGAGAGAGAGAGAGAGAGAGAGAGAGAGAGAGAGAGAGAGAGAGCGCTGAGTGGGCGGGGACAGGGGGAGGAGCCAGGCTGAATTTACCTCCATAAGGGAAAGGGGAGAAGGAGGAGGAGGACACAGTGACAGCGTGTCAGACACAGACTTCAATGAATTCGCACTTCGCAGCAGTCTGTGCTTTTGGGAGAGAAAAAAAAGCTTGAGTATCGATATTTTTACAGGAATATCGTTCGATATCAATACCAGCATTGGTATCGATATTATCGATATTTGGATCAATCCGCCCACCTCTAGGATATTGTACCTGTTGTCCAGTCCAGTCTAGTTGTCCAGGAAGACCCGGAGGTGGGGCAGGAGGAGACGGACAAGTCCCATTGCCCCTGGCCACCACCAACCAGGCTTCCCTCGGTTTGAGCGGTGTTGAGCTCACCGGTGCTCCTACTCCAGCCTTAGCGAGGAAGCCCTGCTCGACCGAGCGAGGGGCAGGAGAACGGGGGAGCCGCTCCTTTGGGCTTGGCTCCCAGGCAGTGCCAGCAGGACTCCTCCAGTACTGGTGCCTGGGTCTCAGTGGCGATGGACCCGGTACACTACCTTGCCGTGGACCAGTTAAACAGTTTAGTCCAGCTGTAGTCATAGCTATAGACAAAGTCATCCACAATCTAGATAGACTTTGTCTATAGCTATGACTACAGCTGGACTAAGCTGTTTAACTGGACTCCACTTTGTCCAAATATACATGATCTGAATTGAATTAATTTACTGACAAAAGTAAATCAGATTCTGCCAGTGTAGGTGGTCATTGTGACCCCTTTCAGCTTGTTAATATTGGATGTTTGCAGTTAAACTATTACACCACACCAAAACAACAAATATACTGTATATTTAGTTTAACTGGTGGCAGCAAACTAGGAAAAATGGCAAACAGTGACTTGAACAGACTTCATAGCTTTCTATAATTGGCAACAATCCGTGACTCCACTTATGAAAACTTTGTTCTGCTGTGATTCAGTCAGACTAAGATGTTTACATGCATTTCAAAACTAAGATTTCAGTTTGATGCAATAATCTATTTTTCTTACATTGTTATGTAAGATGCACTGAATGACAGCTATTTCTGAAGACAATGCATCAAGTCACCAATTCCACAGCACACCGCCGCAAAAAAAAATTTCCTTCTCTAAACATGCTCTAACTTCCTCTTAGCCTATGAAGAGGAATTATTATGAAATGCCATATTCTGTAGTTTTTGTATTTATTTCTGGAACACAGTTCAGCTTATTGCCATGCAACCACCAATTGCCGCAGAAATACACATGTGATGGGTATAAAAAGACTGTAAAGTCAGAGAGGAAGAAAAGGAAATAAATCAGCAGCAACCAGTTGCAGTTCAAGAGAGGACAAGGCAGGAAAAGAAAATAATTAACTCTGTTTCAGATGCAAGCTCCTTCCCCGTCTTACTTACAGTCACATGTTTTCACACTGACATGCAAATGGAGGCTGCAGCAAAGGACTGATTTAATGGTAACGGTTGTTTTTATCTCAATAAGTTAAAGTAAACATACAAATGAGTTACAGAGGTCTTTGCTTATGGTCAATGTGGCGTCTAGTGTTTCTTCTCTGAGTGAACAAAAGCTTTCTCACAGCTCTAAAATCAAAGGTAAAGTTCCATTAGCTGCTAATGAGGCATCAGCAGTAAGACTTCCTCAGCAGCTGCACAGACATTTTAGATACCACAAAGTGCAACAGTATAGTATAGCAACATTTCTACCCTATCTTTAAATACAGTGATCCCTTATTTTTCATGGTTAATGGGGACAGGCAACCCACTGCGATAATCAAAATCCAAGAACTGGAACCAGAGCCCCCGAGCCTAAATAATGTGTTTAAAATATGTTTAAAAACTGCAAAAAAGTGGCAAAACAAGACAAAGGCTCAACTGTGGTCTTTCTGTTACCTTCACAGCCTCTGGTCTCTGAACCGTAGTCAAGAAACCACTGGTATTCTGCTATTTTTGGCTCTTAATTACCGGGTAACACGCTAACAACAACAACAAAACAAAAAGTCCGATTTTCTCTGCATGGAACGAGCACTTTATTCTGATACTGCAGGAACTTGTAACATCACACAGGTTGTATTGTTGGGCTCCCATCGGTTAACAGAGAATGTAAATATATACACACTGGGCTGCTGTTTATGCTCACTCCACTTTTCATCTAACCATGTTTTCTTCTGCTGTCCCACGACACACACACTACATTACCCATAAGGCCACATCATTACCCATAAGGCCACCTTCTTAAAGGGGCCAAGCTGGCTCACAACATTTCTTCGGTGTGAGAGAACGTGCACAACATCCTGTGATGTTTCCGCGGTTTTTAATTATTTTTTTATTATATTATATGTTTCTGAAAAATCCGCAAATAACTAAAACCGCTGAACTTAAAGCGCGAATTGGCAAGGGATCACTGTATTATGTTTTCTTTTTCTATGCGGGCAATACTAAGTTCCTCTTGATCTTTATCAGGGTTGTTGAGAAATTGAAACCTATCCCAGCTACCACTGGGTGAGAGGCTAGACTTTTTTTTAAACTCATAATGTTACAGTCATGCAATAGTTTGTACTCCCTCTTTCATGGGTCTTAGTATTAGGCAAACACAGCCTTACACGAACAACAAAATATAACCTTTTTCACTGTGTGTGTGTGTACATATATATGTATTTTAAAAATACATCTTCAATTAATCTCATTCCGCTGGAAAGCCTCTTCATTTCACTTTAAGATTATGCCACATCTGTAATTAACATGCAGTGATTAATTGATTGATTGATAGGTGGGCAGCTCAGCAGTGACCCGAGTATGTAGGTTGTGCCCATGCAAGATTGTTTCACGATAAGTCCAAATTCCACCTAAGGCACTTGGATCGTAGGGTCCACATGTTGAGAAGACACTGAGAACTCTTTGGTGATTGCGGCATTAGAGTAGCATCTTTAAGTGGAGGCAGTGGGGACGGCATCACTCCTCACTGGAAAAATGAGACTTGTCATCACTGGAGCCAATCATAATGCAATGAGATATCAAGATGAATTTTTGTAACCAGTGGCAATCCCATTTCTCACGACTGTATGAATAACTTTTATGTGTAAGAAAAACTGTCAAAAAATTAAACAACGTCAGGCCACTGGATAGCTTAGTGGTTGGAGCAGATGGCCCATGCACACAGGCTCCAGTCCCCCTGCAGCCAGCTGCAGGTTCAACTTCCAGCCTGTGACTCTCTACTGTATGTCCTCTGCACTCTTAATAAAGGCTACTGGAGCCACAAAAATGTAAGAAAAATAAATGATTTTTTTTCTTAATGTCTGTTTGATGTGTTCTCATTCACTCCTTAACTATTCCAGCATTCAATTTCTTGATCCGAATGTTGTCCACAGTAGTGTAACAGGCTTTCAGTGTGGATTATAAGCAGCAGACAGAAAAGTCAAACTTGTCTCCTTCATGTCTAGCTGTTCACTAGGACAGGTAGAGTGTGTGAGTTTATCTTGTATGTCAGCCAATGACAGGTGAGACAGATTTCAACTCCCCCACAGCCCTGAAGAAGAGTTACTCGTCATTCATACCTTTTCTCTGTCTCATATTTTCTTTCTGGTTTGGTCTTAATCTTTATTTATTCCCTCCCAGCCAACCAACACATTAGCATCAAAAGCAACTGAACTAAAAGAACAAACCTACAGAGATCCCCATGCTGCAGAGAAAATTTCCATGACAACCCAGCAAAGTGAAACGGAGAGCTGAACATACCAATATGGCTACAAGCAGCTGAATTTGTTTGAACACACATAAATAAACACTCAGATATTTACCTCCATAGAACTGCACCAGGGGCCTATCACTTACTGAATACTTACAGTAGAGTCATTTGTGCTCATACTAATGTAGCTTTCATGTATTTTGTTTTCTTCCATTTCTGCACTTCAGACAGAACTGAAGGAGTGAATTTCAGGACCTCTCTTCCTCTCATTTTCCCCCTTTTATTGTAGATGATAAACGTATTGTTGGTATCACAAAAAACTCCAGGTAAGGAACTGTGTGAAAGCAACACAGCACACATGTGCAAACACATTGGATTTCCTAAATTCATAAAGCTGTTCATATGAAACAAGCTGTGTGGAATTTGCATTTTCACAACATTTCAACTCCTATCTCTCCTATCTCCGACTATGAATGAATGTACATATTCAGCTAATCAATTTGATGAAGAAATACACAAAATGTAAACATGAAATGAAGACAGGAGCAAAGAACAAGTAAATTTGCACTGGGAGCAGTGGTGAACAGGACATTACATTTCTTGAAACATAAATAAATATAACTACCCACTGAGGGATATCTAAGCCATCTCCTTAAGTTACGTGATTATTACTTTCATTAACTTTGTTTTTCTCTTTTCTTATAAGAAATATAGCTAGACTAATCTCTATGTTTCTTGTTGTCTCATATCTGTCCTCCCACCCCCAAAACCAGTCAAGGCAGATGGCTGATATTCATGAGCCTGACTCTGCAGGAACTTTCCTGTTAACAGGACGTTTCATCTTCCTGCTGTCACCTCATGTATGTTCAGGATGGAGGACTGAATTTAAGTAAAGATTCATTGTAATCGTATGTTTTCCTTATCTATTTTTTTTTTTTTTTTTTTTGCTTGTTTGTTTTATGACTTGGCATTATATGAAAATCAACTGGACTGCAATGGATTTGGTTGGATAAATGGATAATAACACTTTGGATTTATTTTAGAATGACATGTTAGAACATGTTTGCTCTTTGTGTAAAGTTCCTTGAGATGACTGTAATTTTAAATTGGATTCATACGAATGAGCTGAATTGAAATTGAAAATTGTGATGGACTGGTGACCTGTCCAGGGTGTCCTCCTGCCTTTCGCCCAAAGAGAGCTGGGATAGACTCCAGCAGGTTCCTACATAGGATGAAGCGGGCATAGATAATGGATGGATGAATGAAAGAGTCTCCTCACTTGTGTACACTAGGAGAGGAAGAAAAGAAAAATGGCCAGGCCACAAACGCATAAGCCAGGTCTTCTATATACACCAAGGACCCACCCTTATAAACACTTGTGTATGTGCTAAAGCTACATCTAAACTATGTAATGAAAAAGAAACAAACATCCTTTTCTTTGCAGTTATAAATAATCCTGTTTCTGTGAGTGTGTCTTGTTTTGCATTCATTCATTATCATCTTATCAAGCTTAATTCAGTGACCTACTGTTACAGTAATTTGCTTTGAAAGTCATGTGTGTGATGCTTCCCTTTCACATACTTGCTCTAATTGCACACTTCTCTACACACATGGGTTCACGTATAACACATTGGATTGTTTGAATTACATGTTATTCTGCTTCTGCTGTTTAAAAACTGTGATGGAGTGGGATTACTACTAGTGATTTAAATGCTTCCATTGCATACCTGTCAAGTATCCCGTTTTGGCCTGGAAAGTCCCGTATTCTACTTTTCTCTCCCGCCATCCTCCCGTATTAGTAATTTTCCCGTAAATCTCCCGTATTTTAACCTGCGTTATTAAAAAATAGTAATAATGCTGCATTGGACGGAGTAAAAAGAAAAAAAAAAAAATTATTCCCAATCTGAGATCTGTCACTTGCCTCACGATAACTCCCACAGCAGTAGCTACTACAGGTGCGGTAGGTGGTAGATGTCGCGAGGTTAGTGTGTGACATCCGATGAGTGACAGCGCGCGAAGAAAAAAAGAAAATAGGTTTGCGCTCTTTACTCATGTAAAATAAACTACTCTGGACCAGTCCACAAATACACTCCTTCCAAAACAGTCATAAAGAATTCAAAGTCTGCAACAAATGAGTACAACAAGTCATTAAAAGAGTAAAGAAAAAGTTCAGGAAGTAGTGTAGCTGTGATTTTAGCTTTTTTGTACACCAAAAATGTAAGAGATACTGGGGCTTGGTTGGGATGCTGGGACTGCTCGCAGCGGGTCCCAGAATATTTCCCTTATTTTCAATTTCCAAAACTTGACAGGTATGCAATTGACAAGCAGTATTTCCAATGTTGCAGTACTGTGGGGATAAAATCAGTCATTTATGATTGTCTGATCACCTACAGACAACAGAAATCAGATGCTCCGATGGCATTTTAATACTGATCCACTCTGTACTATGTTTTGAAAAATCGATTTCTCCTGTAATCATCATCAGTCTAAATTCACAACACCCAGAGTAGCGCCCTGAATTAACCTTTGGTCTGAAGTGGCTCCAGGAAGCTGACACACCACCTCCATACAGTTAATTTTTACTTCTTTGAAAGCCTTTCAACTGGGTTTATGAGTGTTTTTTTTCCACAATTTATTTTATATTTGAGAAGTGTGTGCATGTGTGTTCGCACTAAAACTTCTCTGAGGGTGCTTTCATTGCGGCTCTTTACACAACAGCTGGTCCATGCTGGAGGATAGAGTTTGGACCTGAAAGAGAAAGATAAGGCTGTGTGTGTAAGTATATGAGTGCGTGTCGGGAAGGTGAATTGCTCTCAAAGACAACATTCAGATGTTGAACCAGTTCACAGTTCTTTATGTTTTGTGTGTTGAGAGGAAGCAAGGAAGCGAGATAAGAGGCGCCACCAACAGCTTCCTTTTGCTCCCACACACTGCGGTGCTTGTTTATGAAACAGGGTCGCTTTTCTGTGCGCGTGGTGTCAGATTTGTGTGCGTCAAAGAAACAGAGTGCAAACTGATGGACACGAGAACTGTAGAAGTCACTTCAATACGTCAGTGTGACAGAAGGGAGGAAGAAGAGGAGCAGGGAAAGACAGCAAGAGCAGCATATAAAAATAAAGAAGTCCAAAGGTCAAGTGTTTGAAAGAAGAAGGAAGTAGGAGTGAGCAGCAATCCCCGATAACTCTTTTCATTTACCAGCTTCTCTAAGGAACTGTTTGTTTTCTCTCGTGTGGCTTGTCATCCACTGGAACAGCCTCTGCTCGTCCAACAACTGACCCAACATTTCTATTTGACACAGAATCCTGCTCCCATCACTTCAGACGGCATTACATGCATTTTTAGAGATTAACCCCAAACCTCACAACAAATTTACTTAAAATGACCCTAAACCACTAATGACCCTAAACCCTATACCACTCACCCACTATGGTCTGTTTTCAAGCTCATTTAGTGACAGACTACGCTCACTGACCTGCTCCACAAGCAGACTTAAAAAAACATTTGTTCCTCGAGAAATCGGACAGCACAACTCCACAGGAGGGAGGAGATGGGGGGGGGGGGGGGGGGGGGGGAATGGAGATGCTTGGAACTCCTTTGTCTCCCCCTGGGATATTTTATTTTGTTTTATTTTAATCATTTTATCTGTCCCAAGGGTTATGCTTATAACAGGTTTTATACCTAGGTGTTAATGATGTGTGCTATATGTATGAGCTGCTGACCATCATTGAATTTCCCTCGGGATTAATAAAGTGTCTCTCTGTCTGTCTATCTACCTAATCTTAAACAAAGTGTCCATCTTGCAGCTTAATTCATAAAACAAATATGTGCTCTTTGTTCTTTTACAAAAGTGGAGTGCAGCAATGTGATTGTATATTTTTCTTGCCACTGTTTGGCTTAAAGGTTTTTCTTGCTAGAGGGGTCAGACTGCCTAGAGTGCCTAGAGACAAATTGTACTGTAATAGAGTTGAATTGAAAAAAAAAAAATTCCACGTATCTATCTATCTATCTATCTATCTATCTATCTATCTATCTATCATATAGGGCATTGCTCATTACTCTGTTCAAAAGTAATCTTATTACTTTATTCATGTAAAAAAAATAATATCTTATATGACTTCTTGCTCCTTCATATAAAATGAGTAATTTCATGATAAATCATTTGTTGTCAAAATTCAGACGTGCATGTATGCCTGTGAAAACACTATAACCTGGGAAATTCAGATATTTTGTGACAGTGATTATAGCAAGAACAGCTTTTTATAATTGCTGTTTTTATTTGGAGACGTGAACCTGTAAAGGTCACCATCAGTCTCTAAACGTTTGATAAACCATGTTAGTGGTGAGGTGGAATCATCACAATCCTTATTATAGATGTTTAAGGCATTTTTAGTATCTGTGGCCATGGATTTGTTTAAAAGTCCATAAAAAGATTGGATCTCTTTCATCTCTTTTGCACTGCACAAACTTAACCAGTTAATCCAATGAACCCAAAAAACCTTTTACTGTTAGGGGTCCAAAAATTAAACAAATAGTAGTTGTTCACAGATCCCGCTTTAATGTTTTATTATTTGTTCTGGCAGAGAGAGATGCTGGCTGAACTTTACAACTGCAGCTCCGAGTTTAACTTCTGGAAAAACCATTTTTCCTTTTTTTTTTTTAATGATTTCTTTCAAAAGTGTGTTTACACTGGTTGGCAGAAAACCAAACAGATAAGCTGCGGGGTCAATAAAAGAACACTTTCACGTCAACTACTATTTTACTTTCCAGCATACAGACACACTCCTAAGAGTGCATTTAGAGAGCTATTTTCACCAGTCCTAGAGCAATTTAAACACTGTAAACAGGGAGAGTGCTGCTTCAGAGGCTTTTGTCAGAACTGTTCAGATGACTTCTATTGACTTCCACTTATCTGTGTTGAAGAAAGGACTTCACTGTGAAGAGAAAAGTGATCTTACATTACACCGTTGGGGCCAACTGAAAACAAAAAAAAAAAAGTTAGTCAAATTAATCATGCATTTCAATATATATATTTTTTTTTCAGTTGTGATAGAGCTTAAACACATAGGTGCAGAGTGTTAATAACATCTTCATGAAAGAACTAGGAATAAAAAACCAACAGAAATGAAATTGTTTGCTTGACCAGTGTGTTGAGGTCAAAATGGCAAAGTCATTTAAATTCTGAATTACTCAGTCAAAGTAAATGAATGCTTCCTCTGAACTGGATCTTGGCATGGAGTCGAAAAAGATGAGAAAGATGAACTAGAGTAGCTGGTGAGGGATAGCTCATTACAGTGTTTGTGTGTGTGCGTGTGTGCGTGTGTGTTTAGGACTTTAATTTGTGTGCAGTTGCCATGATACAAACGGCCCAGCTGGAGAGCAAACGCTGTGCTAAACCTTTGTTGCCCTTCCTCATTTAATAAGCACATACAACATAACCTTAAACACCCAACAATCAATCAGTAACCTACACAAGCAAACCAAACACACGAGCCCTTCTGCTCTCACTGGTGGTAACATCCAGGTTATGGCAGCAAGCTTCCTCTCCACCTACATGCTGCCTCTGAGCCTCTGAGCAGTGCTTCGAAACTCTAAGAAAAGCAAATTACAAACCACGTAGGAGGAAATGTACAGTTTATGTGGCCATTTTTTTCCGTCTATCACTACTGATCTTCTATTGCTTAATATATCCTTTGTCTCCAAAGTTTATAGAATTTAAGAAATTCAAAATTTAATGACTTTTAAAGAATTTAAGGAATTTAAGGAAACATAAAACATTTTTTCTGTGGATGAGAACCTGTATTTGGGTGTCCAAATTGAAACCAAATATCAAAGTCCTACATAACAGAACATGCACTTCCTGGCTCCTGACGCATCCTTCCCTGCTAACAGAAGATGCTGCATAAACAATGTAAACAGCAGCTTTTATTGTAGTCTAATGTGGACAGAGAGCACAGACTTGAAAGGCTGGTGGAGGCGCAGATTGATTTCATTTTAAAAAAGCATTTTAAAAATGAAACTGCACCATTGTTGACATGTCCTCTTCTAGTATTTTCAGTGTTCCTATCTGGGGAGTGGTGTTTTTCCAACTACCCACTGATCTCTAAATGATTGGTTAAGGGATATTTAAACCATTTGCTGGTTGAAAAAAAAAAGACAGAGGGAGATAGATAGAATTTAATAACTTGTATATAGCCATACTGCAAACAAGGGAAAATGTACTGATACGAGCATAAAATTGTCAGTAAAGTATGAGTTTAGTTTTCTGTGTGAGATCTCAGTCTAGCTATGGTTTGCTCTCACATGCATTAAGAAAGTACTTCACGTGTTATCTGTGCCAATATTCATTGATGCAGAGACTCCACCTGAAAAGAGGCTCATTACAGGGAAGACAGAGCGGCTGGAGTCACAGCTCATATCAGAGGTGTAAAGAATAAATGAAAAAGTTTTTGTAATACATTAGAGAAATTAATGTTAATTAGAGATGGCTAAATTGAGTCTTTGAAAGGACTCTGATCATTTTGTTCCAATTTCTGTGAAAAACTCCAACTGAGAGGTTCATGGGCAGCAGAAATAGTTCCTGTGCTACACAGACGTAGGAGAAACATTGCACAAATCGAGTGCAAGGGAGAAATTATATTTATTTTTTTGATTAAGTGTAATTATCTCTTGAAGGGAGGCATGTTTTCCTTACTGTTAGTTTATATAAGCTAAATTGAACAAGTCATCACTTAGACATCCGAATCACTAATAAACCTTTTTAGTAATTGTGAAAGTGTGAAAAGCTACATGTCTAAATCTTATGTGCAGCAGGAAGTAAAATGAAAAAAAAATTTCAATATTAACTGAAATATTAGATATTAACAAACAACACCTTTGCTGCTTTTAGAGCACAATCATTGCAGCTGCATCCCCTAATGATTACAAGCCGTTATTGGTGGTTATGGTTAGTAGCTGCTGCAGTAACTACGTAGTTATGGCAGAATGCAGTTTTAATAAAAAAAAATAGCTGGAAAGCCCAAAGTTTGAATTATGAGGTTCAAAGGAATGAGTTTGAGGCTCACTGAGGTTGGTGCAACAAGTTCTTCACATGCCCCACATGAAATATGAGAAATCCTGGTATATCACAGTTCTGTTCATCCCCCACTCCAGCCTCACCTCCACTGAGCGCTGCTCCATCATCTGTGTCAATAACCATAGCAACAGGTCTCCAAACAACGTTTCGCTCCACAGCTACCCTCAAAACAGAGGTGCTGTTGTGGACAAACTGTCCCTACGTGATGTCATTATGTGTGTGTTGTTGTTGTTGTTGTTTTGGGAAATTTGTGCTACTGTGACGTTTGTCTCAAATTTACTTGAGTGGCATAAAAGAAAAGGCTTAAATGCTGTAGACCTTAACATACACAAACCCCGCTTTGGCCTCTCATCCTGTTTATCTCCTGTGACTACTCCGTATGACTGCTATGTCAAACAATAACAATGATAAAACGACTTCACAGAGCTACAATACTGAGAAACTGAAGACATAGATGATAAATGAGCAAACGGGAGAGTGAGCAAGCAGGAGCTCAAACAAGCGCAAATGTAAACAGTGACATAAAAGTGACTCAAGCTCCATCCTATAGTAGGGCCCCGATGAGCTAAAAAACAGTCAAGGTTCCCGGTTTTGTTTTTTTAATTTTTTTTTTAAAAAATTCTGTTAAGAAGTTAATAAATATTTTCAGTGGAGAAAAATATAGTTTGACGTCTGCAGAAGTGGACGCATCAGTTACTTGCTCTAATTAAAACACATAAACATGAATTTGCATGTGCTTAGAAGTAAACTATCAGATTTGAAATTTTTTTTTTTTTTTTTTTTTACAATTCAGGCATGAAAGAGCCAGAATAAATAAAACTGTGAACATAACACATGCAGATTTGCATGCTTTAGCTACACTTTATGAGCTGAGAGAAATAAAATAATAGATGGAGACAGACCCTCCACAGGTGATCAGGACTGTCTGGGGAGCAGCTCGGGGGTCAGCAGAGAGCAGCAGTGCATGACCTGTCTGGACAAACGTGCACACACGCATCAGACCTTGCAGGGACGTGGCAGTGCAGTCAACTAGGACCTCATTATCACCTGGCTTTGAATTGCTCCACTGACCATCCAGGACCAACACACACCTGATGCAGGCACTCCTATCTGTAGAGCTTTTCTCTGGCAGAATCTGAACCACAGCCCTGGCGCCCACAGGGGGTTTGTGCGTGTGGGCTTGACTGCCTTTGCGAGAAAGCCTGTGTGTAGCTTTGTGTGAATTGTGGCTCACAGCATTTGTATGTGTGTGACAAAGACCATCAAACCAGCCCCTGATATTGAGACTCTGAGTGTCTCACGCCTCACGGACCAGCTGAAGGAGAGAGCAAATGACAGGATTTAGTATGTGTGACGATTTTTACATGCATTTAAGAGAGCATATGGGTCTGTTTGCGTGCGTTTGTGCATGTATGTCGGCCATATTTCTACGTAAGTCTGTGAGATCACACTGGTCAAAGCATTGAACTGTATAGAGTATGAGCGAGCAATCAAGCATTCACTGCTGACAGAGAAGGTTCAATGTAACGTCAGATCAGCAGCAAGTAAGTCTGGTAGGTACAATAAACAGTCTGGAGGTACACAGCACGGATGAAAGATAGAGAAGAAGGATGCTACTGCCAAATAACAAATCACTTTGCTTGTGGGTTTTTTCTGCTTGTAAATATCAACAAGTGCTGTGAGATAGTCATGGAATTTTAGGTTATGTTTCCTGTGTTCTATATTTGTGTTTATCATTGCAAAGGGATTTAAAAAATCATTGTTATAAGAAAAAAATTAATTGTTTTAGGGTGATATTATGAGTTGTGTGCTTTGTGCACTTTCTGACCAGAATGCATGCTTATTGATAAAGATATGTGTTGAGATTTGTGTGTAGGCTTTATTACAGATAAGGGTGTTTTGTCGAAAGATCCATTCAGTTAGTAGTGTAATTATATACTGTAATATGCTCTGCAATGGATGGGTGAATCTCTCCAGGGTGTTCCCCCGCTTTCACCCATAGAAAACTGGGATAGGCTCCAGCAGAGCCCCCATGACAGTAAATAGGACTGAAACAGATATGGGAAATGATGGTTGGATGGGTTTTCTGTTATAGAAGAACAGAAATGTTGCAAATCAAGAGTGACTAAGAAAAAGTCCAAATGAAAAAGCAGGAGATGGAAAGAGAGAAATAAAGGAGGAGAGTGAAGGGTTCTTTGATGAATGAGTTTGGGATAAGAGCAAAGTGTTGGAGAGGCCAGTTAAAACAAGCTAGACTGAAGTATTTATTTTCACTCTGCTTCTCAATTAAGTCAAATGCACCAGTTTAATGATGCTGACATTTCCAACAGCGTAATAAGATATGGAGGCTGAGGGTCCTTCTGCAGACTGTACGGTGTGGTAACTGTGTGTCTGTGTGTGTGTGTGCACGTGGATGCACAACTACATGAGTCTGAACATGAAAACAGACCCATCATACACAGAACTTTATGACTTTAAACATGCATAAAACCGCATCTCGACTTTAAAAGTCCGTTTGTGCGTTCATACACGTGTGCTCACATTTTGCCATGCAACATCAATGCTCCATCCCTCACCTTCACAACTCGTCTGCAGCAGCGTTTATCCAAACAGAACAATCTGGAAAGCTTCAGCGGCCTGGCCAAGGAAGGTTAACAGGCTGCGTTGTAACTTTACACCTACAGGCTTGTGTGGGTGTGTGCAAGTGTGAGCGAGGGAGTTAGTGGAGAAGTGTTAAAGGCAGGAAAGGAGGGAAAAGGGGTGAGAAAGATAGGAAGGTGGAGTGTGCCTGCTGGTATTTTGATGGAGACATAGGGATGGAAAGTAAAGGTTTGGTTTCCCCCGTGTGTGTGTGCATTTGAGTGTTTGAGTGTTTGAGTCTGTGCTGGGAGGAATGGAACGCTGTTGGGAAACTCCCTCTGTGGAATCGTTTTAAGCAGCAAATAAACTCTACTGGCTGAAAGTGGCTGAAAGAATGAAACTCTAGCCACGCCAGGTGAAAAGCATTTCTCATGCTTTGTGTTTAGATATGAGTGAACAGGCAGATTCGTCTGTGAGGATGTGTGTCCTTGTGCCTCTGTGACATATTAACACATGCAGACATGTTCTGCTTATGTGTTTTCGAGAGGAAAATGTCTGTCTGGATAAAAGCAGGATCCTCGGGGGATCTCTGTGAACACATACACTGTATGATTCATGTTTGAACACAGCGTAGAACTGTTGAAAGGATCATTTAATGTACATCACCACACCTTCAGCTAGATTTAAGAGGATATAAAGAAACCTCCATGATTGGACAAATGGAATTCTTCCTGTCATCCATGCACGGGCAGAGCACAGATGGAGACTAAATTAATGCAGAGACTGAAAATGAGTGTTAATGTCCTGCAGTCACTACATGTACAGGACACTGGAAAAGACTGAATTCTTGCATTAGTCCAGCTGTAATGGCGGTTTTTCAAATACATGTAAACAACTTAGTTTGACTTAGATCAAACTAAACTTTCTCATAGTTGGACAAAGATGTCCAGATTATACAGCTGGAAATCAGACTCATTATTGCATGTAAACGTTCAAAAGGACTAAACTTGATAATGCGCTTTGCACATGTTCAGCAGAAGAAGCCTATGCAGAGAAGGAAAAAAAAGACAAAAACTAAAGTGCAGGATTTATTAAATACATGGTTCTTTGGTTTTGGTGTGTGGTGTCATAGGTCAGCCAGAAATGTTTCAAGTTTTAGAGTATGAAATTTGTTTTTGAAAGTTTTAAATAATAATATGAAAGGTATTTTCTTTTCTTTTAGAACCTCTACAAACAACTTTTTAGATTTTAGTTTTTCATTTTTTCATTTTAGATAGCATAAACTACTACTCTAAAGACACACACACCCACACACCACACACACACACGGCAGCAGTTCTGAGTGACTGGTTGCAGGCCAGCAGCCTCTACAGCAGAAGTGAATATGAACACAAATACAGATGTCATCTCACGGCTTGAGTGTGGTGGACCAGTATACACAATTAATGTATTAAGTTCGTACACCTTTTTGGATTTGACCTTGATTTAGTATTTTGGTGTTTATATTTTAAAATTAAACTCCTTCTTGCCTGCCTAATATAGAGAATACCTAAAAGATGCTTTGGGCAGCCGACAGTCGTAAAGAATCAAATGTCTTTTTCAGTCCTGTTCATGTCATTAGAGCAACAGTCAGTCAGTCCCACTTAAAATCCACACATGACTGGACTCTAATTTACAGAAAACAACTAGGTAAGAACTGACAAGCATCCTTTATTGAGGGACCTGGGTTCATTTCTGCAGTCCTTTGATTTCTAAGTTTCAAACCAAATAGATGGGAGACTGCTGCCAAAAATTAAGGGACTCCAAAGTCTGCCGCCATGTGGGCAAATATCTGAAAAGGGTTGGTGCTGTAAAGTTGGCTCTGAAATATCAGTAGAAAACTACATCCACCAAAGTTTAAAAATAAAAGAGTCTCCCTTTTTCAAGATTTCAAAACTTTTTATGCAAACAACAATACAACAATTTTCAGATCGGCACTTCAAAGGTTTCAAACTTAAATTTGAAACGATTGAAAAAGCGTGAAATGCAGGAGTCCAGTGTTGTTGAAAACTGAAAATGTGGGTGAAAATGGAAAGTGAGCAAAGAATAAAGAATGACATTCAAATTAAAAAAAAAAGTTTGCAGAGACAAACAAAAAATCTGCCTTTCAAAATACTGATGTAAATTTAAAAAATTATTTTCAGACTTCAAAAAGTTTTTGGGGGTTTCTTTTTCTTTTCAGGTTTAACTGTTATGGCCTGGGTCGGCCATGGCAGCCCTGTGTGTGTCTGTGTCTGTCAAGTTGGCGTCTTTCCCTGTCTTTAGTGTTTCCTGTTTTACTTGAAAGGTCTGTCTTGTCTCTATTGTTTTCAGTTTTGCTCCTTCCCTCGTTACCACTGATTCCCTGCACCTGCCTCTCGTTTGTTCCTCTGTGTATTTAAGTCCTGTCATTTTCCCCTGTTCTCTGTGGGTCATTGTTGTCGTGAGTATGCGTTTGCAGTTGTATGTTTTCCCTCCCGTTTTTGGATTTTTATTAGTTATGTTTTCCAGTTTGGCTTTTTGTGTTTTTTGATTGTTGCCTTTTGTGTTTTTGGATTATTCTGGACTTTTTGTGTTTGTAAATAAACCTTGCCCTTTTTTGAGATCTCCTGCACCTTGGTCCTTTCAGTAGCTGCAAACCGTGACATTAACTCCTCTAAACATTGTCAATCAATGTTTCAAACCTTCTTTGTCAGTTTAAAAGTACAGTTTGGATATAATGACATGCAACAGTAGTTAGAGGGTGCTGATTTAAATGTAATTACCTTTTCCTATTAAGATTCTTATCATAAATATCCATTATTAGGCTTTTAGCAGACCCATTTACTAAAAGAAAAAAAATACCACTGTGAAGCAGCGTTCAATAGTGAATCAAAGGAGAATTTTTTTGTTTGAAATCTTCACTCAAAATGTGTTTTTCCCTTCAAGCATCTGTATTTTCAAGATTCAAGATCACTTTATTGTCATTGAGCCAGCGTCCCAGCACAACAAAATCATTTTAATTATTTTTTTCCATTATAATATCACCCCTTGTACTGTTTATCCCAGACACCCTTAAGGTTTCTACAAAGTGACATTGTTTACATTTGCTGGGCAAATTAAAGGAGTTATTGGGTCTTGTTGAGTTATTGAATCCTCATGACTGTTGAGGAGCATGTGTAAGAGAAAAGACATTTAATTTCAACTGCAGAACTTTTGTTAGCAGCCTGTCAGAAGTGTTTATGTCCCCCTGTCGTCCCTTACTTTCTGGAGTCTGTCTTTGTGATACATGCATGTAAATGCATTTAACATGAGAGCATGTGAGAAGTGTCACAATTATTAATGTATACCCACAAACTTACACACCCGTTCTGGTGTGTCCTACAGAAGACAGATGACTCTCCTGTCAGACCACAAACCACAAACATACAGTAGACATTTTGTAGACACCTTCTGTGGTAGAAGTAATCCATCATAAATGCAATTATAGCGTATACATACAGAGCCGGGAAAAAGTATTTGCCCTCTTACCTGATGACTTATGGTTTTTGCATGTTTGTCACACTTAAATGTTTTAGATCAAACAGACCTAAATAAACACAAAATGCAGTTGTTAAATGGTGATTTTGTTTTTTAAGGGAAAAATATATATGTCCAAACCTACATGGCCCTGTGTGAAAAAGTACCTGTAATTGCTCTGCAAACAAACTAACTGGTTGTGTCACCGTTAGTAGCAACAACAACGGCAATCAAGTGTTTGTGATAACTGGCGATACGTCTTTCATTTCACTGTGGAGGAATTTTGGCCCATTCTTCTTTGCAGAATTGTTTCAATTCAGCCACATTGGAGAGTTTCTGAGCATAAACCACCTTTTAAGGTCATGCCACAGCATCTGAGTTGGATTCAAGTCTGGATTTAGGGTGAATTCCAATTCCTCCCTTAACCCTCAATCTCAACCTTCAATCTCAAAAATGCGCGCTCCCGTGAAGCGCAAGTGCTGTCCCGATTATAAGAACGTCAAGTTGAGGGACAAGTTTGAGGGCTGTATCGCCCTCAATATTGAGATTCTCCGAACACCACCTCGGAAGTAAGGGCTACCCATAAGGCATTGCGTATTTTCGCTGAGACGTCTTTCAAAAGGATGGTGCCGAAAAAAAGCCAGCTACAAATGTAAGTATTTTCGTAGTTAATAAAGATATAAATTTTACGGAACTATTTTACTGTCTTCGTTATATATATTTATATTATGTTATTCTTCTTCTACATCTTCTTCGTCGTCGTCATTTTCTTGACAGACTGGACGTAGCTTTGGCGTAAGGCCGCCCCCCACAGCCTGAAGACATAACTGCACTCAAGGGGTGTCCCATTTCTAAGTCACGAGATAGCCCTGACACACTTTGGAGGGCCAAGATTGAGGGCCAAAGACTGAGGGTTAAGGGCGAGGGTTGAGCTTGAGGGTTAAAGGAGGAATTGGAATTGGCCCTTTGACTAGGCCACATCAGAACCTTTATTTGTTTTTTTGTTTTTTTTTTAAGCCATTCAGAAGTCGACTTGCTGGTGTGTTTTGGATCATTGTACTGCTGGAGAACTCAAATGTGCTTCAACTTGAGGTTACGTCCAGCCACATCCAGCCACTTGATGGCTGGATGTTCTCCTTCAGGATATTTTGTTAGAGGGCAAAATTCATCGTTCCATCAATCAAAGCAAGTCATTCAGGTCCTGAAGCAGGAAAGCAGCCCCAGACCATCACACTGCCGCCACCATATTTGACTGTTGGTGTGATGCTCTTTTTCTGTGACAGGCAGATGTGATGGGACAAGCACCTTCCAAAAAGGTCTTGCTTTTTGGGATCTTTTGGCCTTTGTCAGACAGGTTCTGTTTCAGGGATCTCTTGAAATTTGAAAGGTCTGGCAGTAATCAAACCTATGTGTGGTCCAGTGAAAACTGAACTCAGCTTTCCAAAAATGTGATTTACCACAATTACTTCATGATTTAACAAGGGAGCAATTACTTCTTCACATAGGGCCATGTAGGTTTGGATAGTTTTTTTTCCCTTAATCAATAAAATCACCACTTAAAAACTGAATTTTGTGTTTACTTTGGTTATCTTTGTCTAATATTTAAGTCTGTTTGTCTAAGACACAATTGTCCACAAATGCTTAAGCAAAAAATATATATTTTATGGGATTTATTGTATGTTCTTCTCAGTAACTAATTAACATTGACGTATTTAGTTTTTACTGTGAACTTCGTTGAAGCACATTTTGCAGCAAAATCAGTATCAGGTCTTCTGGTAAATGACCTTATCTATTTGAAAAGGTTTTCTTTCAGAAGTTGCACTCATTCTTTTATGCAGAAATTTTCAAATTTGCCCAGGTTTAATGGAGAGCATCAACACACAGCTATGCAAGGTCTCTCCAGAGATGTCCTGCTTTTGTATTCTGAAAGACACTCCTTCGGTGTCCTGGGTCTCATGCTTGGAGTGATAGTTGGAAATATAAACCTTGTCCCCAGCCTGGGAGAACCGGAATAGTAATTGGCTTTTCACTAAGGATTCCACTGTTTGTCTATTTATTATTTTTATTTTGATGTAATGAAACAAGACAAGAGACATAGCTTGTGAAACAAAACGAGCAGGAGAGACAAGACGAGTGAAGACAGAAGTGGAAGATTTTTTTAGTGTTGTGTGTGCAAATAAATATTTTTCAGTATGTTATGAGTCAATCTAAATAGACAAAACTGTTCTAGAAATAAACATCAATGACAGCAATACAACTTACTTCACAGATAGTGAAGAAAAAAGGAATACAGTGGTACCTCTACTTACAAACGTCTACATACGAAACGCCTCAACGGGAAAATATTGCCTCTTGTTACGAAAGAAATTTCAGGATACAAAAGGCAAAAATACAGTAGCGTGCTGCTACTCGCAGCTCCCAGAGTTTACTGATCGTAAACATACTTGTTGGCTTTGTATCTCAGTTTGAAAGTGGTGCGTGCGAGCTGCTCTGCCATTGGCTATCGCTTAGCATCCTCCTGGCATCCCATTGGCTAGGAGGGCCCCTCTGTATAAGGGGAACCCAGCAACCCAGGTAAACGAACAATTTATCTCCGCTAAGGTGGTTATGTTTTTGCCAGCTTTTGTCTGTCTGTCTGTCTGTGTTCAAGATAACTCAAAAAGCTATGGATGGATTTTAATGAAATTTTCAGGAGTTGTCGGAAATGTGAAAAGGAAGAATTGATTTAATTTTGGGTGTGATCCGGAAGAAATCCTGGATTCTGGATCACTTTCAAATTTTCGATAATTGTTGTGCTTAGTGGAGGTCTTGGTGGAGTGCTTTTCTAGTTCTAACATGTATTTCTTACAGGTTTTTATGTCATTTCATGTATTATTTATAATTTATAAAAAAAAAAATGTATGTTCGAATTTTGGGGGCTTGGAACAGATTAGGGCATTAAACTCATCTATACTTACAAAATTTTCAGGTTATGAAACTACTTCCAGAACCAATTAATTTCCTTAGTAGAGGTACCACTGTATTAGGCAGTTCAAAAAATAGCAGTGTGTAGTTCAGATAGTGAGGTCATTTATTTTGTGAAAAAAACAGGTGTCAAACAGGTGACTCTTAGCTCAGGATGATGGAAATAAATGTTGGACATGCTGGTTATAGTGTATTTCTCTAAAAATCTGAATAAAATGGGTCGTTCCAGACATTGTTCAGAAGAACAGTGGACTTTGATTGAAAAGTTGATTGGAGAGGGAAAATATATAAAGAAGTGCAGAAAGTGATGGACTGGTCAGCTAAAATAATTTCAAATGCTTTCAAATGGCAACCAAAACTGGAATGTGGAAGGAAACAGAAAACTACCATTCAAATGGATCAATACAGCAGTTTGATCAATGTAGTAAATTGAGCAGCCAAAATGGCAAAGACTCAGCCATTTTTCAGCTCCACGGTGATCAAAGCAAGTCTAAAATTACATGTGAGTATTGTAACAATAAGAAAAGGTCTATGAGTGGTCCCTGGATGAAAAAGGCTCTATATATGCACGTTGTTCTTGTTGTATGTGAAGACAAAGTATCAGCAAGTGGCCCCCGCAAAATCCCATTGTTGAAAAAAATGGCATGTGCTGAAGAAGGTATAATTTCCCAAAGAACACACTGACTGGCCTGAAGAGAAATGGAGCAATATTTGTCGACTGATGAAAGTAAGATTGTTCTTTTTGGGTCTAGGAGCCACAGACAGCTTGTCAGACAACTCCCAAGAGGAAATGCCCTTGAAATGGGTGTTTCAACAAGATAACAACCCCAAACACACCAGTCAGCCAGCAACATCTTGGTTCCAGACCAACAAAATTAATGTTATAGAGTGGCCAGCCCAATCCCTGGGCCTGGATCCAATAGAAATCTTGTGGGGTGACATCACAAATGCTGTTTCTGAGGAAAAACCAAGAAATGGAGAGAAATTGTAGAATGTAGTAAAGCTGAGCTAGAATACCTGTTCACAGGTGACAGAAGCTGGTCGACCATACAACACAGATGAAGTGAAGCAGTTCTCAGAAACAGTGGTTATACAAAGAAATATTAGTGATTCACAGGAAAGACCAATCTTTAAGCATTTCTCAGTTTATACAGTAAATGTTTGATTTTGGAAAGGAAAAATACAGATTTTCTCTTTAAACAGCCTTAAATTCCTTTAATCCTCACTTTTTGTAAACTAATAATACATTTTGAAAAAATGATTTGGAATAGAATGTACAGTGTTCCCAATGTATTTGCATTTTGAGCTTTAATCACTTTTTTTTAAACACACTGGTATTATTTTAAACACAACTGTACAATTATACAAACCATACATATTTGGTGGAAACTATTATGAAACCTAGATGATGATGATGATGATGACAATACTAGTCAATATATATATATACATGTTTGATTTGGGGCAGAGAAAAAAAATATTGTAAGTAGATGAATGAATGAATAAATGAATGAATCAAGGTCCATCCTAGGTCCCTCCCATAAAATGCACTTTCAGCAAAATAAAATGCAGACCAATTTTCGGTTAAATTTTGTTATACATGTTTTGATACATTTGAAAATAATGTTTAATGAATTTTTGTTTCATCATCTTTTCAGCTCTGTTATATGTCTTCCTTTAATTTGGTCCACCAGATTTTTATCTCATTATAATAATCACTTGAAATAATCGTCCATTCAATTAGCATAGAGCTTAGTGTCTTAATAAAGCCCAAATAAATGTGAAAACTGTGTTTGTCACATTAAGGTAAAATGTGTTCTTCGCCATGCAGTCATAACTGCGGTCTGGATGGCCGCCTCAGTGAATGACCACGGTAGCACTGGCAGAACTCGGCCACAAATCTGGAAGTTCTTGTTTAAGGTTGGGTTGTCCTCATTTCAGTTGTTTCAGTAGTGACGTCTTATTGATCAGACTGAACGTTAAGTAACTTTGCATTAGCAATATATTAGCATACATTAGCATTATAGATTAGCATGCGTGAAGCTAAAATAGCCACATTAGCTTGTGGTAACTGAGGTCGAGTGAATGTGTTCCAGCTGACTACTTGCCTTGTTTGCTCTGGGTCTCTGTAAAGCGCCTAGAGACAATTGTCATTGTAACAGACGCTATATAAATAAAATTGAATTGAATTGAATTGAATCTACCTAATTTTTGGTTAAGTGGGGTTGGAAAGAGTCAGCTCCTTTTAAGGTGGTGTTCCCTATAGATCACAAAAATGGGCTTCAAAATCACTCTTCAAAAACGTATGGGTGATGTCATTAAAGGTTTGTCCGGTTCTCTTGATAAAGTCTGCATTTAGCTCGGTGTTGTTCCTGCAGAAATGTAAGTATTAATGTGAGTCACTTATTAAAATGCACCTAATCAAGAGTGTTTAGGCTTGTGGTTCTGTATAAGTCCAGGAGCACCTCTGAAGAACTTACCAATCAATTTGGATCAGAGACTACTCTTTTTAGGGAGTCTAATTGTTTTGATATGAGTGCAGGTGAAAACAAACAGATGAAACAACCAGCACCAACGGGCAAAATGAACTTGAGCTCATTTTAGGCAACTAAAGCCAAAAGAAAAAAAAAAAAACACCCTTAGTCATTCAGTTTTATAAAATTATAGCGTTTAAGGCAGGGACAACTTTTGGTTGCATTAAATACCTACTGTGCTCTGTCACAGTTCTTATTTTAAAGCTACTGAAGAAATACTGAAAAAAACAGAAATACAACAAAAAAATTCAACATTCAAACATGTTTTTTGCAAATATGTTTTTAACACACAAACATGTTTCCATTCAAACCTTTAAATTGACTTTACTCTTGCTTTACTATAAAAAGAAGAGCAGTCAATATCTCACTTGCTTATCACCCTATTTGCATTTGAGTCTCAGCTCACAAAACAGGGTTGCTATGGATACTAATTTCTGGAAAATTAATTAGGTCCCCATTGACCATAAAAATTGTTTCACTGTATGATCAGAGACTTTAAATACTTGTTGCAAATCTAGTTCCTTTAAATCCCCTGTGACTGTAGTGTGTGAAATGTCTCTTCATGGAAATAATGCTCAGTAAGAGTATACGTGTGTGAGTGAGCTGCTCAGCATTGATGAACGTTATTGTCCCTCTCAGTTTCCAATGCTTAAGCTCAACAAATTAGTTCCATATCAGTTTCCAAGAGAAAAAATATACCAGACTTCACCCAGCGGTCTTACACCAAAACGTGGTTTGGCACAAACCAAGCGGCTTTGTTGCTGGTTTTACCAAGCTTCACCAGCACCCCCACACCCGTCCCTGAGTTTATACCAGAGATTACACTCAGAGCTTATGGCTGATCCACATTCACATTGTCAACAAATATAATATCCGAATTTCAAACAACACCCTGATCCTGTCATCATGGCTTGATTATTCTTCCTCTTCAGTTGTTTACCTCTTAATTGCTCATAATACTTTCACAGCAGCAGCAGTCCATCTCTGGTCTTTATCCACACAAATAAATTCACACGTATTATCAATATAATGAACATGCCACAATCATACAACACTAACATGACTATACTTGGAGAGTATTCATTTCTTCTGGCAAAGGTATTTCACCATTGCTCAAGTGATTTTCAAGTGATGTTTTTGTGCTATGGTGTATAAGTATTTTGTTGAACATGATGATGTAAATGGAAAATTTAGCACTTCACATGAAATCCTTTTTGCCCTGCGATGGACTGGCGACCTGTCCAGGTGTACCCCTGCCTTTCGCCCATAGACAGCTGGGATAGGCTCCAGCAGATCCCCGTGACCCTTCAAGGATAAAACGGGTATAGAAAATGGATGGATGGATGAAATCCTTTTTTTAAATAATTGAGCTCAACATATGCCTCTCAATATTTTATAAGTGGTCACAATGCCAATGTATGATCCTCTTTTTAAATGAGGCGACCGAAGTCTCTCCCTCTTTACATCACGGCTCAAAGAAATCTTAGAGTTTTGCACAGTTGTGTTTTGAATGTTTCAATAAGCAGTCACACAACTACACAATGGCAATAGTGCATCCAATTCTCTGGGTTACTGCATGCTAGTTATACACAACTACGACTTTTTCTAAGGGAATCTGAAAGTTTTAAAGCTAAGACCAATAACTTAGTTGCCAATTTTTTAATGCAAAAAAAAAAAAAAAAATAAAAAAAAATCCCAGAAAATTAATGGTAACAAATAATAGTTTACATTTTTACTCCACATGAATTGCACACTTCAAGTTCAAAAATCCTCACATGGCTCATTTAAGTGGAACAATAATAGTAAGCAGATGTTAAATGAGGCCACACTTTAAATAATGAGTTCAATGTATGGGAAAGTATTTGAAACAACATACTCTTATGGTAGTCTATTCATGCTATTTTATTTATACTCTAACAAAATGCTTTTTTTCTTCAGCTTTTGTCTAACATGGACACTTTTAATGAAACAGTCCTGGATTTAAGAGGGCAGAGAGGTGTCATAGTTGAGGTACAGTCATGACTAACCATCCAGAAGACCTAAGGGTGAATTCCAATTCCAATCCCTTAAACCCTCAATCTCAAAAATGCACGCTCTCGCAAATCGCAAGTGCTGTCCCGGTTCTCAAAACGTCAAGTTGAGGGACAAGTTTGAGGGCTGTATCGCCTTCAATATTGAGATTTTCCAGCACCACCCTTGGGAGTAAGGGCTACCCAGAAGGGATTGCGTATTTTCGCCAAGACATCTTTGAAAAGGATGGCGACAAAATCATTTAGCTACAAATGTAAGTATTTTCATAGTTAAAAAGAAATATAAATAAAAAATGAAAATAGAAATGCCTCTTATTCTTATTCTTACTCTTCTCCCGTCGTCGTTGTTGTCTTCTTGACAGACTGGACGTAGCTTTGGCGTAAGGCCCCCACACTCTGAAGACGTAACTGCACTCAAGGGATGTCCTATTGAGTGCAATGGGTGCATTGTGCATTGTCTCCAAGTCACAAGATAGATTACACTTACTTTTGAGGCCCAAGATTGAGGGCCAAAGACTGAGGGTTAAAGGAGGAATTGGAGTTCACCCTACGTTTGTCTCCTGAGCAGCCCAGTACTTACCACATTTATATTATCCTTAAAATACTCTGGAAAAAAAGAAAAAAAAACTTGTAGATATTAAGAAGACACTGTGACTATGAAGATTTAACTTTGCATTGATGTAGGATGGTGGGCGTGTCCTGGTAATACGACAACCCTTTAACACCAGAGTGACAATGATCTCAAGCTCTTTAAACAGTTATGTGGTCAGATTACCACAAGCCAATGGTCTTCTTGCTCAAAGACTGTGTTAACACCAGCACACATTTGATTTATCTCTAAAAACAGAGCAACCAGCTGCTGTGCACATAAAATGACATTATAACGTGACAAAAAAGTAAATGCCCGTGACACAATTCACGTGTTAATAACACCACCATCAGCATTGACTTGCAGTGGCTACAGTGACAGGAATACTGACAGCCGCCACAGAAATAAATTAGCTCGTAAAGCAGAGGAGCGAAAAGAAAATTTTACTCCTACTTCTCTGGTTTAACAGAAATAAGTATGGGTGCCATGGGCAGCTGCACAGAAATGTGTCTTTCCCACTGTGGACAGCGCAGGAAAAGCAAGAAGTCTCTAATCATATCTTTTATCACTAATGTGCATGTCACTTCAATTATATCCTTCTGTTGATATTAACTAGAAACTGCCTACCTGATCTCTGAGAGTGATAACTGTCAAGACAGCAGGCTGCCTGTCAGACAGATGTCACACAGTCAGAGGAGGAGGGAGGCAGGAGGTACAGTAGAGTAAAGAACCAATAACTTTATTTAAGGCTATATCTGTTCTAGTCAGTGATAAAACACAATTTTTTTTAAAAGCAGAACATATTTGTATCTTAGATCAGTGTCAAAAGAGATCTCCATCCACCTAACCCCACCATAATTACATATCCATCCATGCCCACAGAAAGTGCACATACAAGTAAAATCAGCTGAAACTCAGCAGGAAATATTTTTTAGAACAGATCATACAAGGTCTTTTCCTCCAGGACATACAGATATTTGCAGTTTTATTACATTCAGTTGTTGGCTACATACCAATTAGTTTATAGTAAAAAGACTATGAAAAAGACAAATTAAATATTAATTATCAAAATGAAACACTGGACAGTGGATAAATTGTGTGGCTCTATTAAGTGGCATAAAGGGCCAGCATTGAGCATTATCCATCCCAATTAAAGAGTTAATGCCAATAATTCTGACAAGTTAACCACAATTATGTTGGATTTTCATGTTGTTTTAACCGGTATACAGGTACATCCTGGCCAAGAGAGGCAGCAAACAGGATTAAAGACATACATGTAACAATTACATAAAAATATAAAATTATTCAGAAATTAGAAAACCCAGAAAACATTCATTTGTCACATGTGCTTGCATGACAAAGTCAAGAAAATAAAGCTCAAACACAAAGGCAAGAAGAAATGTACCATGTACTTAACTGTAGCTCATACAGAGAGTAAATCAGACCACAAAGACTACAAAAAGCTATTTCTCATGCCTGAAGCGCTTAAAATCCTTTTCAACTCCATCCTTCTTACTCTCTACACCATTTCCTAGAAAACATTTGAGGCATTTACTGTATCACATGCATCCCCAAGACTGCTTCCTGCTTATTAGCTACTGATGAAATTTACAGAAAGAATAGACGATTAGCCATGAGATATTTGGAATGAGACAGATGGAGAGAAGAAGAGGACATTTGCAGGGTCCTGACTAGGGGTGCAACAGTACAGGTGGCTCAAGGTACTGGCCGTACTGCAGTTTCTGTGTCACGGTTTCGGTACGGATTCGGTACAGTTTCCACCCGCTACCCTAAACCCGCAATTGCAAGATACTGAGTTTGCGGAAAGCGCAACTCGCATGTCGGCATGTAAAAGAGCACGTCCAAATGGAATAAATGTGCGTCCACCTGGTCACATGTGGTCATGCACAATTGACTCTACCTCTCGATTACCATCACCATATTACTTGCATACGTTTTTATTCTCTTGAGGTCAGAGGATGTCTGGTCAGCAGTTGTGGTGGATGTGGGAATAGTCACGGCCAGACACGTCAGTCTGTACAGCTGTGGTATGATCTCATCCAGATGTTTGCTGTGGAGGAAACCAAGGAGATCTTTGTCTCTGGTGTCAAGCTGGAAAAGGTTGGATGCGGGAATTTATTTCCGATATCTCTGAAACTGTTGGTGGTCAAGGAGGGACTGGAACATTAATTGTTCGTGATCTTTAAATGCGCATTTAATGGTTCGTTCTGCAGTATTTTAAAAAGCACATCAGCTGCACCAAGACGCACAACTGGTAACAACTGGATCTTATGATTGCGGGTCTATGAGCTGTAGCCAACCGGCCAAAGTGTGACAGACTGGTTACTGTGAGTGAGTGGAGGCGAGTGGACATTGACATGCAGTGGCGGGCCTGTTGCCTAAAAGGTACACATGCTAACGTGCAAGTCCAATGCAAAGTTATTGGAACATAAATGCCGCGGGACATAAAAGCGTATTGTCCCGTGCAGGTCGTACCGAACAGTTCGGTATTTTACCGAGTACCGTTGCATCCCTAGTCCTGACCTGATAAACCTCTTACTCAGTCCATCCAACTCCACACTGTCCTTCCTGCTCCATCACAGCCTTCCAGAGGATAACAAGGGATCTGGGAGAGAATCTGTCCACCACTTTTTTAAGCCAGCACACGGCACTTTTCATTGTCGTGAGAAGATCAGAGTTTAAGCACAACCAACAAGATAGCATGAAATGAATCCTGCAACCAGAGCTGAAAGAACCATCTGGAGTATTAGGAGCAGTGGTGGAATGGAAGCACGTTTTAACAACTCAGAACATAAACCTGAAATCACTAACGTCAACTAAAAGTTTCATTTCCGCGAGCAGGTCATATGAGGTAGTTCAGTCAGTTTGAAGTGCAGGATGAAAACCATCAGCAGCTCGTCTCCCATAAATAGTATGAGAGAATGAGTTTCTATTTCAGTCTAATAGAAGAGTACACACAAAATTCTAAATAATTTTATTTCTGTGGAAGTTCTGACGAGTTTGAAAAGTAACCACTTTTACTCATATTCAAAAAAAATACAATAGGGGTGCTTTCAGACAAATGGAGTGGAATCTACAGTGTTTATTTTCCAAATTTGGACCTGTGAGCTAGATCAGACAGACATCTTGAGCAAAGTTTGGTCAAGATGTCTGCCCGTTCTAGCTCACAGGCATCACAATATTAAAGTATACATCCTTCTGACTGTTTTGCTATGTGCCTCCAGTGACTCCAGTGTATCAAAACATTCCTCCCCAAACCAGGACAACAGCCATTCCACAAAGGTTCACCAAGTCATAAAACAAGCAGCATACCAGTGTATTACACAACAAAGGTTCTTCTTACTGTGTTTATGGATTTTGTTCTTGTTGCAGACACATCTGATCATGTAAATGAGGATGTTCTCACAGGATTTGATGGAAGGCATATAGGTTAGCTTGGATTTTTGTGTATATTAAAAGAAACCACATGAAGGAGGCAAACTATATGTTTTCAGACTCGTCAAGTAATTCAGACCAGAGCAAAATAAATTGGGTTTAAGTAACACAGTTTCCTAGTTAAACTCTGAATTGACTTGTTATTCAAAAATAAAATGACAAAAGAGAAGTATGCATTGCTGTCACAGTGAGAACAGGATGAAATATGCTCACCTAGAGGACGGACTAAAGTGGATGATTCAGACAAAGCAGTCCTTGCAAACCGGGGACTCCACACAATGGTGACTAAAAAGTATATATCACTAAATTGTTCTACAAATAATATTCCTCATGATGTCTGTAGGGACTATGAGCACTTATGTAATTAAAACTTTGGAAAAGTGTGGTATTGAAATCTGAGTTAAAACATCTGGGCAAGAAATTAAGTACAGCACATGTTAATAGCAACGGGAGGCGGTCTTTTGTCCAGAATTTGGTGTTATTGTTGAGAAATGACAGATTAAATCTACTGTGTAGTTTGTAATTGCTTCTTGAAGGAATTCTTCATAAAATGAATGAAAGCTGAGTGATAGTGGATTGGTGTCCTAACTGTACACAACACAGTATCATTTTCCTGCCACATTAGTTCATCTTTCATTTTCCTGTGAGCTCTCTGTCTTTGTGTGTCACTTTATACACACACGCACCCACACAAAAACAAACTCTCAACCCTTAATACATCCTCCTCTTCCCTTCAGCCTCACTTTGTATCCCTTGTACGTTGCATCAGTCCTTCAAAGCTGCACATTTCCTTTTTTTGTAGTATCTTGTCTTACAGCAAAACATAACATCTCTGTTGGGCTGAACTTAACTCAGTGGATTAAGAATTTGTAAGAATTTGGGGCTGTGGTTGGGTGGGGGGGGGATTGCGTCTTGCCCTCTATGGGGTGGCGACGCTGGTACGGGAATTCTGGGGTCATCCTTCCCCCACCCTTGTGTTGTACCCGTGGGACCGATGGTGTGCTGATGTGCTGGCCAGCACCTTCCTGGATTCTGGGCTGGGATTTCCGTTGCCTCTGGAGTATGGTGGGGATTCCTCTCCTTAACCAGTGTTGTTGCTGGTGAAGGGCTTGGATGCTTCCTTTTGGGCCTTGTGCATTGGTGAAGGTCTGCTGCATGACACTGGCCCAACACACCCAGCACCAACTGTTATAAAGCTTATAGTTGTTGTTGTGGTCACAAGTTGATGGTGAGGAAGCATTGGAGGTCAACATCACTGCTCTATGTCTGACTGCTGAACTGCTTTACCTCTGGTTTGGATATAGGGTGACAAACACTATCAAAACACAAATCTCCACACATTCATCTTCATGTACCACCCAAACAGACACATACTACACACACCACATCATTACTGTCTGTCTTATATCTTTTGTTTAGTATCTTTTGTGATCCACTGTAAGTGGATCACACCCCCCCCCCCCCCCCCCACACACACACACACAACCACACCAGGAATATAAATAGTATAATTTGTCTATAAAATTGTTATAAGTAAACCTCTGCATAGCACTGCATCCTTATTAACATTAAAGGAAACAATAAAGAAAGAAATATAAATCAACCCATAACAAAGAATACATTTATTTAAATTGTTTTTTAGTCTGTAAAGATTTAAAGTGCATCAATCTCACTGTAGTCACACTGAAGCCAAGCGCGACATCAGCATCTTCATATTTCCTCATCTTAACTTTCTGGAGACTTTCATTTGTCTCATTATCTCCTTCTCTCTCCTCCTTTCTTTTTATCCCTGTTAAAGGTATGGTGGGAGATCTTTGAAAAAACGGTTCCAGCAATCCAACTCAAGTGAGATTTTGAAAATATACTCTCCCTCCCTCTTCCCAAAGGCTCTGCCTCCTTCTCTTCAGCCCACCCCTCGAAACCATGCCCTCACACGATTGTTTCTAAAGAGCAGAAATATTTTTTTGGAAAACCCATATCAACTAGCTACTGGGAATTGTCAAGGTTGGGTGATAGTAGTACTTACAGGTCTGAGTTTGAAGGCGACTCCATACGAATGGTAGACACTGGGGGAGGGGGGGGGGGTTTGAGGGCACCATGCTTCTTTGGAGTAGAACCATGTGCCATGCTAGCATCATAACAAAAAAAAATAAGCAGCATTTATTAGTTTGTGAATGAAGCTTATAGTTAACAAAAAATAAATAAAAAAACATGTTCCCCAGGGTCAAGCCCCACTATTTGAGAAGGACTGAATTAGACTGTCAAAGAGGACTGGTGACACACACACTGTCTCTCTCACATACACGATGGAAAACTAACATCAAGATTAAATTGCGTATAAATCCAGGTTTTGCCAGATTTTAGCAATAACTATTAATGCATGTTGAATATATGAAGACAGTTGGAAAAAAAAAAAACTTTGATAAAAAAAGAAACTCCAAATGTTTTTACAAATGTACCATTATGAAACCAAAGATTTAAAAACACTAACTGAGGCCTGTAGCATCTGATATGCAGCTCACTGCAGCTTTTGTTACTATGTTTTCTGTATTGCAGAACATCTGTTTTGTAACAGTCTGCCGTCCTTATAGTACAATCTATGTTTTAACACCGACTTTCGAAACGGATCATTCAGTTCATATACAATGTAAAAAAAAATCTTTAATACAGCATTTGTTCATTTTCCTATATAATTTGTGAAAAATGAGTTCCCTAGACACTAAGGGCCCTATCTTGCGCCAAACCTCCTAAAGCTGCTATTAAGGGATAGCAGGTAGCAGGAGGGGCGTTTCCCCTACAAAGAACGCAATCTTCCACCTCCCGAAACCTGTGATATTACCTGCGCCAACCGCTATATTATGCACACATTATGCATGGGAGTGTTAGGGCGTTCCACCTGTTTAACCAATCAGTGCGTCAGTAGCCATTGCCTTTAAGAGCAGGTTGTGGTACCTGCAAACTGCTATGGAGCGTCTTTTCACCCAGATCGGAGCAGCTCTCATGAGCAGCTGGTCTGGGACTCTGCTGTAGAGCTTCCTCCTCTTCTTTCCTCCTCCTCCTCTGCACTGATATATACATAACTAGCTCTAACTAATGTGGAGCAAATGATTTAATAATTTCTTTTGTACTCCAAGAAGTTTCAACAAACTGCTCAGAAAAAAATAGAGCCAGTGAGCTTCCAGGAAAGCATTTCTTAACTAGAAAAGCACTCGGAGAGCGCAGACCTTCGCCAAGCACAACAGTTCTCCCATATAGCGATTTACAGAATGTGATAAAATCCGCCTTCTGGATCAGATCCGGATCAGCCTCTGAAATTTTATAGAGGTTTTCATTGTCGATACCTGAGTGAAATTTAAAGAGCTGTGGGCAATAATTAACGGAGATGTTGAGAAACAAAATTTCCTGCCCCATTGAGCGTATGTTACGGTCTCAAGCCGGGTTGTGAACCGCAACCTTCCACCTCTGGGGCTCCTGCGCACAACCCACTGCGCTACCTTCAACCCTCTACATAGACACTCAGATCCACCTCTGTTTCCCCTTCCCATCTGACGAGCAGCCCAGGTGTGGCACTGCACACCTGTACCTATTCAGTCATCATTCAACCAGACTCGTCTCCAGATCTTCCCATAGAAACGCCTGATCCAGCCATTCGCAGTGCCACCTCCTTGCCTTCGTCGTCCCTGGATTGTTGGTTTGGCTGCCAACCCTCGAATCCTCCTTTTATACTTCTGAGAGAATTAAACTCTTAAAATTCCAGAACTCCCTTCCTGTCTCCATTGTGGTTGCTTTAGGGTTCAAGAAACAACTAAACAGCGCAATGTTATCGAAAATTTGAAAGTGATCCAGAATCCAGGATTTCTTCTGGATCACACCCAAAATAAAATCAGTTCTTCCTTTTCACATTTCTGACAACTCCTGAAAATGTCATCAAAATCCATCCATAACTTTTTGAGTTATCTTGAACATATCCCCTGCGCAAAGACTGCGCCAAGACGCACAGCCGCTGGGAGCGGTGCTTTTTAAAATACTGCAGAATGGATCATTGGATGAGCATTGAGCCAGAGGAACAGGTATGATGACATCTACCTTCTACCAGTGAGCGCATCTCAGGTGCTCCAGTGCACAAGGAGAGGATCAGAGGGATACGAGCACAGTACAAGAAACTCCACAACAGAGTTCTATGATCTCCTCGTTTCCTCCACAGCAAACATCTGGATGAGATCATGTCACAGCTGTACAGAAATCATCTGCCCTTAAGAGAATAATAACGTATGAAAGTAATACAGTGATGCATAATCGAGAGGTAGAGCCGGGTGTGCAGTCCACATGTGACTGGGTGGACGCGCAATGACGGGATTTGGACGCGCTCTTTTACGCGCCGACATGCCAGGTGCACTTTCCACAAACTCGGTATCTTGCGGTACTGGTATCTCGCAGATTTTGGGTATTGGCTAATGGGTGGTCAGACCACCTGCCCTACAATGTGAGTAAGGGAGTCGGCATAATGGGTGGCAGGTTTAGGGAGCAGAAGATTGGAAACATCCTTGGAATCCTTGGAAACACCTCTCAAAACGTACATATTTTTAAAGGTGCTCTTCCACTTGCTAGCAAAAAGATGACAAATAAATAAATAAACATTTGATTAGCAGTATCATACCCTCCTAACTCCAATGGAATCAGCAAAGGTGTAGGTTTTTAATACTTGTGTTTGTATGTCATGTGTTTTAAGAACTGTTGAGGGCTCAAAGATGTTCTATTATGTCAAGGAACTTAAAGTCTTACATTTGAAAAAGGGTGTACCTTCTTCAACATGACTGTATATTTTTTCTTTTTCTTCCTTGCCTCAAGAAATCTGGACTGAATAAAGAGAAAGATGTATTTTGGGAAGAATATAATTGCTCATGACATGCTGGTCTTATCGCTGTGATTAACCGTCAATGTGCATATGGGCTTAAAACTCCCTGAGGCTCGATACAAAGCATGTACATCTGTAAGAGACAGACATAGTTGCAACCCTTGGAGAAAAGCTTTAAACTTGTTTGATTCTGATCGTTGTTTCTTATGATCCCTTACCGTACATTTAAAGAGATACAGTTTTGTTTTAAGGTCTTTCATTAGATCCCTCAAATAATGCTGCATCTTGGGTGGAATTTATAAGTAGAACTTTTACTCTAATCATCTTTAGTGGCAATGTAACTGTGTTGCCTGTAAAGGTTAGGATTATTTCTTAGATTTGGAAAAAAAATGTCAGAGTGAGCGCTCTGTGGTTTAGTTTCAGCTTCATTGGGTTTTGCATCATGTCGGCAATTGAGCTAAGACAGATGAAGCGAACAGTCTTTTTCACTCATGTTTCTGAAGTGATTCCTACGCTTTGCCTTGGAAAATATTTATCTGTAAGTAACAATTAGCGAATGCTTGTCTTTTGTCAAGTATGAGTTGATAGAGATTTACAGAACACATGTTTTGCTAGTTTATGGTGCATGTTAATTCTGTCAATCATTTGATAATAGGTGTTTGATGGAACTGTATTTGCACTGCTGATTATGTTTCTGTTTTGTAATACCTTTCTGTTTTTCATGAAAGACAAACAAGAGACTTGATTAAAGACCAAGAAAAGTCAAGCCTTGTCTTTATTGGAGTACCTTTAGCTCAAGGGTCTCAAACTGATCCATGAAAGGGCCGTGTGGCTGCAGGTTTTTGTTCCAACCAGCAGAAACACAGCTGACTTGTTTCATTCAGTCAACTGAGCTGGTTCAGACCTTCAGAGAAGACAACTAGTTGATTGACTAAAACAAGTCAGCTGTGCTGCTGCATGGTTGGAACAAAAACCTGCAGCCACACAACCCTTTCACGGATCAGTTTGAGACCCCTGCTTTAGCTCTTAACTGACTGTCTAGCTTTGCATGAGTATACGCACTGCGAGAGCAGTACAGTAACCATTTGATAGATGGATCTTGTTGGGGTCTGTGTGCAGCCTGGGTGTCATTTAGAAACCTAGCTCTGAGTAATTAAGTCCTCAAATCTTGTTTTGTGTTGCGCAAAGTGGAATTCAGTTACTGTCATTAACGTCTGCCTTCAAGCACAGAGTTAAAGGAACCTTCCAGAGTTAAATCAACCCTGAGTCTATTATTAGATGGTAAGGAGTGGAAGCTTTTGTCAGGGACCAAAACAATGTGAATAAAAGTAGGGGGCATCTTTTCAAGGCAGATGGACTTCACCTCAGTAGACCTGGTAGCCGTCTGCTTTCCTCCAACCATCTCATACGGACGACTCCACAATCAGCACAATCTCCACAATCAGCCACCGTTAACTCTGTCACGTGACTCCTCTGGCCTCCTCTGGTTTGATGTCCCCCTGGTCCCCCGACCAATAATCGGTTGATCTCTATTTATCATCCCTTTGTTTTTTCATAAACCGTTGATGCATGAGGGTGTCAACAATTATGTCAAAATATGGAGGAGAAGCAAGAGTTCACCCAACTCGTGAATTTGGCAGATAGAGATAACCTTTGCAAAGGTAAAATCAGTGTCACGTAGCAGTACTTTCCTCAAGCTGTCATTATTGATGCAACAGACTAGTTTGTCTCTAATAAGCTCTTCACAGAGATCACCTAATCTACAACTGTTCGCCTTGATCCTCAAATTACTGACGTATGATAGAATAGTCTCACCAGCCTTTCCATTCCTTGTGTTAAACTGGTGTTGTTCTACCATGGTGTTTGTTTGTTGATTAAAGAGCTCTCTGAATCTCCTCTTGAGGCATCCAGATCCTTCTTGGATTCAACTGGAATGAGGGTGGAAGAGACCTCATTCACATAAACAAAAGACCGTTCACATTCTATGACCTCAACTCCTGCCAAGTTCAGCAAAATAAAAACTTGCATACTCATTGGCTTGTCAGAGTGTTCTGCTGTGATAAAATATAATATTCCTGTCCGAAGATGCGCCAGTTCTCAGGGGATCCATCAAACACGAGCAGGTCGGGACTCCGGAATCCATTCGCCATGCTCAATGTCTGCTAGTGATCTAAATCCCAACATGATACAAAACAATCTGGTAGAAGATTACTGGCCGTGGAGCATTTAAGGCACCACTTCTGACACCATGTTGGATGTTCACCATGATATGAAAAAAAAGGGATCATGTGGTGCAACCACAGCATAGTTTATTAACCAGCGCAGTGGGAGACAATTACAGAAGCTTACTATTACATACAGACAACCAAATGGGAAGGGCCCCAGCCTGTAATGCACATGTGCGGATCATTACCTAAGTGTGAACACAGAACTGGATCGGTACTTATATAGCCATGACAAAACAGGTAAGTTTTAGAAGCAGTCTTCATACAAAGGACAGAAAACATGAGGATGACGGACAATTGAATGAAAAAACAGTATAGGTTGACAGAATGCAGATAAAAAGAGACAAATTAAGAATATGATGAATGAAAGCTTAATTTCCTTCTGAGAGACAAATGGCTAAGATTCTCATTTCTCTCTGATAGTCAATTTTCCTGCCTCTCTATAAGTGTTCATAGATCTAATTTCCTCTCACTTCATCTTCTCCTCGCAAACATAAAATGGAAGCTGTGAAAGATATTGTTTCTATTTATGTGCATTATTTGAAGATGTGAAAACACAGAAGATGAAAAGTATGTGTAAACATTGTTAAGCATCTATTGTTAGAAAGAAGTAAGCTGACAATCCATGAAGTGGCCGGGATTGAGGGCTGTGGTTAAAATCTGTTCAAAACCATGTGGAAAGAGCAGAGATGAATGTGCAGTCATGTTTATGGTTTTATATTTCTTTAAAATACTGTAGAGAAGTACAACTTCAGATAAAAATCAATACCATGTCATCACCATGTCATACACACACACCTATATATGTATTTATATATATATATATATATATATATATATATATATATGTGTGTGTGTGTGTGTGTGTGTATGTATGTAGCTTCCCATCCCTAATTGCAGCGCCGCCATGCTACCTAAACTGCCGCGCACAGAGCCATTTCCGGGTCAAGTAAACTGGACAATTAAATATTTTAAACAAATTCAGTCCTGTGACCTGTTTTTTCATTTTGTATTTTTGATCCAAGTCTAAAATAGAAATATAAAAAAACAGGCATTTTTTTGACCGAGATAAAACGATACTTTTAATTTAAATTTTTTTTTTTTTTTGACAATTGAAAATCGAAAGAACTAATGATACACCGATTGATAAAGTTATGGAACTTTTACATGGACATTTTCATTTTAAAGTTCTCCCAGATGGAGGATTTGACAGAAGCAACGTTATTTGTAACAACTGCCAAGTTAAACTACCTGTTAAAAGTTTCTGCTGTTACACCTTAAAGCACCTTAAAGCTAAACTTGGTGTTCATAAGACCCTTTTCTGTTGCCATGTCTGTCCCACACGTTGACTGTAAGTACACTTATTGGCCGAGGGTCATATTTAGAGAAACGTTTGCGTTAATTTCACGTTAAAAAAATAGTGGCGTTAAACAGAATTGTGTTAACGCATTATTAACGCGTTATCTTTGACAGCCCTAATATATATATATGTGTAAACCAGAATTCAGAAGCAGTGTGTTAAAAACTAAATACATCCCAGTGATTCAGCAGTCAGCATAATCACCTTTAGCAAGAGTCTCCTGAAGTCATTAGTTTCTGTGCAAAAATATCATGCAGTCTCTCGTATTTCTGAGTAGAACTTTTGGCCCAGTTTTCTTTACAACGTTTATTTGGTTGATGTAGATTTGTGAGCATTTATTCATTCACAGCTCTTTTTATGTTCTGTCTGGACTGTGACTTGACCATGATAACACCTTGTGCGTTTGGACTCACTGTTCTGTTGCATGACTCAGTTTCAACAAAGCTTTAGCTGTCAGACAGATGGCCTCTAGTTTGTCTCTAGAACTTTCTGATATACAGAGGAATTCATTTTCAACTCAAAATGCACAGGTCCTTTGCATTGTCATGCCACTAATATCACACATTGAGAATCCCATCAACATTAATATGTGTTTCATATTTTATGGACATTGCTGTCATAGATAGCTATAAACTGCAAACTCTCCTACATATGATAACCTAGTAATTACAACAAGAATTTGAAGCTTGTTTATGCTCTTACGTCATAGTTGCCAAGTTACGTTTGTCACCTAACTTTGGTGTAGTAAGCTTTTAATAGCATCTAGTTGCTTTATCTTAAGCTACATAGGATACACCCTGTTAAGATGAGTACTTATTCTTTTCTTTAAACATGAAATCTAATCTTGGACTAGCCTACTGAATACATAGATTCTGTGAAGATATTAATCTCTTTTTGGTCATAAGATAAAGAGTTGTCTCACACGACGCAACTACTGGGATCTTTTTGCAGCCTTTTAATGTTAAAACTGAGAAATTTTAACATCTTCATTTTACACCATCTCTGGATATTCCTGTGCGATAATGGTTTTATCCAAGCATTAGCAAAAAATAAGGTATCCTGAACTAAATTGTGGCAAAAAATAAAATACAAAAGAAAAATATCTCTGGCTATACAGAGGAAAATATACAAAATTAACACTTACTAAGAGCCAACTGAATAACTCAAAGTAATCTGTATTTTTTCAGACACATCTTCCAGCCTTTGCGCTCTATCTCAATTTCCTGCTCTATGTCCAATGAAGAAGCTGTCTCTGATCCGTGCCAAACTAACAGGCTTTCCACATGATCCACTACACAAATTCAGCATCTTGTTAAAATGCAGGCCGACAATTCTTTAAAAGTCATTATACAGCATTCCTGTCAAATATCACGTTTTGGCCTGGAAAGTCCCGTATTTTACTATTCTCTGCCGCCGTCCTCCCATATTAGTATTTTTCCCGTAAATCTCCCGTATTTTAACCTGGGTTATTGAAAAAAATAATAATGCTGCATCGGGCGGAGTAAAACAAAAACAAACAAACAAACAAAAAACACATTCCCAATCTGAGATCTGTCACTTGCCTCGCGATAACTCCCACAGCAGTAGCTACTACAGGTGCTGTAGGTGGTAGATGTCTCGAGGTTAGTGTGTGACATCTGATGAGTGACAGTGCTCGAAGAAATAAAAGATTGTTACAGAAAATAGGATGACGTTAGACAACAGAACTGTTTGCGCTCTTCTGTCATGTAAAACAAACTACTCTGGACCAGTCCACAAATACACTCCTTCCAAAACAGTCATAAAGAAAGTCTGCAACAAATGAGTACAACAAGTCATTAAAAGAGTAAAGAAAAGTCACGTGAAATGAGATGAAAAACTGTAAAATGAGAGCAATATGAAATGAAAACAATGTGTGGAATGAAAATCAAATGTAAATGCAAATACAAGCAATGTTAAATGAACAAAAAATATGCAAATCCCTTCAAATAAATACTCTTCATATATACCCCTTTAGTGTTTTCATTTAGGCTATAATGAATGTTCACATTATGTCAATGTGGCTTTATGCACAGCTGCACTACTTCCTGAACTTCAGACAGCTGCTTTGTTTCCTGTCTGCCATTAATTAACAAACTGATTAATCCAGGTGTGTCTGACCTCACACGTCAGACACACCTGGATTGATCAGTTTGTCCAATAATGGCACACAGGAAACAAAAGAGCTGGCTAAAGTTCAGGAAGTAGTGTAGCTGTGATTTTAGCTTTTTTCTACACCAAAAATGTAAGAGATACTGGAGCTTGGTTGGGATGGTTGGACTGCTCACGGCGGGCGCCAGAAAATTGACAGGTATGTGATACAAGCATATTTTACCAAGACATGTACATATTTACTGATTACCTCATAAGACTGACTTTTTCCCATTTCCTCCACTGTGTCTCCACATAAAGCCTGTGTGCTAAACAGGAAGACGGACCAGCAAAATCTATGTAGCAAAATCTCAACAAAAAATTCTTAACACTTGCAACACTTTTAGGGCCTGATTTACTAAAGGTTTGCGTGCGTAAAACGTGTGCAAACTTGACACCACCCGCAAACCAATGCGCAAGCTGATTTACTAACAGCGTGCAAAGAGAACTGCGCCTCTCAAATGAGCAAAATAGCACACGCTGTTCATTTAGCACTTTTGCCCTGATGAATAATCAATATGGGGCGTACCCGCCAGAAAGCGCAAAATACTGGGAGGGGAAAATGCAAATAGGTCCATTTACCACGCGCAATGAGATTTACCAACCCTGAAAGTAATTGCGGGGATTGTGATTGCGTCTGTATTTAGTACGTTCGAAAGGAAGGTGCTAATCTGCCCAGCATTACGCACCGATGGCTGCTGTTATTGTGGCAAGGAGGCGACATCGCCAAAATCAAAGAATACGCAGAGAGAGTCTTTCGGACTCGTGTAAATTTGTTTGCACATGCAAAAGGAGAAATATTTTATTTGAATGTTAAATCGAGTATTATTCAACAAAAGGTTGCCACAGGAGGCACCAGGGTTTTCCGTTGTCTGGTAATTGCCGGACTTTGTCTGGTAAAATATGCGGAAGTCCGGGATTTTATAATCTCTCCGGTCAAAATGTCCGGTGAAAATACTCCTCCCAAGCACAATTTCAGTTGTAATAAAATGGGTTATTTCCACATCATTTTATGAAAAACGCCTCGGGATTCTCCCAGAGGAGCTGGTGGAAGCGGCCGGGGGATCTGGACCTCTGAAGCTGCTGCCCCAGCGACCCGACTTCGGATAAGCGGAAGCTAATGGATGGATGGATGGATGGATTTTTATGAAAAAAACATATACTTTTTTTACGAATGAGTAGTGTGTGAGGACGAGTCGGCTCCAGCCACAGCTCCACTCATTGATGCCACAGCTGCGCGCAGAGACGCATCTCCGTAATGACAGCGCTCCGCGGTTATGGAGGCTTGAACTTCTCAACGGCCACTTAACCACCTGTCTTGTTTGCCGAAGTTTTATTAAAGGCCACTTTTTCTTTAGTTCTTTGCCTTATATCTTGCCACCTTCTTTTAACCTCATCTGCCGTTCTTTTTGTCTTACCAACTGCATTTATTCTATCGCAGATTTTCTCCCATATTGCGTTTCTTTTGGTGATGTTTAAATTTCTTTGCTTTAGTTCATGAATGTGTTTATTTGCCTCTTCCACTAATATCTCTAACTCCAACTCGTCAAATTTCATTTTGCGCTTGCGTCTATCCTGCTTTCCATCCAGACTCTCCATGGCGCAAACAGTAAGACACGCAACACCTCATTTAAATACTGCGGTTTGCACCTGTTATCATTTGCGCGAGCATTCTTAGTTGATCACCCGCAAAACACACAACAACAGCACGCGCAAACTTTTTCAGTGCACACGCAATTTAGTACTCTTTATTTAGGATCTTAGTAAATCAGGCCCTTAGTGTGCAAAATCCTAGAAACCTCAGTGGAATTGTTGAAATCTTTCCATGTTTAGCCACAACACACTGTAATATTTATGGCTTTTGAGGCTTTTATTCTGTATATTATAAAATTATTATTGTTGATACTTAGATATAGCATATATTTACATTTGTATACTTTTAGAAAGAGCCACAACTATTACTGGCTGCTGAGGAACCTGGAAGAGAATTGGCGGACAAAAACATGCAGGAAAGCTAAAACAGACATGGAGAGCGGTAAAGGTATATGTGTTTTTCACATGGCCTTTTTCTTTTTTAAAGTTCTTCCAGATACCAGATTCGACAGAAATTGTAACAACTGCCAAGTTAAACTCCCCATTAAAAGTCTCTGCTGTTATCTCAGAAATTGGCCTGTTTTAATGTTTTGACTGTGGCCCAGGATTTTGTTTGTAGACTTTTTTTTTATTTTTCAAAATACAGCACATTAATGCCCTGGCAGTGGCAATAAGCTTTATTTTATTTGACATTTTTTTAAAGATGAGATTTACACTAAATATGTGTTACTGTTAAGAGTTTGCACAACAAATGTTATGGCTCTTTAGTTTATACGGCAGCAGAAGATTTAAATAAAAGTGCACTCTACACTACTTTTGAATTCATTATTTGATTTTGCGTATACAATGTGATTAATCGTGATTAATCAGGAAAATCATGTGATTATTCATTATTAAAAATTTTAATCGTTGCCCAGCCCTATTAATAATATTTTTTCTCTGGGTCTCTGAAATTGGCCAGAGACAATTTGTATTAGACAATTTGTAATAGATTCTATACAAATGAAGTTGAATTAAATAAAATTGAATCTCTTTTTTATGTTCTGAAATGTCAAAATGAACCCAGACCATAAGACGTTTGAAAGCTAGTGAACACTGAAGTGTGCACACATCCAGATATCCCACCAGGTGTTACCCCCGGTGATAAAGACTTCTACCCTCAGTCTCTCTGAGGCCTGATGGATCCTGCAGGAGAGACGAAGTATGCGAGCAAAGAGCGCTGCCTCAAGGTTATAACTGGAGGAAATATGTGTACACTCTGTGTGTGTGTGTGTGTGTGGGTCGGGGTGGGGTTATTGGGGGAGGGGAAACAGCTGCCGGTAGAGTTTATCACAAGTCATTACAGTGCACAAGGGACAGAGGAAATGTAATTTTTACACACAGACTCTTAATAGGATGCACTCTGTGTTCCTTAATGCACTGTCCATGACCCTGCCAGGATGTGAATCTCAGGACAGACACTCACACATGCACACACTTCACCTCTGCCTTCCTGGCTCTTTTGGATGTGATCACTGGCTTGTTCACAGATTCCCACACTCCAGAGCAGGAACATTGGATCTTCGTGCACAGCAGTTCACAAACTGGATTTAATGAAAACTGCAGGCTTTTGGTCAATTTTTTTTTTTTTTTTTTTTTTAATATGACAATTTTTTTTATTTCTATTTTAGAACCAAGCAAAAACCCAATACAGTGCCAGTGGGATACATACTCTTAAAAAAAAATAATAATAATAATAATAAAAAAAAATATCATCCAATTCAACATTTCCAGTGCTGTCTGTGTTTAGTGATTTCTGCCCATTTCTTGCATTTCCCATCAAATGTTGCTTTCTGGAGTCTGTGTGTAAGCTGTTCCTTTCCAAGGATCTCGTCAACTGTGTCCAGCCAGTTCCCCTCTGTCATTTCTTTTAATTGGACATATCATCACATCAGCTCGATGTGCCTTACTTTAAAAGACGCAGTACACAAACACAAAAAGAAATATAAATACCGCCAGAAACATGACACTTTTTTCTGCTCCTTTTGGATTGTTTGTTTTACAGCTCTATCTATCAAAAAAAAAAAAGTCTTTCAATGCCAGTTCTCTGCAGTTGAACTGGTCACAATTGACTGACACATAAAAGTCAGCAAACAAACAGACTGTGAAAGACTGTGAAGTTGGAAATCATGGATGTGCTTCAATTGTAGCACATGCATGTAGAAGTGTAGTGTAGAATCTGTCCATCCATCCATCAACTACTGCTTACCCCGGCCACTTCTCCCGGACTTCCAGGTTTGATTTAAGAGGTTTCACAAAAATATAGTATTCGGCATTTATGAATAACAGCTATTTGAAGCAAAGTTCCTCCATTTTCAGGGGCTCAAAACTATTTGGACTTTGAATATAACCATATTTTTTAAAACTTAGATGGAAATTATTTTCAGTCATATGAAGTTTAGAGCCCCATGGACATCACCGAGAACTGCTGATTGTTTGCAGTTTTTACTACAGTAACTGAAAAGCATGCTGATTTTAGAACATATGAGGCTTTTTTTCATTGTTTTTAGGCAAAGTCTAAACTGGTTTTCCCATGAAGACCCACCAGATTTGTTTCAGTTTGTCGTATCCAATTATTTCCACTAGTTTCCTGTTGGCCCTTGCACAGAGAACTGAAGTACTGAATACTAGGATTGTTCATTCTGATGACTTCATGGAAAAACTGACACATGGCCTTGTGTGTCACTTCCTGCATATTAATGCTGATTAACACAGAACTGAAGTGCATCATTTTCAATTAATATTGATTTCAACTTTTAAACTCACTGAACTTTGAAAAGTGACAAACATCAGGAGAGTTGTTCATTTGCATTCAAATTACTGACGGTTCAGCAGGGAGCATAAGACCGGATCTGTACCCCTCACATTTGACTCATGAGTTGATAATAATTAAGCCTTTATGACATATGGAAGTGTGTGCTTTTGCCTTTCAAATCTAGGGTGAACACACACACAAAATTATGAACTACAATAAAATACGATAAAATTAGTTTAAATTAGATAATTTACAATAAGAGAAAGTTAACCCTTTAGGCACCGGAGTTTTTTTTTTGGCGTTGTAGAGTCCGGGGAAGATGATTGGTTTGAGTACGGCTGAGCCGCTGTTGGTTTACGCTCCGCGGGTGGTCGCAAGAACAGCCCTGTTCGTCCTGGCTCCCTCAGCTTCCCTGGAGGTACAGGTTGCGGTGTCTCAGCAGAACCGGGTCCTAGAAGGGCGCGTGGAGCCGTCACGTCTTCCCATGGTGGCACTGTGCCTCATTCGCGCCGATGTGCGCGGGTCACTCTTGGTGCTGGCTGGACGGGGCGCGTGAACCGGTCTTCCTTACCGGTGGCTGACTTGCGCGTCGCTGGATGGCCTCGTGGTTGCTAGCTGGAAGCTGTGGCGGGCCGGAGTAGGCCCGGAAGAGGATGCTTTGAGTCGTGTGGAATAGATCCGAGCAGGAGAACCGATGCGCAGGAACAGAGGTCAAGAGAGCGAGTTTATTGCGCTCGCGGTATTTAAGGCTCACTGGCTGGGCATCCCCAGCCAGTGAGAGGCTGGGGGCATTTTCACACCTTGGGGCCTGATTTACTAAGATCCTAAATAAAGAGTACTAAATTGCGTGTGCACTGAAAAAGTTTGCGCGTGCTGTTGTTGTGTGTTTTGTGGGTGATCAACTAAGAATGCTCGCGCAATTGATAACGGGTGCAAACCGCAGTATTTAAATGAGGTATTGCGTGTCTTACGGTTTGCGCCATGGAGAGTCTGGATGGAAAGCAGGATAGACGCAAGCGCAAAATGAAATTTGACGAGTTGGAGTTAGAGATATTAGTGGAAGAGGCAAATAAACACATTCATGAACTAAAGCAAAGACATTTAAACATTACCAAAAGAAACGCAATATGGGAGAAAATCTGCGATAGAATAAATGCAGTTGGTAAGACAAAAAGAACGGCAGATGAGGTTAAAAGAAGGTGGCAAGATATAAGGCGAGGAACTAAAGAAAAAGTGGCCTTTAATAAAACTTCGGCAAACTGGAGACAGGTGGAGGGCCAGTGGAGGAGATGCCTGCGGAAGAGATGCCTCTAACCAGCATTTAACAGCAGGTGCAGCTCACCTTCTGGAGGAGCAGATAACTGGGATACTGGGGTCTGACACGCTAGAGCCAACTGCAGAACAAGGTAGGCGCACAATAAGAAACACTTTTTTCTCCATGAAAACACGTGATTTATTTATTATCACAAATAAAAAAATGAATGTGCCTCCTGTGGCAACCTTTTGCTGAATAATACTCGATTTAACATTCAAATAAAATATTTCTCCTTTTGCATGTGCTTGTGACCGGCTCCAAATCAGCCCTTAAGTTTCAACTATCTGGTTTTCATTCATTCCAAACAAATTTACACGAGTCCGAAAGACTCTCTCTCTGCGTATTCTTTGATTTTGGCGATGTCGCCTCCTTGCCACAATAACAGCAGCCATCGGTGCGTAATGCTGGGCAGATTAGCACCTTCCTTTCGAACGTATTAAATACAGACGCAATCACAATCCCCGCAATTACTTTCAGGGTTAGTAAATCTCATTGCGTGTGGTAAATGAACCTATTTGCATTTTCCCCTCCCAGTATTTAGCGCTTTCTGGCGGGTACGCCCCATATTGATTATTCATCAGGGCAAAAGTGCTAAATGAACAGCGTGTGCTATTTTGCTCATTTGAGAGGCGCAGTCCTCTTTGCACGCTGTTAGTAAATCAGCTTGCGCATTGGTTTGCGGGTGGTGTCAAGTTTGCACACGTTTTTACGCACGCAAACCTTTAGTAAATCAGGCCCTTGGTGTGAAACTAAAACCGCCAGGCATGCTGGGAATTTGAGTTTTATAATTTCCTTTGTCTCAGAAAACCATGCGGTTTTCTGTAACATGTGACCTGTTGCCCAACACTCTTCAAACACAGCCTTAACTTTGAATGGCTTAATGAGTTTTTTTGAAGGCTTGAGACATCTGAGAAAACCTTACATGCAGTGTGCATAAGAAAAACAAGAAGTCAAGAAACAAAAAGCAGCTGGCAGGTTGACACTAATAGCTGTGAGTGAACAACACCTTGCCAAGTAGACAGTTGCTCGCACACATGCACATACTGGCAATCACTCTTAAAATACAGTCCTAATTAGAGTGGTTTACAATGGCTATTAACACTACTAATAGTAACTAGAAATTACAGCATGCCACATTTGCCTCAGGAAGGAGGTTGGAGCAATTGGACATACTGCCTGTCAACCTACTTCATGCAGTCAACTGGGCTTTTTGACAGTTTCTTTCAAACATACTTAGGAAAATAGGTAAAATATAAACACAAACACAAGGCCAGCACAAACTGTTAGTCTAACAGCATTAGCAAAAATTGAGATTTAGCATTCCAGGCTTTCCTTTCTTTGATTGTGTAGTTTGACTGAGTCTAAACCTCAGATTTGCACTCTTAGCTGACAGTAAAGAAAAACATGGTCTTCGGCTGTTGTAGCCCATTTACCTTCAGGGTTTGATATATTGTGGTTTCTGAAACGCTTTTGGATCAATAAACAGGGAAGCTACTGCTTCTCTATGAGCTCACTTATTTTATGTTTCCTCACTCCATTCTTTTATCTTTTGAATGGAAATACGCTGAAGCTGCACCAATAAAACCTGTATTACAGTACTATTTCTAAATAAAATATGAGAAACAACTGAGCTGTGGGATGCTGCCCTTCAGTTGTTTCAGAAAGAATGGTTTTGAACCCCAATTTTCAACTCTGCTCATCACCTTGGCACAGCTGATTAACGCATGGTTAATTGTTGTGCCATAATATCGTTGAATCCAAAATATCCAAATAGGGGAAATGAAAAAACCTGGCAGTTGGTTGAAACGCACCCAATTACCACAACTTAGCTATTCTAGCTTAGTTTAGCTCATGGTATCCTATGATGCTAACTATATGAAACTTACATTCATTCTGATCAAATCTGTCCATTGATCCACCTTTCAGATTTCACTACTGAAATGATACATGAAACAGACCTAACCCTGCCAACATCTAAAAGGAGAATTGCTGGCTCCAGCTGATGATCTGACTGAGCCATCTTTGACCCAGGAGCCTTCCAAGTCAACCCACGGGGGTTTGCTAATTAACAACATAAAGTAATACTATCATTAAATAATAATGATTAGGCTTTGTTAGGTCTCAATTTAAAGATCAGAATTCAAGTTACCTAAAAGTGCTCACTAAAGTAATAACAGCTAGCTTTTTAACACATCAGCTGCAATTTAGCTGTCAAAAAAAACAAACAAATAAACAAACAAAGCCTAATTTAAAAAAAAAAGCACAAAAAATAAGGACATTTGTGTTTTGGTATTTCTTTGTTGTAATAATGCTTCTTGGCAATAAAGTTTGCACTGCTGGAAAGCCTGTTTATTTCCATTTTAAATGATGCCTCATTCGTGAAGAACATGTATTTATGGGATGAGCAGCAGAGCTGCATATGTGGGCTGCACCCGTGGAAGATTTGGCAAATCCTCTCTGTAAATGCAAGACAGCCTCGATAGTGTCTGGAAGAATCATAAACAGCCACAACAGTCTGGCATCTCCTCCTCACGCTGGTCGCCAGTCTGGTCACACACTGCTATGGGATGGCATCCCTACTTCAACCAGCATTTGTTGGAAATCAGCCAACGTGGTCGTGTTGGCCACTCTGACATGACCAGCACACATAAGCTGATCTCGTAAGTGGTGAATGGATTGAGGTCAGGACTGCTGGCGGGCCATTACATCTTCTCCACCCAAATTCTGGAGGTAGTCTCTGATGAACTCTGCTCTGTGGGGGCCAGTGTTCCCACCTTGGAAGATAGTTTGGTCCCAGACTGTGGAGATATGGCATCCCCACTGTTTGCAGAATTTCATCTTGATATCTCACTGGGAAACTGAAGCATGTCAGATCTGGAGCCAGATCTGACATGCTTCATGTTCCCAGTGAGATTCCACCCCGCACCATCAAACTGCCTCCACTGAAGGATGTTACTCTGTTGATGCAGCAGTCAAGGCATCTCAACCAAGTGCCATAGGCAGAATTTGGACTTATTGCTAACATAACATCCCTCCACGTGTTCAGGACAATCAGGTGCTTGATTGTCAGAATCTCAGAGTACCAGAAGCTCAAAACAAGAGTCAATAGTGACAGCAAAAAAAAAAAAAAAAAAAAAAAGATGTTTGGCATTTACCAGCTGACCAGTCATTCAGTCCTTCCACTTGTTTCATTTGCTGTGTTTCAACATGTTTGATCAGTACAGTGTGACGGCTGATGATGGGGACTCTGAAGAATCTCTTTAACCTGTTTACGTTTAGTCAAACACGAGGACTTATGTAGACATTATTCACACACACACACACACACACACACACACACAGGAAGATATACTTCTTAGATCCACATTATAACTATGCAGTGACTCAGAATTTAATTACTTTCCTATTCTGTCCTCATTGGCCAGGAGGTCTGGGATATGCTAATTAAACCTTGACTGATAAAACACTTCCTCTGCCTCTGTCTCATTATTGCTAACTTTTTGTGATAGAAGCCAACGACTACACTGTTTGACCGGTAAGAAAGCACCTGAAGACAAACTGTGACTAAGCGCTCATTAAGTCGAGGGATTTGACCTGCCTCATGATGGAATTACGCCAGAAAACCTAAAGAAACTTTACACGACAATCAGTATTCTTCATCTACTTTTTCTAATTGATAATTAGTCTTTCATTAATTTGGGGCCAACATTTATCTCTTATCAGAACGTTACAATTTATCAGCTGCTTAAGTGATGGGCTAAGTTGGGTTGGCAATGTTAATGATCGACCTTGCAGGGACACGAGGGAAATCATTTCTCCTGACTCATATTTAATTAACCTCAGCAGATGTGCTGGACATGCAGTACCACATAAGCAGAAGCAAATATTGAACTTTTTTTTAAAAGTATGACATCTTCAGCCATTTATTTTTTTTAAAAAGAACATTTTAATGAAAACAATGTTATATACATACACTTAAAATGCTGGAAAACAATATTAGAGCTGTTACAACATTTTAAAGTAAGCCTTGCATTTTTTTTTAAGATCAAAGCAATGTAAAAATAATAAAAATAATAATGATCAAGAAACACAGTTATATGTCTAAAACAGAGATTATGAGATTGGTTCCTTCAGCAGTACCAGAACCCTTCATATAGAAAACTGCAGTGAGTACCTTCAACATGTGCAACTTATACTTTAATGCTAAGAAGCAGAGACAAACGGATCTTTGATATGTTTACCAAGACACACAAGGTGATACTATCCTTTTTTGGTTTCATTAAAAAGTCTTGAAAAGTTAGCAAAGTTAACAGTTTTCATATAAAACAAATGTAGACAGAGCAACATGAACTGAATTTTAAGTGTCCAGTATTATAAGTTCTATGCATCCAGTCATTTATTTTTAAGGCAAAAGTAATTAAAACTACGTGGTTCTCATTGAAGCATGGCAGCATGAGCCAAACAACCCGTGGTGCTGCTCAAACCAAACATCAGCTCTCACTGTGAAGTAACATACATATAAATGGCTTGTGATAAAAACACTGGAAATGTGGAGTAATTTTAGAGTAACAAAAAAATACACTGTCATGTATCACAAATAACTGTAACTCAGAAACCTTCATCAGCCACTAATGCAGGACTCACACACACAGCATGTTTCACCTCTGTCCTGTTTTACCAAAATCATTTGCATGATTTAACGGAGCGTTTTTCTTAGATCCTTCTGAGACTGAGACTACAAATCCAAATCATTACACTTTCACCTGAAGAAAGGGGTGTTGAATGACTTTTAAGATGCTAAATTCCAATATTCAGTCTTCAATTCCAGTATATTATTGTTTCAGTGACATATTAAGAGTTTGAAAACAGCATTGGTTACATTTTCAATAAAGTGATTTATTTGAAAAAAGTAATTTAAAAAATGCGAATTACAAAAATGATCATTTTCAGTAGGTAAAAAACCACTCCTGCAACCCTCCTTCTGCAAAACAAACTTTTTAAGACCTTTCACATTTATTAACCATCACCGAACCCCAGTAAACCCAGAGGTTTCAGTGTCACTGCACTATATTTATTTTTATTAACCATTCCGTCTGCTTCCACAATAAGCTTTTACAGCCGCAAATCAGAAAAAGTTGGAATAATATGGAGAATGTAAATAAAACAGCAATTCTTAAATTACTTCAACTTTTTTTTCTTTATGGATACTTAGAACCCAAGATATTTGTCAAATTCAGCGTCATTGAATTTGGGAATGCCCATTAATTGTTGCATTTCAGGCCTGCAACACAGAAAACAGGTTGGTAAGACATGGCTGAGAACGAGGAGGGTAGAGATACTGGACTGGTCTGCCTGCAGTCCTGACCTCAACAGAAAACGTGGTGGTACTTTTGGAACAAAACTTAACAATGACCGCAGGCCTGAAGACCAGTTTCAGGAAAAATGGACAAAACAGCAACTGAAATACTTAATTGCATGGTATCTTTTAAGTGTTGTGAGAAGGAGTAGCAACATTTCAAAGAGGTGAAACATTTCTGTCCCCAAATCTCTGGAAAAGATCTGAAATTAAGACAAAAAAAAGGAAGTAAAGCAATAAACTGAAGTTAATGAGGAAAAACAGCATGGACTATCTTGGGTTTACTTTGAATTTGTTTGTCTTCAAATTTATACAAGTTAAAGTAAATGGAAGAATCATTACTTTTTTATTTGTATTTTCCATATTATCTCATTTTTTTCTGATTTAAGGTTGTTTCTGCAACTTCTCTTTCTCTCTCCACACACCTCCCTTCCTTACTGCATCATCTTAACTTCCTTCTTTTCCATCAACCTTCCTTCTGCCTTTATTTCCAAACACAATACAGATTTACCCATGGGGAAAAATGGAGGAAAACATAAGAAGTTTCTGCTTTAAAAAAAAAAAAAAATCCATGTAACATTTATTTTTATGGTTTACAATCAATGTTAGTCTCAACATTCACTTTAGGATGATTTTCATCTTTAAATGTTATGTTATAAACATTCAGTTCAATTCAACTTTCTTTGTATAGTGTCTATTACAATATAAATAGTTTCTAGGTGTTTTTCAGAGACCCAGAGCATGACCCCCAAGCAAATATCAGTAACTTTAGCTAATATTATTAAATCTTAATTAAAGAAACAATGGCAAGTAAAAACCTGCCCCAGCGGGAGAAAAAACCTTTCAGTCAAACTGTTTCTACTGAAATGAATACTGTTGAGCTTTGTGGAGGGAAACGTTATGCAGGAATCTTCCACCATCTTCACTTGTTAGGAAGCGGAACTAAACTGGATCTAAACTGTGGTATTCGTCATACAGACGACGGTAAAACAGCGCAAACACCCCGACACCACCGCGCTGAACACCTGCAACTCCTGTGTTTGTAGGTTGATGTTAACACTGGTTATCATTCAAAAGCTGTGGTTGTCCTGTAACTACAGGGCAAATTATACTGAAAAAAATTCTAGTCATGCTGAGATGATTCAATAAACACAGGTTGACAACATGGATTAAGTACAGATGTTTAAAATTCATCATACATTCAAGTAGATGCTAAATACACTGATCAAATATAAATATGAGTCCAGGACTGATAATATGTGTTGACCTGAAGATTTAGCACTATTATAGTTAACACAAAATATTAAGTATCTCTACTGAAGCGTAACTTTAACACCAAACTAGACTCACTCATAAGTGCTGCGAAGCAAGCTGTGGTTTCTTACTTGGATTTTAGCTAATAATACTACTGAAACTCATCTCTGCTGACAGAAATGTTCTGGATAAAAAATACAAAGGCAACTGCAGCATTGTTAAAAGAATATCATTACGCAAGCTGATAATAATAACAGCGCTTTACGGTGTTGTGTAAAAACGTCTGTAATTCATACACAGAAAAGATGAACTCTGTGTTAGTGGAGATGCAGTGGCTTTCTCCCTGTTTGGCAAAAAAAAAAAAAAGCTTCAAAAAAGATCATTTGATCAAAGATAGTGTGATATCACCCAAACCCTACATGCCTCATAGAGTTTTTTGTTGGTAGTTCAGCATGGACAGGTACAGTGTACCAATTAAAATGCCAATTGATTGTTTTTCTCTGACTAACTATCTGTTATTTATAGAAAAAAGGACAATATATTCCCCACAACAAAAATGCTGCAGGATCCACACAATTTGAAACCAATTTACCCTCTTTTTAATCTTTTTTTTAAATCACTTTTACTTCAATCATCTTCATGACCAATAATTCTCAAAAGGAGAATTAAATCCCCGCAGTCCTATTTTGTTAAAATAAGCCGCTTCCATGTCAGATAGTAAATGTGGTTTCCGTTTACAAATACAACAAAACTGAACAGTGTTATTTATGTGTGATAAAGACCACAAAGGTAACATTATAGAATAGATATTAAAAATGCAGTCTTGTTGGAGTACCTTTAGTGAAACCAGCAGAAACGATACGTTACGAGAGCATTTCGAGCTGCGCGTGGAAGATTAATTTAAATGGATGCAATTACTGTTGTACTTCCCTCCAACTGGCTGTTGAAAGAGACGACTTAATTAGAGGAGAGTGAAAAGTAACAATTCATAATTCTGTACTCTGAAAAAATTCAAAGCAAACTGAATGACTTTAAACAACAAGACATACATCATGCTGGTCACTCTCTAATGGACTTTGTTTTCCCTCCATGTGAGTGTATTACCATATACTTCAAACAGCACAGTGGTTGATAACAGGAGATTCAAATCACACAAGTCTTTTTCACTGGAATACTGAAAGCAGAAGAAATGTGTAATTTTTTTCTTTCTTTCTTTTTTTTTTTGTCCTTGTTTTCATCTCTTGACCTGGTTTGTCTACACAGCTGCAGTCGTGGTATTCTTCTCTCTGGGTTAGTGTTGCTGCTCCCTCCCCAGCTCGTCCTACTGGTCTTTACTGGGATCTGACCCCTGCCTGTGAGCAATCAAGCAAGTTCCCAGATTAACAGCACAGTAGTGGTCCAAAATATTAAATTATACCAGTCCAGAAGTGTGTAAGATAAAGGAAGATTTTCAAAGCGGGAACTTACCTGGAATAGTCTTTGTCCATGCGAGAGTCCTACCTGTAACCTCCCCCCACAGTTCCACGTGCCATAGTGTTGTACCGTGGTGGACGGAGCGGGGGGGTAGGAGACGGGGGCACATCCTGCCGCAAGGGCCCTCTCTGCTGAGAGCTGGGAGCAGAAAAATATGAGTTTATCAAACAAAGAAAAAAAACAAAGAAAAGGAAGGGGAGCAAACAGTTACGAGATGGATTTGATAATGTCTTTATGAGATATTATTACCACAAATTTATAATAAGCTTACTTGACAAGCATTCTGGAATAGGGAGCCATGTTAAAGCGTGATCTGAATCAGCAGCGTTCAAGACAATCTAATACAACATTGTGACATTTATTTACCCGGGGTGGGGGTAGTATCCGTGTTCTACACCACGAGGGTCAGCAGCTCGTGGGTATGGCTGGCCGGATGGGTAGCTGGGGTTAGGGTAGGATGGGGACTGTGGGTATGCTTGGGGGGGTCCGGGGTAATGACCCGCCCAAGGCTGCATGGGGTACTCAGCTGGATCCAACGGGCCTCGTCTGGAAAAGAAAATGATATACTTAGTTTCATATCTGTGGAGGACAACGCCATCTCTTCTTAAGGTCCAGTAACAAAGAGGCAAAACCAACAGCTGGATAGAAATGTTTTTTTTTTTTTAACCAACTAAAAACTGCTAAATCAAAAAAATAAGTGACACACTAGTTGCAGCATGATTGCAGTTTCAGAAATCAAAGCTGTGATTGTGTTATTTTCAATAGGACCCGCAAGACAAATGTATAAACATTATAAATGATTTTATGGAAGGAAACCAGAGAAATAAAACGGTTTGCTTTGAATAACTCCACATCACAGATTCAATTTGAGCTTATAAACAATAAAAATCTAATAAATAATGAACCTGCTGCTTGCAGTTTGACCACCACATTTGCTGTTTTTTTGTTTGACTTGTCATGTTCTTTGGAAAGACGTCACCATGTTCAGTGAGCAAATGTTAATTGCACACTTGTTGCCAGTCTGCTGAGTACAAGGCTGAAATATTCATGAAAACCTGCTGGAAACAGTCTGCTGTGGACTGGAGAGACGACTGGGAGAGTCACACACACAGTCAACAGCTCATTCCAACTAAAGATCACATAGCAACAGAATATAAGTGACATGTGACAGTTTTAAGTGGGCTGAGGCTCAGTTAACGCTAGCAAAGACACACACACAGCTGTGGTAATCCAGTATAGTCTGTTATTAGATATCGATGTCTTGTGCCCTGCAGAAAGCGAGTACACAAACATGTGTTGCCTGCATAGCAAACATTACGAGGTATTAGGTTTTATTTCTCCACCTTTCTGTCTCTTTCATTTGTCTCATTTGTCTTTTTATTGACCTACTCAACTTCCTCACTCTCAGCCTTTCAATTTATTGCTTTAAGTAAAAATTTGTTTAAAAAAAATAAATGCAAAATGAAGTCTTTTAGTCAAGTACTGAGTATCGGCTGAGAGTTCTGAAGCATGTTTGTGATATATAAACACAGAGTCGCGTTACTCATAATGACATCACTTATGGCTGACGGGGCTCCACAGCTCCGAAGATACCTTGAAGCTGACCGGTTGGATGTTGCCTGGAGATAACGTGCACATTATACAGAAAAAATGAAATGCATTTATGCAGAAGTGCAGCACTCAGCTGTACTCAGACTGCTGGTGGCCTCCACGCTGACGCCTGTTTGTGTCACTCTGGGTGGTCAGCAGTGGAAATGTCTAACTAACTACATGCCCATCATGTTTGGCATGTCTGCTTTGGCCCCTCCTGGCTCCATGTGCACAGTTAGCATGTTTTTGCCTGTATGAGCATGCACACACAAATGACATTTCTGCTACTATGTCAACTCATCTGTCAACTACATCTGTCACCTGTCATCTGACTTCTGACTTATTCTGCTCCACTTATTGCAGTCGGGGGGGGGAAGCATATCAGCAGAACGTCTCAAGTGTCTCTGTTCTTGGTGTCTGCTGCCATTTTGTCTGCTCTTCTGCTATAAAGTGCCAGCGTCCCTGTCTGTCCATGTGTTTGTACGAATCTCTGTATCCCTCTTTCTGGAGGTTTTCCGATGACATATTTGCCTGACAGCCAAACTGTAGGGCTCTGAGCCCTGCATACCTGTGCTCACATTAGTCAGTCAGCCTGTCATTTGGCCTCTGGACATGATAATGTCACTAAGGCAGAGATAAGAGTACTGGGACAGGTGACTTCACTTGTGGAAAGTGAAGATAAGAAGGAGGAAAAGAAAGATAACGTAGTGAGGGGAGAATGAAAGCAGTATCCAGCGGGAAATACACACAATTCCCAGGATTTACCAGATAATACAGTCATTAAACGTTGGTGAACTAGGGCCAGATATAATCTATTACATGCTTATATGAACTTATTATATAAACATATTATTTTAGGCTTGCAATCATTTGTCAAATAGTACTTAGTGTCACTCTTTCATTTGTGACTCTTCTTTTAATCTCTGCAGTTTGCAGTGCTAAGAGTTCACACAGCACTGAAATATAAACTTGCTTCTTGCCTTGTGTCGTGTCCTACCTAGATGTCCCTCTCTTGGGTGCTCTATGTCCAAACCACCATCACTGATTACTGGAAATATGTCTTCAAACATGAACTCTGGGCAATGATCGTTTTGAACTTTTGTCCCAGTAGTCTTTCACCACAACTGCTTCAGCCTTATGGCGCTATTTCACAAATCAACAACACTATCAGGTGAAGTCAAAGCTACAGTAGACATCATGAGACTAAGGGACCAAAGAAAGTAATAATGACATAATAACAACAAACCAAGGAGGAGAAAATGGGAATGATTTAAGAGAATGACCGAGCAAGAAATAGAACAAGAACAAATCTTGGACACTGTTGTAAAAACAACTTAATCTCCACACTAACAGGGAGAACCTCTAAGCTAAAAATTCCAAAAAGTTCCTTTGTGCTGCTTTAAGGGAGACATATTAGGACCTTTTATCTTAATGAAATGCACATTATGGTCTCGAACAGCTGAAAACATTCAGGGTTAAAGGTAGGGTAAGCAATTCTGTGTGATTTCTCACCCAGAAAATGTGTCAAATTCAGTAAATATCTCGTCTTCAAGCACTAACTGCCCATCCTGTGAGTACACTGTTGGAAAAAAAAAAAAAATAAATAAAAAACTTTATATGAAAGCTCCATAAACTGGAAATAAGCAAAGTGATTGGCAGGGTGCCCCCAAACCAAAACAGACATTGCTCCAGCCAGTCACTGACAGGGGGATGGATTGTGCTTGAGCAGTTTTGTTTAGCTTCGAAATGCATGTTCATGATGGGATGTATTTTCTGTGAGAGCACCAAAGAGAGGGAGGCTATGTTTTGCTGATGTCTTGTTCAAATTTCAACAGATAAATCTCTTCCACTACCTTTAATAAGATCAAAAAACATTAGAGACAATGTGAAAATTTTAAACCTCTGTCTCTGGTTTGAATGAGATTTGGAAAAAATGTGTTTCATTTCTGTTGGTTGATAAGACTGACTGCAAACAAATCCATCTGTATACAATCTGGATAACATAACTCAAAATTGTGAGCATTTTGGATCATGTATGCACCTGAAATGTTATCTGTACGACCTCAAAATATATTTGGGCGCCAATAATGTGAGCGCCAACAAATGTTGTAGTGCAGCCATTTTTCCTGTGAACATCTACCGTATAGTAATCATTCTAATCAATCATGTCAGCCGAACATTTTTAACTTTAGTATTGACTTTAGATTGATTAATATCAGCTTTCCATCACACCCATTTTATTGTCATGAGAGCAAGAAGGTGCAATGAAGAGAATATTAGCTTTTTTTTTTTTTCCAGGATGGCTAGGGCTTCTACCCATTACATAACATAGTGAGAGTGCCAGAAATAAGTAATTATGGAACAAAATGTTTAACAATCCTGGCTGTGACCCAGCCATGACCTACGAAAATGAAAAAATTATATTTAATCACTGGTTTTTAGATCAGATATGATTTGAGAGCAAATTATTGCAAAGGTGTCATTGGCTCACTACGTCTGACATCATTGACAGACACCAACCTGTCCATCAAAGAAATGTGTGATAGTGCATGTTCCAATCACAGCTGATGGACTACTGAGCCGTAGATTGATTTTATTGACTAATTCTAATTTAAAGTTTATGGCAATTAAAAAAATTAAAGTCGATTATCACTTTATTATGCATAATTATGGTAGCGTGACCAAGAGCTTCTGGATTTTCATAACACTTTCACCCTGGAAATTCTCCTCAGAGAAGCAGACGTGTGCTGTGAAAAGTAACTGGTTTTGGGGCTGCTGGGTAGTTTGGTGGTTTAGGCGAGCACGTAAAGAGGCTACAGTCCTCCAGCAGCAGTCACAGGCTTGACTCCTGCCCTGCAACCCTTTGCTGCGTGTTTTCTCCATTCCCTCTCTGCTTCACTTCCCTGTCTCTCCTCACTGTAAATAAAAGCAACTATGGTCTTTCACCTACTGTCAGTTTTTCATGACAAAAAATAAGTGCTCATTTACTAGGGGTGTGAATCTTTTACTATCTCACGATTCAATTCGATTCAGATTTTTGGGGCCAGGATTCGATTCAAAATTGATTTTTGATTCAAAACAGTTTTATTCATAATGATTTCTGATCATGATCTATTCCCATCTACTTTGCAAGACAGAAAGACCATTGGAGACATTAAAGTGTATTTTTCACATTTACTAAGTTTTAAACATTTATCCATGCTTTGATGGAATTGTTGCAATGCTGCTTACGTAACAAAAGTAAAAGTGCATCTTTATTGAAAAAATAGTGCAGTTAAAACATGCTGCATTTTAAATTCTGAGGAAAGTTCCTTTACCAAAAACAGTTTGTGGCCCTTAACAGCTACTCTAAGTATCGCTCACTATTATATATATATATATATATATATATATATATATATATATATATATATATATATATATATATATTTTTTTTTTTTTTTTTTTGCCCGCTCGGAGCTGGCAGGGAGCTTTGTGAAGCACTGGAGTGTGCGTTAGTCTGCAGCTAGCGGCTGACTCTGTTCCCTGTCTTAGATCTCCAGGTGATTCCTCGTAACATGAGCCCGCACGTTTGTTGTGTTGCCGAAGTACTTGATCTTAGTTTTGCATTGCTTGCACACTGTGTGCGTCATGTCCAGCTCGGTGTTTCCGGGCATTCGGTAAAACAGAAATGACGCCCAATTTTAACTTTTAGCAAAGATGGAGCCGGTTGGATCTCCTTTTCTTCCATCTTTGTTTTGGTGCTTTCCACGAGTGCGTGCGTTCCAAAGCCTGCTGCGTGGTGATATCAGGACGTCTCGCGTAGTTACAAAATGGACGCGGACAGCCAGCGGATTCTATTTTATTTTTAGTATTTTTCAAAATCGATTTTGAGACATTTTATATCGATTTTGAATCATAGCAAATGAGAATCTCGATTCTTATGTGAATCGATTTATCATTTACCATCAAAGAGCCTAGGTTCCTCCACATGCTGAATTTATCAACCCATGACACAATATTGCCTCTATATAATTATTTACTTTTGAATAAATTAAATACTGAAGTTAAGGTTGTGCTGTCAAGCCAACAATATTTAACCTCTGGAAATTATTTCAGGCACCAAGACAACATTTTACAAAAAATAAAGTCTATTGCATATATTGTTAGTGGTCTTTAGAGTTTGGTGGGTGCTCCTAACCTTTTGAAATTGGGAGCACTAGTGCCACTAAGTAAAAAAGTTGATTTTGGATAAGCTAAAAATCAGATTTTGAGGGCCAGTGCATAGCTCAGTTTAAGTAGGCAGCCCATATACAGAAGTTGCATTCCCCCTGCAGAGGTCACAGGTTCGACTCCCGGCCTGCAACCCTTTGCTGCGTGGAACCATGATCCTTGGTCAAAACGGCACCAGTGTGTGTGGTTGGCCATCTACCTTTGTAGATTCGTGCTGGCAGTATGAATATACAGTAACCTAAATTACAGGGCTGTATAAGAGTTTTTGATTAGATATCTACTTCAGACAACTACATATGTCCATTCAAGCACAGAAAAAGTATTTTTTGTTCAAATACCCAGATGATAAATTTTAATAGGTACGTCAGTACATAAAACTCAAAATGTCGGGTGAATTTATCCAGTTTGACGGGAACATTTAAGTTCTCCAAAATCAGGGCAGCTGTATCTGCATGGCTAAAAGATATTTATTGAATCCACCTTAAATTTACCGAAATCTAGTTTTAGAGGTGCTGGGTAAAATTTGGAAAATTAAAACATAGTATGATATGCTTTTCCAAATAGAATTCCTTCTTTTTAATGAAATTTGGCTGTAAAAATGTAAAAATGAAAACACTTGCAATGTTATTGTGTTATGAGAGTGTCGATATTGGAAATGCCTCAGAAATCCAGTGGTAATCTTTGGAAAATCTACTGTAAATCCGGTGGCAAGTTTGGAATTCTCCCTCCAGGAACCAAGTCAGCACTGCACAGCAGCTGGGGATTACAGAGTAATGTGGATGGAAACCATTACTGGCAGACACATACATGCACACACACACACACCCATACACAGAGCATTTCATATGAGAACTAAAACACTTACGTAGACGGGCAGGCCAAAATAACATTTTGCAGCAAGCGAACTTGCACACATTCTAAGATAGTGTTTCAGTGCAGTGCTCCATACTAATCACCCCGAATCAAACCCCCTTATTCTCCAGAGGAGGCAAATTATAGCACAGCTGGATGGGAGTTTAGACCAAATGAGGAGGCTGCTGGTCTGTTGGTGTGTGCGCGCTCATGTGTGTATGTGAAAGAGATTCAGCGAAAGATACAATGAGAGACACAGATGTAATGACTGAGAACAGATTCCTGGCACATTCAACAAGTCGTTTAACATCACTGAGAGAGTCATCAAACCGAAGGAGAGAAACGGAAAATGTTCCAAGCAGAACAGAAAACCCATTGAGAACTCCGGTTAGAGTAAAATTCAACTATGCTGTACTTGTTTAGGGATGACTGACTTTATAGATAGCGCTCTCACAGATCAGGTCAGATATTGGAGAGGATAATTTGAGGGATTTCTGCCCAGGTCTGACAGTAATTGAGAGTAATGTGAGCTGCTCCAATTCCACGGTATTTAAAAAGATTTCTGATGGATTTCAGAGGAAACAAGGACTCGTTATGTGTCCTCTGCACCTGCCCCTCTCTCTCATAAACACACACACGTTCGCTCATTCTTCCTGAAAGGACTGCATACAGCTGTTACACAAGTGGAAACCCACAACCTCAAACACAGCTATGTACAATCTATCAACCCTGCTTATCTCAGGGTAACACCGGCACCAGGAGAGAGACGTGTCGTCAAAAACTCCTTAGAGCCAACGACAGCCACCGCGCAGATAGATTGCCACAATAAAACCAAACACTAAAGCACAAATGGCATCACTTCAGTGTGAGGAGAGGAGAAGTTACAGATGAGAGGGGGAGGTTAAAAGAGGTGAGAAAAAGAAGAGGGGGATGCAAAGAGTGATATTGAATGTGAGTGGAAGAGGAAAGAGAAGATAAGGTAATGAACTTCTAATTTTGTTTTTTCTTTATGAACCTTCATGGAGCTCAGTCCACAACTTTTGTTGATATCCATTTAAAAATTGTTTTAGATTTAGACTCTGGAAAATACTTGATATATTCAAAATGCATTCAACAGTGTCAATTTCTCTCTTAAAGAGAGTGATGATATTTTGGCAGTCTGGTAATAAAACAGATTAATAGCTGAAATTGTTCCACAACTGCTGCTGTAATGCTACAGTGAAAATGGAACTGCTGTGATATAATGTCCCTGAAGTTAAACTAAATTTAACTTTGCTTCATTTTCCTAATGTGATACTTCATTATGAACTTTTAATCACAGACACACAGCCCAAACAATGAGGCAATAAAAGCTTAAGTAGAAAATAATGAGGGGAGGTGAAATATCTGATTATCTATCTAAAGAAGTAGAAGTGTGAAGAAAAAAGAAAAGGAAAATCCATCTCCCAGAAGACTGTACTGGAGTAAAAGATTCTAAAACATTATGAGATTAAAGAAAATAGCATTTGATTTTGCTTTAAATCTTTTAAAGAATTCTATCAAGTTAGTGCACTGATTAGCACACAGCTAGCGGTCAGTGGAAGGAGATCAAAAAGAGTCTTAAAAGAAAGCCACATTACCCACATTGCCTTTTTTCTTCTTTTGGCAAAAAATTGGTAAAAAGAAAAAAAAAACTATGCTGCATGTAGAGTATGAAAAAAAGCACATTGTTACAGTATCTAACACTGCAATCTGAAGTGCAGCTGCATAAGATGTTAACACCATTCACACTGCTAGATTATTCTGCCTTTAATTTCTGCCTCGCTGTATGTAATATTTTGTTGTGTTATTGACATGCCTCTGATTCATCCTGAGAAGTTGTAATAGAGGGAAGCAGATGGGAAAAAAAAGGGATGTGAAAAATAGCAATACAATGTGGAAATCCACTGGTGACCTGTCCAGGGTGGACCCCTGCCTTTCGCCCGAAGAGAGCTGGGATAGGCTCCAGCAGATCCCCGTGACCCTACGGAGGATTAAACGAGCTTAGATAATGGATGGATGGATGTGGAAATCCCAAAACACCAAGCAAAGTGACCAGCTAGCTAAAGATGCAAAAATAAAAGATAAAAACAAGATAAAATAGCAGCATATTTGTGACCATGGTGTTCAGAGGGGGAAAGTCCAGCTGCTGTTATGAACTTTGTCACTTGGTTTGGGTCCCTGAACCATGTTGCTCCACTTCGTAAGCTGGAGGAACCTCTAGGTTTCCAGGTGGAAAGTTCACTTTTTTTGTTAGTTTTTATTCAGTGTTCAGTGAATAAAGCAGTCATTTACCAGAGTTGTTAGGGACTTGTTGCTAACTATGGACTGTGAAGCTGAGGAAAGGATCCATTTTCATAATGTGGAATGCCATAAAACTCTGAAAGCAGACACTGGTGACGAACATGAAAAACCATAGTATCTCATAAACTTCAGTAAGATTTTCCCGACTGCTATAAAGTTTAGATATAGCAATTGTATTTAATTTGCTAGGTAACATTTGCCTACTATATGAGAACACTGCACAAAAGAAGAAAAAAAAAACTTTCAGCAGAACTGAACAAACATAGTTAAAAACTAACACCCGAGGAAGCAAGGAAAGTTTTTTTTTTTTTTAAATAAGGCCAACCCCAGAAAAACACAAAGCTGTTTTTGTACTGATGGTTAAGTGGTTAGATACTGGGAGTCTGAGTGTATTTGTTTGTCAGGGATGGCATTCTGTTGGTTCAGCTGTCCGTTTGGCTCATGCTGGTGAATGTATTTGTGTGATTCCTAAACCTGTCTTGACTTTTGACCCGCTGAAATCACATGACACTCCTTCAGTTGAAACCGCACGCTTAGAAGATGGGGTCAAAGGTTAAGTAAGGGTATTATTAAACAGGATTAAGAGGCATACCAAAAGACAGAGACAAAACATTCAAATGTTCAACATGACTTGCTAAAGCTAACAACCATTTGGTCAAAAACTGGTTCACTGACAACTTTGAAACTTCAGTGAAAGTTTATCTAACATGAGGCTTTACTTTCATGATTGTTACTTGTATGAGTTTATTAATCATTAAGGATACCTTGTTTATGAATTTTATCATGAATATGAGTGTTCTCTGTTTGGTGTTTTTGTTGGCTGAAAACATTGACTGACAGATCTCAGACCAGCTCAAATGGAATGCACTAATGAGGAAAACAGAGCCAAGTTTGTTTTAACAGCAAAACAGATTAGGTGTGAAGTCACAAATTTAAATTCCAGATATTAAGTATTTGTGTCAAGATTTGGACTAAGTTACATATTTGTTAAGCTGTGCAACCTCATTGCAAGCTAGTAACTTTTCCATGCCAATAGACTGGTTAGTTGGAGGGTGGGGGGGAGAGTTAGTTCAGCAATAATAAACTGTTGGAGTGTTGCATCCATTTATCCAAGCTGCCTCCAGGGAAAGTTCCTCTGGTGATGCTTAACTGTGGTTCAGAAAAGTAAAAGTCTGTATATGCATTAAGCATACAGTCATGGCCAAAAGAATGAGAATGACACAAATAGTACATTTTCACAAAGTCTGCTGCTTCAGAGTTTTTATATGTTTTTGTCAGGTGTTTCATCAGCATTTCATCAGTTTCAAAAGCTTTTACTGAGAATTACACATAATTCATGCAATAAGTCAATATTTGCAGTGCTGACCCTTCTTTTTCAAGACCTCTGCAATTCTTCCTGGCATGCTGTTAATCAACTTCTGGACCAAATCCTGACTGATGGCAGTCCATTCTGGCATAATCAGAATTTGTGGGTTTTTGATTGTCCACCCGCCTCATGAGGATTGACCACAAGTTCTCAATGGGATTAAGTTCCAGGGAGTTTCCTGGCCAAGGGCCAAAAATCTTAATGTTTTGTTCTCCGAGCCATTTCGTTATGACTTTTGCTTTATGGTAAGGTGCTCCATCATGCTTCTTCATCATCAAACTGCCTTTGGATGGTTGGGAGAAGTTGCTCTTGGGCTCCAGGGCACCCAAGAAAGTCCAGCAAGCGCCAGGACCGTCTCCTGAAGGTGTTTCAGCTGCGGGATCGGGCCGCCACCAGTGCAGAACTTGCTCAGGAATGACAGCAGGAAGGTGTGAGGGCATCTGCACGCACAGTGAGGCGAAGACTTTTGGAGGAAGGCCTGGTGTCAATGAGGGGAGCAAAGAAGCCACTTCTCTCCAGTAAAAACATTAGTGACAGACTGGTATTCTGCAGAAGGTACAGGGACTGGACTGCTGAGGACTGGGGTAAAGTCATTTTCTCTGATGAATCCCCTTTCCGATTGTTTGGGGCATCTGGAAGAAGGCTTGTTCGGAGAAGATGAGGTGAGCAGTACCATCAATCCCGTCTCATAACAACAGTGAAGCATCCAGAAACCATTCATGTATGGGGTTGCTTCAGTCAAGGGAGTGGGATCTCTCACAGTCTTGCCTAAAAGCACAGCCATGAATAAAGAATGGTACCAGAACGTCCTCCGAGAGCAACTTCTTGGAGGAGGTGCGGGCTTCCTAGTCGAAGCCCGCACCAAAGTAAACAGTAAGCAAATTGAGCGTCACAGTGAGCGCATGCCTGCAGGATTTGATGTTAAATGGAAGAACCATGCGACCGACTCAAGAAAAGGGGTTAGAAAGTTTTGTTGCAGTCCAGAATTTGTTTTTACATACTGAATATTGTTTTTGAAACTGAATATAATTCGACTTTGATGGTTATGCAGTTATCGACAATCATTAATGCAGTTATTGAACTACATGGTTGTATCTTATTCACTGAGTCATAGTCTCACATTTTAAGAGAATACAGTTTATTAAATATTACTGTACCTTCATCCTTGATAACATGGAAGCCTGACACGTACATTAAGTATTGTACCATACTTCCTGAAAAAGATGTAATCATTAAAATGTTTAACAATACAGCAGAATGTTATCTCTGCGTGATTTTTTTCTAAAGTAATTGTACAATAAAACGCTGTTTTATGAATAACCTTATTGTCTTCATTATATTTTTATTTTCCTAAATTGATATTTGAAAAATAGGGGTCATCTTATAATCAGAGTCGTCCTATATTCGGGTCAATACGGTTTACTTTTGTGACATTTTTGGTATCACAGTAGGCTTAAAGTATTACGAAGATCAATACAATTAAAACACCTTTTGTAATAAAGTGCTTTTCGGGGAAAACTAAACAAGCAAACTTGCAAATGGAAAATATATTATTAGAGTGTGCAAGTTTCCAAAAACCAAAGGAGTAGTAACCTACTAGTCACACAAAGATTTGAGAATTTGCATATTTCAACACAACAAGGTACCAAACAAGTTCTGTGTGTGTGTGCATGTGTGTATATTTATGAACGCCTTGCCTTTGACAATTAAGATAGATTCCTCTTCTTCATGCTGGAGACGACTTAAATTTCAAGAAGATGATGGTTTAAATTCCTTTAGAAAAGTAAAACATTGATTAATGTGTTTTAGCTGATAACAAGGTAGTTCTAATTTTGGTCTGCATCAACATGAGCAAACAAAACAACTTTGGTTAGACACTTCTAAAATTCAACTAATAACTGTCCATCACTGTTTTTAAAACCTGAAAGGACAGCGGTGAAGCATGATATCCTTGGAAAAAATGTGTAAAAAAATGAGTAATATTTGGAATGAACAGATATTTAAAGAATATTTTTCACCAACACTTGAGAAACAAGAAATCTAGGTACCGGGATCAGCTAGGTATTGGGGCAGCTGGAAGAAAACTACTCATCAGTGAGGCTAATTGAATGATGCTCTGGGTTTTGTTCCCCTCTGTGTGTTGGGCTGAGGCTGGGGGATATCGCGTTGAGGGACCTGGCCGATACCATGTCTCCGTATCTCTGGTTTGTATTCTCACAATGCCTCTTTGCAGATGTCTAGACCAGAGCACTGGTACACAAGGGTTTCACACTAGCTCTCATGATAAGGTTGGAGTTGCAGGCTTGGTGGAGGGAAAGCTGCAGCACATAAGTGTACTGCTGTTGTCCTCCTTGTCAACCCCCCTCCGATTTTTATCCAATCAACTTATTCTATCCTTAAATGCTTTAGTTGGGGCACACAATAGCACAGGTATTTGGCAGCACTCACTCCTTTCTGATCAGAGAGTTGGAAAACAGCCTAAAACATCACTTTCACAAACACTATATAAGTTAGGGTTAGGGTTTTGAGTCAACTCCTGGCGCTGACCTGCTCAGAGAGGAGGCACCAGGTGCAGCCACAGTAGCCCTGGGCTCCCCCTCACTATCCATCCTTGTCCATCCTCTTGCCCTCTGTGTTGTTGGTGTAGGGGCTGGAGGGTGCCCTTCCCCTGGGGTGTGGTGGGCTTGTTGCCCTGGTAAGGTTTGTGGCTGGTGAGGGGCCTGGCCAGGCTAAACGGTTCCTGTTGGGCCTGAGGGGAAATCCAGTGTACTGGTGGAGATCTTCTGCATGACACTGGGCCAACAAACCAGCACCAACTTTGATCCAGCCTGTACTACTGGTTGTGGTCAATGAGTGATGCTGAGCAAGTGTTCGGGGTCAACATCACTGTTTTATGTCTGGCAGGTGCGCTGGTTAAGCTTTGGTGTGGTTGAGGGGGTGCATTAAAACATCACAACAGAAACCACCACACATTCATTTATATACACTACAGCACACCACACAGTCACCACATGCATTACCACACTACACACACCACCATCACTGCCTGTCTTCTATCCTGCTACCGTCAGTCCTCTCTGACAGGATCAGGGTTTGAGGTGTTAAAAAATGTCAGAGTTTTGGTGAAGGACACATTCATTCTCACTTACGAATATGCACAAGAAAACCAACACCTTCAACAATATTGAATTCCATAATATTAATGGAGATAAACACCAAATGTTTATATGCGCTCTTCTGGACAGAGATCTCAGATGTTGTTCCTGGTATCTGCTGGAGCCACTAGCTTGGGGGTTACAGCTCCCACTCCCCAGATTACTATTGGCGCCAATGCTGCCTTCACACTCCACATCTTTTCTATCTCTCCTTTCAGCCCTTGATAATGGTTATTGGTGCCAAATGGGCTGGTCTGAGTATTTCAGAAACTGCTGAAACAACTATCAGGGTTTACAGAGAATGGTCCAAAAAATAGAAAATATTCAGTGAGCGGCAGTTCTGTGAACGCAAATGCCTTGTTGATGCCAGAGGTCAGAGGTCAGAGGAGAATGGCCAGACTGGTTCGAGGTATTAGAAAGGCAACTGTAACTCAAATTACCACTTGTTACAACTGAGGTATGCAGAAGAGCATCTATGAACTCCAAAACACGTCGAACCTTGAGGCAGATGGGCTACAGCAGCAGAAGACCTCACTGGGTGCCACTCCTGTCAGCTAAGAACAGGAAACTGAGGCTACACTCTAAAAAACATTGGGTTAAAAATAACCCAACTTTAACTCAACCCCTCAGTCACTATTGGTCACACTCAATTCAATTCAATTCAATTCAATTTTATTTATATAGCGTCTGTTACAATGACAATTGTCTCTAGGCGCTTTACAGAGACCCAGAGCATGACCCCCGAGCAAATATCATCAACTAAGATTATATAATTAAATCCAATCAATGATAATGGCAGGTAAAAAACTCCCACGTAGGGAGAAAAAAAAACCTTTATACCAAACAGTGGCAAGGAAAAACTCCACTTTAAGAGGAAGAAACCTTGAGCAGGACCTGGCTCATATGGGGAGACCTTCCTGCCGAAGGCCAGCCGGGTAGAGAAAGAAAAAGAGGGGAGACAGGACAGAGAGAGGATGTAGGACAGAGAGAAGATGGAGGACAGAAAGAGGATCTATGAACCCTGGGTTGTTTTAACCCAGTGGATTGGGATGAACCAACAACCCAACTAATTGGGTTATTGATTCAGCCCAAACAGTGGGTTGATTGTACCCAACCTGTTGGGTTAATTCTACATAATTATTTGGTTTATATTTTAACCCAGCATTAATGTTTCACCCTCATTGCTAGATTATATTAACCCAACTATGTGTTGTTTTATATATTTTTTTTTTCCACTATTAAATAATGATTATTATAATAAAAGTTTGCAAATTATGAAGTGTATTTTTAAATCCATTCTAAATCTTTACATCTATTCTGGACAAAATATCCTAATCAATAAAGAAGTTAACAACTGCACAGATTTTAAGTCATTTAATAGTGCATCTGGATTTTCTTCACATCATAAATAAACAAATATAACAAAACTCAAAACATGAACATTCAACATTTGAACAACATTCGTCTTGAAATAATGACTTTTTTTTTTGTTGCTGGCTACTGTAACTGCATTGATAAAAAATGTATGGTGGGTGAAACACCCTCCTTCTATCTTGAAAACTGCTGTTTGCAGCAGTTCCCAAATGTGAGCACACTCCTTGGGGTAGTTGATGTCAAAAATGTAAAATGCTTTGAAGCACACATCAACTGCCCCAAGGAGTGTGCTCTGTTCGATCTCCCTGCCTGATATGATTACAAATGCCTGGGAGCAGGCACTCTCCTCCCCCAACATCAGGACAAATGGGTGGGCTTTGGATGTCCCAGAGCCCAGCAGGAACTCCACTATGTTTATTCCAATCTGCAGTTCAGAAAAGGAGGGAAGAAAGGACCATATATTAAATGAGTATCTGTCATACCTATTGGTATAAAGACATAAGAGGTGGAACAATATGGTTCGGAGTTCAATAAAAAAAAGGTTACTTACTGGTCTGACCACTATGAACGACCTTCTGGCCTCCTCCAGTGTATGCCGCAGTTTTTCTGCCTTTTTTATACACTGGGCAGGCCAGAAGTTTGGGGATCATCATAAAGGCCCGTATTCCTTTCGCATCTATACAATTGAAAACAGAATTTTTAATGCAAAGAATAGATGCCTGAAGACCAAAAATCAACACAAATGCTGTCAACACACTATAGAAATTCATGTCCATTTGCAGTTGGAAGGGCAAAGGTTAAGGCTTCGCCTGGATAGCAGAATGCTGCCTCATTTTCAGCATCTTGCAAATTATTTTGCGATGCTTGGATTGTGTTCCACTGCTAACATATTCACAGGGTTCACATTGGTGCACAGTCTGACTTCACTGATAAAGGATCCAACAAAACCCAAGAGATTAAACTTACCAAACTACAGAAGTCTACCCCGTAAGTTTTTTTTATTTTTTTTTTTTATTTGGTTACCATGTAATAAATGGGCTTTATACATAGCTCTACAACTTGAAATAAAACCTGCTCTTTTATTTCCTGTCTTACATTATTGGGCAAACTGATTAATCCAGGTCTGACCATCAGGTACAATTTTTACACCATTGATGATGGAAAAAACTGTGATGCAGTCATTTCACAGAGTAAATACTTACAGCACCACTGCTGGATGCATCTTGTAGAGGGAAATTCTTGCACCAAAGAAGCTGTCAAGGCCATCTTTGTGTCAGCAGAAGGTCTGTTTTTCACATAAAAATATATGTGTAGAGTGTTAGTGAATGCAAACATAGTTTTGGTTACGATTTAGTACAGTGATTCCTAATGTAACCCTATGTAATCATAATTCACAAGCAATGTTTGTGTACTTATCAAAGGTTATTAAGGGTTACTAAACAGTGATTTCTGGGAGATATTCAAAATCTTACATTTCGCCAAATCTTTCAATTAGGTGTGACATAAGTATGCGCACCCAACATCTCCGTTGGGGGGATTGTAATGAAGCCATCTTTTGTGAGGTTTACAAGAATCAATTTCCCCTCACATTTCTGGGAAAAAATCTGACCAATGTCCTGAATGGAGGATTAAAGTTAGTGATAATGTATAGTTGGGAGGTTGTTATTGAGAAATAAACCCAGACAGGATGTATGAAACCCCAACGTGAAGCACAAAGGGTTTCACACATCCTTTTGGGTGTGGATGTGTACAGTAAATATCAATGTTTCATCAGAATCCCAGCAATAATAACTTACAAAAGGAGAAACAACTTCCAAAATTAGAGGGAACTTTGTCGCTGAAGCATTTCCCTCTGTTGAACTTAGGGATGGAACAGTCTCAGCATTTTCCTCCACAGGAGATGGAAGAGAAAGAACAGCAGGAAGAGCCAAAGCTGTATTGCTGTCAGGTGGTACAATTGTGGGCGCAACATCTCCCATCTAAATGAGTCAGATCACACACATTACATGTTTATCCTTAGATAACTTAAAAAAAAAAAAAAGACTATTTTCTTTTGAAAATATAAACTACTTACAGATATGTGTCCAGTTTGCAAAACATATTAGAAGAATATATGGTTTCAACCTCGTTTCAACATTGAAATTGTACACAAAGGGGCTTTTAATAATAAAAAAAAAAAAGAACAAAGAAAACCTGCCTAACTTAGAACTTCAGTATAACTTAGTAAAGCTTACTATACACATGTTTTGTGAGGGATTGATTACAAATGATTATTACTAATTATGTACATTTCTTTTTACATTTGTTTCACAGCCAACACCCTAGAAGACCCTGTATCTCAATGCTATGTAGAGGCTTGGGTCATCCTCTCTACAAGACCGCATAGCATGGGGGGGATGATGGTCAAGGAGATTGATTACATCAACTGCCGTCATGTTCTGTGAGTGAAAGACCCTGTATGCAAATAAATACTTGTCAAAACAAACTGTCTCCCAGCACTCAACAATCAATTTAATGGTTGGAGTCGGCTGCTGCATCACAAGAATGGATTTGAGAAGGCCAAAGATTGGCTCTCCCTCTGAATTAAAGAAAAACACTCATGCCAGGTCTGTAATCTGTGCCACTGACTGTTACCCAAGATGGAACAAAAACCTCAGTGAAGAGAGAGAGAGTCCAAGAGCATCTTTGACTTTGGTGGTCATCTCAAGGTTGGAAAGAAACGTGCTGTTAACTGGCCCAACTTCCAAAGCTTTCTCGAACACCATGCCAGACAGGAAATGGTAGCACTGTGTCATCTGGTGACAAAGGGCCATGGTTTTGCAGATGTTACTAAAGTTGCAGGTAATGTTGCTGATGCTTTTAAAAATACTATGTTCTGCCTCAAAGCTCATTGTCCAGTACTGAACGAGGGGTCCCAGCTTTTCGATGGCAGTTGCATACTGCAGCATGAAGTGGTGTTTTGGCCGAAAGTGGAGGTGAGGGAAAAGTTCAAGGAAGACTGCATGGTGTTCTTCAATTATTTTCCTCAGATATGCTGTGGCTGGTAGTGTAAGGGAGGGGGAAATGCAATTTCCATGATGGAAAGCAGAAGTAGAAGAAGATTCCACTCTTTTTCATCCTCAGGGACCAGAAGAAGGAGGGGCAGCATCGGAAGTAGGCACTACGTCTGTGCAGCAGACTGACGCCTGGAATCATCAACATTCCTGAGATCATGTCTGCTGATCACTGATGGCTTGTTCTGTCCGTCAGAAAACCCATAATCAAAGCTTGTGATCCTGTAGTTAAGCTTTTCTAGGGTCACATGATGCCCCTCAATTAGTGAAGTCAACACCAGCTTCACTTCCAATGTCCCTATGCCCTCCAAGATATCATGCATATCTGGTGCAACATTGTCAGTCACATGATAGAAGTTTTACTGGTTCAAAATGCTGTCCCTCTTTATACCTGTCATAGTAGGATTACCAATCTCCAGGTCTGCTTGGTGACTGGCAATGTTGCGCGCCAGCAATGGGTCTTCTGATGTCTGACCTTGTAAAAACATCTTTATTTATTCTGCACCAACTGCAAACGTGATGGCCAGAGAAACTTTCGATGTAGCCAAGAATTGCACTGAGGCCCAGGTTGTCCCCCACAACTTGACCAACGGTGCATTTTACCACACCATGAAAATCTGGACTGTTAATTCTGACCCCTTCAATTTACAGAGTCTTCAGTTCATGTATAATGGGCTCAAGAATGGCATCAAGGCCATAAGTCTTTGCACCATCTGACCTGAAACCTGCCAAGAGGAACACTGACTTCAGACTGGACAGAAGCTCTGGTGGAAGACTTTTGATGGTTAAGTAGAGGAAGCCCAACTTGTGAGTGGCTGTTTTTAATCCTAGGGGATTCACAGTCTCACCGTCGAGCAAAAGAGGAATGGAAACCTCTTCCTGGAAAAGTGGGTGCTCTGCAAAAATCGCCATCAAAGAAGTTGTGCAGAGCATCACCTGTCCTCTGCTGCCATGACAAAATGGCCTTCATAACACCTGCCATACTTAAAATGTGTTGCAGCAGCGGCGTCAGTAGAATACGCTGAAATGTGTCATGCACAGCGACCTGTCTGACACACCCAGTGTAAGTGTCTCTCTGCTGCACATGGGACACACCAGGCAGATTTTCTTCCACAGGCTGAATAAAGGTTCTCAAGTTTGAAAGTATTCCGTCTGTTTGTAATCTGTTTATAGACCTTTAAGTGGGGCCGAACAAGAACTGAATTCTTCTTGAAGGCTTAACACCTCTAGAGTGTGTGCCGGATCTAATGCGCTCAACAAAGCCATTGTCTTTGTTTGAAGATGTCGAACAATGTCATTGATCAGCCTTGTGTGATTTCACTGAGGTAAATGTTAAATTTGATCTTGACCGCAAACTGGCCAAGTACAGAGCTTATCTCTCACTAATACCTTTTTCTAGATCATCCCAGAAGGTGTCCTCCTGTGCAAACACCTCTTCAACTAGTGCAGACCTTTGTTCAGCCTGTGCTGAACAAACAAATTTACAAATGACACCCCTCTTCAGCCTGCTGGAATTCATAAGTCTGATTTGTGCTTTAATGCAGATTGTAGGATTCGTAGTCATCCTGCTTATCACTATGCTCAAGTAAATGTCTTCTGAAGGACCTGAGGAAGGAAAATGTTCTCCCAAGAACCTAGCTCACCGCATTGGAAGTATGTTGTGGACTGATTGATGTGATGAACTTTACGTAAATGACTGATAAGTAATCTTGAATCTCCAGGAAGCTGATTCTTACATTTGAAACAAATGAATGGCATTCTGCCAAAGTAGCAGCCCTACAGTTAGGCCTGAGGCTTGTAATATCTCAGTGGGCTGTGTGTTGAAAAACGCTGCTTGAAGATATTTGTTTGAGGTAATGTGTGAACCTATTTGATTTATTAAACTATCCTCTCATTCTACTCACAAATTATCTGTATCTTCTCATGAATTTTAGCCTGATCCCAGTCTTTGGGATGAGGGAATGAATCAAAGCCTCATCTAACAGGACAAAGCTCTCTTCGTCTATTCCTTTATCTGCAAGACAAAAAAAAACAGGGGCAAAGAAAATAGATTTAGAGATACATTTGTTTTATGTTTTTCTGCCATTTAAAACAAGGGATTTTCAGTCTTCTCTGTGGATGTACTGGTTATGTTACAGTTTTTTTCAGTTATTTCAGTGTATTTCTCACAACCTTTTTTTACATTTTTACAATTGTTAATGCATTTCTCAAAACTAGTGCAAACTGCAAAACCAAGTGAATAACCAGCAAAAGTGTGTTATTTGCTGTGTGTGAATAGTTCATTTTGCTGAAGTAAAGTTGCAAGTTCAGAGTCCAAATTTTAAATAACATTGCGGTGAATGGGGCCAAAAATTTTGTTTCTCAATATCTTCGTTAATTATTGCCCAAAACATATGAAATTTGACTCAGGGATTGACAATAGGAACCTGTATCAATTTCAAAGACTGATCCGGATCTGATCCAGAAGGCGGATTTTATCGCAATCTGTAAATCGCTATATGGGGGAATTGTTGCGCTTGGCGGCGGTCTGCGCTCTCTGAGTGCTTTTCTAGTTAATATATGTTTTTAATTACAATACAGGAATATCCTCACCTCTAAACCTCTCAACAAGATCTCCCAGCTGCTACTCTTCCAGCTTTTCAGCAATGAAATCCATAATTCACAAATGACTGGAAAAAGAAAAACAATGTAAAATATATTTTGTTAAAATTAAAACATCTTTATTACAATCAATGTAAAATTTTGCATGCAATGCTGTTGCTTGATGCTATGGCATAGTCTGAATCTGCTCTGTCCCACTGTCTTACAACATTTGCATTAGCTACTATTATTAGCTAATGTGTACATCCACTTTTGTAACGTTAAATGGACAGCACTAACATAGATTCTGAGTTAGTTAACCTGATGAAATGCTTCCCGATAATAGCACAGTTAATGCGACCTTATTTAAACATCACTGTCATCAATAATCTTGATAGTAATTTTACATTTTTGATGAGTGGAACTGACAGTGTTTTGTAGAAAAGACCGCCTAAACCCGTGAAACGGCTTCTTGGTGGGAAATAACCCAGTAGCTGGGTCAATAATAACAACACTGTTGGGTTAAAACAACCTGACTGACTGCTGACAGTTATTTTTCTTTTTTTTTTTTTTTAAAGATAGATAATTTTATTTGTCCTTGAGCCAGCACCCCACACAACAAAATTACATTTGTTATAGCTGTCTGGCTATAATGTATGGTATGGAATTGCTTAATGGCATGCTCATGGACGTAGATCAGAGATTGCATAAAGACCTGGACCTAGAATCATCATAAGATTTACAGGGATTGTGCTGTCTGTCATCACCACAACAGTGTAACAGTAAGAATATGTGAAGCTTGCTTTACATGATAGCAAAATGCCACGAGTAAGCTCAAATGCACAATTATGTGTGTGCGTGCGCTTCCTAGTAGTGATCTTCATATAAGGACAACTGGTCTGCTATAGCGGTCTTCAGTGCTGTGTGAATAATTACTGTAAGCTTCGGTACTACTATAGAGTTATTACCACAATTAATAAGCAAAACATTTTTTTTAAAGATAAAAATGAGGAAAAACAAACCTTGCTCATTGTGTAAACTGGATCCAGTCCCTTTGTCAGTTGTGAAATGGCTGCTTAAAGGAAGTTGATGCTTTTTAAAATCTTTAATAACTCAGCAGATGGGGTTAAATTGACCCAGGGGTTGGATTACTGTAGTCTGGTATGATCACAAACACTGACCCAACTAATAACTCAACAGCTGGGTCTGATTAAACAACCCACAGTGGTTAAATTAACCTAAAGAAAGTACCCAACCACTTTAACCCTGTGGTTGGGTTGAGAAAATAACCCAGTATTTTTTAGTGTGTACATTTCACACAGGCTCAGCAAAATTGAGCGATACAAGATTGGAAAAACCTTGCCTGGTCTGATGATTCTCAATTTCTACTGCGACATTTAGATGTTAGGGTCAGAATTTGGCATCAACAACATGAAAGCATGGATCCATCCTGGCTTGTATCAACGGTTCAGGCTGGTGGTGGTGTAATGGTGTGGGGGATATTTTCCTGGTACACTTTGGGCCCATTAGTACCAACTGAGCATCATGTCAATGCCACAGCCTAGCTGAGTATTGTTGCTGACCATGTCCATCCCTTTATGACCACACTGTACCCATCTTCTGATGGCTACTTCCAGCAGGATAACACACCATGTCAGAAAGCTTGAATCATCTCAAACTGGTTTCTTGAACATGACAATGAATTCACTGTACTCAAATGGCCTCCACAGTCTCCGGATCTCAATCCAACAAAGCACCTTTGGGATGTGGTGGAACGGGAGATTCACATCATGGATCTGCAACCGGCAAATCTGCAGCAACTGCATGAAACTATCATGTCAATTTGGACCAAACTCTCTAAAGAATATTTCCAGTACCTTGTTGAATCTATTCCAGGAAGAATTAGGACAGTTATAAAGGCAAAGGGGGGGTGCAACCCAGTACAAGCAAGGTGTACCTAATAAAGTGGCTGGTGAGTGTATGTCAGGCTGATTGGCCATCACCAATTTGTCAGTTTGGATCTGAAGGTCCCACAGAATATATATATATAGATATATATATATATATATATATATATATATATATATATATATATATATATATATATATATATATATATGTGTGTGTGTGTGTGTGGTAGGCTAGGACCTCCCCCTCCGAGACGAAAGTTCATGCCAGCGAGCATTTCACATCCAAGTCGGCTGATCCAAGCCGTCTTACACACTTCACACACCCTGTCTGAAAAGTCTTGCCTAAATGTGTCGAACAGAAGGGACAGACATTTGAAGCGTTCACGGACACGGACAACCTGAATTCAAGTTGCGTCTGAAACAGGAGAGGTGAAAACACGGAACTGGCTGGCTTCAAACACAACTAAACGCTGGTTTCAAAGCATGGGTTTGATGTTCCTGTCCGTTAATGCCTAAAACATCTGCAGCCTTCACCTCATGCACGAGCTGCTTTATCTTATCTTCAGAGAATCGCTGTGCCCGTCCTTCCTTCATGACGGGTTTGGAAAAGTGGATTGTGGATAGCGCAACCTGCTCCTAAAGGCAATGGCTGCTGCTGAGCTCTGATTGGTTTAACAAGTGACACACCCTAATCCCTCCTATGCATTATGTAGCGGGTAGTGCAGGTGGGAAAGAGGATATAGCAAGCTTGAAAGATCATGTTTTTTTTGGGGGAACGCCTCTCCCACCACATGTTATTCCCTAAATATAGCAGATTGGCTGAAGATCGGGGCCCCTAATCTATCTCTAGCTGGGACAGCAGCTTTCTTTTGCAGATGTTTGTACACTGAGCAAGAAGTGTAGAAACATGTCTGGTTTTATCAATAATTTTCTGTCTAGCTACATGTAAGTATGACTAATCCAGCAGTCTATCAACCATGAATTACACACTGGTGAAGGAAACTGACATGACTACAGTCCCAGGGTATGTAAGCATTTATGAATGTGTGAATATACATAGTTGAAAGCACTTGCACATGTAAAGGGTTAATAAAAGTGGCCATGTTACTTGAAAAATAAAAATGACTGAGGGGAAAAAATGTATTTAAAAAAGCAACAGTAAGAAAAATGGGGTACAAGAAAAGAAAGACCAAAGGGAAAAAAAAAAACAAGCCATCTATAAGTAAAAGAAAAATGAAAAGAATGAGTAAGGACGAGGACAGAGGAGAAACCCATTAGAGGAAAATGAGAAGAAGTGAGAGATGAGGGCCGTCCAGATGGTTGGAGACTGTTGCCTCGGAAACACAGCAAGGGCAGAACAATGGGGATTTGGAGTGGTGTTTCGCATCCCATCATAATACGGCCACGCCATTTGAAGACTGAGCAGAAAAGCAACTGCCAAGATGACAGGCTGACGATTTATTGCAGGCAGCTCCTTCTGATCAACAAGTCAAATGTAAGACAAGCTAATGTATGCACAAACGAGAGCCGGAGTAGATGAAATGTGAAGAAGAAAGCATACCCTCTTTCAATTCTAAGTTTTATTAATGATGACGTAACAGCCTTAGGAGAGGATTTGTATTATGTACTGATGAAAAAACGTTGAAATTGAAATTGTGTATGCTTCTTTTTTACGTTACTGTATATCTGTCTTTCAGTCCTTTAGTCTTACTTTAACTGTAACACCTCATTAACACAGATGTGGATCTGTGCCTTAATGAAAGCACATTCTCTACTTTCTGGGATTAGTACAAGATGACACAAACTAAAGAGGGTCCAAAATACTTTCTGACCATTCACTTACAAAAATATGAGGGCAACAAAAAATAATTTGATTTATTTAAACTGGGGAAATTTTGCTCAATGCGGGACCACAGAACACAAATTGCTGAGTAAATTATGATCCCTCAAAAACCAGTAATTTAGAGCATGAAAAATAGTTATGTAAAATGGAGACTGACAGATTGTCAACATGTTCTCAGGTTATAAAAAAAAGGTATGTGTGCATTATAAATTTGTAACTCATCAGTGCCAGTAAAAAAAGTAGAATTACAATTTAAGCAATGAATTTAGCATATTAATATTTGATGTCTCAATTATAACACAGCTGTGACATAAAATCTTCAGTGATGTAAAGTTTCAATATTAAAGCCAAATGACTAACACAGTTCATTGTGACTTCTAATGAAAACTATGCTGGAAATCTGAATACTGAAAGTTATGTTTGTAAAGCAACATCACATCTTGAATCAGTTAATTGGTGTCGATTTTTGGGTTCTTTTGTTCAGACATAAGGTTTTTCACATGTCTTTAACATGTTTCGATGGAGCCTTCCATCTTGCTAAAACGTCATCTATGGAAGGGATAGAAGGCTGTGTAAAACATGTCAAAGGTATCTGAAAAACCTTATGTTTTTTATATCCCCTGATATAAAAATAGAGATATAAATTAGAAGACACAAAGAATCTTATCAAACAGTTAACTAGTGATTCCAAACTGACCCTAGTTGCCTGTCTGTCTATGTTTGAGATGGACTGGCCACCTTTCCTAGGTGTACCCTATCTTTCGCTGGACAGCTGGAGTAGTCTCCCGTAATCCTCTATAGGAAGCATTAATAGAGAATGAATGGATGGACATCTGTATCACTTTCAGATACTTTAAAATAAATGCTTCCAAACTGCATTTTTAAGAACTTTAAAAACCAGAAAATGGGTATCACTTTTCAGATAGAATCCAGTGCAATGGTATAAACTGAGTTGCTATCTCTACAAACTGCCAAAGATTTACCTATTTAACAGCCATAAAGACAGATTGATAACAACGGCAGTGAACTGGCTGCGCAGTCCAACTGCCTGAATGAGCCGAGCCCGTCTTTACAACCTGAAATTATTCTAAGAAAAAAATGGCAGGATCATACATAGCCTACTAGTAGTATGGTGGTAGTATGGTTGTTGAAATATAGTAAAATCCATTTCTAATAACTTCATATCCCATCTTAATAGCCATCGTTATTTCACATCTTGAGCCAATAAGGATTCCCCTGAGTAAGAGTTAATAGATTCAAGCTGGGGACATTTTGCTCAGTGTGGGACCACAGAATACAAACTGCTGAGAAAATTATGATCCCTCAAAAGCCAGTAACATGGAAGATAAAGAAACAGTAGTGTGAGATGGGAATTTGTATAAAAATAGACTGACATGTCAACATGTTCTCAGGCTATATTAAAAGGCATGTTTTGTGCTGTAAATGTGTAATCTATTACTGCCAGTTACAAAGTCAAATTACAATTTTAGGCAATTAATTTAGCATATTGGAATTTGAAGGTGAACGTGCACATCTGTTTCAACAGCTTCACCTCCACTCCTATAGTTTTGTTATGTCAAATCCGTGCTTGTTGTAACATGAGCTGCTTCAGTTTTAACTGCTTACTTACTTAAAATACATTAAGTAACAGTTTTAGGGTGGGTTTGAAATCACTCCAAGATGGAGTGAAATAGATTTTTAATGAAAGCAAAAGCTGACCTTGCTTCCATAATACCACTAAGTTACCCTTGGAACAATGCAACCATGTTGTTTAGCCATGTAGATGACAACTAGCTAGCTAACTGTTCTGTCTCATCACAGAAACCCATCTTCCCTGGAGCAGACATGAAAATGGGTCAGGGGCTAAAAAGGTGAGAAGGGTGCACGCCCGTTGTGGGGGGTGGGGGATGGTGGTGCGGAGGAAATACTTCTGGGTACACTGTATTATACTGTATCACACAATATTGAGCTCTGTTACCCCCACACTGTTTCAGTGATCTGCAGGAAGCACCAAACACACACATCACATGCATCTTGTGGTGTCCATGTTTGATTTAGAAATGAACGAATAATTATTTAAAGAGAAAATAAATAATTAATAAAAAAAAAAATAAAGACTTCACATCCTGACTCACATCCTGGCCTTATTAGCATAATTTGTGTCCTTGTGGCAGAGGAAACACCTGGCCAATCCCTCTCTATTAATTTTTTTTTTTTTTTTAAGAAATCCCAAAGGACACCTCTTGTCCCTTCACTGAAACTTTGCCCTCCAGCTTAAGCCAGGCCCACTTCCAGCTGCATTTTATGGCTGCATGCAGCTTTTTAAAACATAAAAAGATTTTAACTTCAAGTGATGCGAGTTAATAAAAGTAGCTCATTGGAATGCAGAGTTGGGATTATTGACAGTTTACTTCTCACTTTTACAGTGACAGTTAAACCCGCGGGAACGCTGGCGAACAGGTCCATGAGAACAGAGTAACTAATGGTTGACAGCAGCGACTAAAAAAAATAGCTACATAATAGCAACAGCTTAGTAACGTTTGGTCTAAACACACTGAAGCCTTTTGTGACAGGCTCTTCCCTGTTGTCTTCTCTCACGCTGAAAAAAAATTGACCCCCATCTGGTCAATGGATGGAGCCAGAACAGTAAACACGAGACGCCCGCTTTCGCCATTTCAGATGGCTCAAAACCATTACATTTTAAAGAATCAATAGATAACGTTAGCAACAAAAAGGATTGTAAAATAGACCAGGATTCACGCGTTTTCATTTTGTCACAAAAGGCTTTAAGCCATACCTGTCAAGGTTTGGATTTGAAAATAAGGGAAATATTCTGGCGCCCGCTGAGAGCAGTCCCACCATCACAACCAAGCTCCAGTATCCCTTACATTTTTGGTGTACAAAAAAGCTAAAATCACAACTACACTACTTTCTGAACTCCAGCCAGCTCTTTATGAAATATGAAATATGAAAATGATTGAAACTATTGCTCACCAAATTCAATCCACTGGTAAATGTAGGTAGGAAATGTGAACGTACGCTCGTCTGCCTTGTCCCCAGCATGGATATCACTAGGTCCTGCTTCTCATCCAGCTAAGCGATGCGACCTCCAAGCACTCCAAGTACACATGAATGAAGAATGTTCGTATGACTAGAATAATGGAACAATTTGGCCTATGGTTCTGGGCAGGATTTAATGACCGTCCAAGTGTCATTTAAAGGGCCGATTTCTGAAGTGTTCAGTTTGCTTATTGGGTCAATCATATGATAATTAAAAAAAAATAAATAATAATAATAACCCCCCCCAAAAAAAAAACAAAAAAACAAAAAAAAAACTCCTCGGATCTACACGATTCATGTAGGTCACCTTTTTTGACTTCGAAACGGCTAATTTCGCCAAAAGGTGAGAGATTTTCATGCCAAGTGAAGGACAGGGTTTGGGTTGTCTGTTTAAATTACACAGGAATAATGAAAAGAAAAGTAGTTTACCTTTGTGGAAGCATACATATCATTTTAGAGAATCAGATTTACACTAGACAGCATTAACAAGAGAGTTGACAATTTTGTATCACTTTTTTCCTATGGGACTTTATGTGTGTACATTTATTGGAGTAACACACATCAAAGTTTTAGTCTATGAAGCGCAAACTTCATACTACTGAGGTTAGAGAGCTACACATCTGATTAAATAGAGCCATGGTGACAGAGGATATGGATAATCACCAACATCCAACTTATTTATTTCCTGGCGCTGCTCGTTTCTTATGATTTTCAGTGTTCCTTTTTTTTTAATACTTGGCAACTGTTTAAGTCATTCAGGGTTTGACCAAGTGCTTAAGACATTTTTCAAAAATTATTGATTTGTACTTTTTTCTCATTTTAAGGTTATGGGAATAAAGTACTTTGCATATACTGTATGTAGAAATGTACAGAATATTTAATTATTCATCTATGCAATGTAAGTTTGAAGAAACCACAGATGTTCATTAAACTGTTGCTAGCTATTAACATTTAACAGTCCATTTCCTTGTTATTTAGATAAAAGTAAAACACATTTGAAAAAATACCTTGATGTATTTCTCACATTAAATTATGACGTTTTGTAAAGCAAAAGTCAAACAACTGCCTGCCATTGAAAAAGAGACATCTTAAAAATAAATAACCATACATTTTAAGAAACCGAATTTATGTCAAATACTATTTTAAACTGAAGAAAGTGAAGAATGTGTGCAAATTTTTAAATTATGTAGCAGAGCAGAGTATCAGTTAATAAAAGTTAAACTGTTGAACCCCCAAAATCATCTAAATATTTACTAGTTTCCTCCCCAACTTCTGGAATAATGCAGAAGAAAAGATATCATAGTCACCTGTCATATTTACTTACTTGTTCTGCTATACACAGTGGGTTGTACAGTAACCCAGTATTCTACAGGCCAAGATCAAGATCAAAGCTTTTGCTTTAACACTGTGAAACACTAAGTGAATGCATGGGAAACATTGGGAGCAAGATGCTGACAATAACAGAAAAAAGGGAGGTTGGAGGTGGGGAAGAAGTCTAAGGAAGTATTACATATAGCTGTAGAGAGATTTAGAATAAATCTTTGATGTGCAAAAATGAATAAATAAATGAAATTTGCAAACAGGTCAGAAGTAGTTCTTCTGACTAGTTTGTATTGAATAATATAGTATATTTAGTATGGTCGGAGGAACTTAAAGCTTGAATGCACAAGGCTGTAATAAACAGTAAAAGATGTAGAGCCTCAAAGCCCAAAGATGGATAAACAAAATCAATCGCCTTTATTGGATTACCTTCAATCTTATACGTCAAAATTATTTTTTAACTTTTGGTGGTATCTGCATTATTTCTTCCTTAAGATGAGATAGCCAACCATTCATATGAGTAACCATGTGAACTAAATGTTCACCATGTTAAAATTTATAGTGAAGCTATTTTTATGTCCCATTTAACATATCAGTATTTTGAATGAAGATGAAAACCCACCTCAAATAAACAAAAAAACCCCCAACAAATTCCCATGAAATTGTGCTGTTGTGATCATCTTTTTCTATTGACGTACTATACAAAAACATTGAAGAAAAAAACACGAGTTGCAGGGTCTTTGTTGGGATCATCTAGATTACTAATAAGCAAGCAGACTCTCAATAAGTGCAGAGGAATACAGAAAAACAACTGGACAATGAGCTGGATTGTGGAGCAGTTGTAAAGTGGTCTGGGAAACTCTCAGGCTTTGTTGGGGGGTCTCCTCAAGAGAGATGGAAGGACACACATTTCCATTTCATTCTCTCTTTTGTAGGGTGAAATGATATTTAACAATGTCCCTTTCACCCCAAGTTTAGAAAGAATGAAAATGAGAAGTGGTGGGGCAGGGAGGGGAAAAAGAGAGATGGAAAGCAGACTGGCAGGAAGTGAAGGGATATGAATAAGGAGACAACAAAAAGAAGCCTATAGAGATAGAAGACAACACAGTAAAACATCTGCTTTCTAATTACAAAATATCTAATTATCATTATAAAGAGGAAGTGACAGTATCCCCAGAAACCGGGATAACATTTGTGATTGGCTCTTTTAATCTAATAAGACCAATAACAAGGACAAATTGGAAAGGGTGTTTGGCTAATGTAATTGGGTCAAGGCGGGGTCTTGGACACTGTTATCAACAGGAATACATGGAGGTCAAAATAATGCCTTTAATCAAAGTTGACTTCAGTGTGCAACAACCAGGTCCTCAAAACTTGTTGGTATGTAGGGTACTAAAAGAAAAGGATGGCATTAAAAAAAAAAACATTTTCAAGGGTGTTTATCTTATAGAAATGCATCCATGTGACACAACTCAGTTTCATTTCACCGATGAAATATTCAGGGTTAATATTTTCATCAGAAGATCAGATTTTTGTTAGGTAATATGGTTGTGAAATCAACTTCTGTTTTGATTGTTTATCCTTTGCTGTGCTCAGTAATTAAATTTAAATATGGGAGAAAAAACAATGATGTCTATATGTATCCCTGCTGTGTATGTCCCTGACACAGGGAAAGAAAGGTTGTGTAAATGGGTCAGTAATTGGGACACATGTGGGGTGCAACCCACTAAGAATGACCTCAGACAAACTTTGATAGCCATCTACTGACCCCACAGTGATTGAAATACCAGTCTGGATGCACACACAGGCGGTGACGACTTAGTTTTATTATGGCCATGTTTGCGTAGAATTAACTTTAGCCGTTTCAATGAGAAATATTCATTTTAACTAGGGCTGGGCAACGATTAAAATTTTTAATCGCGATTAATCGCATGAATTACCTGATTAATCACGATTAATCGCATCATATACGTAAAATCAAATAATAATTTCAAAAGTAGTGTAAAGTGCACTTTTATTTAAATGTTCTGCTGCCATACGAACTAAAGTGCCATAACATTTGTTGTTCAAACACTTTTAACATCAGCACTTGTCAGTAACACATATTTAGTGTAAATCTCATCTTAAAAAATGTAAAATAAAATAAAGCTTATTACCACTGCCAGGGCATTAATGTCATCCTGTTTTTTTTTTTTAAATAGAAAAGTTTACAAATAAAATCCAACAAAAATCAAAAATAAAGAAATTAAATAGTGATATTTTATTACTTTTTTCATTTTTTAATCTAATCTAAATAATCTAAAAAAAAACCCTGAAAAAATGCCAGTTTTTATATAGTTCAATTTTAGACTTGAATCAAAATTACGAAATGAAAAAACAGGCCATGGGACTGAATCTGTTTTATAATTGAAGGACTGGACTTACACATCTGTGCCACTAGATAGAGCCGCACTGAAGTAACCAGTAAAAGAATAGCACGACAGTGAACACATGGAGCAGATCTGATGGAAAATGGAGGAATGACGTGAAAGTTTTGTTGCAGTCCAGAATTTTTTTTATTCAGACAGAATTGTTAATATTGCTACCTGAGTTGCTACCTGAACTGTAAAGTAGACAGATTTTTACCGTTCTCCATGTCTGTTTTAGCTTTTCTGCATTGTTTACCTGCCAACTGTCTTGGCAGCAGCCAGTAACAGACTTTTCAAAACAAAAGCATGTAAGCAACATGCTTTAACGCGCGATAAAAATAAATGTCGGCGTTAATAAATTAATGAGTTAACGCGATAATAACACGTTAAATTGCCCAATTTCTGTCACTTTTATTGCATGTGGACTGCAGGAGCAACTATTGAAACCCCCCACCGTTTGTGTACATACCAGAGAAAGCAAAACTGATCGCAGTGCAAAGAATTACTTTTGTACGTCACACACCAGAATAGCTTTGCTGGGAATGCTGCTGATTGCATTCAAAGACACATGGGTAGCACCTCGACTATAGGTAACACCTTGACTCAAAAAGCTGGTCAACTTAGAACTATTGACCACTATTGACTATTGAAGTTCCATAATTCTATTTATGTCGAAGAGTATTTGAAAGGGTGGTTTTCAAATAGGTCCCTGGTTACTTTTCAAAGAAAAATCTCTATGGTGTTATGTAAACTACCCAGTTCAAGTATAACCCAATTCAGATTTTTTCCTCCCATGTGGCACATATGTGGATATGACAAGTGGACATGTAAGCAGTAGGAAAGAAAAAAAGAAGCATGGATTAGGATGTCTCAGATCAGTTACACACCTCATTCATAGGTATAAATAAATCTAATATAAATCAGATAAGTATATTTGCATCCAGCACCTACGTGAGCATTTTTTGCCACTGCAAATGTCCTTGAAAATGCAACATTAGCAAATGACGTAAGCACAGGTGGAAAGGCTCTCCTCTTTCTTCTCTGCTTTAAAATACACCTTAAAATCCTTCATTGACAAGCAGTAGCATGGATAATATCTTCTATTTTCCTTACATTCATTGGAAATAGTGCAGGTTTTTCTTGCCTTTCCACCTAAATTTTTCTTGCTCAGCAGCCAAGCCCATCTACTTTGTATGTTGTTTCCAAAGGTGTTAACTAGTATAGATCCAGACATCTGGATCTAGACATCCAGTATAGATCCAGACATCTGGATCTATACTGGAGGTCCAGTATGTGTATTTAAGCATATCATAAAAAATTGACATAAATAGTAAATTGGAAATTAGCCAAAATGGCCTTTAGCATAAATGCAGCCTATAAGGTTTTTCAGCAGCCACTCCATTGAATCAGCTCTGATATCTGCAGAAAAGGCCTCAAAGACAGCTAGATCTGTAGCAAAGTCCCCTTTTCTTATGTTTGTAAACTTATCTCCAATTTATGACACAGAAAACCAGGACCTCTTATAATCTGTTCTTTCTGAGATTGCCATTTCAGGCATGGCACAACTCTTGGTTTAAATTGTAACTCATTGGAAACTCTTTCAAGGTGTCACAACAAAGACAAATGTCTGGATCCCATTGCAGCTCTTCAGAGGTGGCAGATGACTTTGTACTGGGATTCTTTTAGTAAACATGTATATAACTTCCTGGTGACTGTCATTTGCTTGCATGACTTCTCATAGTATTGCTTTGCAGATGACATCTAACACTGCCTCTCACTGTAACAGCAACCCACAACTGCTATTCAAGTCACAGATGTTTGTTTACAGGGTGACTGCAGAGTTTGCACCCAGGTGAATAAGCTCAGTAAGGGTGGCGTATGTTCCCTCTTGTCCATTGTGTTCTTCTCAGAAACACTGTCTGGCACTGCCATCCCTACACAGAAGGCAGTCTCAATTCAACCCATTTTTCTTGGAGGTTCAACAATGGTGGAGTGATCTACGAAGTACCATCAGAGCAGGGGTGTCGCTCTCTATGTTCAGAATTTCACGAGTGATCTCTCCAAAGAACACCTCCTATCCTCACACCTCTAACATGCCTAATGTGCAACAACTTAGCACTTCTGTACTTGTTCCACTTGTACTCCGTCATTCAAAAGGACTCAATTCAAAACTTCGTAAAATCGCAAAACAAAATATGCTACATTACATTAAAAATTTTCATGGGTTGCATTTTTTTAATCAGTTTTCTTTAGTGTTGTTCCTTCTTATAATTACCATCAATATCTTAATTGAAACTTTAAACGGTTATGGGTTTCATATGCAGAGGCAAATAAAGTGATTAAGCAACTGAAGTTTACTGGCAAAAAAACAAGGAAAAAAAATCAATACTTTACAGATACACAGATTTGCTACAGCTACAAATTTTCATTTTTTCTCATTTAAAATAACAAAGCAAAAATAACTTTTGAGTCGGTACTTTTTTGGCATCACATTTATTCACTAAAACAGTAAAATGTTTAATGAGGCAGCAAAATTTTCAATATACCCTTCGCAGACTCCTATCTATTTCAAGAAATGACATTTGTTGACAGTTTGTTTGGTCAAGTGTTTGTGCTTTCAAAAGGGAAACATCATTCTCTGCTGGTTCATGATTTAATTTTAGAGCCATCAAAATCTTGTCGAACAGCACACAAACACATATATACACATGGGCAAAGGCAAATCACAAACTTGCTCAGTGGAAGTTTGATGATGATGAGTCACATGTGCAGTATCTGACTGAACAGATTAAGCTATTTCTGGCTTGGAAACAACAGAAACACACACTCACAACTACACACATGGCGCTACTACGTGGAGCCGCCCATAAAAGCATCCAGGTACGCAGACGTGCAGACATTCGATACACACAGCCTGCCAGCTATTTCTGGTCTACTGGTAAAATAATATGTTTTCATAAGGTCAACAGTATGAATACTGTTTCAAAACATGATCTACTGGCTCCGTCTCTCTAGATGCTGAAAAAAATGTTGAGTTAATTGACAACAGGAAAAGCAGTGGAGATGCATGTGCAAAGAAAGAAATCAACCCCCTTCTGACAAGGATCTCAGGAAAGGGAAACATTTCAGGATTAATATGCGTATTTAGTAATGGCTTTTACTTGCAGACTGGTGTGTTCATTGTGGAAAGGCTGTTATGGATGGAAGTGCAATGCTTGCAAAAAATGTTGGCATCTGCCATGTGAGACTTGGCAACAGAAGACACTGTATAGAGCTGTTTACGGCTTCCTCACTCACAAGGGAGAGCAGAGCTCTGATTCAGGAGTCAGAGCAATTTCAAGCCTTTTCTCTTTGGATAAATGATTTAGCACATGTAACACAGAAAGGTTTCTTCTCAGAGTTAAATGTGCCTGATGACAACAACTGACTTTAATCAACTTTTAGATGTTGTTTTTTTTTTTTTTTTTTCGACGAAAGTGTCATCTGTTCTCATGGCTGTTTCCAGTCTGTGAGTTGACACATACTACCACGGTACATGGACTTCTTGCACAACAAGTGAAACTGGCATTTACAAATTACATCGCGAGGCTGAAAGTGGAAACAGAACCAGGGTGTACTGTATGCCAGTGTGTGTCTGTGTGTGTATCCAGTTTCCCAAGGTCTTTCAGATACCACAGCCAGACCTCAAAACTATCATCACTGTTCTCGTTCCCATCTGCCAAAATCATCACCCACACACAGACACCCTCCCTATCTATCTCACACATTCACATACACACATGTGCACGCGCGCACACACACACACACAAACACAAGCACAAAAGAGGTGTGAAATAGCCATCCCTCACCATTCTAACAAGGGTGGGAACTTGGCTATAAACTTTCTAATGTTCAAAACTTCTGTCACTCAGCTCGACTTACTGACTTACGATCAGTGACTGACACAGAAACATTTGTCATTCTGCAGAGGTGTCGCTGGAAAGAAGCAAAGTAAAACAAGGTGAGACGGAGTGCTTGCAAGAGCTCCACATTCTTGTTGTTTAAGTTTCAACTACTTCAAAAAAATACATACTCTTACAAGCCCAAAAGTTGGGGTGTTTTAGGAAATGCAAACTAAAGAAAACTTACCCCCCCCCCCCCCACACATACATACATACATACATACATACACACACACACACACATATATACATAGTGATTTTTAAGGCAGTATATGTTGCTCTAAAGTCTGAGTGTATTTTTCTGTATTAATGCTGCTATCTCAGAAGTGTAAATACACTTTTGCTGAGAACACTGATACAACTCTGTACCATCACAGAGCCTAGATTTTAGAGTTGTTGCTGATAACAGTCTGGATGCCAAAAAAAAAACCATAAAATATCTGGAATACTGATTCATCTGACCATAATACACATTTGGGTTAACATAAACCTCCTTTTTTGCTCAGTTAAACTTCTAAGTTCTGTCTAAGGGATCAGTAATCATGAGTGTCAAGATTAGACTCTTTAGGCACTGATGCAGATTCTTCGAGATTCCTTTAAATAGTTTTTTGATATTTTGCTCTGTAGAAGAAAACATATGCAAATCCCTCTCTTCTGTTTATGAACATTTTAAATATTTTCTCATGTGTTTGTTGAAAATATGTAGATCCTTTGCCCAGATTTGCTCCTCAAAGACTCAGCCTTTCATGGATGCTCTCACTGTACCAAATAATTATTATAATCACCTGTAGCTTCACCTGTCTCAAACTACATCATTTTTTAATTCTTTCTCCTGTTTACTAGGACTAAATTGCCTCTTGCACCAACTTTGTTATAATATGTTTCTTTCTATCTATCCACCCATCCATCCATCCTTTAAATCACATCCCAACCGTTTCTGATTTTGGGTTGCTTAAACCAGTTCCTGATTTTTTTTTCTCTGTTAAGGGACTACTTAGATAGATTATTGCAGACAAGTAAATCTTTTTTAAAGTCAGAAAGAAACACAGCAATGAAAAATGGAAATGTTCAAGAGAGTGGGATATGACACATGGGTGAGGAGCCAAAGGAAGTGAGAAGGGCCTCAGGAGAGGAGGGGTTGAGGGGAAGAAAATGTGAAGATAGAGAAAGAGGGAAGAAAAAGAGGGAGATTCAGACTTAGGGGAAGTCTTACAGGAAGAGAGAGAGGGAGGCCTGCAAATGAAAAATGAGTTGTTGAAAGAATGACTGATGATGGTGGAAAGGATATAAGTCTTTCAGTGTCTTTCACATTTTAAGGAAACTTGAACCACAACTGGGGTATACAGGGTAGAAAAGCTAAATATTTAAAATAAAAGGAATATTCCAAGAATTGATTAATACACTCAGGCAGCTGTTCTTCTTAATGTGTTGCTTCATGTTTGCAGTATTTCATGCTGTCTAAAGCAAAGACCAACATAATGCAGTAGGCAATAGGATTTAAACACAGCTCCCAAAAACACACTGCTCAACATTAATATTAGCATTTTACCACCTGCCTATTAATGACTAGGTGCTTCTGGTGATGCTAAAAGAGCTTGGACAAAATTATTTAAAGATATCCTGTGTTGTCTGGGTCTGGGATAATAAAAATAGGTCATTTGGGCTCTGTGGGTTGTGGACTGGGGTCTTTGTAGCTTGAGTTTATGTCCCACAAATGCCACAGATCCCTTCACATTTGTGTCTGCGGAGTTTGGAATTTGACTGAGGCAGAACGTAGGTTATTGTAGCCTTTATCTGTGACATCTCACTACTGTTCCTTTCCTGGATTGTTGCCAAGTGATTTGCATGTATGGATTATGTATAGACAAAACTGCATGAATTCTGAAATACCCATCTTCACTTATATTGCACAGCCACATACATTTTGGATCCAGGATCCACATACTGAAGTGACAGGAAGTTGTTGATTGTATCTCTGTGTCCACACACCTCTGAAAAGAAATTACTTCAATGAGAGAAAAAAAATCATAATAATAAAAAAGAGAATATGGAATCAGTTAAGTAGCTCGGTGTTTTTAAATTTTGTGGCTAACCAATGTACCTAAGTGATTATGCTTTTTTGCTAGATGGCTAATATAAGCAAGCTATCTCTGTGCTCTCATTGCCAGCTTGTCAACTGTTTTAAAAAGGCTCAGTTCTGCTCTATGAAAATCTGAAAATTTACATGTGAATGCAATGATATGGAAGCTATTAAAAAGATCAACTGACAATTTCCATCTATGTTCAAGGGAAATTTCATTAAATTGTTATATTGTTGAGTTATTATGAGTTGCATAATAACTCAGAATCATGTCTTTTGAGTGACGGTTAGTCACATAACGACCCACTACAATTAGTGTCTTAGTGAAGTCAGCTCAGTTGCCAAGATAAAGGTTTAAAGGTTTAAAAAAACTTCTGAAAGGACATAATTCGAAGTATGTTTTGATGGGGGATCAGCATTAGGAATTGGGGATCAGTTTTTAACCCTGTCTGAGTGTGTTTTCCCCAGAGTGAAGGCCAATTTCATAGATAAGACCACCAGAAACAAAAGGAGGGGAAAAGGCAGTGTACTCACATTGAATTAGATAGAGAGAAGAAAAACAAGAACACAGAAGAGCCATAGAAAGGATGGACAATATGCAGTACCTTGGTAAGGAGGCATACTGACGCTCCACCTCTTCATACCGTGGTGTCAGACAATGATCCGTCCCTCTACCTGGTATCTGATGGAGAAACAAAAAAAAAAAGGTTAGTCTGTGGGGATGTTTCAATCACAAAGCTGCAATTTCTCTGAGTATTGCAGTGTGAATCATGCACTTATTTGCTTTCCTACAGTATCAAAGCACTGCAAAAATGGGAGCCTAAGCATGTGCAATGCATCCCCATAAGTCCCTTGCTTTCTGTGTGTGTGATACAGGGGTAATTTAGGATTGACAAAGGCTAGTTATTAGGGATTTAGGCCTTTAGAGATTTGTTGGGGTAGAAAGGGTCTCCATCCTAGATTAGGTTACTTCAAAACAGGATGGAGGCGTCTCACTCAGACACAAACACACACACACACATGCACACACACTCAGTTTCACAAAAACAGAGTTGTGCCTCATCTCCATATTGAAAGGGAAAAAAAAAAAGAGAAAAAAGATTAAGCCAAGCTGCTGACAGTTCAATCTTTCCTACTTCCTCGTATCACTGGCTCTCTCTTTAACCCTCGCATCTCTTTTTCTCTTCCACCGCTTATTCCCATTCCTCTCCTTTTCCTCTCGCTCACACAAACGCACATGTGAGCGCAGGCTCTCTCTCTGAGAATATCCCTCTCTATTCAGTGGGGAGATTTCAGCTGCGGTGGCGCTCTTAAATGAAGCTGACTAAACCCAAAACGGCAACACGCTTTATCAATGCACACACGTGCAGACAAACACAAAAGCCTTTTTTTTTTTTTATTTCAACAGTGAAAATAGTCATTTGAATATAGTATAAAGTGGGATGAGAAGATGAAATATAATTTAAGTGTCAGAGTAACTACTCTTGTTATGAGTTATGAAATAAAAGAAAACAGCTCACTAAATGTAGTTCAACACTCCTGTGCTGCAGTTATATGGTGCTTTTATTAATATCTATTACTAACATCACTACTGGTACTAATATTTTTTGGTAGAGCACATTAGTGTATGTCAGTTAACTGACTCTGAGTGAGTCCTGAAAAAGTAGGGTGTGGCAGTTTATCACAAGATGATCAAAATCAATGTGAAAGTGCCATCAAATCCACCAGAACATGTAGCATGTGAGTAAAGTAAAATTCTCTCTTTCTGTCTTTCTCCTTCGCTCTGCATTCCAGGGAATGATGCCAGAAGGCATTATAAAACAGATTTGCTGGCCCTTCTTCCTTCTGAACACCTGTCTTTATAGCTTCAATTTCTCAGGTAGAGAAACAGCAGGATATTATGAGGGAATAGAGAGTTGGAGAGAAAGAATGAAAAGGCATTAGATGGAGAAGAAAGGAGTAAAGAGAGATGGAGTGAATGAGGAGTAAAATGAGTTACAGAGAGTAAGTGAGGGAGATATAGAAAAGAGGAGGGATATTATGAAGTCACTGGGAAGTGGCAAAGGCAGAGGAGAGAGATGAGCGGTGACTTATAAAACAAGAAAGTGAATGAGGTGAAGAAGAGGGCGACTCAGAAGCTAGGTGAAAGAGATATTAACGACACAATTTAAACATGATGGTAAAAGAGGAGACAGGAGATGGAAAGAGGAGAGAGAGATGAGAAGATGAATAACTTGCATCATAAAGAAGAAATTGACAGCTGAGAGAAATGAGTGAAGGAGAAATGAAAAATGAAAATGTGAAGCAGGTGAACGGGCTTGGAAAGTAAGTCACTGAAAGAATGTTTGGATAGATAGATTAAATAAAGGGCTGTTCACATGGCAACAGTTTTAGGATGAGATGGAACACTTTTTGTCTTTTTGGTCTTTCATTTCCACGCCAACAGTGTTTTAGAGGTCATGAAAAAGTTCTGAAACTGGGTTGACTGGTTTCACTACCATCTTCTAAATCTCTCCCTTTACTCATCTGCCACAGATAACATCAGACACTCTTCTCCAGCCACTACATCCCGCCTGCACTCTCTTCTTCACTCTGTCCAAGTGTTTGAACTCCTGCACCTTCTTCACCTTTATTCCTTGCATCCTCATCATTCCACCTACTTTCCCTTCATTTACATAAATGTATTCTGTCTTTCTGTAATTGACCCTCATTCCTCTTCCCTCAAGCGCATATCTCTACATCTCCAGATTGGCTTCTACCCATTCCTTACTTTCAGCAGTACAGATCCCATCCACAAACACCATAGTCCCCAAAGACTCCTGTCTGACCCCATCTGTTCACCCATCCATCATTATGGCAAACAAGAGGGGGCTCAGGGATTGAGCCTTGATGCAGTGTCATGAACACCCAAAGCCCCTCTCTTGCTCCTACTCCACACCTCACTACTGCTGTTGCCCTCGTACATGTCCTGCACCACTCTAGCACAGTTTTCTGCCACTCTGGACCTCCACATGAAATACCATAATGCCTCCCATAGCAAATGTTTAATTACTGATCTTTACGATGATTAAAGAGTGCAACTCTTTCTGACCCTCTCTGTACTTCTCTGTCAGTATTCTCAAAGCAAATACTGCATCTAAAGTGGTCTTTCCTAAGCTTCATGACTAATTGGCGGAAAATGTCCATGTTAGTTATGCAAAGCTGTAACTAGGTGTAAGAAAGAAAAAGTAGATTGACATGTGGTAGGACAAGGAAGCGCAAACACTGTGCCAGCTGAGCCTGTATACAACATACTGTACACTCTCTCCTTTTTCCACTCATGTGTATGCACACACACTCACTCTCACTCACACATTCACACACTTTTAGACGCATGTGTAGACAATTCTTATTCATACATAAACAGCACATGCACAATCTTTCTGTTTCAAGTGCAGCTACTGAACACAGAAATAAAGACAGCATCCTCCCTTTATGTGGGTGCACACTCATACTTTAACACACTCCCTCTCACTGAGCAAGGGCAGCGGCAGCCGAGTAGCACACTGGTCGGGGTAATGGTCTAGTGAAAAACCATTTCACGGCATAGTGAGCAGAGGAGAGGCAGGGTGTTGAACGCGGAAATCAAGCAGAAGAGACTGATACTGAGGAGAGACGGAACAGACACACACACACACTGTAAGAGGGATTCATTTCTCTCTTCTTTTAACAGACCCTTCAATTTACCCATAAAACACACCATCCCATCTCTTTCATCACTGACACATGGCTTTCTCCTACAATTTTACAATTTTTTTTTTACTCTGTCCGTAGAAACAATGACACACATGCACAAAGCCTCCAACAACCCATCCTTTTCACTTGACCTGTTTCAATTATATCAACAGGATTTAGATCAGTGCAGAGTATTTGGTAGATGCATACCACCTAAATGAAACCACAAAATTGCAGTGACTCTTTCTTTACTTCATGATTTCTTCATCTGCACTACATCATCTCCATCTTCAACCCCCCATTGTCTCCTCTCATTTTCTTCCTGTCCACTTCCAAATGTTTCCCTTCATTAACCAACTCTCCCTAAGTGGAATAAAGGGTTCTTATGAGTGCTTGTAAATCCCCTTCCCTAACTCTTTCTTAAACTTTCTTTTCTTCCTCCTTCATCCTACGTCTTACTCTACTGCCTCTTCACCTTTCTCCATCTTTGCGGAGCATTAGCAGCTCTTTATATCAGCTGTCCTCCATTAAATGCCATTCATCTTTTAAATTAACATAAACCTGGATTAATTTGCATCAAGAAAACCAGACTGGAGAAAAGAAGTGGGTTAGCAAGAACATGTCTTTCTTTCTGATCTAGTGCCGATTTTCCTTCTGTAAATCGATAGATGAAGAATCCCTCCACTTCTGCCTCTCTCCATCTTGCCCTCCATTTTGCCTTCCACCCTTGTAAAGATCAATGATTAAAGAAAGGCTGGTTCTACTCAGTATCAGTCATATTTTTCTGCTCAACCAGCACTTTGGGCTGGCTAAATTAAAATGCAGTTCTCTAGGATTCTTCTGTGCATGAGTCACTTTCACTCTTTGTGATACACTAATATCTTTATATGTGAAAATACAGTTATGTGAAAAAGAAAGAGCGTCCTATTTACAGTGTAAGGTTTTATGTATCAGAAAAATTCTCTGGTTCTTACCAGGTCCTAAAATTAGGTAAATACAACTTCAGATGAACAACAGCATATTACACTGTGACATTAATTAACAAAAACAAAGCGGCACAGCATGGTTAGCAAAGTTGGATTGCAAAAATGGGCAAATGGGCAAATGAACAAAGCTGGCAGTTAATTGGATCATACCCACCATATCCTAAACTACTGCAAGCTACACATTTTATCATAGCTTAACTCACTTTAACCTGTGATGCTAACTAATGTTCGTATATGTTCATCCTGACTGAATTTGTCCATTTATCTTTGTTTCAGAAACTGATATCAGAACAACGTCTGAAACATCTTGTCCCTGGCTGCAGGCTTGTGCCTCAGCCAAAGGCATCTACACCAAGCTGTTCACCGGTCCTTCACTAGCACCAGCTAATGGCCTTAGACCTTAGCCAAAGGTAGCTATACAGGTTGAGCTGGCAGCCAAGGCCCCAGACCAGTCCAGCCCAACCTAGAGTCAGCTGCAGTAGTCTGTCGGTGCGATCAACATGACAAAATGCCATACAACTTTTAAAATAATAATGCATGCATGATTATGCGCTTTTATGCCACAGGTTGTGTGTCAAGTGGCTAAAGAGATGTGCTAAGAAGCCTAAAGGAATAACAGCTAATATTTAACACCACAGACTGCAATCTAGCTGTCAGTACAATACAGTATATTTGGTCTCTATAACTGGCTTTATACTAGCAGTGTGTCAAAAATAGTATCTGGAGCCTTTATTTTATCCTAAATTGCATTTAGTTGTTTTTATCAGTTATCTTCCTTTATTTTATAGCATTATCTTTAGGAATAAATCTGATTGGCACCTTATTGTTTTTACTGATTTACTTGATTTTATTGTTTTTACTATTCTTATGTGTTGTATCTTTAACAAGTTTTTCTTCTGTTATAGTTTTGTGTTTGTTTTAGATATATGGCTGTGTGTGAGTGGGACTTGTCCTCTCAACACTGCAAAGCAAATCAGCCTACAGGCACAAATAAAGTAACCTGAACTACAGCTCAAAATCCTTATAATAGCTTTTATTTCCCATGTAAATGGATTAAGAACATTACACCTTATATTCTAGACAAAAACTTGAAGAAAAAAATGTATCAAATGTGTTTGTGTTTTCAACTTATTTTACAGAAAATGAAGAAAAAGGAATATTAGGCTGTTAAAAAGACATAGCAGTGTGTAGTTTAGTTAGTGAAAGAAAAGATGTAGTGAACAAGCTACAATTTGCCAAAAAAAACCACACTGACTGACCTGAAAAGAAATAGAGCAACATTTTATGGACTGATAAAAGCAAGAATGTTCTTTTTGGGTCTAGGGGCCACAGACAGTTTGTCAGAAGACCCCCAAACACTGAAATCAAGCCACAGTACACTGAAGACAGTGAAGCACTGTGGTACAAGCATCCTGATATGGGGATGTTTCTCATTCTGTGGTGTCAAATTTATTCGTCACATGCCAGGGATCACGGATCAGTTTGAATACACCAAAATACTTGAGGAGGCCATGTTCCTGAAGAGGAAGTGCCCTTGAAATGGGTGTTTCAACATGACATTGACCCCAAACACACCAGTAAGACAGCAGCAACGTGGTTCCAGACCGACCAAATTAACTTGATAGAGTGGCCTGCCCAACACCCGGATCTAAGTGGGGTGCCATCAAAAATGCTGTTTCTAGTGCAAAACCAAGAAATGTAGAGAAATTGTGGAAAGTAGTCCAATCATCCTGAGTTGGAGTACCTGTTTATAGGTGACAGAAGCTGGTCGACTTCATACAACACAGATGAAGTGAAGCAGTTCTCAGAGACACTGGTTTGGACTGCAATTTGTTCAACAGCCTAATATTTCGTTTTCTTCACTTTCTGTAAAGTAATAACAAATTAGATAAAATTCTTCTTCATGTTTTGATTTGGAATAGAAATAGCCGCTTTCTTAATGGATTTGTGTGTTTTGAAATCAAAGCTATTGTAATGTTTATTTCTGTTGTTCTGTTGTTGGATATTTCAATATGGGAATAAGTGGTGATTGACTTGCTTTTCGAGTCAGCCCATAGTGGATAAACTGCATGACTTTGGCAATTTCTAAGATGGTGTCAGTTCAACAAGCCTTTAGCTCACCATGAACTCCTCTGTATACAAAGTATTCTTAACTCAAACATGATGCCATCTGTGCAGCTAAAGCTTGACTGAAAGTGGATCATGAAAAGAAAATGATTCCAAGTACACCAGAAAATCTACATCAGAATGACTGAAAAACAAAAAAATCAAGATGTTGCAAATGCGTAGTTAAGGTAGACCTCAACTAAATTCAAATGTTGTGACATTGAAAGGCATTAAAAGAGCTGTGCATAAATGAATGCCAGCAAATCTCAATTCTGCAACAACAATGTGAGAAACAGACAATGTCACACAGGAAATTAATGTAATATTTTGTGCATTTTCTTTTTTAATGTTACATAATTTTAAGAACAGGTAAAGAACGGATTATTATTGCTTAAAAAAATCATTATTACATCCTGGTTCATGTGAAGTGAAAAAGGGTCAACTTCCTTTTTCATGTGAGCGGTATGTATGCAAGCATGTGCAGACTTTAAATTGGGAATGGGTGGGGATTTGATTGAGACAAAGAAAATAAAATCTAATATATGTGCATTATATAATGGAGTTATATACAGTTGAAGTCAGAAGTTTACATACACTGTGCGAAAACACACGTTTCCTTTTTTGTCTCAGTATCTGAAGTCAAATCAGACTAAACCTCTCCTGTTTCAGGACTGTCAGGATTACCAAAATTATTTCATTTTGTTAAATGCCACAATAATGACAGAGAGAATTTCTTTTGACATTTTCTTTTGAATTTCTTATTTTCTTTGAGGTCAAAAGTTTACATACACAAAAAGTACTAAGTCTTTAAACAACGTGGGGAAGCCCAGATGATGAGGTCATGGCTTTGGAAGCTCCTGATAGGTTAACTGACAACACGTGAGTTAACTGACGGCACACCAGTGGGTGTATTTAAGGCCACACCTCAAACACTCTGCTTCCTTGTTTGAAATCATGGGAAAATCAAAAGAAATCGGCCAGGAAATCAGAAAGAGAAACATGGAGCTCCACAAGTCTGGCTCATCCTTAGGTGCAATTTCCAAATGCTTGAAGTTGCCATGTTCATCTGTTCAAACAATTATACACAAGTATAAACATCACTGAAGTGTCCAGCCATCACACCACTCAGGAAGGAGACGGGCTCTGTGTCCCAGAGATGAACGGGCTTTGGTCTGAAATGTGTGAATCAACCCCAGAACAAAAGCCAAAGACCTTGTGAAGATGCTGGATGAAGCTGGTAAGAAAGTGTCATTATCCACAGTGAAACAAGTCCTGCACCGACATGGGCTGAAAGGCCACTCAGTGAGAACGAAACCATTACTCCTAAAGAAACATAAAAAAGCCAGATTACAGTTTGCAAAGACACACAAGACAAAGATCTTAACTTCTGGAGACATGTCCTGTGGTCTGATGAAACTAAATTGGAGCTGTTTGGCCATAATGACCAACGTTACATCTGGAGGAAAAAGGGGGAAGCTGTAGACCTGAGAACACCATATCAACTGTGAAGCATGGAGGTGGCAGCATCATGTTGTGGGGCTGTTTTACTGCAGCAGGTACTGGAGCTCTTTATAAAATAGACGGCATCATGAAGAAAGAGCATTACATAGAAACATTAAGCCAACATCTCAAGCCATCAGGCAGGAAGCTAAAACTTGGGCGCAATTGAGTCTTCCAAATGGACAATGACCATAATCTTACTGCTTAAATTGTTAAAAGTGGCTTGAGGATAACAAAGTTAATGTCTTGGAGTGCCCATCACAAAGCCCTGATCTGAATCCCATTGAATTCTTGTGGTCAGATCTGCAAAGGCGTGTGCGAGCAAGGCGACTGACAAACCTGACTCAGTTCCACCAGTTCTGTCAGGAGGAATGGACCAGAATTCCAGCAGAGTCCTGTCAGAAGCTTGTGGAAGGTTACCCAAAACATTTGAACTAAGTCATGCAGTTCACAGGAAATGCTACTCAATACAAAGAAAACGTATGAAAACTTTTGACCTCGAGGAAAATAATATAAAACTCTCCAAGAAATTCTCTCTCTCTTTATTGTGGCATTTAACAAAATGAAATAATTTTGGTAATCCTGACTGACCTGAAACAGGAGAGGTTCAGTCTGATTTGACTTCAGATACTGAGACAAAAAATGAAACGTGTGTTTTTGCACAGTGTATGTAAACTTCTGACTTCAACTGTATATACAGTTTCTATACTGCTGCGGGGTCAAAGGTTACCGAACTGGATTCAGTTTAAGGATGAGTGTACCAATGGGAGAACCTTAGCCCATGCCAACAGAGATAAAAAGCTCAGTTATCATTAAATGAAAATTCTGATAAAAATTTGTTAATTGTTATACAATTAACAAACCCCTTATATTTTTGACGTATTTATGGTGGCAACATGTATTCTTTGGCGTTGCCACACTATATAGCGAACCTTTATATCTGAACATTTTCTCTAGGTTTTTTTTTTCAAAAAATTGAGGAGCTTAGACTGTTTTCAAGTTCAAACAGACTAACAGTGATGAACCAGTCAGTTTGTTATTATTAGTAGTAGGTATGTTCCTAAAGAACAACTTCCCAGCTGTAGACTAATGGACTAGAATTAAAGCAAAAAAAAAACTTTGACAAAAAAAAACACATCGTAGACATTAGATTTCAGAATAAGGTCCCTTGTTAGTCTAAAATGATAAAACAATATGATATATAAATGATATATTCCCCTTAGACTCTAGTGATACATAATGAAATAAATAATCTGAGTTTATTTCTTTTATTACTTTGTAATGTTTTCTGCTTTTTTTAATTCAGCGTCTTTTTCTGGACATGCTCTCAGCTTTGATCACTCTTTTCATATGGATACTTTTATTCATTCAGCATTGTCCTCCTACATAGCAATCCTGCCTTTATCTGTCTTGCTCTGTTAATTTGATACTGTATACGATCTCGTCTTCCACCAAGTCATTTTAGAGAAAGTAGTGCTTCTTGTGAAAAGCCTCCCATTTTCACAGATATTTACTACAGCCTCTTAACAAAATAGCCCTTAAATAAAGAGAGTCGATAAGCACCCTCACAAGAACATGCTTATTCATATTCACACACACGTTTGCATTTGGAGATGAACAGTGATTCAAATGAGGTCTTTTCATAGTTCATCAGTCTTCTAGTAAGACTATTTTGACCATAAAAGAAAAAGTGCATGTTTTGCTGTACCTTATATCTGCAGGTAGTTTCTGTAGAAAAGATAATATCATATCTTTGTTGCCCTGACCTTTCCAGATTTCTGATATATGAAAGTTACTTTTTTCTTCCACAAAGGTAACTGGACAGATTATTATAATATCAGCTAGATGACACAACACAGGAAAACACAGGTTTAATGTCTGAACCCATCCCTTCCAGGTGTTTCTGCTGAGCATCTGGTACAACAGGTCACATAGTAGGGGGCTAATATGCAGATAATGTTACTTTCATAATAGCCAAGCAAGCTCTTTCTCCTCATTTATAGTTTTTCTGCTAAACTCAACTGTCAACATTGAAAACAAGGCTCAAAAAGATGGTGGAGGAATAAAACAACTGGAATGATTTATTAATGCCAAAGAAGCTCCAATAATGTTTACTCTGAAACCACATAATGCTGAAATGTCAGCAAAGCACTAGAACAAAGTGCTAAGAATTAAGACGGCAGCAAAGTTAAATGTCACAGTGCTGTTGATCTGCTGGTACAATTAAGATCTCTGAAGGTCAATATTTCCCAAAGCATGCAGCTAAGAGCATCTCCCACAAATACAGCTATTAGTACTACTTAATCCAAAGCATACCCCCTTTATTTTGTGTACATGCATGAGTGAGTTGAAGCATTGCATTCGTGTGTTAGCATGCATATCAGACAATGCACTCATTAACCGGATTAGCCACATTTTTTTCTGAATGCCATTTAAGTTATCAACTTGTTGGCTTCCAAATAAACTTCAGCCACAAAACAGTTATGCAAACACTGAAACTTATTTCTACTCTTAAGAAGGCACCTGGAAAAAATCAAAATATTAAAGAGAATATCTAACTTTAGGAATAAAGAACAGATGTGTAAATCCAACCGTATTGGAAAGACCAAGATTTTAACTTCTAAAATTCAAAACTCTGGACCAAGGTCTACAATGAAAACACTTGCACTTTTGTCCAGTGTGGTATCAGTTTTTTTAATAACGAAACCATGAGGACAAAATAAGGACTTAATTAATGTTTAATGTCATCCTGTACTGTCAACACTCAATGGTCTTCCAGTAATCATCAAGTTTATTTTAACTGTAGTTTTTTTTTTTTTAGCTGAGATTCCTTTCAAAGTACATATGTCAGGGAGAAGCAAGACATGGCTCAGGGAATGCATATCATCTTCTTTCTTGTAATGACATTCACCTGCTGGCAGGTGGCCTGGTATTAATGTCATGTAAGCATGATTACATAAACAGGGAAAATATGTTCTTAAATCAGATCAATTCAGTGGTAGCCATACTTATACTCACACAGCATTTTAAAATGCACCAGTCCAATTATTAATCAATTATTTTGGATGATTTTAAATTTGTTTTTAATAGAGCTGGGAATTGATTAAAATTTTTAATTGCAATTAATCGCATAATTTTCCTGATTAATCACGATTACTCACAGTGTATATACAAAATCAAATAATGAATTCTAAAGTGTAAGTGTAAAGTGCACTATTATTTAAATGTTCTGCTGCCATATGAACTAAAGTGCCATAACATTTGTTGTTCAAACACTTTTAACATCAGCACTTGTCAGTAACATATATCTAGTGTAAATCCTATTTAAAAAAAATGTAAAATAAAATAAAGCCAATTGCCACTGCCAGGGCATTAATGTCACCCTGTTTTTATGAAAAATAAAAAAAAAGTTTACCAACAAAATCCTGAGCCACAATCATAACATTAAAACAGGCAAATTTCTGAGGTAACAGCAAAAACTTTTAACCAGCAGGAAATTTCAGCGTGTGTCAAATGGCTGTTGAATAAGCCATTAATCAAACTATCATATTGTTCCGAATATAGGACGGTATTTTATTCGAGAAGTCATAATCTTAAAAATAGAAGGTCGTTTCATAATCGAAGACTACACTTTCTGTTGTCATGACACATCTGTGCTGCTAGATGGAGCCGCACTGAAGTAATCAGTAAGAGAATAGCATGACAGTGAATGCATGGAACAGGATCTGCTGATAAATGGAGGGGTTTGAAAGGTTTTTTGGCAGTCCATTGTTAATATTGCTACCTGAATTGCTACCCAAACTGTAAAGTACACATATTTTTACCGCTCTCTATGACTGTTTAAGCTTTTCTGCATGTTTACCTGCCAATTGTCTTCCGGTTCCGCAGCAGCCAGTAACAGACTTTTCAAAACAAAAGCATGTGAGCAACATGCGTTAACGCGCAATGAAAATAAATGTCAGCGTTAATAAATTAATGAGTTAATGAGATAATAATGTGTTAACTTGGCCTAGTTTCGATAAATTATTATGCTTTTAAGTGACAACATATGAATTGTATTCATAGTTTTTAGAACTATATATCTCTTTAACTGTTAAATCAGTGAAGAAGAATGGGAGAAATTACCTGATATGTAAGAATTTAGTATATCTTACTTTAACAATAATATATATAGTGTTCTAGTGAGACAATCAATCTGGCAGTTAACAATTACACTGACTATGACAGAGGTGCAAAGTGAATTTAATCTCCAAGTTGTATACAAGATCAGAGAGGTCATTGACTCACATCACAGAATGAAGGATGCTCGGAAATGACAAATGGTCAGTAAGAAACAGCCATTTTTAAACCATCACATGAACAACATCAGGACTTTGTGATAAGTGTCAGACGCCTACATGTCAAAATTTGACAAACTTGATGGAGCCAGATTGATAATTAGAAGCAATGGTCCTTGGTCCGGAGTCGGGTCACGGGGGCAGCAGCTTCAGCAGAGAGGCCCAGACCTCCCTCCCCTCGGACGCTTCCACCAGCTTCCTCTGGGAGAACTCTGAGGCGCTCCCAGGCCATCCAAGAGATATAATCTCTCCAGTGGGTCATGGGCCTGCCCCATGGTCTTCTCCCAGTTGGACATGCCCGAAACACCTCTTCAGGGAGGCATCCAGGGGGCATCCTAGCCAGATGCCCGAACCACCTCAACTGGCTCCTCTCGATGTGAAGGAGCAGCGGCTCTACTCTGAGTCTCCTGAATTGCTGAACTTCTCACCTTATCTTGAAGGGAGAGTCCAGCCATCCTATGGAGAAAACTCATTTTGTGTCCACTTGTATCCCCGATCTCAGTTCTTTCGGTCACTAACTACAGTTCATGACCATAGGTGAGGGTTGGAACAAAGATCGACCGGTAAACAGAGAGCCTTGCCTTTTGGCTCAGCTCTCTCTTCACCACAACGGACCGGTACAGAGTCCACACCACAGCAGAAGCTGCACCAATCCGTCTGTCGATCTCTCGTTCCTTTCTCCCATCACTCGTGAACAAGACCCTGAGATACTTAAACTCCTCCACTTGAGGCAGAACCTCAATCCTGACCCGGAGAAGGCATTCTACCCTTTACTGACTGAGAACCATGGTCTCAGATTTGGAGGTGCTGATTCTCATCCCTGCCGCTTCACACTCGGCTGCAAATCGCTCCAGCGAGAGCTGAAGATTCCCACTCGATGGAGCCAACAGGACCAGATCATCTGCAAAAAACAGAGAAGAGATCCCGACAGCACCGGACTGGAACCCCTCCGCTCCTTGGCTGCACCTAGAAATTCTGTCCATAAATGTTATGAACAGAATCAGTGACAAAGGGCAGCCCTGGCGGAGTCCAGCTCACACTAAAAACAAATCCGACTTACAACCGGCAATGCGGACCAAGCTCCCACTCTATTTGTACAGGGACTGGACAGCCTGTAACAACGGGCCCAGTACCCCATACTCCTGGAGTACCCCCCACGGGACCCCCCAAGGGACATGAGCAAATGCCTTCTCCAGGTCCACAAAACACATGTGGACTGTTTGGGCAAATTCCCATGCTCCCTCCAGGACCCTAGTGAGGGTATAGAGCTGGTCCAGTGTTCCACGACCAGGACAAAACCTGCATTGTTCCACCTGGATCCGAGATTCGGGAGGACTTAAGATGGACTAAGATAAGGAGAGTGGTGATGGTAATAGTGGTAACAGTTTCCTTGGTACTTGGGAAACTTACATGGGAGTGTATATGGGCATGGACACATTTATTCTTTACACCCCTCCCCCAACACCCGCCCCCTCTACTGTCAACACAATCAATCAGTAATGTTTACATCAATTCTCCATATACAGGTCTATAGCTTGGTAGAAGGTATTCATCCAGTTTTCTTGTTAGTAGTTTCTGCTTCTTACATATCATCCTCTGAGTTTGTTCACTGTCACATCACTATCCACTACGCAACACCCCTTACACTTCACAACCCAGCACACACCACACCCTCACTGTCGTGTCTCTTTAACTGTCTTGTCTTTAAATGTTTCACTGCTGGTGTTTTTTGGTCCTCTCTGACAAAATCAGGATTTAAGATGTTAATAAAGACGTTACAATTTACTTCCAGGGAGGACTGGTGAAGGACACATTCACCCTTCACACTCCCACAAAAAAAAAGTCTGCTATAAGATTAAATTGCATATACAGTGGAGGAAATAAGTATTTGATCCCCCGCTGATTTTGGCAGTTGTCATACTAAGAAAATAAATGAACAGTCTCAGATTATTATGGCAGCTTTATTTTAACAGTTATAGAAAGAATATTGAAAAAAAATTGAGAAAATTACACGAAATGAAAAATGAAAATTAATTTCCAAGTCATTGAGGGAAATAAGTATTTGATCCCCGACCAACCTTGACGAGTGTTGGTTCCCACAGACCACTGGTATACTCTTAATCTCACTGAAGTAATTACCTGCATGAGAGACACCTGTTCCAAATTGTCACCTGTATAAAAAGCCATCTGCCCACAGACTCAGTAATACTCCACCATCTCCACCATGGGCAAGACTAAAGAGCTGTCAAAAGCTGTCAGGGACAAAGTTGTTGAACTCCACAAGGCTGGAATGGGCTACAAAACCATAAGTAAGAAGCTGAATGAGAAGGTGGCAACTGTTGGCGCAATTATTTGGAAGTGGAAGAAGTACAACATGACTGTTAATCAACCTAGACTGGGTGCTCCATGGAAGATATCACCTCGTGGGGTCTCAGTGATCATGAGAAAGGTTAGAGATCAGCAGAGAACTACACGGGAGGAGCTGGTTAATGATCTCAAGGCAGCTGGGACCACAGTCACCAAAAAAATGATTGGTAATACACTGAGACGCAATGGTTTAAAATCCTGCAGTGCACACAAGGTCTCTCTGCTCAAGAAGGCTCACGTCCAGGCCCGACTCAGGTTTGCCAACGAACATATTAATGACTCAGAAAGAGACTGGGAGAAGGTGCTGTGGTCAGGTGAAACCAAAATTGTGCTTTTTGGCCTTGACGTGTTTGAAGGAAGAGAAATGCTGAATATGGCCCAAAAAACACCATCCCTACTGTCAAGCATGGCGGTGGAAGCCTTATGCTTTGGGGATGTTTCTCTTGTAAGGGGAGAGGTCGACTTCACCACATCGATGGGAAGATGAACGGGGCCATGTACCACAAAATCTTGGGTGACAACCTCCGCAAGAACATTGGAAAAAAATCTATGGAGAGAGCTGAAGCTGCGAGTTTCCAAGCGCAAGCCTCAAAACCTTCAGGATTTGGAGATGATCTGCAGAGAGGAGTGGACGAAAATTACTTATGATGTGTGTGCAAACCTGGTATGCAACTACAAGAAACATCTGACAGCTGTGCTTGCCAACGAGGGTTTTGCCACCAAGTATTAGATCATGTTTTGCTAGGGGATCAAATACTTATTCCCTCAATGACTTGCAAATTAATTTTTATTTTTCATTTCATGTAATTTTCTCAAATTTTTTTTTTAATATTCTTTCTATAACTGTTAAAATAAAGCTGCCATAGAAGTCTGAGACTGTTCATTTTTTTCTTAGTATGACAACTGCCAAAATCAGCGGAGGATCGACTACTTATTTCCTCCACTGTACGTACTAAATGGTTTTGCTAGACAATGGCACTAACCATGAATGTAAATGCAGACATAAAAAATAAAAAAAATAAAATCCATCCATTTTTAGATTTTAAAGTATAATTGGATATCATAAAAAAAACGTGAAGGTGAGAAATGTGAGGTAGAGATATAGAAAAGTGAGAGGAAAGAGAAAAGTGCATGTGCTGGGCGACAGAAAGATGGTATAATAAATCATATTAAGAGAGAAGGTACAGTAAGGCGATAGAAGAGAGGATAGGATTAGTCTCTGGTGCAAAGCTTAAGAGGTGTGCACACACACACATATACACACACAGAGATACACAGTGGTCCTGTGGACACACAACATACTTCATAAAGAACTATGCAACTATACAGACACAATAAGGAAATAACACAAAAGCACACATATTTAGAACTAACACACACACACGCACACACACGCGCGCGCACACACACACAGGTTTATCCAATCCTTAGTGTTCTTAACAGTTGAGCTCGTCCTTTAAAGTGCAAGGTGGGGAGTTGATAAGACAAGCAAAAGAGAGAGGAGAGAGTTGGGGGTGATGGGATGCACAAAGGGACAGAGAGAAGAATGTGGAGAAGAGGAGCTGAAAAAGTGCAAGAAGATAATTTTGATTCCTATAAGCCCCCTCCCTGTTGGCCAGATAGTATATCCCCTTACCTCCACCCCCCAATCCCCATCTGTGTCTCCTCTCTACCCCAAACTTCCTGACTTAAAAAAAGTTGCCCTCTGAGGATTAGCAGGAACAAAGACAGGTGAATTCCAAGGAAAGTGGAGAGAGTGGGAGAGAGCAAAAGAGTGAAAAAATGTGCAGGTTAAAGGGGACCGTTTACCTGACAGAGAAGAGGGCATGATGGAAGACAAGAGTGACTGCAGAGAGGAGAGAAGTTATTGTTTTTTTACATTTTCTTTTTACCTACTTTCCCATTTTTATTCTGCTAGTGTCTAAACTGAGCAAGACATCTCAGTTTAGTCGCAAGACTTCAGTGTCAAGCACATCTGTAGAATGTGCTTGAGAGAACACATGTGGATCTAGAGAGTCAGAGTACAACACTGAAAATGGAAGTTGTGTGTGGCATGATGATTGTGTGACAGTGGGAGCAGGTGGCAGGTTAGATTGAGATGCAACAGGATGAAAGTAGCACTATTTTCTTCCACCTCTCATACACCCTAAGTTTCTTTCTCAGATGATTGGCTCCAGGTAGGTGTAGGGTGTACTGACTTTAAAGTCTTTCCCATGTTTCTTTTTTTTTAGCCCTTCAAATTTCATGAAAGGCTTGACCTCTTTAGTTTTGCCTTTTCCTCTGTCACAGCTCTCTTACATTTTTTTTTTAATCTTTCTTTCCTATCTGATTTGTTTTAATATTATTTCCTTTGACACTGTCCACATCTCCATCCATTTAAAAATTTCAGTTTATTAACTCTGACCTGTACATCTTTATCTTTAAATGTAAAATTTTGAACAAAACTAATTAAAATAAAACATTTTAATTTAACAAGGAACCATCTCACACTTGATTACCATGACTAAGGCCATTTTCTAGGTACTTTACAGTATGTGGTTATTAATAAAATAAAGTGTACAGTGTGTACTGGTCTAGTTGTTATCATCAGTACATAGTATGATACTTAAAAAAGTGATTATGTTATGGGATCACTGGAAGCCAGCCACATGACTGCTGTGACAGGCTTCTGCTCTTTTGGCCCAATGCATTGTGAAAGTGTGTGAGGTAGATTGGTCAGGTGCATACTGGAAATTATTCCTGAAGTGGCACACCATCTAAGTTCTTTTCACAAACTGCAGATTGAACAATTTTCATAGTGCAGACACTGCACTACATTTTGGTGAAGTTAGTGTTTACAAGTATAATGGTATAACGTTTTTAAAACAGCCTATGGCTGTTAAGAGATGGAAGTGTGTTTTGTGAAATTTGAAATTCTCTCTCTAGCATAAAGAAAATATCTAATCTTATACAATGTAGAGATGAGACTTGAAAGTGACACAACAATGCTTAGCAGTCTAATACTTAATATTTGTAAATGGACTATACTGCGTGCACATGTGAAAGGATGCTGACAGACTGTGCAGGAGTGTGAAGAAAAGGGAGTAAATATTTGCTTTTGTGTAAGATGGCATGCAAGAAGGGGGAGGGTGTCCCGTTGGTATGCTGCTCTTTTGTTCAATATATGGAGCTGAATACATCAATAGATATGTACACATGCAGAGCCATGCAAGATGCATGGTGCTTGGGTTTTACTAGAGAAGAAACGTACACAAAAAGGAAGTCTTCAAATCTTAAGTCCTTTCTGACCTATATTATGTGACCCCTGGGAAACCACCACTTTTAAGCATCGATGTTTTCAAGAAATTCAGCAAAAGCTGATTATCTCACTATACTGAAGTCCATTCTTTACATAATTCATAAGGTATTTGCTTAAAGTGTTTTCTTTGTAACGGGTGATGATGATCCCATATTTTTAAGGAAAATGACAGTCCATTGTTGAAAATTTAAAGTCTTGACAATGGACAGGAAAAACATCACAGAATACTTTTCAATTTATTTGAAAGCTCTGACCTAGCTCAAGGGTCAGACATTACTTTCAGTACAAAAAAAGATAGTGTCATCCATCAAATACCATCCTAAAATGAAGATAGACGTTTTCTTGCAGACACAAGCAATCTGCTGAAGACTGACCATGGTGTAGGTTTAGCGTTTAGTCCAGGTGGGGTCAGAGGTGGGTATGGGCACAGGAGGGGAACAGAACTAGAGAAAGCAAGACTGGTGGGAAAGAAAGAGAAATATAAGAAGAGAGTGAGATGGGGATTAGAAAACCTTGGAAAGGCAGTCACTTAATTTCCTGGCTAAGGTGGCCATGATTATCTCCAGGGTGGGAATGGAACGTTTGATGTCCTGGGACCAGACTAATCCTTGGTGACTAACCTCCACCTCTCATTTCCTCTGGATTAGCTTTCTCTGCTACTTAATAAAAACAAAAGAAGAAAAAAAAGTTGGAGGTGGATCAATATTAAGCTACACTAAGGAACAGAAAGAGGAAGGAGAATTTAGACTCTTTAATTTAGTGTAGACATTATTCTCACTAGGAAAATTACAGTGTTTTTTGTTTTCAAGCAGTTTTGTGAAATGTGATGTAACTGTGCCAGAAAATCTTGAAAGGACAACTCTAACATGTAAAAAAGGCATGACTTTTTTGGCATGGTGTCTACCGTTTGTCTTTAAACCATCTTTTTTATATTTATTTATTAACTTACAATTAATTGAGGAAATCTAACAAACCATGCTAATGAGCAAACAACTGATGTTAACATTGGTTTTCACTCTTTTACTTCTCTTGGCTGAGTCTAGCGTGCTGCTAGGTTGTGAAACATTAAAGCATTTTTGGAAAATTAACAACTAATGTATTCATGTTTTAAAACAAAAGATAAGCTGTTAGCTAAACAACAAAGAGAAGGGTTAACATGTTAAAGCAGCCTCGAGTATCTAAAGTGAATGAAGTTACGTGTGTGTGTGCGTGCTAGCATTAATTAATACTTAGAAAAGCTCTGAGGTAAAGATCTCCCTGATTTACAATGACATGGATAAATAATATGCTCATGATATGACATTTCTTATCTTAAAATGTATTTCATCTTGAAATAGCAGTGTTTCAGCACAAACATATTGTTTTTAAATAAAGTTTTCTGTTATCAGGGTCACTATATGAGACTCTGGAGGATTATTTGGAAAAAAAAATGGATAAAGAATTTCGAGTAAGCAACACAACCAGGGGGCATCTAGTTTGACCCTCAAAATCCCAAATATTGTTCTTACATTGTTTACACAGACCACAGTGACTGGGGTTTGTAAAGGTCTGAGAAAGAAACTTAGCTTAGTTGCGCTAATAGCTAATAGTATTTTATAAAAAAAAAAAAATATATATACATATATATATATATATATACATATATATATATATATATATATATATATATATATATATATATATATATATATATATATATATATATATTATATATATATAGGGCTGGGCAATATTCGCATTATTATCGCATTAACTCATTAATTTATTAACACCAACATTTATTTTATTGCGCATTAACGCATATTGCTAAAATGCTTTTGTTTTGAAAAGTCTGTTACTGGCTGCTGAGGAACTGCAAAAGAATTGGCAGAAAAACATGCAGAAAAGCTAAAACTGAAAGGTACTTTCTGGAACTAAAGTTACGGAAAGGTAAAGTTACGGAACTTTAACATGGACATTTTGATTTTAAAGTTCTCCCAGACAGCGGATTCGACAGAAACAAGGTTATTTGTAACCACTGCCTAGTTCAACTTCTTGTTAAAAGTTTCTGCTGTTTTCCTCATGTTTGTGGCTCAGCATTTTGTTGATAAACTTTTTTATATTTTTCATAAAAACAGGATACCATTAATGCCCTGGCAGTGGCAGTAAGCTTTTTTTCATTATACATTTTTTAAGATGAGATTTACACTAAATATGTGTTACTGACAAGTGCTGATGTTAAGAGTTTGCACAATAAATGTTATATGGCACTTCCATTCATATGGCAGCAGAACATTTAAATAAAAGTGTAAAAGAATAATCATGATTAAAAATGTGAATCATTGCCCAGCCCTATATATATATATATATATATATATATATATATATATATATATATATATATACATATATACATACATACATACAGTGGGGGAAATAAGTATTTCTGATGATTTTGACAGTTTGTTCCGGTATTTTGCGGTACCAGTATCTCGTGGGTTTAGGATAGAGGGTAGCGGGTGGTCAGACCATCCGCTACCCTCTATTCTAACCCTGCAATCGCAAGATACTGAATGTGTGGAAAGCCCAAGAGACACGCCCATTGCCGCGTCTACAATGTCAGTAAGGGAGTCGGCATAATGGGTAGCGGCTTTAGGGTGTGGAAGATTGCATTAGTGGTCTGCGGAGGTTCCTAAATCAGCAATTTGCGGGTAGTGGGTAGCGGCCAGCGGGAGGTGTAAGATAGGGCCCTAAGTTTTCAAGGACTTGTAACTTGCAACCATCCTTCTAAATTATCCAAAAAAAAAAGCTGCAAATTAACCAAGAATTTTTTCAGAAAAACTGTTACCACATTATGCTCAAGAGTCCTTTGCAGTTATTTATTTCTCACCAAACTTCTCAAGAGGGAAAGGCTCAAGTGTTGCCAGGATACTAGCCAATCTGACCAATGACATGTCACTTGGCCCACTCTTGGCCAATGCCCCGTCTCCAACAACCAGTTGGGCCCCAGCTGGCCAATTAGCTCGTCTCTAAGTGTGGAGCTCAGCCAATGAAAAGCCCCAGGAGACTTCTGTTCATCTGAACTCACAGATGGGAGGACAGAGAGGGAGAGAAGATGGAGTAAGCATGAGTGTGTGTGTGCGTGCGTGCGTGTGTGTGAATGAGTGAGTGAGCGAGAAAGAGGATGTGAGGAACTTGGCTTCAATTCCCCAACACAGTTGAAACATCTTCACTGAAGAGGCTGGCTGGTTTTGAGTAACCAGTCACAAACAAATCATTCCATTTAAAACAGACCAATTGGGGAATGTCACTCCTGGAAGTCGAGATAAAAAGGAGATAAAACTGCAAGGCTACTACATGACATAATTCAAATACATTTTCTGTCATTGATTGAAAATCTTTTTCAAAATAATTTATTGCTTAAAGGCTTACATTTTTGAAGACAACCCCTTACTATGTTGATGATTGTTTTTATTCAGCCAGCAACACGTTTCAGTTTTACAGTTTATATGTGACTGTCATGATGGAATATTGAACACAGCAACAATTTACCTAAAAAAAACACTTTCTTCTCTGTCCATTTTAGCTATATACTCAAAATCAATATAAATCCTTGAACAAAGCTGGTTTTACTCTCAATTAAGCCAAACTCAATGAAGAGCTCCATAAAGTCAAGTGTGATAAAATATGTTTTAAATAAAAGTGATAAAATGCTCCCGGAAAGCACATAGGTCAGTCATATTGAAAGGACACAATTGCACAAGCTTGCCTGAAAGGGTTCAGAAGCCAATGTCTTTTTTAAATTAAAAAAGACATTAATGAAACATTTTTGTGGCGCTAGTGGCCATTATTCAGAGAGAGAGAGAGACAGGAAATCAGGGAAATCAGAGGGAGAATGGGTAAGACAAGCAGCAAAGGGTCACAGGCTGGTAGTTGAACCTGCAACCACTGCAGGAGGACTGTAACCTGTTGTTCATGGGCTGCCTGACCTAATAACTGCTCTACCGGGGCAGCCCAAAGCCAGTGTTTTATTTGAGCCGAAAGAAAATGAAGAATTGCACAAGCTTCCTGTTTTTGTTTTTTTCTTTCTTTCTTTTTTTGTTTCATAATATTTACTTCAGGAAAAAATAAAAAATTGTGATAAGCAACATCTATTGACACTTCCAGGACATCAAATGTTGCTGGTGTGTAAAAGTGCAGGTATGCTAGTATGGCGGTGGGTCCTAGTGCACTGTCTGTGGCAACATTAGACACTGATATCAAACATGGCAAAAGTTATTGTTGTGTATTTGTCCATGAACTAGCATCATAGTCCACAAAAGGTGGCTGGACAAGGTCTGGAGAAAAGTTACAGGGGCCATAAACAGGAAACCAGTTAAAGACCGCCTTGAGACAGCTTTTTTTTTCTTTTTTTTTTATGGTTTATTTCCAGTTTCACTCATTGCTGTGCTCTTAGTTTAGGTTGAGGAAACACAATTAGTTGGTTAGGTTTAAGAATCAGAGCTACTTTGTCAGGCTTAGGAAAAGATTTAAAATACTAACATGAATCATCAAACAAATCAAGTGCGACAGATAATGTTACTGTCGCAACAGACAGTTTTACTATGTGTACCTGGTGTTAAAAATCTAACACCAAATGCTACCTTTAGTATTGATAATTGTTGCCAGGGAATGCTAACAAAATGGTAGATAATGGCATCAATGCAGGCCATGTTTTTGTCAAAATGCCACAGGGGTACAGTAGAACACACTTCACTTTAACCATGTCTTTTCTGCTCTGTTCATGGCTTCTTCTGCTGAGTCCGGCTCTTTTGAAATCGGTGTTACATCTTTGCACTACTTACTTCAGAGGTACAGCAAATGCAGCAAAACTTAAAAGTGGGTGGAAATGACATTGGGAAAGACTGATAACTGTAGTTCAGCCAGAGTCTGTGATGCCACAGTAACCTGCAAATTTGAACTGCTCACTGCATGAGATTTTCACATTTAGGCAGGTCCAAAACAAAAAGATAAGGTATCTCGAGGTTTTTCAGGTGGTGTCACTATAGACATAAATATAATCTGTCAAGCACAAAAATATTTTATTTCTTCTGAATCTTTCCTTTAAAGCTTTCAGTTGAATGAAACATAGGCATGTTTGTGTTGCTGATGTTCCTAAATGTCGTCCTTTTCTTGTCTTTTCTTTTTCAAGTGGTTAAGGCGACACTCAATCTGTCCTCTTTTGACATCTCTTGAACCTGCTTTTCTTGTTAAACTCATATCTAAAAACTATCACTATTCTCCTTCCCTCCTCTCAGTATTTCTTATCTACCAGGTGTTTCACCATATTTCAAATTCAGATATTTATTTTTCAAAGTCTGAAGAGCTGCATGTTGCCGTAAAACTGCAGACTATCTCCAAACACATTCATGCTTTGTGTTTGTTGCTCACACATTAAGCACACACTTGACACACAGAGGTGTCTATGTCCTTGAAAACACAGGTGAGCCAACAATTACGAAAAAAGAAAACAAAACAACAACATCAACAGCACCCCCTCACCCCACCCAAAAAAAAATCAAAACAAAACAAAAAAGAAACACTTGCATGAATGCACACACTCATGCACATATGCACACTGTTTGGCTAACTGTCCTTACCACAGCGCAGTGGCCAGTGACGATAATACTCTCCACTGGAAAACTCATCACTCTGTGATGTCCTGCCCTCCAACCTCTGTGTTTTGGCATTGGCTCTTCACAAAATGAATACACTATAAACAAACCTAAGTAAGAGTACACAGAATCCTGAGAAAAACTAGACTGCTAGTTTGGCCATTTAATCTTATCAAGCATAAATCTGATTCCCAGAATTGATGTGTTGCCCTCTAACAACACAAAATCAATCCAGTTCTTCCTCATCCAAAAAAATTGTTTTTCATTTTAATTCTGCAAATTCTGATGTAAAAAGATAACTATTTGGCTTCCAGAATGCAAGGGTAACAAGTTACAAAGCTGTCAGCTGGCTAGTTACCCACTTGGATGGCTTGTGGAGGTAAAAGCATCATAGTTTGCAGATTTATATTATTACGGCGTTAGGAACAGGGTCATATTTTGCTCAACTTAACTACTTATTGTCTCATGGAACCCTGATGAACATGTTTTAAGTAACTATTGTCCAACGCATGTAAAATATTTTCCAGGATACCTATAAAACATGGACTGCATCTGTAACACCGTGTTTTCAAAAACTCCAATGAGGTTTATCATTGAGTGTGCTGCAAAGACATGAATCATAGACTCAAAGCTTGTTTTATTTTATTATGTCCATTACCTTTAAGACTTGTGTCTTCTTACTCTGAGACTTGGGCACAATCAAATTACAGAGAAAATCTTGTGGGAATTCTTTAATCATAGACTCATTCTGGACCTTGACCCAAACACTGAGCCAGACTGTCGGGCATCATATATGTTAAAAACAGATAATAAGTCATGATGTGTTGACTCATTCTACCCTGAGTAAAGAAAGAAGACACAAATCACACATGCCAGTGAGAGAATGTGTGTCTGTTTCGTAGAAAATGTGTGTATTTAGACAAGCTTTTTTACTTTTCAGTTAATGTGGGAGAATGAGTTCACTTCTTGAATGAACTGTGTCTGTGCTGGCATATGTGAACGATGCAAGTTTTAACCCCATGTATTGGTGTGTGTGTGTCTGCCAAACAGACGTTCAGTGGTCATCAGACCAGCCAGGCACCAGTCCCAGACAGCGAGGTCAGTCATTCACTAATCATATTAACATTCCTCCATAATGACCCAATGCATAACTCTCCCTTTTCCATCATTTTCTCTCTCCCTCATCCATCTGCCTCATTTACGGTCTCCATTTTACCCTTACCATTATATTTTTTTCTTGATTTTATCTATCTCACCACCTCTTGTAAATTATTCTCTGCATGTCTGAATCTCAACATTTCACTCAACTGATTAACAATTACTCCTCCTTTGTTTCTCTACATGTTAACTCCCTTCTCATTTACATCCCAGTCTATCAAAATGTCCTTGTATTTTCTCATCTTATTCCTCATATCTTTCATTCTCACCCCCCTTCTTCCATCCTTTAAACAAAGCTAACTGCTGTTTCTGTCAAAAAAAAAAAAAAAGTCCCAGTCCAGGGACCACCACACAAGGTGTATCCTCATCCTACATATCCATCTTTAATACATTGCAAACATAAAAAAAAAAAAAAAAGAGACAAAGAACATATTTTCAGACTTGGCAATAGAGGTCATTTTAACTGAAGTGGGAGCAAAGAAAAACAGGTTCTGGCAAGAAACAGACCTGGAAAAATGTGACTAATGCAGTTAATGCCATGTCTTCTGTCCAATGACGCATTCAAGAGGCGAAATTAAAATAGGAAGTTGGACAAAACCTTAGTACAATTGGGGAGGGAACATCCCTTTCATAGAAAAAAACCCAAATCAAACTCTCTGCTAAAGACGACTGTATTGCCTTTATAAATGGAGAGAACTCCTCTTTAGGAATCACACCTGATGGAGACAAACCTACTATCCCGCCCCCGTCTGCTTATTGTGGAAATAATAGACTATGTATTCCATTCATATCGTAAAGTCTGATAATAACAAACAGTATTCATGTACACTCTTTATTTATACAAGCTCTATGCATGGTTGGAGGGAGAGTTAGATTTTGTTGTAACCAAGAAACATTTTGAAAGATCTAACAATACAGAAACACACATAATTTTAGCTCTGCAAACATCTATGCACACATTTTTTTTCTGTTCATGTTTGATGAATGAGGCCATGCATGGCTTTATTTTATGGACACACTTATCTGGATGTCAACCAATGTGGGTTTTCTATGGATAATGTGGATAATGTGGAAAATGAGAGCAGAGTTAAGATGCTGACTCTGCCCCCTTAACCCGGCTGCCTCAAGTAAAGCTGTAAAGATGTGGTTGAAAAAGGGTGCTGTATCTCTGTAGTATTTTGACCTAAACACATCCAAAACATTACATTAAGACCTAAGGAAATTTTGTCAGCTTTTGGAAAAGGGGCTTTAGCAATCTCTATGGCATAGAATATACACACACAAAAGAGGAAGAAAGTGGACCAATAGGGTTTGGGATCAAACTGTCACACTAAACTGCAGTCTAGAAAAAACTGCCATGTTGAGCCCACCACTTACAATGTTTTGACCTGTACATTAGTGTTAGACCAGGGGTCGGCAACCTTTAATAATAAATTAATAAATTTTATTTGTATTGCACTTTATATTTAAAATCTCAAAGTGCTTACAAAAAAAAAAAGAGAATACGATAAAAAATAAAAGTGTTAAGAACAATAAATAGATTAAAAGAGATATTAGCAAAATGCTCTTGTAAAAAGGTATGTTTTTAGGCCTCATTTAAAAACATCAGTAGTCTGTGGGGCCCTTAGGTGGTCACTATCACTATCACTATACTTTACTATCAAAAGAGCCATTTTTTGTCCCTCTCCCCTGAATAAAATTCTTCTGGAGCCGCAAAACCTATTTGACCCTTATAATGAAGATAACAGTGTATGAAGTTTTATATATAGTTATACTGTATTCAGAGGGATTTGAATCTACCCAAAAGCTTATTCCTACTATGTTTGGCAGTTTTTAAAGTGTTTAATGCAAAAAAGAGGTCATATAAGTTATTAATTACATTTTCATTTCCATTTTTTTTTGTCATCCACTTTAAAAGAACTATACTTTGTTGCATTTATGAAATTACAGAACAACAAACAGAAAACTGTTGACATTTTATTGCTGTTTTTACCTGTTATAATAAAGAAAAACCTTAAACTCTTATAAACAGTGTATATTGGTTGCTATTGCACTGTACATGTTTGGGAGCAGAACCAAGACAGATTCCTATCAACTTGTTGACATGACAGTCAATATATTGAATCTTGAATCTTTTGAAAGAGGAGAATGATAAGATTAAATTTGAATAAAGCAATTTTACTTGCTTAGAAACTATGTGTTTGTGTCTTTGCATGTAAAAGAATATCTAACAAGACCAGGTAAATTTCTACAATTCTCCAACTGATTTCCAGGCTGTTTCTTGTTTGAACACGTTTTACCTACAAAAGTGATACGTTTATTGTTATAAGCCAACAGTTAACTCCTTAACACATCCACACAGCTGTTATCATCACTTAAGGAGCAGCATTACTTTCACAGAGAAATCTTAACCATTACCACGACTTTCCTAAACTTGACCCTCACCTCAGCTTTTAATGCTGATCCTCTTAAGGTGATTGTGTAAACATATGTGTTATAAAAGCATGTCAGATAAAATTTCTTCCTTCTAGGGTCAGTTATGAGAGACACAAGATATTTTTGTTTCTAGGGAACCACATGTGGTTCACAATGTCCCAGCCCCCCCTCACACCTTTCTGGGTCAGAAGGGGTGGATGACTTCACTGTTAGTGGCTCCAAATCTCAGACAATAAGTCAAATGTTAATTGCCACTGAACCTTTATGATTACTCATCACTCGAGTGTGTGTGTGTGTAAGAGAGAGAAAAAAACCTCAGCTCAATAGCACTGCGGTCTGTGGGGAGAGTGGGCACAGCAGAGACAGTATATATCTGAGTGTGTCAGTATTTCTCATTGGCTCGGACACTGAGGCTGGATCTCATTAATCCATTTCCATTTTGAATTATTCCACTGTCATTTTCATTGTTTCTAATGAGAGCCCCTGATAGCGGGGGACAAGTGAAAAAATAGATAATTCAAGTCATTTGTAATCATACAAAACATGATACTGTACAATATACAGATGCAGGCCAGAACTTCGCGAGTTTTTACGTTCTCATTTTTAACAGAAGTTCTGCAGTCTCGCCGTATTGTTCTCTTGACAGAACAATCGTTTAATAGTTTTCAGCTATCCGAAGTTAGTAGCAGCTGCCCATTTGTATCAATTTTTTTATTCTTTCATAAGTTTTTCCTCCCTGTGCGGCGGAGAGTGTCTGAAGTACTCCCTGATTTTGACGTTTGAAATCCTGAATCCCCACACTTAGAACTTTTAGTTAAGTGGACCAAAGTTTTTTTTGATCCCTTTTTTTGCATTTTTGGCTCAATAAACTTCCGTTCAGCCTGAAGTTATTGCAGCCTGCGGTAATCCCTGACGGGCCCGGGCACAGAAAGTTCGTTGCCTCATCGGACCTTAAACAACCGATCTCTGCCAACCAGCACCGTGTCCGGGTCACCAGAACCAGTCTACCCCGCCGAGGCCTGCCAGGTCGGAATCCGAGACCCCGGATCTGATTTGAACACCAGACGAAAGAAAGCGGTACCATCCGCCCGAGTCACGTGCGACGTCCAGAGATTCTGCGGGCAGAAACTCCTTAGCCATTGGGCCTGAAAGCGGTTCCTGGAGGACCCACTGCGAACAGTTTTAACCGACGGCCACGGACCTAAATCGCCAAGACTCCTTGCAGGGTAAGGCTGAAACGGTTTAGATTGGTGTCTCCCGAGTTTTGTCTACGGCATATTGTGCCACAGACCACGTCCGGGCCCCGCGTCATCATTGTTCGGCAGTTAATTAGTTCGAGACTTGTTCTTTTTTTCCCCTCTTTATTTACTTTATTTGTCCGTTAGTTATAGACATCCCGTCAGGATCCGACATCTTCTGTGTTGTCAAAACTTATTTGAGATTGATTTTCCCAGCCAATCCAATGTCAACAAGAATTTACATAAATGAATTACTCATTTCCCTTTTGATTTTCCTTTTTTTTTTTTTTCAAAAAAGGTGGCACCCTGGCATTATTTAAATACTAATAAATTAAGTGAGTCCGCTACAATCAAGTGGTTAAGTGAACACGTCACAAAAAGAAAAGAATGTGGCATAAGGCATAAAACAGAAAACTGAAATTAGCTGCCAGCTACCACATGCTACAAACACTAGCATGTTATTAAGTTGAAGTTGAGGCTGCACACATTGCAATGGTATAAGGATCTCAGACAAAAACTCATTGATCTAGCAGGTGAAGCATGTGCAGACACACACTAATATCATCTTTTATTCTGTCATTCATGTTTTGGGGTTGTGCTACTTTTTTTTCTTGTCCTAAAAGAAAATAAAAACAACAAAACAAAAAATAAAAATAAACATACAGCCTTACATCAACAGAAACACACCCAGAGCAGTCAGATAGAGATGACAGAGTTAGCAGTCAAGGGCTGCAATGACCAACGTGAGACAATGACGAGGTAAGTAAATGTTTTTGGGTTTTTTTTAGATGAAATGCTGAAAATGTTTGTCTTTCTTCTCTCGTCCTCTCTACTCTCTCTTGATTCTCCCCTCTCTCTGTGCAACAGTCGCTTTAGACATCAATGTAAGCCCAGTTTCCTTTCTGCTTCATCTGATTCAGCACATTTGCACTGTTCCAACGCTCCACATTTCCTTATAAGGCTGGCATGAAGAACAGTGATGGGCTCAACCGCATGAGCTCAGAAACCTGCTGCAGAGTGTGTATTAGATGCACTGTGATTGAGTAAGTGTGTGTTCATGCATTTGTTTTAACGAGTGGATGTGTTTTTTTTTTCTTTTAGTCATTCACTCTGGACAAAAACCGCCCAACAAACATCATTATTAACATAATGTTCTTCATCTACTCTGTCATTTTTTGTAGTCACTGAAGCCAACAAAGACTACAGGTCTTACTCTGCTGTTTCTGGAATAATGTTCATGTGTCAAATGTTAAAATTGCATTGATTCTCTCCGGAGATGCTGACCATTAAACTTTATCCAATTTGTACAATTGGGTAATGTTTGTGATACCATTCAATTCTTACTAGAATGTGTATATAAAGAGCCTTTTCTGAAAAATGGATGACGCAGGGAAAGTCCTGCCAGCCACAAAAGCATGCCTTACAAAACTGAGCTGCAATTAAATAGAAGTTCATTATACTGAGGCTGTATCAGAATGGAGAGCGAAATTAGGGAATATGACCTGAACGATGGGCTTTAACAGTGCTTTTGCAGTTTTCCATGAGGAAACCATCTGTGGTTTGGTGTGTGCGCGTTCATGCAGTGCAGATGATAGCATAGTGGCTTCTAGAGAGTGCTTGCATGTGTTGGAACATGTGCTTTGTTAAATGGGTGTATGCACATTGTTAGGTGTGGAAATTGGTGTGTGTTGGTTTATTCATGCAGACAGAGTACAAAAGAAAACACCTATTAGAGGGCGCATTCTCTGCAAATCATCAATTTTGAAAAGCTTTTCTTTTCTGGGTATTTTTGTGTATACCCACTTCCAGCAGTATGGTCTGGCAAAGTACATTATAAATTCCAGTAGATTTATGTCCACAGAGAGTTGGCATTAACAACAGAGATGAGGAAAAATATACCCTTACCTGGTACAGTGGGAATGTGGAACATCATAATTATTTTCTCTTTCTTTATTTCTAAAAATCCTTTTTGCCAATGCACTTTTTCTGGCTACACGCTGATTATACATCCTTTTATCCTAGTGCTTGGAGTTCTGAGTATGTACAACCAGAGGCAACAATGGTATCCATCATCTCAATCATCCAATACAAGCATTTTATTTCCAATGTCATATTTAATAGAAAAATATGGTGAACAAAAGGGGGTACCTCTAACTGAAGAGGAAGAAAAGGGAAACAACAAGGTTCTGAGGATGCAATAATGCTGAAAGACCATGAATATGATGGAAAATTGAACAAAGAGAAAAAGCAGATTTAGAGGAAACTGAAAAACATTTTTTTAATATTAAGCACAAGTGACTCTTTTAGCACAGCTTTAAAAAAAAAAACCCCAAAAAAAAACAAAAAAAACAAAAAGCTACACCCAGGTTTAAAGTTCACTGCTGTTAAAGAGTTGGCATTTAATCCCCTGACTGTAGAAAACACCATAGGTAGCATGGCTGTTTCTCTTTTATAATGGCTGAAATCCCATAAACAATTTTGAGGTCGTGAAGGAAAATTGCTGTATGTGAATGTGTTGTGTGAGGAAAAAATGAAGGCTAAGGATCCCAACTCTGCTCCGCAGGATAATAAAATGACAAATACATGAGTCTGTAAGCACAGCTCCATGACATGGAAAGCATATATGAGTTTAGAGATATGTGGCATATTATGATGTCAAGTTGTACCATTAATGCTAACAGAAGGGATTTTTTTTAACCCTGTACAGCAGCACTTAGTTGTTCGTTTTTGTCCAGTTTCTGACTAACACACAAACAACTGTAATATGCCCTGTCATTAACTGAACAGATCATATTATTGACAGCACTGGTAGGAAAAACCATCAATGGGAGCTAACAGAGGTCTGTGGTTTTCACACCTGGAGTTAAATTGATCAATTGAGTGTGGAAAGATGGACTGCACCTACTTTGCAACTACTTTTAGCTTGCTGTCCACATCTGCTGATGCGGTGAGAAAAACAAAAAAAGAGGAGATATGTGAAGACATAGTTGTGCGCAAGACTGGAAAGGGACACAAAATCATTTCTAAAATTCAAGTCACATAAGACAGAACGATAGTGGGAAGGCAGCACTGCACTGCAAATGAGGACTTGGGGACTTCTGATCACCCACTAGCAACCCTCAACAAACCAATACTTGGCTTATTGATAATGGCCTTAGGGACCTTTTTAGGAGCTTTCCAGAACTGGATTCCAGCGGAGTGCTGGGCAAAGTTGGACAGACCCAGGATGCAGGCCAGGCTGGAGGGTGGCTTGGCTGGGGGAGCCCAGCTATTCCAGCTACCAAGGTCCAGGTAGCAGTTTTTATCTGTGGACAAATGTAGCTGCTGCCTGCTGCTTGGTGAAGCTTCGTCACTGGACCCTTCTTGGCCAACTCACAGCTAGTTGTGTCAGCCGATGATGCATATATTTGTGGCTTTATATAATTTTACCTGTTGAAGTCCATCAGAGGAGATTTCTGGTCTTTCAAACAGGGGAAGCTCATAGTCAGAGTACATCACAAAAACGTATTTATTTATAAGTAAATTCTGTCCTTTCCTTCCCTACAGTGAGTGTGATTTATTTACAGTGTAAGAAATGAAGTACTGTCAGTCAAAACTGCATTCCCCTTTTCCTCCAATCACCACCCATCACCACTGCATTCAGCTTTTCCTTCAATCACCACTGCATTCAGCTTTTCCTCCAATCACCATGCAGACTGATCAGCGTCCAGGCCAGCCGAGGCCAACCCACAACTCCATTTACTCCCAGAGATGCTGAGAGTCCGGGGGGCAGGATAACATTGACATTTAAGCCAATGCCCGTCGAGTTTCGCAGAAATGAAAAAAAAAAAAAATTCTCCATGCAGTCCCAGATACTCTCAGCTTGTACGGCGAAACGCATTGACCAGAAAGCGGTATGGGAATGTACGGACAAGTTAACTATTTTACTTGTGAAGAAGTAGCTGATTCTAAATCAACTCGTCTTTATAGTCAATGAAATGTTAACACAACTGCACATATTAGGCAGGAGAAGCTAAGCGAAGCTTCCCTTGCAGTCTCAGAGGAATTCCCTCTGAAGTACATAGAAATTCACCCCTGCACAGTTGTTATAGAACCAAGCTATAAGTATGTTTAATTCTGCTACAACATTTGAGTTCAGTCAAGGAACTGCAGATTTGTTCACTTCCTGGTTTGCTTCAGATGAGCAAGCTGGAGGTTACCCAAGGGGTTACCCCTTGGTGGAGGCAGATGGGCACTTTTATGACCCTAGTTATTCTTAGGTTTCTTCCTATTGAAATGGACTCATTCCTTTGAACGGTCACCTTGTGCATGCTCAGGATGAGAGAAGTGAAGGTAAGATTATATGGAAAATATTGAAAATGGACTGAATTGAAATTAGCTGGACCATAAATGCATTACAAAAAAATACAGCAATGGTTATAGTGAAATTGATTCAATTTGAATATAATTATATCTGAATTGATCTGTAGTTAATTGTGCAAAGCTGAATCCCTTTAGATTGTATGTAAAGTGCTTTGAGAATAATTTTGTTGTGAACTGGTACTATACAAATAAACTCAATTTCATTGTCTTCTCTTTCCTATTTAAAGTAAGTTTTGAGATAATCACTTGAATAGTAATCATAAATAATAATCATAGGCATTTTAAGATTTTTTTAAATTTGAATCTGTAAAAATGTCATCAGAACATTTCATTATTAACTCATTCATATTTAGGGCCACAATGGGGAAATGTCTAAAAAATAACCCTGCAACTGGTTATAAATCGTGCATAAAAACGGATTGTGATTTGTATCACTTGCACCACAAAATATCACTCACTAAAAAATACTGGGTTATTTTCTCAACCCAACCACTGAGTTAAAGTGGTTGGGTACTTTCATTGGGTTAATTTAACCACTGTTGGGTTGTTTAATCTGACCCAGTTGCTGGGTTATTAGTTGGGTCAGTGTTTGTGATGATACCAGACTACAGTAACCCAACCCCTGGGTCAATTTAACCCCATCTGCTGAGTTATTAAAGATTCCTTTAAGCAACAAGTTGTGAAATCACAACTGACAAAGGGGCTGGATCCAGAGGATACAATGAGCAAGGTTTGTTTCTCCTCATTTTTATCTTTAAAAAAATGTTTTACTTATTAATTGTATTAATTGTGGTAATAACTCTATAGTAGTACTGAAGCTTACGGTAATTATTCACTGAAGACTGCTATAGCGCGACCGCTAGCGCACACATAATTGTGCATTTGAGCTTGCTTTTGTGGCATTTTACTAACATGTAAAGCAAGCTTCACATAATCTTAGTAGCTGTTGTGGTGACGACAGACAGCAGAATCCCTGTAAACGTGATGATTCTAGGTCCAGGTCTTTATACGATCTCTGATCCAGGTCCATGAGCAGGTCATTAAGCATTTCCACACCGTACCATACCACACCACTTAATACGTATAACCAGACAGCTAAAGCAAATGTGGAAAAAGAAACAGTTGAAAAACTAGAAAAGCACAGTTCTTCCTTTTCACATTTCCAACAACTCCTGAAAATTTCATCAAAATCCATCCATAACGTTTGAGTTATCTTGAACACAGACAAACAAACGCCAGCAAAAACATAACCTCCTTGGCGGAGGAAATAACGGTCAGCATTCAGTCAGGTTGTTATTATTGACCCAACTACTGTGTTATTGGCCACAAAGAAGCCGTTTTGCGGGTTCAGACGGTCTTTTTTTTTGTTTTTCTACAAAACACGCTCAGTTCCACTCGTCAAATGTAAAATTACTATTGAGATTATTCGTAGCAGTAATGTTTAAATAAGGTCGCGTTAACTGTGTTGTTATCGGGGTGCGTTTCATCAGGTTAACTAACTCTGAATGTATGTCAGTGTTGCTCATTTAACGTTACAACAGTGGATGTACGTAGTCGCTAATAATCTGAGAAATGTATGTCAGTGCTCACCATTGTTGATCATGCTGGGGGGGGGGGGATCTGTTTATAATCCATAAACGATTCGTAATCCATTGTATCGTAGTTATCCAGGAGTCATGGCAAACAGTCTGTATAGATGGCTAAGCTAACGTTAACCACGAAGCAGGTGTAGCCAATGTTCAACAGGTAGCATGAGGGCTAAAGTAGATGGCCTGTAGCATTTTGAAACATCTTCATACACTCCACAGGTAGAGTTCCCATGATCAACAGCCAATTTAATAATGACATCCCACTGTGTTTTCAGAGTCATCCATACCTCCTGAGGATGCCAAAAATAGGACGGAGTGGTTAAAATACAATTCGCAGCCAGCCAGCCAGGGAAAACTCAAGGAAAAACATCTCAGGTGTTTTAAATTAGTTTCCACACTTGATTACAGCAGGAATGGTACGTCCACCTCACAGTTGAAATTTGTACAACATTTTGCCACAACACTAACACAACACTTATGATTCTTCTTTTATTATTATTCCCAGATTGCACGGGACTTCAGGGTCTTGTATCTTGGCAACGGTGACATGTTTCTCCAGTGGCTTCAGTATTTGGACAAAATCATTCCAATGGCTGTCACAGAAGAAGGTTCAGGCACCAGGAGACCTCTCAGATAGTAAAACGGCAAATATGTATTAAAAGTGACTGTAGAAGTGCAACTTGTGTTAAAAATATTTGTGTGCATGCACTCTAGATAAAGCAAATCTACAAAAAAAAATGTCATACATTCAAGACAGTTCAAATGTTGAATGTTTAGTTTTTGAGTTTTGTTATATTTGTTCTCTATTTATAATGTGAAGGAAAATCTATCGTTAGATGGACTATTAAATGACTTAAAATCTGTGCAGTTGATCAGGATATTTTGTCCAGAATAGATGTTTAGATGTAAAATGGATTTTTTCAATGCACTTCATAATTTGCAAACATTTATTATAATAATTGTAGCGTTCCACCTTGTACTTGTTAATTTTTCAATTCAGTTAATAACGGGGCACCACCCTTTTTTCTCTAGATAAAAAGGAAAATTATAATTTATCAGTCTTTCATCTGAATGCAAGTTCTTGTTGAGCTGGATTGGCCAGGGAAATCAAGGATTCACTTATAATTTTACAAACATTTATTTCGACATAGACACGAAACACAGACAAACATAAGGCAGTTATGGAAGTTGTAAACGAAGGGGGAGAGGGCTGTTGAGAGAACATCCTGCAGGAGCAGAGGGAATTTGGCTCCTACTAAAGGTAATCCCTCTACAGTGATCCCTTATTTTTTGCGGTTAATGGGGACCGGCGCCCCCCCGTGAGAATCAAAATCCGCGAACTGGAGACGGAACCCCCCGAGCCTAAATAATGTGTTTAAAATATGTTTAAAACCCGCAAAAAAGACACAAGACACAAGACAAAGGCTCAACTGTGGTCTTTCTGTTACCTTCACAGCCTCTGGTCTCTTGAACCGTAGTAAAGAAACCGCTCTTTCATCTAACCTGGTTTTCATTCTCACACCCATAGGGCCCATAGGGCCACACTATTACCCATGAGGCTACCTTCTTAAAGGGGCCAGGCTGGCTCACAACATTTCTTTGCTGCGAGAGAACGCGCACAACATCCTGTGATGTTTTGCAATTTTTTTTTTATATTATATATTTCTGAAAAAAATCTGGGAATAACTAAAACCACGGAACTTAAAGCACTAATTGGTGAGGGATCACTGTAGACTGAAAAGGAGATTCAAAATTCTTAATCTGAACTAATAAAATGCTCTCTGTTAACAGTTAAGCCGTTTACAGGCAGTGATTACTCCTGATATCTGCCGTGATTTTGGCTTACAACGGCTGAACGAGACACCGATCTGAAACCACGTCACCAAACCCTACCGGACGAGCGGAGGCGGCCCAGGGAGCGTTTAAGTGGCGGTCGTTCCCAAAGCGAGTTTTGGTGGACTTCCCAGAACTCCTTTGATCCGAGCAGATTAACATGGTTTTACCAGCAGAAACCCAGTCAGCTCCTTCCTTGGGTCGGGCCCTGGTAGTACAGACTTGCGCAAGTCTCGCTCAAGAGGGTCTCGGGTGGTAAAGTCGTGGCGTCCCACACACTCAGCGCCAGCCAAAATTCACTAACAGCCACAGGTTCGGCTGACTTAAAAGTTTAAAACAAATTGATTTTAGGTTAAAAAAAAAAAAAAAAAGAAAAAAGAAAAACCAAAACTTAAAGGAGTTGTATAAATTAACAAAAAAAGCTAAATGTTTTAATTGCAGGGATTTAGAGTAGTTCCAGTAATGCTCTTTATGCTGCATCAGAGTTACTGTGCTTCTGCAGAATGGAAGAACTGTGCTCATTGTTAGTCATGGACTTTGGTTGGTTGATACTCGTGACTAATACAAGCACAGATTATAGGCACGAAATTGTGTTACAATGGTAAGACAGTCCAGCACCCTGTCAGTGTACCCACACCTGCTGACCAACTCAATCCTTATCTCAAGTGTTTTTGAAGGGAATGTCAGAAGTTTTCAGATGTTGAGTAAGATATGTTTACACTTCTTAAACTTTTTAAATTAATTTAAATGCAAGGTGGGCTAAATATCCAACAATTATCTGTAATATGTCTATATTGCTACATCACTCTACTCATGCTGATGGTATCAAAAAAGAGACAAGGCAGAAGGGATGGGAGATTGTTTTTTAAGCAGTGATAAATTTCAAATGATCAAGCAGAGTTAAAAAAATAAAAAAATAAAAATAATGGAAAGGTTACGGGAATGGCAAGCTGGGGTTTTCCCAATTCTATTGCAAACCACACAATTGTGCTCCTTTCTTTGAATGGAATATTGGACCAACTTCAGAGGGCTAAAGCCTTGAACCAAAAGACAAAGAGAAACAATACCACAAACTGACACATGCTCTCCAAAAGGAAACTGCCATATAAGTAAGAAAAAGAAAAAAATTGAAGCAAATACACAAGTGCACCCACATAAGGTTGTCTACATGCAGGGTTGGACCGGACATAACACTGACAGGACAGGGAATTTAGGCTCAATCAACAGGATGTGACACAAGATCCTCTGTCGACGCCAGCATTTGGATTCCACACAGATGAACATGCCTGCCACAGTTACTGGAAGTCCTGGAGCATTCTGGAGCAATTCCAATAGGACTGAATCTATCTCATATGTGTTCTCCTAAACTTGCTTAAGGTCGTAGTGACTTGATCTGTTAAATGCTGCCCACACCTGTATATTCTCACAGAAACATGAAAGAAAAAAAAGAGCTGCTGCTCGACATACAATTTCACCAAAACTTTGTGGGTGCTCACCACAGAACAATCTTGTGGTAAAATAAATGTTATGAATAATCAATTGTGAATTGTTACTGTCATAGGCATACACAGCTCTGTCGGACGCTCCCTCCTGTTTGTGTGTGTGTGTGTGCGCGAGTCTCCATATATTCTGTATGCATACTGTGTTGTGTGGTCCCCTGCTGGGGATTGGTTTGTTTTCGGGCCACCGGTGGTAGTCCTGCCTCCTCGTTGCTGCAATTGGTTCTTCCATGTTACGAATCCAGATGAGCTGAAGGATTCAAATTCTGTCTGGACCTTCAGTTGGGGTGGCTGACCTCCCAGCTCGTCTTGCTATTTGGGCTGCTGTACTCGATCAATAGTAATACCTAGAACTCTGTGTAGCTCCATTTTTGTTCTGTTTTGTGCATGCTCATTCTGTTGTACTATCATTTTGGTTTTGGAGGATTTTGTGTAGTTTTCTTTTCTTAGGAGCCTGTGTGCTACTTTTAGTTGTGACATGGTTTTAGGCTAAGTCCTACCTAATTGCTTGGATATTAATTCATATTTTCAGTATGTAAATTCCGAAATCCATAAACACATGAACTCAGTAGGTCAAATTCATTAATATTTATCAGAAAACTATGGTCTATATCCACTTTAAAATATGCACACTGTCACGTCTCAAAATGTCAAGTAGTTATTGAAAATAATAAAGAAAGATGATCTCTTGATAGCCTGATCAGTGTACAACCTTGAGATTGCTGTAGTTTTGCACAGCAGCACAGATAGCCATGATTACCAAGAAAAAGATGAACTCTCTAAATGGCACAACATCACGGCACAAACTAACAAATATCTAACTTCCCACTCCATAAAAGTTTGTAAGCTGAGGTTTTAACAGTGATGCTTTACTGTTAACTGCTGAACTCACAGACAGTTACAACAAGCAGCCGTTTGTTGTAACTCACAGACAGTTACAACAAACGGCTGCTTCATTGTTAGGTATTTGCCACTGGAGAGCTTGTCAAGACTGAACAAATTCAAAAGACAAATTCAAGTCAACTGCTTGGCCCAGCCACTGTGACGAAGAGGATAGAGTCATCAGAAGAGAGCTGATTGAGTTCAGCTGCTGCTGAATTTAGCATGCATCTTCTGGGAGTGGATGGAAAAAAACAGGACAAACTGCAGCTTCTCTGTAGCTTAAATACATATATATATATATATATATATATATATATATATATATATATATACACACGTGGACAAAATTGTTGGTACCCCTCAGTTAAAGAAGGAAAAACCCACAATTCTCACTGAAATCACTTGAAATTTACAAAAGTAACAATAAATAAAATTTATTGAAAATCAAATAATCAAAATCAGCCATCACTTTTGAATTGTTTCATTAACATAATTATTTAAAAAAAACAAACTAATGAAATAGGGCTGGACAAAAATGATGGTACCCATAACTTAATATTTTGTTGCACAAGCTTTTGAGGCAATCACTGCAATTAAATTAAACGATTTCTGTATTTGTCAATTAGCGTTCTGCAGCTGTCAACAGGTATTTTGGCCCACTCCTCATGAGCAAACTGCTCCAGTTGTCTCAGGTTTTGATGGGTGTCTTCTCCAAATGGCATGTTTCAGCTCCTTCCACAGATGTTCAATGGGATTCAGATCTGGGCTCATGGAAGGCCACTTTAGAATAGTCCAACGCTTTTCTCTCAGCCATTCTTGGGTGTTTTTGGCTGTGTGTTTTGGATCGTTGTCCTGTTGGAAGACCCATGACCTGCGACTGAGACCAAGCTTTCTGACACTAGGCAGCACATTTCTCTCCAGAATGCCTTGATAGTCTTCAGATTTCATTTTACCTTGCACACATTCAAGACACCCTGTGCCAGATGCAGCAAAGCAGCCCCAAAACATTACTGAGCCTCCTCCATGTTTCACCGTAGGGACAGTGTTCTTTTGTTCGTATGCTTGGTTTTTGAGTCTATGAACATAGAGTTGATGTGCCTTACCAAAAAGCTCCAGTTTGGTCTCATCTATCCAAAGGACATTCTCCCAGAAGCTTTGTGGCTTGTCAACATGCATTTTTGCAAATTCCAGTCTCGCTTTTTTATGATTTTTTTCAGCAGTGGTGTCGTCTCCCATGAAGTCCACTTTGGCTCAAACAACGACGAATGGTGCGATCTGACACTGATGTACCTTGGCCTTGGAGTTTACCTTTAATTTCTTTGAAGGTTGTTCTGGGTTCTTTGGATACAATTCGAACGATCCGTCTCTTCAATTTGTCATCAATTTTCCTCTTGCGGCCACGTCCAGGGAGGTTGGCTACTGTCCCGTGGGTCTTGAACTTCTGAATAATATGAGCCACTGTTGTCACAGGAACTTCAAGCTGTTTGGAGATGGTCTTATAGCCTTTACCTTTAAGATGTTTGTCTATAATTTTTTTTCGGATGTCCTGGGACAATTCTCTCCTTCGCTTTCTGTTGTCCATGTTCAGTGTGGTACACACCTTTTCACCAAACAGCAAAGTGACTACTTGTCTGCCTTTAAATAGGCAGACTGACTGATTATGAGTTTGGAAACACCTGTGATGTCAATTAAAGGACACACCTGAGTTAATCATGTCACTCTGGTCAAATAGTTTTCAATCTTTTATAGAGGTACCATCATTTTTGTCCAGCCCTATTTCATTAGTTTGTTTTTTTAAATAATTATGTTAATCAACAATTCAAAAGTGATGGCTGATTTTGATTATTTGATTTTCAATAAATTTTTATTTATTGTTATTTTTGTAAGTTTCAAGTGATTTCAGTGAGAATTGTGGGTTTTTCCTTCTTTAACTGAGGGGTACCAACAATTTTGTCCACGAGTGTATATATATATTTTTTTTTCTTTAAGGCTGGGAAGTAACTGCAAAGTGACTCAACTTGTTTTCAAACCCACAGGATTTAGTCTGCTTAAAACAAAATATTCATAATATTTACAAATCAGTTCTATGAGCTCTGTATGGGGGCAAGTTAGGGTTCAGTGTCTTGCCCAAGGACACTTTGGCATGTGGACAGTTGGAGCCGGGATCGAACTGCCAACCTTTCAGTGACTGGATGATCCAGCTCAACCAACAGAGCTACAGCCACCCTGTGATAAATGTCTTGGCATTAGATTGAAGACTGTTTCAATGTTATGATGCTAAACCCGAAAGGGGCTAGACAGAGAGGGTTTGGACACATAAAGAGGAGGGATAGTGACAGCATTAGTAGAAGGATGCAGGAGATGGAGCTGTCACTCAGGAGAAAAAAGCGAAGACCAAGGAGAAGATTTCTGGATGTGGTGAAAGAGGAAATAAAGTTGGTAAAAGTGACAGAAAAAGATGGAGAAGACATGGTAAGAAGATGATGAAGAGGAGGAGGTGGAGGAGAAGTAGTAGCAGCAGAAGTCCTGGCTCATATAAAGTTCCCAAAATAATGATACTACCACTTTATTTAAAAGATTAGACAATAATCTTAAGCTGTAATGTCCTGTTTTCCTTTCTCTAAACTTTAATGCAAATGTGTGCTTTGGCCTCATTTATCCATTTATTGTATTTTCAACATTACTCTGACTTGTCAGTTAATTTGTACCTGTTCATCATCAACTATTTTCTTTGAACTCCTTACAACTCCTCTATGACATGAAACAAAAAAAAAAAACAATGTCATTTGAAGTTCATGCTGAGACAGATCCATGTTCTGTCAATGAAATAGGGCAGCCCTCTCATCCATGATTGTCCCCTTACTCACTATAATAGTATCCTTTTCTAATTTTTCAACGTAAAAGGCCAAACTGCGAGGTTCACATATTTTTGCCCAGCACATAGATAAATTATCAAATTGTTGAGACAGATGTCAAATCGTGTATCAAAAAGCACCTCAAACGTTTCTTCGATACAAAAAATATCTTGAAGAGAAAAAAAAAAATCCTTGAAGAATGAAGGTATAGAAAAGAGAAAAAAAAAACAATTAACAAGCATTTCATCCATTTAATTAAAACTTGATATTTCCAACCTATTTAATTTTACATCACATTAAAAATGGTATTAGCAGTTATATGACTAACGGTAATGCACACACTTATTGAGGTATAAACCAGAGGAAAAACTAAATGAGACCTATTCATGATAATTCAATCCGATAATAAAGCAGTTTCACACTGCCCACCATTACAACCGTTTTCTACAAAGTGTGCTCACTGAAGGACTGTGTGCAAAGGTGTGTGTGGGTGTGTGTGTAAGACAGTTAAAGAGATGGAGAGAGAAAAACGTGGAAGACAATAGCACAACACCCTGTTGATTGACTTGACGCACACCCACACACACCAACTCAGCAGCACACAATGCAGTCACTTTGAAACAAAGTTGCGGTGTGACTTTGGTTGCTTGATAATTGTTTTCAAGCAAGCATAATTTTGGTAGTGGAGACAGCAAACCCATTACCATGAATCAATGAAATGGTAATGGAGCCATAGGGGGAAAAGAAAGCAAACACACTCAGTATACTGCTGCAACACTGCACGAGGAGCTTGCTCCTTATACCTCCGTGGCTCTCTCCATCCCTTTTATTCTTGTATCCTACAAATATGTTTCTGTCTCTTTTACTTTTCATAGACATTCTGCTAATCTGTTTAAAAAGACAAAGAGAGAGAGAGGGAGAGCCTCCAGAGAAACAAACAAACCAATAAAAGGGAAATTGAATTAATTTAACGCAGGCTCACCATCATGACCACTGTCTTTCTTAGTGCCCTTCCGGCAGGAAGCCAGTCAGAAAAATAATCACTTTGGCATTAATTACTAAATGCATCATCTTTAATGAGAGAGGACTGCTATGTGCAGTGACAACTGCTAGCAGTGTAATCTTCTTTTAATTTTGTTGTCCTTTCTTTTCTTTTTTATCTCCCCAACTGGCAAGCTTCGATCCGTGTTTCCACTTCTACAGTACGCTAATTGCTCTTACTCGCAGCCAAGAACTACAAAGTTTTCTTATTTGAAAAAGTGAACAGTGTAAAGTAAGCTCATCGATTGAAAGGAGAGACTACGGCTCCTTGTTCCTCACAAATGAAGTCTTTTTTGGTCTGAAAATTTAAAGAAAAAAAAACCTGGTGTAGCTTTGCATGAGCATTAAAGAGCGGTAGGTTTACTAATCATTTTATTTTAGTTTAATGTTTGTTCAAGTCTAAAAAAGTCTAAATAAACAAGTGAGAAGTTTTGCAATGTCTTTTGGATCCTTTCTAATCCATTAGATCCTTTTCATTTCACAAAGGAAATTACATTTTTGCAGTATCATTCCTTTTTTTCATTTTATACTGGGTTTCCTCAAAGGCTCCTTTGACAGAGAAAAGAAAACATATAAGTTAGGCTGCTCAGTTATAAAAAAAAACAATCACAATTTTATTGGTCAATTTTGAAATTATGATAGTTTAAAACAATAAACCACTGACCTTTGAAGCAAGTTGAATTCATGGAATGTAACAGAAAAATGTTACATTTCCATAGTAAACTTAAATTGGAGACTCAATAAAAATTCAGACTAAATAAAAATGACTTATGCCATCATAGCAAATACTAGTAGAGATGCTCTAACAGTCTCTGAAACATATTTGTGCCATAAACGCCAGCCTGATCTTGATATTACCTGAATCACTGTTATCTAACATTCAGATGAGAGGAAATAACGACTGTGTTGTGGCCAAATGGACTCTGTCTGGAGTACACACGTCATTCAGAACACAAGACAAAATAATAGTTTTTCTCTGTTACATCGTATTTGTGATCGCTGGGAACCAAAATCAAAATCACCATTAAAATTTGGTTAATTGCACATTCCTAATTATAACATTTCAAAAATACTGTAATATTATGACAATAAAGTAAGAGTTTGAAAAAGACTAAATGACAATTTTTCAAGAATAAAGTCATAGCTGTAAAAACCTGTAATATTGAGATATTAAAGTCACAATCTTTAAGGTGGACAATAAAAAAGAATGGAACATGAGAACAGAGTAAAATGGTTTAAAATAAATCCAGTGGAATAAGGTCTTGGTGCAGCGTGACATTATTGGAGGTAGTGCTGGGCAATATGACGATATATATCGTGGGGACAATATAAAAGTGTATATCGTGCCATTTCTCTTCTATCGTTTCTAACCTAATTTTATCAATTATTACAGCAAATATGTAATTAAAAAACCTGCAATGATAAATTTGATAGAATCATATCTACTTCTACAAAGTAGCCTTTTATGTTTGCACTTTTATTCATGGTTAATGCCTTAAACAGAGCTCTCTTCAACCCTGATGTTTACTTTAGACACTTTATATTGGTTTGCAAACTTTGCACTACAAGGATACAGATTTCAGAAAGTTGAAAAATAATTTGTTTATTTTTTATAGCTGAACTTCAGTGCAAAAATGTGTTTTTCCTCTCAGAAACTGTTGTGCACTTTAAAAAAAATGTGAAAGCTACTGTACCTCTATACCTACCTGTTTTTGCTGCACTAAAATGTATGTTTGTGACAGTTCAGCTAAATGTCCTTTCAAAATTAAGTTGAAAAGTAAGCAATGAAATTTTTGTCAAACTTTTTAGAGAATAACTGAAAACATACTTTATTATGGTATATCGTGATATATATATCGTTATCGTGATATAAAATAGTCCATATCTTGATATATGATTTTTTTCGTATCGCCCAGCAGTAATTGGAGGTATCAGAACCTTGGAAAAAAAAGGAAGAGATGACATTTGTTCATAGGTAATGTGTCCTGAATGATGTGTGTAATAAAGTTTTTACCTTGTGTTTGACTTTTAATGTGAAAAATTATGACTTTATTCTTGCATTCCCATATATGTCCAACTTTCTTCTTCTCAGTTCACAACTTTATTCTTGTGTATTTACAAATTTACTTCTCATAGATTTTTTTTACTTTATATTCATAATTTTTTTTCATTTCTCCTTTAACATGGCCAAAATACTCTGTTGTAAGAGGCAAAATTAAAAAACAAACAAACAAAAAAAAACAACAACAACATAAATATCACTTGACAAAACATTGTAAAGCTGAAAGTGCAGCAGAGATCTCCAGAGATCAATGTGCTGTTGTCTTTGTAACCAACAAGTGAGCTGATGATGTCACACACAGCATCAGGTGGAATGCTTTACACAGCTACTAAAACGACACAGGTGAACTCACTTGGTACAACTGAATTCTGGAAAAGTTGGGATTTTTTTTTTTAAAGTTGAATAAAAATGAAAACTAAAAGACTTTTAAATTACATGAGCCAACATTTTTTCAAAACAGATCATAGATAACATAAAATCTGACAATTTTATGCACAAAATGAGCTAATTTTAATTTTGATGCCTGCTGCAGGTTTTAAAATAGTTGTACTGGGGCAGGTTTATCATGGTGCAGCATCTCCTCTTCTTTTCAAAACAATTTAAAGACATCTGGGCATCAAAGTTATGAGTTTCTGGAGTTTTGGTGTTGGAATTTTTGCCTGATACAAGTTTCCAGCTGCTGAAGAATAAGGGTCATCTTTGACATGTTTTGATTTCATGATGCACCAAATGTTCTCTAAAGGTAAAAGATCTGGACTGCAGACAGGCCAACTCAGCACCCAGACTCTTCTCTGAGACAGTCAGGCTGTTGTAACAGTTAAAGTATATGGTTTTGTATTGTTCTGCTGAAATATACAAGGTCCTCCCTGAAAATAGAGGTCATCTGGAGGGGAGCATTAGCTGCTTTAAAACCTTTACATACCTTTCTGCTGGTAGCCGCTGGTTTTGGGATTTATTGATCGCGGAGCATTATAAAGTAAACAAGAGAAAAAGAAAAAATAGTAATAACGGCTACTCGGCGACATGAGACGAACCCCGGACGGGACGATTCGTGTTGTTGTCTTAAAGGGTTTTGTTAATGCTCTGTATTGCTTCAAATGTTTTCCTCTTGTTTTAATGTACTTTTTAGGGTGCGATACGTAACATTCATCTGGGCTGCTCCGTGAAGCTGGCTGTTTTGTGTTGCTCTGTTTGGATGTCAGCACATCGCGTTTGCCTGACGCGTTGGTGCGATTCTAGCGCTGGATTAGTAGCCGGGGTATTACTGGCCGGGGGCCAGGCTGCTGAGGTCCCGGGGCGCTTTCGGTTAATTTCCGGGTTGCGGCGCCTGGTTGACAAGTAAGGCGTAAAATAAAAAGTAAAACAAAAAAAAATATATAAAAAAGATGTATAAAAATGACACAAAAAAAAAGAGATGAAACAGCAGTAAAACCGTCCTGGTTACGACTGGGGTAGACGGATAATTCGAAGCTTCGTAGATGCTGGTTTTAGGATTTACTGATTGTGGAGCATTATAAAGTAAACAAAAGAAAAAAAATACTAATACCGGCCGGCAATATGGGATGAGCCCTGGACGAGACGTCTCGGGTTGTTGTCTTAAAGGGTTTTGTTAATGCTTCAAATGTTTTATGTAAAGCACCTTGAATTGTCTTGTACATGAAATGTGCTATACAAATAAACTTGCCTTGCCTTTCAGCATTCATAATTCCTACCAAAACATGCCAGCTGCCCATACCATATGCACTTGTGCATACCCATACATCTGTGATGTATGGTGATTTTATAGTGATTTTACCACACTAATTATTTTTTTTGCCTACTTTACTTTTACTTTGTACATTTTTAGCATGAACACTTGCACTTTCTTCTCCTTACATTTTCAAATCCAGCTCGTTACTTTTATTTTGTTTAATTAGACGACATTTATTAGGCCATTTTGCCTTGTGTTTTACCAGCCAATTTGACTGTTTGGTGTAGGCTTAAAAGAACACACAGAAAAGACAATCTCATTGGTGTACCACATCAAGGCCCACATTACTCTGTTTTTGATTGGTTGAGCTGTAATTGTTATTCACTTCTGACCCTCTAAGTTCAATGTTTTCACCTTGGTCTGCATTTTAACAGAGTGCACATGAGGGAGTCACTGAAACTAATAAGCAGGAACTCCAAGGTAAAGACCGAAGTGGTAGGAAGAAGCTTAGCTCGACATGAGTGAAAAGACTAAACCTTGTGAGACTGTGAGTAGAGAGGGCGATGGAAAGTCTTTTGAAGAAGAACAACACATTCCATCCTCCCTGGCCTCACCTTCGGGAAGTGTTTCAAGTCCTTGACAGAAAGAAAGACTCATTGAGAATATAGTGTGAATTGTGTCAACCAAAACACCAGAAAGTAATTGCATTGAAGAACTCGCCATCCAATTAGCAGAAATGTGGAGGTGAGAAATTTCTTTGTTGTTATAAATTGTTAATTTGTTGTTTTCGGTAGTAATGGTTGATTTACTGTTTGCTATGCTATACTCGGCTAGCAATAATTTTCCTTGGTTTCCAAGCAGTAGTAAAGTAGGCAGTCACTAATGTTTGATGCCAGTCCAATTAAAAAAAAAATAAATAAAAAAACTACCATCACAACTTCCTCCCCATTTGACTGAAGTTTTAAAATCAAATGTAAAAATTGATATGTCTAAAAAAGATTGGGTTGCAAAACCTAGCATTTTTTTAGTAGCGAAGAGTGTGTAGTCCAGGTCTAAATCCAGCTAGCCTCACTGGCTTGTGTACGTTTGCTATGTCATCATAAATTTTTGTGGAGTTTGTTTGTACAACCTGTTTACATTGGATTTATCTCAGTTTGTTTGTGTACCACGTTCAGAGAATGAATGTGTTGTGTGTAGAGTAATAAAAATAAGGTCTTTATAAAGTTGCGTCCTGTTGGGTGTGGGTTCAAAAAATGCTCCACAAAACCTCAATTGTCCAATGGGAAATTTGTGATTTCTTTAATCCAAATAAAAGGTGCAATCGTTTTGGTCTCTTTGCACCTTTTATTTGGATTAAAGAAGTCACAAATTTGACATTTGCTGTTGAGGTGTGCAAGTTCCTTCCTTTGAGAACGCATGTAGAGTCATATCAGATCTCAGAGTAATGGAGCTTCATTTGGAAAACTCTCCATGGGATTCACGCAAAAATGTGACATACACACAAAACGCAGAAAGTGAATATGCCAAAAAATATCCAGATATGTATAAGGCAGATTGCACGCTCGTCTCACAACAGTTTCCCTTCATAAATCACAACTTGCTTGAAATATGACACCTGTGCATGACTGGTCATAGCACACCCCAGAGTGCCTCAAATCTTTCCCGACAGTATTCAAACTGTCATTGAGGCTTAACACTCCACGACCAGCCTCAGCTACGTGTGAGAGACTGTTCAGCAAAGCCAGACTGATATTCACACAGAAAAGGGCATGTCTTGAATAAAAGTACTTTGAAAATCAGCTTCTTTTGAAGCCAAACAGAGAGTTCTGGCAGTCTTATGGTGTGTGCCTAAGATGCACTTCTGTCTTACACAAACACCTTAAAGGGGAATTTTGAGATCTCTGAATTTATATCCTACTGTTTGAGGTTTGTGTCGACAGTTGGTAGCCAAAAGTGATGAAAAATCCAAGCTATATGCGCAGACATATTACAGTACAAGCTAACACTTGGCAGGAAGCTCTGAAGCTAAGCTAGCGGTAAAGTATGCAGCTTTTTTTTTTACTACTAAAGCAACTGTAAGCCCTGTGTAACATGTTCTAATCCTTACAAAGATTACACTGTGCATGTTTAACTCAATAGTGCTAAAGAGACATTTGATACACAAATGTCTGACAGTAGGATACAGGTTCAAATACACACAATCATGCTGATGAGTGATCCAGTGTCGTCTAAAGGCCTGAAGACCACAGACACCCCCCCCCCCCCCCCCCCCCCCCCCCCCCCCCCCCCCCCAAAAAAAAAAAAAAAGGTGCACATCTGTGTAAGCATGGATTTTAATTTGTGGAAATAGGATTAGGATTGCAATAAAGCTGCAGGTAGAAAATGTCATTGCAACAAGACCACAGCTGGGCCTTCAAAGTTGCGTCGGTCTGGTCGAGGAACTCAATGACTGAGACGAAAAGCTCACTCAGCCTGGCCAAGCAGTTGCCTTTGGACAGCCAGCGCACCTCTGTGGAGCAGCAGGCGCTTAAAGGCGTCATCATTTTCCCCGCACAGCTGTCTGAAGAGCTGATCATTGAGCGCATGGGCCTTTATTTTTTTAAGGCCTTGACTGCCACATTCAGGGACTCATTGAGTAATGGGGACATTTTTTTAAGTCACCAAGTTGTGATGGTGGAAAATATGGTGTACTGTCAGAATCTGGGGAACACGCTGCTTTCAAAAGATGGCGAATCCCCGGTATCAGCCGACCATAGCTGGCACTCCAGTGGGACAGGCGATGATGTTCGTCATCTTCTGCAGAAACTCTGTCAGGGCAATGAAAAGGGTTTCCCCTCGTGTGTCCGTGGTCAGGGGCTCCCTGAACAGGAAATCCTCAATCATATCCCTCCCAGACACATAACGGACCTATATAGGCCAGGAGGACGTTATTATCAGCCATGGTGGTCTCATCCAGCTTGGACACTAAAGAGACAGCCCCCCAACACAGCACACAGCTGTTGCTCAGTGTCCACGGACATCCTCCGTATGCACCGGGCAACACTGTCATCGCTGAGTGGGATGGTCTTGGTGACTGACGCAGGGTCACACTGCATGATGGTGGAGATCGCCTCCTTTATTCCCGGAACAACTAGAGACTCTACCACAGTGAAACCGGCCTTAGCTGTTAGAAAAGCTATGATGTAAGATACCACCAACCGCTCTGTTTGGTTGAGGCTCTGAGCGAAGATGGTGCTGATTTTAGGGGCCTTGAGTGCTGATCCCTCAGCGACTGGAAGTAAGCCGAGTCTTTAGATGCCTTGTCTGGATGTTTTTTAGAAAGATGCTCCTGTAATCGGGACAGCTTCATGGCTTCATTGGAGAACACCTGCTCACAGCAAGCACCTCGGCAGATGTACGTTGCTCGGTGATGGAATAAATCCATAATTTATTTACGTAATTAGCATTATACATTTTCTGTTTTCTGCCATTTTTGACTGTACTGTAAATGTTTGTGATTAAACGTGATTACGTAGCCTTGATTGTGTATGTTTCATTGGTTGTTGAATGAATGTACTGGAAAGAGGTTTCTCTGCTGCTGTGTGTCTATGGGCGTTACTATGGCGACCGATCTCGCTCAGCTCGTCTGATTGTGACGTAAAGAGAAAAGGAGATTTTACCAGGTCATGGCAGCAGCAGACTCTGGGTTTTGGTCTCAGACAGCAGCTTTATTTTTTGAAAGGAAATCTGAGCACAACAATTTATTGAAACTTAAGTAGATTTGCACTATAAAAAAACAACCTTGGGAAACAATGGAAGTTTAAAATAGAGTTCTCAAGGCGTGGCGCCCCCCATTTGTGCCTGAGCACCGCCCTCTCAGCCCTGACATTTCTAGCGCCCCCTAAAGGTCCAGAAAGCCCCCGTTAAGAAACCCTATAATAGAGGGATTATATAGTTTAAACTTTCTCCTCCCTTTGGGAGAGAAGGGAGTCTAAATCTGCAATATTTTCTTTTCAGCTTGTCTGGACTTGGGGTCTTTTTCAGGGCATTGCTTGACTTTTAGGGAGCATAATCAGTTTCTCCTGATGTAAACAACTTTCCTGATGGCCTGATTACATATCATAGCTAATTTCATTAAAAAATTCAGCAGAAATCATTTACGCAGCACAGCATTTAAACCAGAATACAAAATGATCCAAAATTAAAAAGTGTTTTCATTGAAGAAAAAAGAAAAACTGTCAAGAAGATGTCAAACAAGATACAACATGACCAGAGCTACTGCAATTATTTTCAATATAAATTTAAATTGTATTTCTTGATAACCATTTTCTCAATTAATTGTTTAAAGTACTGAATATTGTCAATCGCACCGTCAAGACAATCCGAAATTGATCTTAAAATTGTTACTTTTTCCATCAATCATTGCAAATGACAGTATTGACTATCTACTGGTGGTTCTTGCAAGTCTGACCGGCTTCTGTGCAAACAGCACTTCTTGATTTATGAGCTCACATCATTTCCTTATTCAGCGGTCAAGTCATAAGTTATCTACATAATGTAGGCTAAGACACACCATAGCTTACGAGCATGCAGAAACAGAGTGGTTCTCCAGACGCTTCACCTCAGTAAACCCTTGAGGCATCTTTATTGTCCATTACACAAATTACTGCTCAGATTAAAACTGATAATGCCAAACTTTGCATTTAATTTATTTAATCCTGATTAATAACAGATTTCCCAAACTGATAGGGCCAGGCAATTAATCAAAAAAAAAAAAAAAAAAAAAAAATCAGCATTATGACTTCGTAATTGGGCCAGTTTTATTCTTGTGACATGTGTAAATTAATTCTCGGACAGTCAGCCTCATATTTAAACTCAAGCTTTAAGCTTTCTCAACTTGCCTTTAACTTTAAAATGAAAGCTCATCTCTTTAAACTGTTTGCAGACTTTATTTATACAACATCATATGGATAAATCCACATATCAATGTAGCTGGCACACGCCCTCATAATGACATCTCAGAGTCCTAAAGCATGAATTTGTTTTTGTTTTATCTTCTAACCCAGGAATAATGATGTATAACAAGCACTTTAGTAAAGAAGAGAAGCTTTTAACTTAAATAGTTTATGCTGCACTGGTTCAACTGTGATATGCTCCAGTTAACATGTCAATTGGTTGCAGAGGATTAATTGTAGCTCCATGGTGAGGAACTAAATTTGGTTGCTCAGGGGAGGTTCTTTCAGACCTTCAATCTTCAATCCAACACCACACATCTTCACCAGTCTGCTGAGTAGTTTTTAAAAACAATGTAGGTCATCTAGTTTTCAGCCAAAAATCTAACTCTTGGAAACTTTTTGACGTACACTTATTCTTTATTAGTTTTATAAAGACCTGGTACTAACTAGACGATGAGAGGTGGATTTTTCAGCTTCTTTAAGTAAGACTCAACCATTGTGAGCTTCACAGTGGATCACTGTAGATTTGCTTATAAGTTTGTACCTGTGTGATGATTAATAACTCAAACCCATATTTATCTCCTCTGTGTGTCATCCTCAGTGAAAGGTGGATCACATCAGTACGATCGGCCCACAGGAGCTGTTCACATCAAAGAGCACCTAAGACTGGCAACTAAAGGGCTTCAATCATTCGAGAGGCACGGTAATAGCAGTGATCATGTTGATGGCTAATGTTGAATAAGAAATCTCACTGCATACACACATCATACACACTGGACAGAGAGAGCCTTTTGAGGTTCTTTGTGTATAAGAAGATATGTGTTTGGGGTTGTCCTCCTTACCCTGTGTGAGTCGTTCTCATGCCCTCTTAGCCGTGGATCTATTTCCTCATAAGGCGGTACTGTTCCTTCTCGCCGAGCCTGCTGATATTCTCTTCTCAGCTGCTGGATCCTGTCCATGCTGCTGCAGGTGTTCAGAGATGCAAACAAGCACAAAGACACACACACAAAAAGAGTTTAGATAGAGAGTTTAGAAAGTTCAGAAAAACACATGCAAAATGTCACTCCACATGTAAAAATGATGGAATACTGAAATTTGGCTTTTAAAGGTGACATTATATGATATTATGAAAAAAAAGAACACATCTTATGATTGCGAGCATATATGTAGGTGCTTGGTGTGACTATGGACTAAAAAAAATCTAACATAATACAACCCTTGGGAGGGTTAAATAGCTGTCTACTAGTGACCACTATGCATGAAAGGACAGGAAACTGTTTCAACCTGTGAGAAAAAGAAGGTAATGTTACCTTAAAACACACAAGTTCAATTTTAGTCAGCTTCAGGCTGCTATTTATTTTATCCAGCACCCAGCTCATCAATGCATCCAACAGCAAGGATGTAAAACAGTATAAAACTTCTGAAGATATCAGATGTCCTAATGATGGAGCAGCCATCACAAGCCATCTATTTATTCCAACAGTAATTTCCCAACATCAGCTTCAAATGTTTGACTGCAGAGAAAAAGACTGCACACACAAACCTGTGTGCACGTGAGCAAACACCACACACACCACACACATCTCCTGATCACTCTGACTGCCGACATCTATATCTGTTTTCCCTTTTTTTTCTCCTTCTCTTGCAACAGGAAAGAAAACAAAAGCATCAATCATTTCATGAATATTCTTTCTGTTAGCACAGGAAATATACAGCATATCAACACTGAACTCCAGGCACCCCCGTGAGTCATGCACTGCATACCCATCTACTCACCCACACATAATGGAAATGCAGAAAGTCATATCATGCCCATACAGCACAGGCCCATACAGTATGCAACATTAGAACTGGGGTTTGCAATTTTATGAACCGAGTTGGTGCCGGTTGTTGCAGGGGCTATAAGCACACTACTGTAAAAACAGGTGATTTACAGAAAGTCTGAAAAATAGCAACCAACACACAAAATAGCTTCAGGGGTTCCTGTCAGCACAACGATGCTTTCTGAAGGGGTCGTCAATGAGTACTCATCTGATCCTTGCACACAGCAGTTGTACATGATATAGGGATAACCTTTTCTAGACTTGTTGACCAATCACTTACATAACAAGATGCATTCATCCATTTACACACACATTTATGTCATGCTTCCGTTTTTCATTCAACCCACTCTTATCCCCTGAGCCAAAGCTGACCCCAGAGTTTACATAGAAGCTGTTTATGCCTCATAAAACAACTACATTATTTTATACAGCAGGTTTTTTGTTCCATTCAGTACATTTGCTCATTTGAAATTTTCACTGGAGAAGCAGGAGTGCCATTCCAGAATAAGCTGCAATCACAGACAATACATTGGAAATAAAGCATGGTGTGACACAGTGACAGGGCTGTGTGTGTGCGTCCATGATTGTTTTTGAACTTGTAGCCTAAGGCAAAAGAGAGCTGAGTCAGTAGCAATGCAAAACATCCAAGAGTATACATTTGGAGAGTGAGAGTTGAAGTCAGATGGAAACTGCATTTGATGACCTAGCAAAACACATTTAACTCTTCACTCTAGCTATTTTTTTCTGATCATCTCAATTCTATACATTTAAGTGAAACTAAATTATATCATACCATACAGTATATTTTTAAAGGAAATGGAAACTGATCAATGAACTTTTCTCTTCATTAACTCCATCATTGCTTTCTTTATGAATACTGGACTTAAACCAAATTCAGAAATTAGCACACTTTTGTAGTGATTTGATTGTTTTTATTGAGTCAATCATAAATCAGAGTTATAGTACTGGGACCTGAAGATTCACATCCCTCCTATTCAGAGCTAGGCTAGATCTAATATCAGACTGATGATATACACACGTGGACAAAATTGTTGGTACCCCTCAGTTAAAGAAGGAAAAACCCACAATTCTCACTGAAATCACTTGAAACTTACAAAAGTAACAATAAATAAAAAATTATTGAAAATCAAATAATCAAAATCAGCCATCACTTTTGAATTGTTGATTAACATAATTATTTTAAAAAACAAACTAATGAAATAGGGCTGGACAAAAATGTGGTACCTCTATAAAAGATTTAAACTATTTGACCAGAGTGACATGAACTCAGTGTGTCCTTTAATTGACACACAGGTGTTTCCAAACTCATAATCAGAGTCTGCCTATTTAAAGGCAGACAAGTAGTCACTTTGTTTGGTGAAAGGTGTGTACCACACTGAACATGGACAACAGAAAGCAAAGGAGAGAACTGTCCCAGGACATCCGAAAAAAAATTATAGACAAACATCTTAAAGGTAAAAGACCATCTTAAACAGCTTGAAGTTCCTGTGACAACAGTGGCTCATATTATTCAGAAGTTCAAGACCCACGGACAGTCCAACCTCCCTGCGTGGCCGCAAGAGGAAAATGATGAAAATTGAAGAGACGGACGTTCGACTGTATCCAAAGAGCCCAGAACAACCTCCAAAGAAATTAAAGGTGAACTCCAGAAACATGCCATTTGGAGAAGACACCCATCAAACCTGAGACAACTGAGCAGTTTGCTCATGAGGAGTGGGCCAAAATACCTGTTGACAGCTGCAAACGCTCATTGACAACAGAAATCGTTTAATTGCAGTGATTGCCTCAAAAGGTTGGCAACAAAATATTAAGTTATGGGTACCATCATTTTTGAGCCCTATTTCATTAGTTTGTTTTTAAATAATTATGTTAATCAACAATTCAAAAGTGATGGCTGATTTTGAATTTGATTTTCAATAATTTTTATTTGTTGTTACTTTGTAAGTTTCAAGTGATTTCAGTGAGAATTGTGGGTTTTTCCTTCTTTAACTGAGGGGTACCAACAATTTTGTCCACGTGTGTACACAGGGCTACCCCTCTTTAAACGCAGAACACAAGCTGTACATAGAACCTCATGATGCAAAAGAGACCTAATTTTCTGGGCAAAAATGTTGGACATGATGCGTGCCACAATTTCAACGTCCAAGCACCACTGTGGTCAGATACAATAACTGCATGAACTCCTGCAATGACTGACAATCAATACCTGACCAATTATGGCTCAAAAAAAAAAAAAAAGCAAGATGCTCAAGCTTACTCATATGCCATCTGAGTAAAGAAGGAAAAATGTGGCCATGTTATACACTCAGCTGCAGCTCATGATCTGACAGAAGTCCAGTCTCCGTGTATAGGCTTCTGCAGTTTCAGTTATTTCCAGCAGCAGACATTATCTGGCCATTAGAAACAGCTGATGATCTTTGAAATAGGGGAAATAGGGATTACCTCTAACCACAAACAACTGCTCAAGTAATGTAATTTCTCAACGGAAATCATTTCCAGGAACTGTATCTCTATCTTTGGATTACCCTCTGCACTGCAATAACTGTCCTGGTTAGGGTAGTCTCAGTTTAGTGAAGCTTATTTAGACATTTCTTCGTTTGTCAATGGCATGAGAACATTGAAGAGGCCTGACAAACACATCACTTCAGAACAGTTATCAATGATGACCTCACTGACAACTCTGTGACCAGAAAATTCTGATGTGTGCATCTTTTAAAAGCGGGGGCCTCATTCATTAAATCTTTGTTAATCTGTGAGTAGATTTAAACATAACTCACTTACTTACTAAAAATCTGCTCTGAATTCATGAGCACTACTTAAAATTTAGATTTTTTTCATAAGACCGTGTGTACATTAGTGAATTCCAAATGATCACATGATGGGAGCGTGCTCATGATGCTTACTAAGTAGTATAAACGCCAGTCAGGGACCACCAAATAAAGAGGTGTAAAAGTACAGAAGACTGCATGATCGCAAAACTTTTGGATAAAAGCAGACTCATAAATCCAGCCGAGAAGGCAACACTGGGAAATGATCTGGTTTTAAAAGGTCAAAATGAGCTAATATTTTCCAAGAAATGGTAAAATGTCTCAGTTTCAACATCCAATATGTTATTTATGTTCTATTGGGAATAAAATATGGTTTCTAAGATTTGCAAATCATTGCATTCTTTTTTTTTTTTAATCTTTACACAATGTCCCAATTTTTTATGGAATTGAAGTTGTCGTTGAAAGTTGCATAAATAAAATTTGTAAAGTCACATTATGATGCAGATTTTATTTGAGAGGTGGCCCTTTCAACTAAATGTTACTTAGAGCCATGCTTTGACTAAGAACGACCCTGGAGACATACAGTTTACCCTCTACGCTGCTACTGACAAGGAACAACAAGCGGCTAAAAAACAATTACAAAAGCATTACTTTTCTGTCCACACACACATGCTGATATGCAGATGCATGTACAGTGCCTTGCGAAAGTATTCGACCCCCTTGAACTTTTCAACCTTTTGCCACATTTCAGGCTTAAAACATAAAGATATAAAATGTCCTTTTTTTGTCAAGAATCAACAAGTGGGATACAATCGTGAAGTGGAACGAAATTTATTGGATATTTTAAACTTTTTTAACAAATAAAAAACTGAAAAGTGGGCCGTGCAAAATTATTCGGCCCACTTCTGTTAATCCACAGGATCTTTACCCTGAGTTTTAGGCAGCATTGATGAATCTGGAGCAGACTTTTAGGAAGGAGGTGATTTATGTGCAAATCTTCCTTACAGATTTAGGAAGATTTCATGAATGAGGCTACTGTCAGTAAGTACTGTGCTCAATGACTGCAGTGCAGTAGATAACGCAGATTGCAATCACAGGTTTGTCTCTCTACCAGGAAAACTCTTTCCAAACACATTTGATATCCAATGTTTGAGACATCATGACAATATGCCTGCTAGGGATCTCGCTAACAGTTCATGCACGCTCACTCTTGGTAATAAAAATACGAGCGAACATAACTTTACATAACTGACAAACAATACGACTTAATGACAAAATCAGTATCAACACATCACAGGTGATGAACATTGCCTTAAACCATTGTTAATAAACACACAGTGTCGTGCATACCAGAAAATTACACCTAACCAGCCCAATATGCTATGATTTTTAACTGATTTTGTTTTATTTTTTTGGACACATAAAGGCAAAAACAATTGTGGTAGTTCTTGCAAAATTAAAAACTACCGGTACTTTCACCCCTGCTAAATTTTAATAAAAGCCCTCTCTCTCTCTAGCAGGAAAACCCTTCTTATATTTCCTCCCCTTCTGTTTTACACACACAGACAGATCAATCTCTTGCTCATGCTCTGTCACACCAATAATAATTCCATAAATGTTTAAACGCAGAATGAGAAACTCAGCATAGCTGGTAATAATACTGCTATTAATAATTAAGACTTCTGCTCCACTAATAACATGCCCTAAAAATATCAGTATTCAGAATAAAGGAATATATCATTGTCATTAGAAACTATAAATATGTACACAAATGGCTGTAAAAGGTGTTATCTTTTTTTAAAAAAAATAGTGGCAGGCTTGGAAACTGACCACTGACTCATTGTAAACCACCATTATGTCTGACATGTGATCACAGATCATGAATATGTGACATTCATTTTTAACCGCAAAATGTAAGATCTGTCAAAACCTTTACCAACCCAGTCCATTTAGGAAAATATACAGTGTGTCCAGGTTTAAATTCCCTGAGAGATGCTTTATTTATTTAATTGTTAAAGCCCATCTGCTATAAATACCTTTAAAATGCATCATCAGTTTGGTTCAACTAGATTCAGACTTAATGACATCATCAATAATTAAAAACAACATGCTCAGTGATGCAACAAATCTATTAGTAACACCAGTGTGGAACTTGAAAGAAGTATTAAACCTTTTTCGCTGGTGGTGTAATTCCATGATTTATGCAGAAAAACAGAAAGGAAAAGAAATGAAGAGAACTGAAAAGGGCAAAAAACAAAACACAGGGAATTGAGAAACAAAGAAAATGTTTTTCAGTTCTCACTATAATACATGACTTTGAGCTGGATAGTTTAATATGCTTCCCAGAAATTGGCCAAAGGGCAGGAGTTTCTGTCCCACATGGAGCTGTGACACTCAAAAACATTGATGAATAAATGCACAGGTGATTCACAGTCTCCTTCTAGATGCGACACCTGGGAAATATGCAGCTTATGTTCTTGGCTTGCCCTGATCTGAAGTGTGTGTTGCAAAATGAGCAGCTACACAACAGAAAAATGCTGGAAATACCAGTCTGCTGACACCTCTTTTGTAGATGACGAGTGGAACAAGTCAGTGCTCGAGTGAGGAAAATGAGGTAAAATCCAAAATTTAACAATGTATGTTCCCATATATATTTATAAACTGAAATGGGTGTGTCTATCTTGCAGTCCTGCAAGAAACAAAAACGAGAACGGGTTTAAATACGGAACAACAAAGACACTCTTGGTGTACTTCTAGGAAAAAGAAAAAAAAGATGAGAAGAACTTTCTTTCATTAGCACAAACACAAAGCAATGTTTGCCATTTCAAGGAAAATCAATAACGCTTGACAATTTAAACTGCAATTGGTTTCAAAAGCTTAAGAGTTGTGCCATTCTGTATATAATTAACTCTTTTCCACCTTTACAAAGAAAGTGGGATTATTTGTGTCAATGCCACAGTTCCATATAACCACATCACCTGTTTCAGGCCAAATGTAAATGGTCGTTGACCTTTTATCCAAATATGAATGAACCACAAAACCTTTTAGCCAGTGATGCAAATTGCAAAGATTACAGTCTTGTGAAATGAACATCTGGCTCACGGGGGGAGACTGGAGACCCATCTGTCCTTGGCCTGTGAGTCATGGCACACCCTGAACAGGTCGCCAGTCCATCAATGGACCATATGGAGATCAATGTTCACGTTCATTCCCACGGACAATTTAGAATCTAGGCCATTGTCTCCAGGCCAGAGTACGCTAAAAAATGAAAACGCCATACAGAAATAAGCTCTTGGGCTTCAAACCAGGAACCTCTGTAAAAGATGAATTTGCTACTTTGTTGTTCTGGAACATTAAAGTTTGTATTAACACAATACTACAGGAGAAAGACATCAGCAACGAAGAACCAACTGTTCATCAGCAATAAGAACCATTTGTTGCTCCCCATCAATCGAAAAAGTATTTCCAGTATTTCAACTAATTAATAAGAAACCGAAAATCAGTAACATTTATCACCACTGTGCTGGTATCTCTTGACAATCGGTCAGAGGGTGCAGAGTGGATTTAATCTCCATTTGTATATAAGCAGAGATGGTCATTGTAACTCACATACAGCACAAGACAATGAGCAGAGGAAATGTAGTCATTTTAAACACTATTTATCAATACGTTGAGCCTTGAGCTAATTTCTTCCGACAGCTATGTGTCTCAAAAATCATGCCATGGCGCCTGAGCAATATCCTACACTGGATTAGACATTCCACATTAGATATTAATATCACTCGATACACAGGCCATGGTGACCTGACCCTATTTTTAATACAGCACTCCCCACTTTTTGTTTTGCACTCCACTTTTCGTTGTACATGTGACAAGCTTATCTAGATCACAGCAGTAGAGCACGAGGTTCCCCGCCCAAAGGGGCACAGCCCACAACTGCCAGCTAAAAAAGGGGATAATGAAGCGCAGTCTACTATATGTGACCCCTCCAGTGGCCAAACACCCGTCCCCACTATGTGTACGATGGTTGGATCAGATTTGAATTGGTTGATTGAAGCGACTGAATTTGGAGTTTGAATTTTAGTCTAATTTGGATTGCCAGATCTCCGAAAATAAGAGGAACAGCAAAAGACCCTTTGGAGGCTAACTACTCTAGACTACAGCAAAAAAAAACCATTGGGGAAAAAAGGCTACAATTCCTATCTAACCAGACGATTGAATGACCAGTAATCAATCATCAGAAGCACTCACAGGGGCATTCCCCAGTTGACTGTCGGAGGCAGGGTCAGAAAAGAATCAGGTCTCTTATTATGCAAAAGAGCATCGCTGGTTTTAGCACCACGTGACGCAAGCATGGAATCTCACAGGGAAATAAAAGGAAGAAACACAAAATCCTCCAAAAAACATGATTGGAGTAAATACCAAAAAAACATAGGATGGACCAGGAGCTGGAGGTCAGCCAGGCCTCGACTAATCCCTGTCCCACAGGGACCGCAGAAGCAAATGTGAGATGGAAACCACATGGGAAACGTTAACATGATTGCAGCACGCCTCACCTACAACAGACAGACGCCCTCCCCGCACCCAGCGAGGAGCTGGTCTAAGAACAAGCGTTTTGCAAGGCTCACGACGCGCAGGACCTGAACTCAAATTGAGAATGTCTAAAATACCCCCGGTTAACATCGTGGATAATTTAACTATAAACACGATGGCAGGAAACTGGATCACAAATAACCACACATGGAAGAACCATAGCCAAATAGCACATCCCACACTAACCCGAGGTCAAGACTGATAAGTTTATCACAGATGACGCCACAAGCGCCCAACCCCGCACGTGGCTTTCTTAGGGAACCCTAACCCGCTATGCCTAAAGCGCACGCGACCGATAGAAACAAACAGGACTCATAAGACGGACGGTAAACAAAAGGCGAAAGCAATGACTATGTCGTCTCAGTTGATAACAGTGAGACGACAGAGCAGGAGACGTACAGCTTTACACTGACAGATGTTAACAAGACTTTTTCTTTGCACACATCAACAGTTATATGCTCGTCTGTGTGTTTTCCCTGGTGTCCAGTTGTAGAGCAGAGGATCGTTATTATCTGTGTCTTACAAGGATCAACTAGACCACAAGAACAGACACAGGTCAATGCATTAGCTCTCTATCTCACTGTATCTTCTGTCTCTCACTCTGCTGCTCTCACTTACTCACACCCGCAATTGAACACACACACACACACACACACACACACACACACACACACAGCATCAAATAGGGCATAAAAGTGTTGTGTGTCAATACAACTATGTTAACTGTACCCATTGTGTTTCCACTAAAAAGTACACATATAGCGGCGGCCAAAACAACACAAACATTTTACACAATCCTTTGACATGGGAACGGCACTTTAGTCTTCCTGCAAATCTAGGAGCATACTGGCCCTTACTGGGCACCTTGCTAGGTGCATTCAGTCCATTACTGGTACTGAAAAACAAACTGCATTCAATGCACTGTGGCGGGCCAACATCCCCTAACAACCACTAACCCATATTTTGAAAACAAAGGCAAATTGCTCATTAGAAAATATTAGCAGATCCTGAGGACAAGTTCAATCCTTGCTGTGCAGTCAGCTTTTAAAATGACTGCTGAAGTTATTGCTCATGATTACGCATTACCTGGAGAATATGACCATGAACCACAATTTCACTCTCTATGACGTCATAGAGTTGATAAAAGAAAAAACTCTCAAGAAGAAAGCATCTACAATGATATTTCATTATGATAATACTGCGAATAAGTCAGAAAATACAGTAAAGCAAAATATGGCCATTTTACCATTACGGTAACTGTTCTGTTTGTTTAATTTCCTTTACTGTGACTAATCAAGCTCCTTACACCTGCACAGTTTGGTAATTCCTACTCCTCAGTCTATTTTGAATGCCTGCATTCATCCACTTCACACTCTCCCACCTCCCTCTACCCTTCTCCAGTTTCTGCAGGTAATCATTTCTGCTGTGATTTTCATCTCTGCTTTCGTACCATTCATCTCTCCATCCCTTCTAGTCCATCTTAATCTCTTCATCATCTGTTCATCTCCACATCCTTTTTCCTGCCTCCTCCCTCAGTTCGTCTTTCATCCTTTTCTCCCCCCTCCTAATCTCCCAAGATTGTGCTTGGGCTCTAATTAGCTGACATCTCGACTAATAAAGTTTGACAACAAAAGACCACCGATGCTGGCAGGTGGGGCAGAGGGGGCAAAAAGAAAAGGAGAGGGGGCAAGAATAGAGGTGAAAAACAATCTCGAGAGTGTAGCTGCATGTGTAGCGTGGGCACATGTACGGGCTGTCAGGTTTCTTGGTTTCTTTCTTTTCCTCCGTAGGCTAACAGGAAGTGACACATGTTTTTAGAATGGAACTGACAGGATATGACACCGCCGGTAATACGGCACTGTCGATGCACGGGGAGTAATTAGAGCTCCATCGACTGCCATGACATCAATCAGAAGAGCTGTCTAAATGTCGTGCGGAAGAGAGACATTCACAGTGGCAGAGGAGGGTGGCATCCTGTTGTGTGAGTATAGCAGACCGAATCCTGTCTGGCTTGACATTTTTTGGACTAGCCATCTGCATGTACAGACGTATATGTGTGTGTGTGAGAGATGGGCAAACAGAGAGGGAGCGCTACAGGTGGTAAACTGGCTGGCATAAAATTATGTGGGCAGGCTGTCTGGCCAGACATTCCCCTTTGACTTAGCTGCTGTGTGAGGCTGGAAGCTGATTTGCTTCAAGTCTCAGTCAACAATAGCTGTGGAATGCAATGTGCAAATAAATCAGACAATATCTGTTGGTATATAATTTTAATATATACACATCTTGACAACCTTTCTTCCGGCTGACTTCAGACCTCTCCTGTCACGTCAGACTTCTCATTTCAATGCAGTGTAATTTGTACAGCACCAATCTAGAACAAAGGATATCTCATGGAAATGTTACACAATTACAAAGTAAACAGCTTCAACGCAGTCCAATTAAACACAGTCTAAATTCAGTACAATTATGGTACAGTTATATTTCAATTAAAGTCTATTCAAGTTCAAATAATGCCAATACATTAAAAAACAAAAAAAAAAAACAACTAAGAACATCAGTTTGAAATATCGACATCTCTGCATTTTTGCTGCTCCTGCTTCTAAATGTGAATTTAAACATATGGAGTGTTACTTCAGTAGTTGTATTGTGAAATTCTAAAGTGTTACTACAGTCCTTCCTCTGAGTAAATCTTCTAATTTGGGATAATATATATTCAAAATGTGTCTGAAACATTTTAGTCGTTTAGCTTTCTATGGCGAGACTTCACTGCCAGCAGGTATTATTTTCTCACGATCCCAGCGATATTAATTATGTGGGTGGCTGTAGTTTGGTAGCATGGGTGGTCCATTCACTGTGAGGTTGGCAGTTCGATCCTAATTGTCCCATATGTCAAAGTGTCCGTGGACAACTGAACCTTAACTTACCCCCACCGGCAGTGCCTTGCATGGCAGCAGTGGCCACTGGAGTGTGAATGGGTGAATGGGAGGCCAATGTAAAGCACCTGGGGGCACCATAATGGTCTCTAGAAAGCGTATAAAGCGTATCTAATAAGTGGTATATAAGTGCAGTCCATTTACTAATTATACACAATCTTGCTGTGAATATTCCAGCTCTCTTCGGGCAAAAAGATACAAGAACCCATGCAGGGATACAACCTGGACAGGTCGCCAGTCGATTGCCCTCATTCTGATTAACTTGTTGGCTTGTCCCCTGATTAAGTCTAGACTGGACTACTTCAACAAGTTGATTTCTTTCTGTTGAACATTTTCATTTCTAGCGTCTTGCTTGCTGCATGACCCAATTTTGGTTTTAACTGCTGCACAAATGGCCGCACATTTCACTCCAGAATAATTCGATACAGAGAAAATGAGCGCAAGACCCAGTGGTTGCAAAGCAAACCCAGATCATTAACCTTCCACCACTGTGCTTGACAGACAAGAACTTTTGTTTTAGTTAAAATGTAATTTACAATCTCATATGAAGAAATATTTGCTTGTTCCTGTCCCGGCTGGAGGACTGCAAACTGCTGATGGTACTATGTCATAAATCAACATTGATTAAACTAGCTCACAGTGCTACAATGGACATCATGGCAGAGGCAACTATGATTTTCAAGAAAGTTATGAAGAAAGAGAAAACAAGAGAGTGACAAAGGAAGAGATCAAACAAAAATATATCTTTGTGTAGTAAAAGTGACTGAACCACTAGCTTTCATGGAGAGACCAAAAGCACTACAACTTAATCATGCAGCTATATTCTCTTTTGAAAGAAGCAGCTTTTTCCTGGCAAACTCTTTGAAACAACCATACTTGTGCAGGCTTTTTCTGATTCTACTGTGATTAATTTTAAAATATAGCTTTCTCATTGAGTTCTGTAGAGTTTGACATGGAGCTCATGGACTCTTTTCAATTTCTATAAAGACTGTATGGTTTTACCTTGGGGTTAACTTGCAGTAATTTCCACCCCTAGTATCTGGTATTATTTTCCTGTTGTGAAAAATGTATTTCTCACTGTTGAATACAGGAGCCTAGAAATGACCTAAAATGCTTTTGAATTCAATAGGCAGCAGCAATTGCTTCTTTAATATCATCCCTGACGTCTTTTCTCTTTGGCATTGAGGTTAAAACAGGCCTGAATGCTCAATAACAGCATTTCTTTGTGGGGTTTTTTTCAGAGCTGTCCACACCTACTGACGATCAATTATTCAAGTGTATTTTATAAGCAGCATCTGGCTGCTCTATTCTTATTCCTATGGAACCACTAGATTTAACCACACACACACACACACACACACACACCCTCTGAAATTTGGCTAGTGACATAGTGTACATTACCTAATTTCAAGACCTGGTAAGGACCAGATGATATTTACCGTCTCTCGATTCAGAAAATCTTTACAAAAACAACAGAAAGAAGGTAAACTTTTGTTACGACTGTATATTACCAAAAGCCTGAAAAAGGCAAACAACAACGTGAAGGAGCCACATGATATTCAATGAAAAATAAAATTAAAGATGTACAAAAGTATCCATCTGTCCCTGAGTATCTGCTTTTGAATCCTATTGCATGTCCTTTTAAGAGGCTTGAGTGTGTATGCCCATGTGTCCTTTTAGCAATGTCCATGCGCTATTGCAGGCAGTTGTCCTTTGCATGAAATTTATTTTTCATTGAGAACTACTTGTGCAAATACAAGAGGCGGAAATCATAAATGAGAGGAAGAGAGTGCAACAGGGGGAAGAAAGACCTAGAAAGGGTCTATTGAGGGAAGGAGAGCAAGGGGGAGGAAGGGATGGAGCACATGAGTGCCTCTTGAGAGCTTTTTCTTATTAGGCAGGCTGAATCAAAAGCTTTGAGTCCGGAAAACACACACTCTGGCCCTCTTCTTGTCTGCTCCCCATTACGCACCATCAACCCCCCCAAACCTCTTCTCATTCTTTCCTTTTAGTCCTATTCCTTTTCACTGCTTTCTACTCCCTGCATCTCGGTTTAGTATATCCTCTCTGTTTTTCCAATTTCCCATCAACTTTTTTCAGTTTAGTTTGCCCTTTTAGCCTGAACATTTACTGACCCAATCCTCACTCTGCATGTGAGTCCTCAGAAGAAGGAGGAACCACGATGGAGGGAGAAGCCCCTATACAGCATATAACGGCTAGAAAAGGCTAGTATATGTTGCCTCACAGCCAGAAGGTTCCTGGTTCATAATCCCAGCTGGGGCCTTTCTGTGTGGAGTATGCATGTTCTCTTTTCTTGGGGTACCCCAGTAATCCACAAAAAGCTCCAGAAGAAAGGAGTGAGAGGTGAAACAAAATCCATTTTCCTTCTTCCTTTTGACAGAACATGAATGAACATAAAAGGCTGGACATCTCAAGGGTTGAAACAGTGAAAAGAAAAGATGTGAAAAATGAAGGTAACAGTGCTGTCCACACTGAGAGCGTGGCTCCAATAGATTCCAGGAACTTCCTGGAGTTTATATGTACATTAAAGAAAACAAACAGGAACATGATTTAGTGCATGTTCTTTTTTCGTTCTATTCACGAGCTCCTGAAGAAAAACAATGTGAATATTAAGAGCTAGGAAAAAAAAAAAAAAAAAAAAAAAAAAAACCAACCCCCCCCCCCCACCCCCCCCCCACACACACACACACACAGACTCAATGGGGCTAATTACCTACAAGACAAGACTGATTTGGAAAACAGCACTTGCACAGACGAACCTGGCATCCACCAAAAACTCCCTTCACAGTCTGAATGAGGGAAGTGTGTGAGCTAGAGACAGTGAATATGTATAATTGTGTTAAAAAGGCCCGTCTGTGTATGTGTGTCTGTTACCTTCGATGAGCTGAGAGAACGTCTGATTAATTAATGTGAAAGAAAGCCTCTTCAGTGACCATCCAAGCATTGCTAAAGGGTCATCTTTCACATACAAGCTTGTTACTACAGAACATCTATGTCTCTAAGTTACTGAGCCACCATTCAAACTTTTATTATGAACCTTTATGCTTTATCTCACACTGATTCACAAGTGCTTCTATCTCGAACCTTTTCAATTTTTTGTTTTTTTTCCCACACTGGTCAAGAATCACACATGGTCCATTAAACAGAGAACGTGTTTAATTGGCATTCAGTCCCATGCAAATGATTCAGCATCAGTTGCAGGTATCTGTTGACTGTTGGCATTGTTGAGAGCATGGCACCCAGGGGCACATGCTAGTTTTTAATGGGGGTGCAGTGCTCAACTCCAAGAATAAGGACAGCTCTTTTTTTTTCTTTTCTTTTAATTTTGTTTTTTGTTTAATTTTATTTTCATTCGTGGCTAATCACTTTTATCTGTCTGTCAGACAGCTTGCAGCTCATCATGCGTGTGTCAACTAATATTTGTGGCCCATGTCAAAAAATTTGAATAATAAAGAATAAAATAACTACATTGTAAAATGTCATTCACCTCAGCCTACAGGATACAGTGTAAAGCCACCCCTTCATCTTGTTAGAACCTATATGTCATGGCCTGGGTCGGCCATGGCAGAGTTTCTATGTTTTGTGTCAAGTTGGCGTCTCTCCCTCTCCCCATCTCTAGTACTTCCTGTTTTACTTTGAAGGTTTGTCTTGTCTTCATTGTTTTCTGCTTTTCTTCCATCCTTATGAAATCCTGATTGTCTGCACCTGCCTCTCGTTTGTCCCTCTGTCTTTTTAAGTCTTGTCATTTCCCCCATCTGTGCTGGTCCATTAGTCCACGTTGGTGTTTGTAGCCCTGCTTGTTTCTCCGCTCGTTTCCTGGCTTCCCTCCAGATTCCCCTCGTTTGAATTTAAGTTAAGTTTGGATTTTTGGATTTTGTTTAATAAACCTTTTTTTGAACTCCTGCATTTTTTGGGTCCTCCCTTTAACCACCCACTACAAGCCATGACACTATAGGCTTCTGTCCTGGGAGCGGGTGGTAGCTACTGAAGATTTCCGGCTCTGTGAAGGCTATTTTGTCGCTCTCTCAGCACACTGAGGGTAAGTAATCTATGATCGGCAAGAGAAACTTAAAAAAAATGGAAGGAAAGAAAGAAACTAATAACATTTGAAGCATCTTGTTTTTTGTAAAAGTATTCAGTAAATCTGGAGTTTCCTGCAATGGTCAGACAAATGAAGGTCAATGGCCAAATCACTTCCAAGTTGTATATCCTCTTTAGACAAGCAAACTGCAAATGCACACGAGCGTACCAGGGGTGAGGTGGATGCAGGGAAGGAATTCTGTCGGATCAGAAACATTTAAGATTTTATATTAAGCCAATTTAGTTGAAGAGTTAATGGCTTCATTGTCGTGCTCATGTTCCTGAAGGAGTGCTTGAGATCTACAACGGAGTTCCAGAATTGAACCCCTCCAGTGGGACCCTGTTGTAGCAGCTCTGGTCATATATATATATATATATATATATATTTTTTTTTTTAACCTTTGTATTGTATCTACATAAGATTTTCTACTTGGTTTTTTCTACCCTGGTTTGAAAACTGAACTGCTTCAAGAATTTCTGCTGCTAGTTCTGTCACTTTTTAATGTTGTTCTTGTTAAGTAACCACAACAACAGGAAAGTTATTCACATGCTGGGAACTGCTGGCACTCTTTTAGTATCTCTTACTTTCCTACTGACTTTCCAGTTGGTGGGCAACTGGTTCTACCTCCTAAACCACAGCCACCCTATAGAGTGCTACGTAATTCAGTTCTTTTTTTAATTTCCCTAATTTTATTAGTGTGGCTTTTCTGTTAATAACATTTACAGTTATATGTTTCCATCTTTCTTCGGTGGTGGTGCTTTACTTACATTTAAAACACTACTATGTGTACTACAGGACTTTAGACAACACGGTGGAAAATGAAATGTAGAATGAAAACATTTATGAAACATTCTTAAAAACAGTCATTGCTGTGAACAATCAGCAAGGCCACCACATTGGGTTGTTTTCAAGCCTGATCAAAAGTTGTTCTGTATTGCATATTTTCTAATGTAGGGTGAACCAATGCTTTGTCCTCATTAAACGTACAACAAACGACCCTGAGTAAATCTGCTTTTCTTTCATGCCCCCCCTCCCCCTCCAACACACACACAGACACACACACTTTGGTTCTTGCTCACCACTTATCTTTTACACATGTGCTACAGTGCCCCCGCCCCACCCTCTACACCACAGCCTCTCTGCCAAGCTCACTTCACTCTGCTCTCTCAAGGCTGATTGTTTTCTAATTGGTGCAGTGCCAGAGGTTGTGGTTGTTATGGTAACCTTCATAGGGGCACTTGGAAGGGTTGGGTGGTGGTGGATGGGCAAAGGTGGGAGGGGGGAGCCACTCAAGACAACTTAGGTAGGCTGTCAATCAAGGCTTAGAGCCGCTACAGAAACTGTATGTGTGTTCAGTGTCCTATTATAACAAAGAAATTTTGAGCATAAACTATGAGGCATATTTGGAATTTGGCATGTAAATATTAAAAAAACAATAACATCGACAATAATTTAAAATCCACATGCCGCTTTTTGATTGTTATGTTTCTGCCTTCCATGTTCAACACAGCTTTCAAAGAAATCAAGGATCAGAGAAATCAAGGAATAGTTGACTGATTACATGACGATGTATCTGAGAATGGTAGGAATGAAAGAACATTTAGTGCAATGTTTATATCTGTCTGTCTGTCTGTCTGTCTGTGTACAAGATGAACTCAAAAAGTTATGGATGGATTTTGATGAAATTTTCAGGAGTTGTCAGAAATGTGAAAAGGAAGAACTGATTTCATTTTGGCTGTGATCCGGAAGAAATCCTGGATTCTGGATCACTTTCAAATTTTCGATAACATCGTGGTCAATAGGGCAAAAATTTTTGTTGACTCAGGGATTGACAATGGGAACCTCTATCAAATTTCAGAGGCTGATCCGGATCTGAACCAGAACACGGCTTTTATCGCAATCTGTAAATCGCCTATATGGGAAGAACTGTTGTTCTTGGCGGAGCTTTGTGCTCTCTGAGTGCTTTTCTAGTTCACTCTTGTGTTTGACCAAGTTCCAGCCCTGAATTAAATTCAGAAAATAGGTATGGTTGTAATAAACGTCATAACAGTGAAAAGTTATGTATTCTTTTATCTAAAAATTAAAATGACTCAACAAGCTGTATGTTAAGAAATTTGCCAGTCTCACATTTAGTCACTAGTGCTTGCACATGCAGTTTGTATATTTATTATCTGGAGGGTAAGTTGCAGTCAATGCACCAATCATTGTTTGTACATGCACATTTTAGTGCATGTTTTTCAAAAGGTGTGCTTCACTGCTTTTCTAAAGTACTTCTGGAAGTCCTTAGTGATTTTGTTTATCTCCATCTCCCAGATGCATACAGTGGCACTGACCTCCCCACAAGCAGACACCGCTGACATACTACTTTCTTTTTCTGGCCGCATCGATTTCTGTCAGCCAATACCCGGACTTCCTTCTGTCTGCCTCATCAGGTTTCAGGAAGCAATGATAAATGAACAAGGACTATATGCCAAGACTGCTGGTCATGGGTGGAGTGGACTCCAAAATCAGAATATTTACCTTACCTAAAGAGATGTACCCAGATAAATCCAGAATAACATGTATTCATAGCTGTGGTCTCTATGGATGTTCCAGACGCCAAATAATGTATATTGGGCGTCAGAATCATTAACTCTACAATAACAACTGGGCAGGCTTTGCATTATGCATAAAAAAGATGTAGCATGTGACTTGTATGTGTATGCATTCATTTAGCTCCCGTTAGGAGAAAGCGTGGAAAGGATGGGACTCGTGCATTCGTGTTACTGCACACATAATGTGGTTAACATATGTGTTGCATACTTGTATGCTGCTCATCGCTGGTATGTAGTATGCCACCATAAAATCATTAAGGATATAACATAACTGGAAGCCAGTCATACAATCACTGTGACTAACTACCGCTGTCGGAGCACATTGTATTATGGCATACAGGATGCATGGTAGTATGGTGAGTTGTGCCATTGAAATTTTCCCAAAGGAGCCCCCAGTCTGGGTATTTCTTGCAAACTGCAGCTTGTGCAATGTCTTGCATACTACATTTTGGCAAAATCCGTATGTGCAAGTAGTGTGGTATGTGGTTCAGACAACACCCATAATCACTGTTTTGTAATACGCACGACCACCTATTACTCAATAGATGGCAAAAGAAGACCAAAAATGTAATTCAGGCGTAGGATGCACCTTGCAACACGAACCTTTCCCTATTCTGTTTTGATTGAAGATTTATATAGACAGGTACAAATTGGCCACAGAAAGGTACGCAAACAATATCTGTTGACTTTGATAACAATTGCACTGGGAGTTGCATGAAGACTTAAAAACAAAAAACTAACACACCAATTGTGAAACTGCAGGATTTGGCTACATGTTTGCTGAACACGTTAACTCGGGATATGCAATGTTTGGCATCAATAAAAGGAGGAGTTCCTTATGATATCCAACACGGCAGAGACCAGTAAGCTTATTCAACATATAGTCGCAGTGATGTTCAATTTTGGCAACTGAATTTTTACAGAAACATCTAAATTGTTGACAAATAGACAAAAATACAGCTGGATTGCTGAAGGATGTGTCTTTTAGGGACATTTGAATAAAAGACAACTACAGCATTTTTGAACTTTGTAGAGACAGTACTATTTTTTAGTGAGTCTTTCTGGTTCTGTGGGTTAATAAACAAGGATGGATCAAAATGAGTATTTCAAGCTGTTACTGGGATGAAGAAATTGTGCAGACCAGTAGGGTGTGTGATATGATGATATTCTGCTTCTACAAAGAAACAGTTGTATCGTGCACATCGTATTCGTTGCAGCTCTATGCCTTTACACTGCAGTTTTTTTTTCTTTAACCCAAATACATCATTTGCTAGTTAATTTCATGACTTCTCTTGACACAAACACAAATAGCCAGTCACTGCAAACCATCATACCGTTTCCCTCCTCTTTAATTTCACAAGCATGAAACCATTAATGAAAATAAAAGCACCACCAAAGAGTTAGCTACAAAGAAAAAAAAAAAAAAGACAGCATCTGTAATATGGATCTGGTTTGGATTTTCTCCACACGAGTCTGCATGGCGAAAGTTCTCACCTCGGATGGCAACATAACAAACCCTTTCCGCCACCTCAAGAGACAGCACCCTAAACAGTGCTCTGAAAGTTAAACTTTGAAGAAATTAGCTATAACACAGCCAGCAGAGGCTAAAGCCAGACCAACACGAGCAACACAAATCCATTTTTATTCAGTTACTGATAACAGTTCCATACCAAGTAATACCTTGAAAGACAATCTGTGTCTTGGCCTAAATGCTCTATCATTCTTTTTCTCTCAGGGCTATTTTTTTCTTTTAATGGGGAAATAAAATTGGTTGTGCTCAGTAACTTGTAGAATAGTCTTAAAGGAGCCGTATGTAAGAGATCTAATAAAACGAATCATAAAATGACCCCGATATGTCAACAGCCTTTTAAAAATCATGTTCATTTCAAATACTTATGTCACTGACAACAGCACTCAAGCCAGGATATTCCCGTTTAAAAAGAGGAGTTGCAGCTCTCAACTGATGTTGATGTTGTCATTTTTTGTTTTGGCCTGAAGCGCCACCCTCCACCTATCTCCCAATCACGAAGTCAGTAGTGTTTCGGCATCCGGGTTGCCAGCTCGGCTCTAATTATCGCAGCAGCCGCTACGAACGTGTTGGATGAAAAAATGTCTAGCTTTCCAAAACCTAAAAGACCTCGTTATGAATCCGAGTTACGTCGTGACAAGGTCCGAAATAAAACAAGGATTTGTATAGGAGATGCTTTTGATAGACGGAGACGGCTGAAAGCGGAGAAGAATTTGAAGACAGACGCCAACGTTGCTGATTTTCTCCTGGACAGGTAAGATTCATAGCTAAATGTTTGGCTAACGCTAATTTACTTGGACAAGGTAACAGTGGTACCTCTACTTACGAACGCCTCTACATACGAAACTTTCAGGTTACGAAACGCCTCAACGGGAAAATATTTCCGCTAGTTACGAAAGATCAAAGAAAGAAAAGATCTTTCATAAAGCATTAAATATAATTAACAGAAAATAAACTTACTGTGTAGGACTCGTCGCTTGCCATGGCAGCCTACGTTCCTGCTGCATTCTGCAGCCAACCTGGCAACCTCTGGTCGGGGAGGAGGGGGAGGGTACACGGCGCTCAACAGTAATTTGAAAGTGACTGCAGTACCAGTTTTGGCCATAATCTTACAAACGGCTCCTTTAAACATCAAAATAAAAATACTATTGTGATCCCGCCATTAAAAAAAACATGAAATATTTGACATATCCCCCACCCCTACAGTATGGAAGCCAGAGCAAGCTGTGCACACATGCCTAATCCTATTAACACACACACATGCAGCGCTCAGGAATTATGGTATATGAGTATAAAAACCCGCAGTCAATGAAAATGTGTTGGTTGAAGTTGTGCGAAATCAAACATTTTATTATAAAATGTTTGTGTTTAAATTCCTGTTCATTCTCGGCTGAAAATAAATAATTTGTGCCAGATCTACACAGTTAAGCATAAGCACATCTTCAAACAGTTCACAGTTTATAACAGTCTGAAAGAAATCTAGCTGAGCAAACAATATGAAAGGAGACTTAACTTTGAATTACACGCTACAAGACAGGAAGTGTCAGGAATTATCTCTATAAAGCTTGGAGCTGTCCATTTCACTGTTTTATCTCATGTTTTTACAACAGGTTTAGAAATAAGATGAATTTTGTGACTAAGAATATCTATACTGGCAAGTATGTTACAAAGTTAGTAAGTTGTGACAGACAGACAAATGTAAAAGGATTGTGAAGTTGAAAGACACACTAAAGGCCTGGTGGGGATTCTTTTTTCTTCTTGAACACTCACATGGACGCCCTATATGTATGTACGTACGTCATACAAAAGCCTGAAGCATGCACAAACATTTCAGCCCTTTCTGTCTGGCTGTATTTAAAATCCACAGCCAGTCACTGACACGTTGGTGACAGCGTACCCCACCGGTGCACCAACAGTAGCTTCGTGGGGAGGGAGCCCAGACGTGACAGCCTCTGTTATTCACTGATGCTGAATTTAAAATCAGCTTAGTCTCATGAGAGAGACTCACTTGGGAAATTCCCACTCACAGCCTGCATAAGTACAGCACCCAAATTTATCCATGACTGTACGCAGAAACATGAAACATGAAAATGTGTTTGAGAGAAAAAGATCAAATTGTCTCAGCTCTGCTTCTGTGCCAAATTCCTGAGCTAAATGTTTGTGTTCAGAATGAAACACACAACTCTCGCCTTTAAACAAAAGAACTTTCCTGGCTTTTTGAACTGTTTTGACAAAGAGAATAGGCACATTTGTACCTAACACTTCAAAAGGCTCTATGAGGGTTATATGGAGTAGGGAGGTCCCAGAAGAAACACATACATTCAGAGGCTTTTCTCTAGTTTTACTCACACTGTAAACAGGAAACGGCCAGCTGGTGGGTGGTAGACCAGTGAAAGCTGTGTTATCATTAATTACTACATTATTACTTTGGATTGGTTCAATAAATCCCAGTTTTCACTGTTACTCTATTCCTTTGTGTTTTGTTAAGGTTTTTACAATGTCAAGAACTGTACTCATAATACTTTTCAATTTATAAGCCTTTTGGTTTTGGCGAACTCCAGTGTTGTATTTGTATTTAAAATATTTTTTGTACACTAATGACATCTCAATCAATCACTGTAGTTGCACCAGAGATAGTTTCCCTCATGCTCTACTCTGAAGAAGGAGCCAAAAAAAGATTCGATACCATCAAAGTAGTTCTCTAAACAACAAATGGCCATTGTTCCTGTGGCACAATAAAGAGGGGGGGGGGGGGGGGGGGGGGGGGGGGCTTTCTCTAATGGCTAGAATCTATGAGAAGGTTTCTGTGTCCAAAAGAACCTGTTGTGTCTTACCTGTCATTGGCAGGAGCTGAAGAAGGAGCAGGAGGAGATGTTGTTCCAGCACTCCTTGGTTTGTTGACTTTGGCATATAGTTTGTCAATGGGATCATCATCAGGAATGACTCCTGGGTCACTGGCATGAGCCCCATGCCCTGAAAAGCCAGAGGGGCTTTGGGGAAAAGGTGCGTGGAGGATGAGCATGCTGAACTGTGCCATAGCGAGGAGACTGAGGCAGTTGCTGTGGCAATTGAGCCAGTTTCTCTGTCCCGAAAGGACTGTATTCGGGCATAGTTGGGATCTGCATCATCATCCTCAAAGTCTGGATATACTGACCCACCACTGCCACCTTGCTGGTCTCTGGACAGTTGCTCTCGCAGCTCAGGATGCCCTGCCTCAATCCTGAAAGAGAGGTGGACGACAAATTCTGTAAGTATTTTTACAACAGTGATAACTGATGATTGACCAGCAAAAAAAGCTGACGGCAGAAACAGCAGGCATATACGAGAGAGGGAGAGACGATAGAGAAAATTGTAAGACTAACAAGAAACATTAAAAAGAAAGGGCAAAATGCTTTCTTTGTGTTCCATGAACGTAAACATGGACCAGTGTGTCATTCCTTAATACAAAGAAATAACCCAGGCACCTTCTCTGAAAGTTTACAGGATTTTTTGGGGGGAATAATCTGAACACAAAAGAAAACCTAATCATCTCCATTTCAAAAATCTCCTCACCTCTCTCTTTCTTCTTTCATCCTTTCAAACTCATGGTCACAAAGAATATCTGACTTTTGTCGTTGCAGCGCTGCCTTTGCCTCCTTTCTTCTCCTCCTTTTTCTTTCCAAATCTGGACAAAAATAATGTAAGACATAAACAGAAAAAAATGAATCATAACTGAAAAGAAAGAAAAACAAGAAATTTATCAGAAACATCAAATACAAAATAATTTTAAACTGTTGTTTGCATAAGAGGATACTGTAAAAATGTGGATATAATCATGGCTTGTGAGTTTTTGGAAACACTCATGATTGCTCGTAGATAAACAAGATGACTAAAACTATGATAAACTATGGTGACTGTGACTGAACATGTTATTGATTAATGTATTGATTTGGTGGTGTGATCTTTGAAGGCACCTTCTGAGGTAACCAGTCAACGATCAGCTGAGTCAGTATCGATGAGCTACAGCGTTGATGAAGAGCTACGGCACGTCAAAATAGGCAGGAAAAATGAAATGACTAACAGCTGACTGAGTAACTGAGCCCTGCCAGGAAGAGATATTCACTTGGGCTATGATGCATAAGACGAGTCATTCCTTTGTCCATGCCACGTAGATATAAAAAAGATCTGATTCATCACACTCATTTTAAACAAGCAACTCTCATATTTGACAATTTACACAACATCTGAACCCACTCTTGACAATAATTAAGTTAAGATTAGATTATATTGCAACTAGATAGTATGTCCTGTATGAAACCATTCAGAAAACACATTCATAAGCTGTTAAAAAAACTGTTGTAAAGTCTCTGCTTCCTGTAAAAAAAAAAAAAAAGAGAAAAAGGTGTAACAAACACTTTGTCCCACACCAGGTCACAGGAATAAGTAGACTCAAGTCCTGTTTCAGTTTAATCTCATAAAACATGATTATTCCAAAGCAATGAAGGACATTTTAGTGGGTTCATCATACAAATCAAACTCGTGTAACAATTTGTCAATCATCCTTGCTGAGCGTGAGCCACACATTAGTGTTCCACGTGGGAGAACAGCACAGATTTTTGATAATTCTGTGAAGCTGTCCTGCTATTTTTTCAAGTTGATAAATTGTGGCCATGAAATGTGGTGTTAAAGTCTGTTTGGCATTTGCCACTGAGAGGCTAAAGAAAAACCATAAGCATTTATAACCTCCTTGAATATTACTTTAAACAAACATAAATTAAATAATAATAATTAAAAAATACTGCATAAGTGAGTTGAATCCAGTTCAGTAATACTTTATCCCCTAAGGGAAATCTAACAATCAACACAAGTGTGTGACAGAAAAGAAAAAGCTGTCTGGGAGTGAAATATTCAAATCTTATCCATCTATGTAAACCATCTTCAGAACAGTTTCAACAAAAAAAACAGTAAAATGCAAATTACACAGGGAAGTCCTTACTTAAACTACTGGGGAAATATCTAGGTAGCTGCCAGACATTGTTGCTGTGCACGATCCACACATATGTATGTTCTATTTAGTGCAGTCTTTTCAAAAAATATAAATATAAGAGGTTTCCCTGCTCTTAGTAGACTGAGGTCTTGGCCATGAAATGCTGTGTTAAAGTCTGACATACTTTCTTCTGTCAATACAATCCAAGGTTATAAAAAAATGTCATAAGTATTTATAACAAGCTAAAATGTTGCTTTAAAATGAACAACAACAAAAAAAACCTAGCTCATTAAACTTTACAGCAGAGCTATGCAGTGAATAGGATATGGTGAACTGAGCCAGTGAAACCTGCTAAATAGTTAATATCCCCAACATGCCAACTGTGACCTTATAACACACCTTATGTTTAATTCATGTAGTGAATTTATTGATGAATTGTCCTTTTTGTCACTCTTTTGCCGTATAATACAACTGAAATCTTTTGAAGTACACATGTACCTGCTTATGCATTATTTAAAATGACATCTACTGCTACTTAAAAGCATGACTAGCTAGCTGATTTTGGTTTAATAAAAAACAAAGGTACACTTTGAACACCGGGGGAATAAGGTTTCTTTGAAATGCCTAATGTGGACTGCAGGGGTAAAGCCTATTTACCACCCATCGCGGGAGACTCAATGGGCAATGAAGGGCTCCAATCATCTGTGTGCACTGACAGCACGTGTGTGTGTTTGCCACACAGGGGACAGGGCTCGCTCTAATTACTGCTACCGACAGAGGCTTACCCTTTCCCTCAACTCTATCCTACCCTCACTTACCCCTCCTTTGGTGTGATTTCTTTTACCTTTTTCTCAGATTTTTCCCTTTTTCATATTACCCTCATTTCCATCTGTACCTCAGTTTCACCTCTTCATCTAGTGGACTCTTTCACATCTTGCTCTTTTCACTTATTAAGTTTCCCTCTCTTAAATCTGTGTCCTGTCCCTCCTTTCTGCTCCATGCCGTTCCTCGTTGGTGTGAACTTATAGAATATGAAAAGACAGATGGCAGACAGGTCCATACTGACAACTAAACATGTGTATTCAAGAAAGCAAAAATAGACATTTCAAAATCAAATAACTGAATCCTTAATGGAAGTAAAAGCAATCGGTGCATTTTTTTTTTCATTTCCTTCCTTTGATAACATATGCAAAGACAAAGTGCAATCAATGTATTTAAACTTCACAGGTCAGCCTCTATCAATACATATGAATGCATGAATAGCTCTCATAAACTTTATAAATGGAAACAAAATATCATATGGCCTAACTGAGGATCTTATTAAGTGCACTTGTACAGTTGCAAATCTTTAATCATCATTCATGTGGCAGCTCTGTAATGAAGCGCATAAAATCATGCAGATACAAGTCTGAGGTTTCTGCTAATGTTCACATAAAACTACTGAATCTGCTGACATGCTGGCATTTTATACATTACAATTTAACCAGACTGGTGAAAAGAAGGTTTAAAAAAAAAAAGTGAGAATAAAAAAAAAGTTTTAAATATGTAAATGTCCCCTTGGCAAGAGATGTCATAGGAGAAATTAGATTAAAAAAAAAAAAAAAAGATAAGACAATTCTTTTTTACTTTTCTAAACATTTTTTAAAGCAGAATGATAGCCCAGATGAACATTCTGATTGTAAAATGTATGTTACTGATGCAGATGGTCAAGTCAGAATTTGGCACCGTGAACTTTTCCTGCCTTGTGTCAAAAGTCTGGGTTAGTGCTTGTGGTTTATTGACGTTAAGAGTGCTTTCTTGGCACACGTTGAACCCCTCAGTGAAAACTGATCATTATTTGACTGCCTCTGTTTATCTCATAAAAGTTGCTGACCACGTGCATCTGATTCTTCAGAGGTCTTGTAGCGGCTCTGTGGTATGAAAATACACCTTCTGACAAAGGCTCAACCCAGTATTACATAGTAACTTACACATAACTACAGCACGAGTGGTGCAAGTACTAGAAACCTTACTAACTTAATTTTAAACTTTGTCATATACCACTGAAAGCTGGCTCCAAAAGTGAGTCAATCTCCACTGACTTCCATGCAAAAATGTCTGACTTTGTAGATGAATGAAACATCTTCACAGGCTGGTTCAAAAATGGTGTGGTCCTTTTCCCCCCCCCTTTCTTTGGATAATGTATATGCACATACACTGTCAACCATTTTACATTCTGGCCTTTGACCCTTTAATCAGAGGGTCACAGGCCCTAAGTCAAAGCTGTATCGCTTGCACAAGGACTATAGCTTTTGTATATGGGCCACCAGCTCCATCAAGTGAGCTATCAGACAGCCTGGGATGCAGGGTCTTTTAATTGATGGGCATAGCTAATGGCTAGCTGTCACCACCTTTGAACTGATTCTCTACTATAGACTTGTCTGAGCTGACCCCAACTATCAGTAAAGTTAAACCATCTACATGTCTACTGGACCCCAACCCAACTCAACTACACTCAATGTTTTTTCTTTTATTTGTACGTCAATATTAGATCAGATTAACCTACCCGTAAAATCAAGATATGAACCACAGGTTTTTAAAATTGCAGTAATTAAACCTTTACTTAAATAACCATCTCTTGATTCAGACATTTTAGCAAATTCAGGGCTTAAAGTTAAAAAAAAATTAAACATCCTGAGTCCTAGGCAATTTGGCAAATGACTTTTTGACACTGTGCTTAGTAATGTACAAGATGACCTTCAATTTAAATGTGAATTTTAGAAAGTAAAGGTTATTAAGTTATAAGTGAAAACAACTCAGTCAAGCCAATTAATCTGGTTCATTTAAAAACCATTTAATTCAATAAAGTGCAATTTGTACAAAAAACAAACAAACATATAAATTGCAACTTTTCCATCATTTTTGTTCAAAACAATGGCAAATTAAGTTATAGGAAATACATTCCATTTGGTCTTGACTCGTCTCCTTAACATATTTGCAGAGACAGTTATGTTATTAGATGTTTTTACTCTGGATGCATCATCATTAAAAAAGTGAACCATTACATTCAGTATTTTTCCATGTTTTGGGTGGTTGCTTCATCAACATTCAGAGAAAACATCCATCCTTTGAGCTGATCAGACAGACGTTTCTAGAACTCTGGTGCTATGCCGCTGGGTGTATATAACTGGTATGCTGATTGGAAACGGGTAGTTTTTTTTTTTTTTAAGCGTTTTTATCAACGGCTACTTTTTTTTTTTACACAGATGTATGAGCGGTTGAACGATCGAGAATGATAAATCGTGTACTGCAAAAAATGACCACACACATATTTTCAAGTCAGAAACAGATCAGTCATCGGAGCCACTATGTATGCGGTCGCTGTTGCTCCCGGGTAACGGCTTGTGTGTTGGAGTGCGCGGACTGCTGCTTTATACCCGGCGTCTCCTTAGTGACGCTGAAAAGCTTTTTTGCCGCTAGATGCATAGACTAGCTTCTCGGAGCACAACACACAAAAACAGGTACCAGGCTCCTTTAGCTTCTGGTACCCAAACGGCTAACCGTCTCCACGCTTGTCTTCTATCCTGCCAGGAGACGCTTGTTGCCTCCATTCAAACAACCACCGGCTCACCTCGGATGCTGCATCAAGACCACTCAGAGATAACGTGTTTGTTTCCCCCTGAATCATAGTCTAAACGTCTGAGATCCGGCACAGTGCCGGAATACTTGAAGCCCTGCAAATTATAGACCAATATCCAACTTCCCATTTATATCTACAATTCTGGAAAAGGGAGTTGCAGGCCGGTTAGGCAACCACCTGCACAGAAATTATTTATTCAAAGATTTCAGTCGGGTTTAGAATACATCATAGCACAGAAACAGTGCTGGTTAGAGTCACAAACGACCTTCCCATGGCCTCAGACAATGAATAGTGTCTGATTCTGGTTCTGCTGGACCTCAGTGCTGCCTTTGATACCATCGATCACAGCAGTTTTACCACACAGATTAGAGCATGTTATTGGAATTAAGGGGAGATAGCACAAGACTGGTTTAAATCATATATATCTGACAGGTTCCAGTTCATTCATGTTAATGATGTTTCTTGTGTACAGACGAGGGTCTGCTAAGGTGTCCCACCAGGGTTCAGTGTTAGGGCTGGTCCTCTTCCCTCTTTACATGCTGCCTTTGGGAAAATGATCCAGGGCCATGGCATACATTTTCATTGCTATGCTGATGATAAGCAGCTGCATTTATCCATGAGGGAAGACAAAACAGAACATCTTTAGGCATGTTTTAAGGACATTAAGGCCTGGATGTCCACTAACTTTTTGCTTTTAAATTCTGATAGAATAGAATAGAATAGAATAGAACTTTATTAATACCACACCGGAGAAATTCACTTGTAACAGCAGCACAAGTTGGACAGATGAAAAAGTGAAACATTGCACAGGGTTTGTAGTAAGTACTTATATAGCTCTCAAAAAATATACAAAAATTAACCTCTGATAAAACAGAGGTTATTGTTTTGGGTCCCAAACACCTAAGAAACGGATGAGTCCATTTCCCATTAGCTGTCAGCAACACTGAGAGAAACCTGTGAGTTATTTTCAATCAGGATGTGTCTTTTAAACAGCATATTAATGAGGTTTGTGAGACTGATTTTTCACCTCCATAATATCATCATGATTAGGAACATCCTCTCCCAGGGTGATGTTGAAAAACTAAACCACGCGTCTGTCACTTCTAGACTACATTATTGTAATTCTTTATTAGCTGTCCAAGTTATTTGATAAATAGCCTACAGCTGATTTAAAATGCAGCAGCATGAGTGCTGACAGAAATCGGCAAGAGAGATCACATCTTTTCCATGTTTGTCTCCCTCTATTGGTTTCCCATAAAATTTAGAATCATATGCAAAATTCTGTTACACGTTAATGGCGAAGCTCATCGTTATTTACAAGACCTGTTGATGCTGGATGCTTCTGAAAGAGCTCTCAGCTCTCACAGATTGACTTGTACCTAGAATATCCAAAGGTAGATCTGGAGGACAGGCCTTCTGCTATGACAATGGAACCAGCTACCAATTTGGGAGATTGACACCCCCTCCTGTCAGGGTTTGGTTTGTTTTTTGTGTTTTTTGGGATTTTTCTGGGTTTTCCTCATTTCTTATCTCCTGTTTTGCTATTGTTTTAATTTGAAAGTCTGTTTCTCTGTGTGCTGAGTATCCGTTTTACTTCCCTGGTCCCATCTGCCCAGATCATCGTCACCTGTCTCTCGTCAGCCCGTCTGCATATATGGTCTTCACTTTCCCCCATTTAATGACTTTTGTATTTTTTTATTTGTAGGAAAGTAAAAATGAATTTTTAAAAAAGAAAGATAACAAAGAAAAAAAAAATCAATCCAACAGGCACATCACACACACACTCAGACTGATTGTCCAGAACACATTTCCAATTTGCAACATCACTTGTGCATCTTTTCACAAGGAATATCAGAGTAAGATTAGCAGCTGATTACCAGCCAGTTCAGAATGAATACATTACTTCTTGTTATCAGTGGGAACAGAATGTTGACTTATAAATATTAATGAGTCAACAGCGCAATCTGTAAGGAAAATATATGGCTACTAATTTGAAATTGATAAACACATATTCAGGTTTTCTAAGTTGTCCATTTGTGTAAGCCAAGCTTGGAGGAAGAAAAAAACACTTAAGCTATTTTTTAAATGACTATTAAACAGAAACAACAAGCAGCAAGTTCAAAATGTGAATAGAAATTTAGCCTATCAAGAGTAAAAAATGTCAATATTTCATATGTTTCCAAAACTTTCCCACATATGCCATCACCACAGAAGCTAAGAGAAACTATATATGCCTGACTACAATCAAGTTTTAACAATGGTTTTTACTTTTGCTAGAATCTAACCTATACTTGTACCAATCCAAAAATCTTTATTGGCAACACAAGATAACTGTACCTGTATCTTACCCTTAAAGTGAAATACTTTCTAGAGCAGAACATGGAAAAAAATGGCAAAACCAGTTGTAACTAGAAAAGCACTCGGAGAGCGCAGACCTCCGCCAAATGCAACAATTCTCCCATATAGCGATTTACAGATTGCGATAAAATCCACGTTCTGGATCAGATCAAAATGTCATGAGTTTTGGCCAATAAATAACAGAGATATTGAGAAACAAAATTTTCAGCCCCATTAACTGCAATGTTATCAAAAATTTGAAAGTGATCCAGAATCCAGGATTTCTTCTGGATCACACCCAAATTGAAATCAGTTCTTCCTTTTCACATTTCTGACAACTCCTGAAAACTTCATCAAAATCCATCCATAATCCATCCTTTTTGAGTTATCAGATAAACGCTGACAAAAACATAACCTCCTTGGCGGAGGTAATAACTAACAAGTGAACATTCATGCACATTTGGAACAGTGAGCAGAGTCCTCAGAGAACTGACAGCTGTCCTTCTGGATGGTTCAACAGAAAACTCAGCTGCATAGAAGGAAAAAAATTACAGCAAACATCTGTGACTCACTTCACCCATTCTGTCTGTTCTCCTGTCCCTCTCCCCTTCCCTCCTCCTGCCACTCCTGAGACACGCCCCCCCACCCCCCCCACCCCCCCCATCACTATCACTGGTGAACTGATCCAGGGGGAATAGCTGATTGACAGGTGTGTTACCATTAAGAGCACTTCCGCGCACACATGCACACACAAACACAGATGATTGGCAGGCATGGCACCAGTCAGTGACATCCCAATGACTTCCTGTCATGATGTTTGATTGGCAGAGTCCTTCCCCTGCTTCAAGCATGTGCGCTCTCATTATGAACCAATGACAGGCAAAGGTCTGGTCACAACACAGCAGATGCTTCGTTCTTTTTTTCTCTGCACAAGGAATCTGAAGTCGTCTTTCTTCCAAAAACTTTGCATGGTGTTTACTCAGACCTGAAAGGGTTATTCAGCACTGCACAAGTGAAATATGCAATGGAATTAGATGCTCTTTTATCATATCGGCTCTTAAATGGACCAGACACCCCCCCCAAAAAAAAAACAAAACATCCATGTTGTGCTCTAACTGAAAAGTGTGTGCTCCTCAGACTTAAACGCTTTATTTGTTGCTTATTTTCGATTAGAAATTATTTGTTTTCAATGTATTTTACATATTTACAATGTGTTTGTTTACATTTTCTCTTTCCATATGTCTCTCAGTGGTGATTCTTCTATTATCCTTTCATTTCACTTCACTGACAACCCATGTCAGCACATTAGCAATGGTCTTAAAAAGCAGAAAAACTAATAACAATGAATTTAAAAAAAAATCTTAATTTTAAAAAAGTGCACCTCAAATTTATGACAGGCATACATGAAAGGAAAGGAGCTCTTGCTGAACAAAGTGACCAAGAATGAAGAGATTTATTGAGTAAATCAATGATATAGATCTAGTTTCTTTGTTAACTAAAATGTTTACTGATCTGTCAGTTTGCTGATGAAGTAATAAGTAATGGCTTCAAATGAACTTGATGAAATGTCACCTGAACATTTTATACAGTGGCATTAAAGGACCGTTTGAAGAAAAAACAATGTTGGCAGTGGATAAAATTTAGAAAAAGAAAAAGGTCAGAATTTTTGAGAAATCAATTTGCAGCTTTGCAAGGGCAAACTCAGAATTTCTGATTCTATAAACTCACCACTTTGTAAGAAAAACTGAGAGAAAAAGTCTGCAAACCCAGAAATATGTGAGAAAATAACACTGAAATTACTTTATATTCTCACAAATTTTAAAAAAGAAAGGAAAAAAAATCTGAATTTCTGAACTCATAAAATCATTACTGCAGATAAGAACGCTGACCCTATAAAAGTTGAGGCTATAAGTGCACACAAATTAGTGAGAAAATAAAACAATCTTGAATTTCAAATAAAAGAAAAAAGAAAAGAAAAGAAAAGAAAATAGAAAAACAATATTCAAACACAAATTTGGAGGAAAACTCTTAGATCACAACACAGACATAGTGGAGGCATATTGTCAACACTCAATGACCCGATCAAATTATACCGTTATTCATTACAATTTATTTCATTTATCACAAAATTAAATGTAATTATTTATTTTAAAGTCATAGAAGGAGTAAGACATTTTGTTCCAGTTAAATACTTTAGTACATTAGGACATATCAGTTCCTTTCCCATTTCTCCAGGCCATATTACTGATGTCTGTGCAACAGCCACATTACCCCTAAATACAGCCAGAGTACCGCCATTGGAAAATCTCCCTCACATGGAAAGAAATTCAGGATCAGCACAAGTCCATTTTCTACCATCAACCATTTCTTTTATGCACCACACACACACACACACACACACACTTTCAGATGCAGACATACGGCATGTACAGACTGGAGCTAATAGGCCTCGCATGTAGCTCAACCATTACAGAGCCCACAATGGAGATCGTCAGTGCTAATGGGCCCCACCGTTGTGATGGGCTAATAGTTCCAACGATAGAGCTCTTCTAACAAAGGTGCTGCATTAGGACTGGTTGGAGAGAGTACAGATGGAGGTAGAGCACCAGGAAGGGGGAGGAAAAGAAAGGTACAATAAGAGGGAGACTATAATTAGAGACAGCAATGAGAGTTAAAAATGAGAGCAGACTCAAGGCTCAAAGGCTCTTTTTGGTTGGTGCCTGTATTTGTAATTATGTTGCTTTTTGAGTTTGAGGTTTAGTTGCAGTAATAGCACAAAAAAACATAGATATGCATTTGAAAAAAAAAAAAAAAGGCAGAGTGAGTTGTGAGTACACCAGCGCATGATTTTAAGGCAGCAGGCAAGCAGAGATTCATTATCATAGATTCCTCATAAATTCACACCACTTTAAAGCTGAAAATGAGCAGCGTGCACACATTATTGCAGTGCACACAGCTCATCACAAAAACGTGACACACTGACAGTGGCAGAGTCCATCCCTCTCTCAGTCTGCGAGACCTTGTCCTTTTCCAGTTTCACCTGAAAGGCTGCCATATTTCCATTTGCACAGAGGGCTCTCTCCCTCCCTGTCCCTTTCACCGTCAGCCAAACACACACACATAAGAACAAATCAAAACCAAAACTGAACCCTGAAACCATGTCCAATGCAATTCAATTATACTTTATTTATCCCCAGAAGGAGATTTTATGTTGCAGTACCTTTCATTATTTAAGTTTCTTCAGAGATGGTTATAGCAGTAGGCAGGAAGGGTCTCCTGTAGCGACTTGTGTTGCAGCGGATCTGAAGCAAGTCTCTGGCTGAGGACACTCTATTGTAGCACCATTGTGAAGAGGAGCTCAGGTTGTCCAATATGTTTTTCATGATTTCATGTTAATTATATATGTGGAGCACCAAGTCAAAAAAAAAAACATGTCTGGACAGTTTCACTGTTCTGAGGGTTGCAGGATCTATTTAAGCAACAATCATTAATGATGCAATCAAGGCAGAGAATAGCTCAGAGAAAAGAACAGACGCACAAAACCGGAGCCCTATTCAGAGATGACACACAGAAACACACATCTACCATGTGAAGACTGTATGACAACCATCTGACTGTGTGACCAATCATGTTAAGTCATATGAATATTCATTATGATGAGATGATACCAAAGTGCAAAATCTCTCTCTCTCTTTCACACACACACACAGATCACTGGCATGCTGCAACAGCTCAGATGACAGAGCCAGCTGTCCACATGAAAGGCCATTAAAACAAATATTAAGATCTGATTGTAATGTCTGGGTCACCATAAAGAAAAAACAACTAATTCATTGGATATTTTTTTCTTTTTTAACTAGTATAAACCCAGGATATTTTCTTTCACATCAACTTCCTTTTAAATGTTAATACATCCATTTTTGCATTCCAGGCACACAACACAATCAAAATAAAGTTGACATTTTCATGACAATTTAGTGCTAAAAATGAGGCGAAAGAAAAAAAAAATGATGATGGCATCTTAAACAGTTGATATCAAAAAGTGACTGAAAAAATGATTTATTTTTTTACAAATCCTTTTTTTTTCTCTTCTACTGTATATAAAACCATTTAATGCTGCAACAAATTCCAGAAGAATATCAATACATTAAAAACATTTGCGGAAGCCTAAGCTAGACACCTGTGATCTCTGATCAAACAGTACTGCATCTAGAACCATCATTCAATCCAAAGCTGATCTAATAGCACGGTTAAGGGATTACCGTGGAAACCTTTGTCAAACACTATAATACAGAGTTGCATTCAAAAATTCAATTTAAAACTTTCTTTTACCTTTATATTTTCCCATAAGGGGCCACCACAACAAACCATATTACTCTGCCTTCTGCATCTATGTCTGGTAAAGCTCACTGTAAATTCTGTGATAGCAACATTCATGCAGGAAAGCACAGTGAGATTTTATAGGAACCTACAGGAGCCTTCAAGACCTCATGTCTTCTAGGAACGTCAGAGAGGAGAATGTGTGGAGAACTTAAATATAAAAAATGTAACAATGACAGTTCTGTAATGCTTAACACCCTTAAACACATATTTGCATGAACAATGGGAAAAAATAACAACAGAAATGGTAAAGTGTTTGGTATCCGCAATGACAGAACACCTTTTAAGTGTCATGTAAAGGAATGGCGGTGTTACAAGAAAAAAAAAAAAAAAAAGAAGCTCTTTTTGGAATGTTTTGCAGGCTAAAAATGCAAAGAATTTCTCAAAAACTGATACATGTTAATAAATGAACTGAGGCTAAAGAGAAAAGACACATGAAATATCTTGGGTTTATAATGTCTGCAAAAATGCAAAAATCAAAAGAATAGTGTTTTTATTCTCTCTTTCATTTCTCATGAATTATTGTTGCTTTAAGGTAATATAATGCAGCAGTTAGTTAAGATGTCTTGTGTGACTGAACTTATAATAAACATTTATTACTCCAACATCAGATACCTTGTCACTAATACTGCCTCTCCTCAGGCCATCGGGCCAATCAATGGCGCCCTCAGATGAATATGAAAAATCAGCATCCTGGCCTAGATTGAACTTTTCTGAATGGCTCTAATTTGCCATCTCAGTCTCCCACCATTACATGCAATCAAATGGAGGAAGGGAACAGGAGCTGAAGGGAGCAGATGGAGGGGAAAAATTGAAATGATGCAAAGATTAGAGGGCTGGTTGGAGAGAGAGGTGTAGCGCAGAAATATGGCTAAAAGGGAGGAAAGGTAGAAAGGTTGAGATTATCAGTGGGTTCTTTTAAGACCCGCTTATGGTGATGAACGATGAGCTGAAGAGGAAAGGTCTGAAAATATCCTTGAGTGTTTCCTGCGGTTCCTAAGAGCACTTGTAATCAAAGTGTGATGGTGCCCTGTTAGATGAAACGAAAGACGGATATGCACATAGACTGAGTTGTATTGACTGCATTAAACTGGAGATGTTGTCATGTGTTCCACACAAGCTGTGAAAACCATAATCAAAGAAAGCGGTTGGTAGAAGAGACATAGATGAACACAGAGGGAAAGGTATTGCTCTAACCTTCTGCACACTCTGACGCACTTAAGACAGCCAAGATGGTAACGGCTTCAGTGATGAATGTGACCAAAAAAACACCAAAGCATGTGATATTAGAGGAAGTTTGACGGAGAAAGAGTCATTTCTGGCTTTGGCTAGGACTGAGCAGGAATGGTGGACATCACGGGTCACAAATCACAAAGCAAGTATGACTTCAAATAAGGAGTAAAACGTATCTAGCCATCACAGGGATAATCGCTTGATCCCTTTAAAGAAATCATAACTGTCATAGACTTTTTATTTTGCAAACTAATTTTTATTCTGCAACTTTATATTGCAACTACCTCTTTTCCCTTTCGAAGAAGATTATCTTATCATTTTACAACATCATACAAGGAGTTTAACTTTAAGAGCACTATGCATGAACAACTATGGGTCAATCCCGTGGAACTATTTCATCTTTGACAGATTTTGACAATAACGTCAGTGAAATATCAGCTCCTCCCGTTACACATCATGTCAGGGTAGTTTTTTTGTTTCAATTATACTATTTTTAACTTATGATCAGAGTAATATAGGTTATATTGTAGATTACATCATTGACCATGTGATGGTCCATTTTGGCCAAAATAACTAAAACATTAGTTCAGTAAGTAACACAGAACTGTACGATGCAAAGGTTTTGGACAGCCATTGACTTGCTGTTTTACCAAAGCCTATCATATAATTTTTTTTAGTCTCCTTATTAACATACAAATAAAACTTACAGTGATAATATTAGAGGTGGGCCAATTAAGTGGACATCTTTTAGTGATCAGACATACAAGCTACACTACTCTACAAGCAAAAGTCCAAATTTAGAATAATTAGTGTGACCTCCCTCAGAACCAAACACAGATTTAACTATTTAAAGAGACAGTCCCATACAGATATTTGACATAAAATTAATTAGGATTCCATTCTATTAAAGTTTAAGAAAGAACGTTTCTTGGCTGTTCATTTCTGAAAAATAAATATGGAAGTCAAACTTCAAACTTCAAGAAACATCACCTCCAGTGTGTTGGCGAAACACGGCAGTGTGAATCCAGACTAATACCTTTGCAAAGAACTGAACATTGAAATGGAGGCTCAGGCGACTAAAATTACATCAAAATGAATGAATGAATAAAAGACTTACAAGTAAGAAACATTTTTTTTTATTTATGATCTCTCTCTCTCTCTCTTTTTCAATCTCAGTTAATTCCTTTGAACTATTAGCAACATTTTTCAATTTTCCAAGATTCCTGGGGTAGAAGCCATGGAAAATACTTTCTAAAATAGTATTTGTTACAATGTAACTACGTACTGCTTCACTGGAACCTTCGGGACCTGCACTTTCATCCTGATGCTGAAGGTTGAAGCTGAGTGATACTGAACCAGCAGACATCTGGAATGTGGAATGGTATTTTATGTGTAAATAGTGTCTATGAGTTTAAAGCTCAGATTATTTTCTCCCTGTTCGTGTGACGCCTTGCATGTGTGTATCCTAGTCTGTCTGATTAAAAACTGCTTGAATGATCGATGTGTTTTCTGCCCTAAGTACCAGAGGAGGTTTCTGAACATCCGTGAAGCGAGAGACACAAACTGATTAAACGATCCAGTTCTGAAGTACTCTCATATCCATAATGCCTCCTGTTCAATCAAATGACGTGTTTGAGATTAATTGTCAAATGTGGCTATGCTATACAGGATACTTGTGTATGTATGTATGTGTGTGTCAAATGTGTGTGTGTGTGTGTGTGTGTGTGTGTGTATACACACGTGCATAAAAAATAAAAATTGCTCCAACTAAGGCTAAAACCCTACTGAGCATGAAACCTCAGGAGGAACCGAACACCACAGGTCACCAATCAGTTAAAACATAGGATCAGAATACTTTTGTGTATTTAATATTTTACTTATTTAACTTTCTTCTTTTTTTTCGATTACTATACTGGAGGTGTTAACCAGTCCCCTTATGTACGCTTTTACTTTCTCCTTGATACTTCGGTACTCGTCCATAGGTCTTCATGTTGACTGTTTGACTGTTTGTCTGTTTACATGTAAAATCAAAAACCAATAAAAAGTACAAACATAAATATATATATATATATATATATATATATATATATATATATATATATAAAAAACCATAGGATTAAATAAAACAAACAAACTGATTTTTTACAATTGTAATCAGGCTTATATTCTTAACTGGATAACAAAGACCAGAATTAAGAAGTCTTAAGAGAAACTGTATCCTGGATGTTCATCACAAGGAAGAATTTTTCTAAAATGACTGAATACCGTTCAGTATGACAGAGAGGCTTTTGAAATAAGCTTAAGGAAAACAAGATAGAAAAGAGAGAAGGAGAGAGGTGGCTACTTTCAAAGAAAGAGCATTAAAGAGCATTGCACTTATTCAATTAAGCAAAAATTGTGCACATTAGTTTAATTGCTGAATATTTCACTTTAAATAACATGCAATTTTCAGATATAATCAATGTGATAAATGGGACTTTGAAATCTGGAAGTGTTTTTCTGTGTTCTGGTTCAAACAGACTGCTTTTGTAAGGAGGTATATCTTGAAAGGGTGCAGCTATATTTTGTAGATCAAATTGCACGCAAATGTTTTTCTTAAGATGAGTATCTGTGTAATGGCCATATTAAATCCCACTTCTTAAAAAATAGAAGATCGAAAAAAACGATAGAAAGGTAGCAATTAAAGTGAAAAGTACAAGTGGTTCATTGAAATACTTTGCTCTTTTCATTCTGTGTTTCAGTGCATTCACACTGGAAGATGATTGTGAAGTTAATCACACAAAATAGCTCCGGAAGATCATTTCCAGCACCTCTTAGGGAAATTGGGGCACCACTCAAGAATCGCCTGTTGGAATCTGGAAATATATAACTGGGTCTCACAAGTAAATAATAAAAAAAATAAAGGACATTTTTATTGATGTTTTGTCTGATGTAGTATGGTTGCATTAGTTGAGTAGGGAGTGTTGAGAAAAACTGAGTGTTTGTGGAAGGGACAGACTCCAAAGATTTGATTTAAACATTAAAGAGATGTTTTCTGTCCAACAGACTCAGATGGTTCCACTGATACAATCTTTAACTTGATGTATTGTTGCAGAATAATATGTTTAGAAAACTTACTGGAATGAAGTGTAGCCTGTGTTAAATGAAACTGCAAGTAGTACAAATTTAAAAGGCAGATGACAAAAAGAGCAACTTCCACCTTGCCAGGGTTCACACTAGGTTGAGCAAGTTTTACATTGGTTAGCAGTAATTGGAAACAGTTCCTATACAGCTGAAAGTGATCAAAAAAAAAAAAAGCATCAACAGGCCAGCAAAAGATTTGGATGAACAGAGACTTATAAAAACAGGGTTTTCTAATTGTCTCAGTGAAGACACACAGGCTTGGCCTCTGAGGCATGACGGGCATGAAGACACAGTTCATGTGTTTTAGTTCTGGCTGACCTTGATGTCACCACAAATCATGCAATCTGCAGTTGTCATGGCAAATGACAGTTTTCCCATGAGCCACTAAATGCTGGTTACCCTGTACAGGGCATTAGCAACCACAAAATCATATTTGGGCACATATTTTTCACATATTCTTTTATTTTTACAAACGAAAATCCAAAACAGTCACGAGTCAATTGAAGCAAATCAGATGAACTAATGGAAGGGAATGGTGACACACCTAATACCCTCGTGGCTTCCACTAGAGCAGCCATTCCCAAACTTCAGAATACCACGGCCCAGTTGAAAGTGTCAGCGTTGCCAGGTGTACGATAATTATCGTATTTGTACAATAATCTGGCCCTCTGTTTGCCAGCTATTGCCTATTGCCAGCTGCAAATGTTTGCTGGAGAGTGTGTGTGTTTTTTTTTTTTTTTTTTTTTGTGAACCCTGAAGGCATCTGTTCCCATGTGACACGTTTCCAGCCAATCATGCTTTGCTGAGCATGAGATACGAGTGTTTGTCTCAGAACAACAAGCATGAAGAGCTTTTTTTTTTTTTTTTTTTTAACTGCTATAGACTAACTTTTTGGAGCACAAAACGCCGGCTCACCACTCAGAAATAACGTGTTTCTGTGCGTGTTTCTTTCTTTTTTTTTTTTTTTTTTTTTCCTAAATCATAGTCAAAAGATGGAGATCCGGCACGTTGCCGGAATACTTTAAGCCCTGATTTTAAAGTAATTATAAACAAAATTGAAAAAGATTGAGGATTTAAAACATATTTGTTTAAATTTAATGACCTCTCACGGCCCACCTGCAGTACCATGACGGGCCACCAGGGGGCTGCGGCCCACACTTTGGGAACCGCTGCACTAGAGGATGTTGACTTGTCTGAACTTGTCTTTTAACCAAGGAAGTTAGATGGATGCATTTGGGAAATTACAAGGGAGTAAAAAGCAACACTTGGTATATCTTATTTCTCATTCCAAAGGTGGAAAGAGAAAACACTGTGAGCAAAAGCTGCAGTCCCAGCAGACGTCATGCTTTCAAGATGGGACTGTTGCTGACCAGAGCCTGTTCTTTGGCCAGAGCCTTCAGTAGCTCAGGAATTAAAGAAAGAGAGGAAGAGGAGAGGCATCTGCAGTACCACTGATGCAGGCAGAAAGAGCCTCGAGATGGCTGTGGCTCATACACCTTCATCCAGGATCACCTGGATGAAGGTGTATGATGCTGAAAGACCCGAAACACCTGATGAGTCCAGGAACATCACTGAAGATTTGTCCAGATGCATCAGTAGATGTATTTTACACAGAAGTAGAAAGGTGGGGCATTTTCGTTTAGTCTCTGTTCGACCTTGGGAGATAGTAACAGAGGAGAAACAGTGTGTGTGTGTGTGTGTGTGTGGGGGGGGGGGGGGGGGGGGGGTGGGGGGGGGGGGGGGGGGGGGGGGGGGGGGGGGGGGGGGGGGGGGGGCTGAGCTTTGTCTGCAAAAGTGTGGGCATCACTATCCAGCCCAATGGACACTTGGATATACAGACTGGAAAAGCAAGGATCCACCAGACCTCCAATAGGTGGAAAAGCTTTATCTCAAGTTGCAAATGTCTTTACAATGGCCCTTAAAAAAGGCCGAATAACAGCAGTGCATAAGCCAGCTGTGAGGCTGCAGTTAGAGTACCTGTCAGCAGAATGTGGCTAAAGTGGACCAACCTCAGTGAAAAAGAAAAATCACTCTACTCACCTCAGGAGGCCAAAGCCTATTTTTTTGCTCTTCTTCTCCGTTTCCTCAGGCTCCTCGGCTTTCTTCTTCTCCTTCTCTTTACCTTTCCCCTTGGTCTTTTCCTTTTTCTTTGTTTTTACTCTCTTTTTCTTTTCTTTTTTGCTTCTCTCTTCCATTTGATCAACCACTCCCTGGCGGGATGAGCTACTTGCAGGAGTGTCACGACCTGAACTCAGTTCTGAACCTTCATCTACAGAGAATTAAAGAAAACGAAGAGGAAAATAGGGATTAGAGTGTATGGATTGTAGAACAATGTTTAAAACAGTTGTAAAATAAACAGCACTGTTAATGTCATGTTTTTATTTCTCTTGGATTTAAAAGGATAATCAAC